>CM059793.1:26826087-27426768 GCA_030435695.1 Brachymystax lenok tsinlingensis | reverse complement strand
TGTGATCAAGGAACAATGCAATCTCTATGGTATCGGTAAAAGTTGCACTAGCCCTACCACCCCCGGGGAAATGGTCAGTGTGAAATGTTCAATCTTACGATGCACGACATGTTGAGAGCACTGCCCCAGAACAAGAAGCGGAAGTTGAATGCCCACATGCCGGAGTTGGTGATGTTGTACAATAATCAGACCCACTCATCTATTGGATACCCCCCATTCTACCTCATGTTCGGGACTGATGCTCAATGTGCTTGGAGGTGAAGAACCCAGGGAGGTCACAGTCGACAATCTGGATGGCTGGGTATGGGAGGATCATGAAAGATTTAGTGCGGCCATAGACATTGCTCGTGCCACAGCCGAAGAGTCTTCGAGGAGGAGGATAAGGACTTATAGAGGGAACTCGGAGGCCCTGACCTGGCCAAGGGACCATTTGCTGCTTCACAAACATAAACATAGAAGCAGAAACAAGATCCAGGATAAGTGGGAATCGACGTCCTACATTGTGGTGAAGAGGAACCACGCATAACTGCCGGTATTCACTGTTCGACCAGAGGGAGGAGGAAATCCCAATGTGGTCCACAGGGAGCAAATCAAACCCTGCACTTTCAAATCCAATCAAGGAAACAGATACAGAGGCAAAGACCCCAGATGGGCACAGTTCTCAGAGGAAAATGGTTGACCCTATCGACTCCATTTGGATTTTGTTGCCTGCCAGTCATGTGGGTGTGCCAGCAGAGATGCTGAAAATGGAAGTAGGCATAGAAGAGCCTGTGTTGATGTCAGGGGAAGAAGAGGCACTCCTTGAGAAGGAGGAAAGTATGCACACAGAGACTGAGGAGCTCTAGGGGTACATTGCCTGTGAGGTTTAAAGAAGGGTATATGTCTCATCATGTGATACTGATGTGCACAAGGTCAAACATGTGAATTGTTATTTTCAGAGGTACTCGGGCTTGGCAGGGTTTTAAAAGGGGGAATGTGGCGGAGTCTAGGAATATGGCTTTTGCAGTTCTGTTTAAGGACTTTCCAAGACTACTATGAGGCAGGTGACATCACAGTTGGCTCTGAAATGTCCTGGGGAGAGGTGGCACAAGTGAGTGTGTTGCAAAAGGAGGAGAGAGTTCGAGAACAATAATGAGTAGAGAGGAGTCAGCAATGAACATTTATGCCTAATTAGTCATTCAAAGGATCATAATATAACGTTGCAGACTACTTCTATTATATTAGTCCCTGCCAGCCCTCATACAGACTCCATGAACACAGTAACGGGTGTCATTCTTTATTTTTGTTTGCTTGTTATTGTGATATCTGAGATAAATACTGTACGACTGCTAGCTTGTATTGCTATGTTTTCATTTGTTGTCTTGAAGCTAGGCTACACGTGCACATGAGGTAGGTTACAGTAGGCTACTCTGTGAACTGTGAAATTGTGCCTCTTGTTGCCTAAAACGAGTCATTTCCACTTCAAAATAACAGCACTTACAGTTGATCAGGGCAGCTCTAGTAGGGCAGAAATTTGACAAACTGACTTGTTGGAAAGGTGCCATCCTGACACGTTGAAATTCATTGAGCTCCATTCTTCTGCCAATGTTTGTCTATCGAGATTGCATGGCTGTGTGCTCAATTTTATACACCTGTCAGCAATAGCTGAATTCACTAATTTGAAGGGGTATAAAGCAGACTTTTGTGTATGCATATGGTGTAAGTAACAATAACTTGCTATATACAAGGAGTACCAGTACGGAGTCGATGTGCAGGGATACAAGGTAATTGAGGTAGATAAAGTATGTACATATGACTAGGAAAAAAGTGACAGATTATAAACAGCAGCGTAAGTGATAAGTCAAAAAAGTTAGTGCAAAAAGGTAAATGCAGAAAGACTGTGTAGCTATTTGTTTAACCTTTTAACTTTTGTCTCATGGCTTGCGGGTAGAAACTGTTCAAGGTCCTGTTGGTTCCAGACTTGGTGCATCGGTACCGCTTACCACAGAACACTCTGTGACTTGGCTGGCTGGAGTCTTTGACAATGTTTAGGATCTTTCTCTGACACCACCTGGTTTAGAGGTCCTGGATGGCCGGGAGCTTGGCCCCAGTGATGTACTGGGCCTATGCACTACCCTCTGTAGCGCCTTGCTGTTGGAGACCAAGCAGTTGCCATACAAAGCGGTGATGCAGCCAATCAAGATGCTCTCAATGGTGCAGATGTAGAACATTTTGAGGATCTGAGAGCCCATTCCAAATCCATTCAGATTTCTAAGGAGTGGGTGAACAGGGAGTACAGGAGGGGACTAACCACGCACCCCTTAGGGGCCCCTGTGTTGAATGTCAGCATGGCAGATGTATTGTTGCCTACCCTCACCACCTAGAACGGCCCGTCAGGAAGTCCAGAATCCAGTTTCAGAAGGAGGTGTTCAGTTCCAGGGTCCTTAGCTTAGTGATGAACTTGGAGGGCAGTATGGTGTTGAACGCTGAGCTGTAGTCAATGAACAGCATTCTCACATAAGTGTTCCTCTTGTCCAGATGGGAAATGGCAGTGTGGAGTGCAATAGAGATTGCATCATCTGTGGATCTGTTGGGGCGGTATGCTAATTGGAATGGGTCCAGGGTGTCTGGACCCACTCCAGCCTTTCAAAGCATTTCATGGCTACAGATGTGAGTGCCATTGGGTTACCTTGGTGTTCTTGGGCACAGGGACTATGGTGGTCTGCTTGAAACATGTAGGTATTACCGACTGGGTCAGGGAGAGGTTGAAAATGTCAGTGAAGACACTTGCCAGCTGGTCACAGCATGCTCTGTGAACGTTAACCTGTTTAAAGGTCTTACTCACATTTGATATGGAGAGCTTGATCTCGCAGTCGTCCAGAGTAGCTGTTGCTCTCATGCATGGTTCAGTGTTGCTTGCCACGAAGCGAACATAGAAAGCATTTAGTTTATCTGGTACACTCGCGTCACTGGGCAGCTCGCAGCTGGGTTTACCTTTGTAATCCGTGATAGTTTGCAAGCCCTGCCGCATCAGACGAGCGTCAGAGCCGGTGTAGTAGGATTTGATCTTAGTCTTGTATTGACACTTTGCCTGTTTGATGGTTTGTCAGAGGGTGTAGCAGGATTTGTTATAAGGATTAGTATACCGCTCCTTTTTAGTGGCAGCTCTAGCCTTTAGCTCAGTGTGGATGTTGTCTGTAATCCATGACTAATGGTTTGGATATGTACGTTCGGACCACTTCCGTATTGAGTGCGTCACTGGTACTTCCTGTTTGAGTTTTTGCTTGTGAGAAGGAATCAGAAGGATAGAGTTATTGTCAGATTTTCCAAATGGAGGGCGAAGGAGAGCTTTGCATGCGTTTCTGTGTGTGGAGAAAAGGTATTCTAGAGTTTTTTTTCTCCTCTAGTTGCACAGGTGGCATGCTGGTAGAAATTAGGTCAAACAGATTTCAGTTTTCCTGCATTAAAATCACAGGCTAGTAGCAGCGCCACCTCCGGATGAACATTTCTTGTTTTCTTACGATCCTATACAGCTCATTGAGTACGGTCTTAGTGCCAGCATCAGTTTGTGATGGTAAATAGACAGCTACAAAAATATAGATATGAAATCTCTTGGTAAATAGTATGGTCTACAGCTTATCATGAGGTATTCTAACCTAGGCGAGCTTACCCGACGCTGCCGTTTGGTCCTGCCGATGAATAGAATAGAAAAAACAGCAATATGTATATTATCCATGTCTTTGTTCAGCCACGACTCAGAGAAACATAGGATATTACAGTTCTTCAGGTCCAGTTGATAGGATAGTCTCGAACAGAGCTCATCCAGTTTGTTCTCCAGTGATTGAATGTTCGCCAATAGAATGGAGGGTAGAGGCCGTTTATGCACTCGCCGACGTAGGTTTCGTCAGGGTGCCTGCACGTTGGCCTTTCTCTTTTCTGAGTCACAAGGATTAGGGCCTGGTCCAGGGTGAGCAGTATGTCCTGCGCTTACGACTCGTTGATGTAAAAATCTTAATTCAAATCGAGGTTAGTGATCACTGTTCTGATGTCCAGAAGTTATTTTCCATCATAGGAAACGATGGTGGAGACATTGTTATGATCAGTGCAAAAAACACAAAATAGCAGCATTGATCATGAGCCCGTAAAAGGGCTGCTATTCATTGCAGCACCATTAGATATAGACAATACCACAACAGATGCCATGCACACTAAACAGGTAGGAACATAAATTATTTGCAAACCTGTTGGTGGTTATGAGAGTATGGTCGAAAACCCATTTATAAAAGTTACATTCTATTAGTGTAGGACATTTCTGCCACATTGATTGATAAAGCTCCACACTAACAGAAATAAGTAGATTCATTCAGAAATCACAGAGAATGTAACGTGAAGCACACTGTCATGGCATGCTGAATCACCTGTTAAATTGGGACAGAGGTACTGTTGATGCTAATCCTAGGGGTAGGTGCCTTGGTGGGGCACTAGTCTATGACGCTAGATATCTCCACTCCTCTACCTGTAGAGGGCAGCGATGACACACGGCACAGCCTGAACCATGCAGTCATCTGCTTTGCTGCTGGCTGCATTTCCTGTGCTCTGCACCACAAGCCTCGCTCTGTGGTAATATTATAGCAATTCTGATAATTCTTACAGAAATGATCAACAGCAAAGATAGCAATATTATCAAAATATTTACCTTCAAAGCCAGAATGTTGTCTGCAACAATTTTCCTCAACTGTTTGTTAAAAATAATATGTCAGGTAATTAAATAAATAGTTTTTTTCCTGTAGAGTTTGCTGTAATTATAGTAATCCTTATTTAAAAATTGAATGAATTTGAATTATTTGAAATATTTTCTTAAATGTACTTTCACAATTTTACTCTCCATCCTCGGTTGATAGTGATTAAAGCTGAATTACATTAAGATGATACATAATTTAAAAAAAAATTGTGTCTGTTTTCACTCTAAAACCCACATATTTCACTAAGACTAAAGTAAGATAAGATTAAGATAAAATAAAGAAGGGGGAAAGAAATATTCTGAATAGAGACTGGCAGTATTTGAATAACTGATGTCAAGAAGCTTAAAATATCTAAGCTCAAGCCCAACAAAATCTTTCAATCATGCCAATGCTGCTCTCTGTCTCCCCCCACACACACACCTTGTGAGTACAGTACTCTATGTTTAGGCTACAGTGAGGATATCAGATCACTGCACACGTACACAAACACGCTGTGACACTGCTCGCTGCTTGGTCACTTGTGTCAGATGATTGTTGCACGTCACTCAGGGACAGAAGGTCCAGGGTTCAAATCCTCCTTGGCGTTTCAGACTCTTTGAGCCCAGATTCCCATCCAACATAATGTGCAGTATTAGAGGAGTAATGCCTGCAATGGCACATTAACAGGACATGGACCTAATTGTTTCCTGGCTGTTTGTACATGCGGTAGACCAAGTGAGCAAGTCTGCTGGACTGGCTGGAAGCATAATGTAGTGCTAAAATCATTAGCACTGTGTCTCTATCACAAACTAGTCATAGAGATACATGTTGAGCTAACACTTACCTTCCAGTCATATATCTTTACAGCATGTTGATCACTCACGTGCATGTCTCAAACCCTGAAATCAATCCTGCTGTGTTTTCTGATTGCAAGGGTATCTATTATATACAGGGAGAGCATCCACTACACTCCACTGTAAAACCATTGCATATACTGTAGGTTGTTCTGTGTAATGACTCCCAATTTGATCACAATTGTGAAGCTGTGGTCGAGCTCTTCTCCATTCATCTTACACAATAGGTGCTGCCTCACCAATTCCTAATATATTAACCTTGCAGGCTGCACTTTGGAGGGAGGGTTGTTGTGTCACATAATAAGCTGTTGAGAGTGAAATATAGGAGACAAGCCTGGGTCGTCATGGCAATCCTCCAAACACCTTTTAAACAGGGTTTAGTAATTGCGAAACAACAGTGCCTATAATTTATATTGTATGTTCATGGCAAAAAGGCATTCTGCATAATTACTTTACTGTTTTTTAGTATCTACAAAAAATGCACATTCAGTACTATTGCAAAGCACACCCGTATATCATATTAAGTCATAAATAATGTGCCAGTGGAATTAATTAATTTTGTATGCACCGCTCCTCCTTGCACAGTGTTTTACATTTAACTATGTCAGCTATTACTGATGCACTCCTTATACAATGACATATCACATGCATTTTAAGATGGACTCGTTTTTTTCTGAGCAATTTACTAGAAAATCACTTGTAGATTTGGGGTAAGGAGAAAGATTTTTAGGCTTACAGTATATTCGGGAAAATACCCCATAATGACAAAGCAAAAACTGTTTTTTAGATTTTTTTGCAAATGTAAAACAAAAAGTAAAACTTAAATATCAAGTACTCAGACCCTTTATTAAGGAATTTGTTGAAGCACCTTTGACAGCGATTACAGCCTTGAGTCTTCTTGGGTATGACGCTACAAGCGTGGCACACCTGTTTTTGGGGAGTTTCTCCCGTACTTCTCCGCAGATCCTCTCAAGCTCTGTCAGGTTGAATGGGGAGCGTTGCTGCACAGCTTTTTTCAGGTCTCTCCAGAGATGTTAGATCGGGTTCAAGTCTAAACTCTGGCTGGGCCACTCAAGGAAATTCAGACACTTGTCCTGAAGTCACTCCTGCGTTGTCTTGGCTGTGTGCTTAGGGTTCTTGTCCTGCTGGAAGGTGAACCTTCGCCCCAGTCTTAGGTCCCTGATGCTGAAAAACATCCTCACAGCATGATGCTGCCACTATCATGCTTCACCGTAGGGATGATGTCAGGTTTCCTCCAGACGTGACGCTTGGCAAACATTCAGGCCTAAGAGTTCAATCTTGGTTTCGTCAGACCAGAGAATCTTGTTTCTCGTGGTCTGAGAGTCTTCAGGTGCCTTTTGGCAAGTGCAAGCGGGCTGTCATGTGCGTTTTACTGAGGAGTGGCTTCCATCCGGCCACTCTACCATAAAGCATAAAGGCCTGATAGGTGGAGTGCTGCAGAGATAGTTGTCCTTCTGGAAGGTTCTCCCATCTCCACAGAGGAACTCCAGAGCTCTGTCAGAGTGACCATCGGACTCTTGGTCACTTCCCTGACCACGGCCCTTCTACCCCAATTGCTCAGTTTTGACGGGCGGCCAGCTCTAGGAAGACTCTTGGTGGTTCCAAACTTCTTCCATTTAAGAATGATGGAGGCCACTGTGTTCTTGGTGGCCTGGGCGTGACAGTAACCCCCAAAGCGCGGACTCCGACCGCGCCACCCAAAAGTCCATGGGGGTCTTCGGGTGGGTTTCTTTGTCCCAGGTGGCGGCTCCGGTGCTGGCCGTGCTGGTCCGAAGTCACGCACCGGAGGCCCTGGGCCATTTGCAGGACTGGGGACCCTCTCTGGCGGCCCCGGGCTGGGGACCCTCTCTGGCGGCCCCGGGCTGGGGACCCTCACTGGCACTCTGGTGCGGGGAGCAGGAACCGGCCGAACTGGGCTCGTGACGCGCACTCTGGTGCGGGGAGCAGGAACCGGCCGTACTGGGCTCGTGTTGCGCACTCTGGTGCGGGGAGCGGGAACCGGCCGTACTGGGCTCGTGACGCGCACTATGGTGCGGGGAGAGGGAACCGGCCGAACTGGGCTCGTGACGCGCACTCTGGTGCGGGGAGCGGGAACCGGCCGTACTGGGCTCATGACGCGCACTCTGGTGCGGGGAGCGGGAACCGGCCGTACTGGGCTCGTGACGCGCACTCTGGTGCGGGGAGCAGGAACCGGCCGAACCGGCCGTACTGTGCGAGCGGACCGGAGACACAGCACGCAGAGCCGGCGCAGGATACTTCGGTCCCATCAGGCGCACTGGAGACCTGGCACGCAGAGCCTGCACCACCCTTCCAGGCTGCACACTCACCCTAGCCCGACAGATGAGTGCCGCTGGAATTTCGCGCACTGGCCTATGCATGCGCACTGGAGACACCGTGCGCACAACTGCATAGCACGGTGTCTGCTCAGTGCGACGCACCCTCCAACGCTCTCTCCACAAAGCACGAGGAGTTGGCTCAGGAGTCCCTCCAGAACCGGCCAAACTCCTCGTGTGCCCCCCCAAAAAGGGGCTGTCTTTCGGGCTTCCGTGCCAGGCGAGGTCTAATAAACTCTCCTCTATCCGGATCCCATGCTCCGTATAGATCCTCATACCTGCGCCGCTCCGCCGCCGCTGCTTCCAGTTCCTCTCTAGGACGGCGATACTCTCCAGGCTGGGTCTACGCACCTCCATTGAATAATTCCTCCTCCCAAGTCCTTAACTCCCGGGTCTCTCGCTGCTTGGTCTTCTTTTGGTGGGTGATTCTGTCACGATCTTCATAAGGGACAGACCAAGGCGCAGCGAGGCATCCAGTATACATGTTTAATATCCAAAACGAAACTCACGTAACTGGGTAAAACAACAAAGAGTAAACGTAACGAAGATCGTGAAGATGAACACACTAAACACAAACAAGCTATGTCCAAACAATCACCCACAAAACCTAAATGAAAACCCCAAATATATATATGGTTCCCAATTAGAGAGAACGACACACAGCTGCCTCTAATTGGGAACCATTACCCCAACATAGAAATACAACACCTAGAACAAAAACCCTACACCAAAACCAAAGAAAAAACACGTCAGCCTGTCTTTTCAGGCCTGGACGTGACAGGTATGTCTGTTTTAAATGCATTTGCAAAAATTGCTTTGTCATTATGGGGTATTATGTGTAGCTTGCTGATTTGTTTTATTTGATCAATTTTAGAATAATGCTGTAACGTAACAAAACGTGGAAAAAGTCAATGTGTCTGAATACTTTTCGAAGGCACTGTATCTTACATTATCATAAATCTTTTTATCACAATTTGCCATCTTCTTATACATGACCAAGTATTTATCTCATATCGAGACATGTCTTGTACTTTATGGTAAACAACTCTAAGATACTTTGATAATAACCCTATTAATAATATATGTACTGTTCAGTTACATCATGACTACTGAGAACATGAGATAGGCTATGTTAAATCAACAAAGATCACTTCATTAAGACATTTACTTGCCCTTAACATTGATATGGGTTATGTCATCCTAGAGACCTTGCACAGAGCCCCCAAGTGTTCACTATGTATTACAGGGCACGTCTATATGTAATTACACAATTCAAAAGTGTCATTATATCACAGGGCATCCATACCCATCACAATTTGCAATTCTTCATAAATGTTTACTGTTTCTTTTTGATGAGGGATGCTACCCACATCTAATGGACCTTGGTCAAATGCATACATACCATATAATACTTTAAAATACTTGAGGTGCACTTGATTTTATCTTGCCCGGGCAATGGAACTAATTCAATACTCCCATAAGTGCAAACTTCCCCCACCCAGCATGCAGCTAATCCCATAGATGTGCTATACAAAATAGTCAGCAATCTACTTTGCATCTCTGTATCTAGACATACTTAGTTTCCCCTGCCCTCCCTACACCAGCATCTCCTTTGACTGGATTTTGCACGTGTTAACAAGCTGGGGGTTTGTGGAGTTATGGAGGCATACACTGACATCACGTATCAGATTATTACATATGAATCTAAATGCATTTTTAAAAACCATACAACATTTTTGTAAGTCTTACATTTTCTCTTTTGTCTGTTTTTTTCCAGGTCTTTTTTAATAAATAAGAGATGTCTGTGATGGCTGCTCAACAAAGAAAGAGCTGTCTTCAGCTGTAACCTCTCCGCACCGGAGTCTGGAACATGACACATGTCAGCCTATGATAAATGGTGCAGAGTCTCAGTAATTTCACCAGGAATGCCCTTGAGATGCCCAAGACCCTGATCGCAAATGTTATTGTTGAATTAAACCATGAAAATAAATCCCGCATTGACATGATAGGAAACACACCAAAAAAGAAAAATATATGAACGTTTTGTTTTTCTCTTCCTTTCGCAGCATTCATTTTAGTGCTGGAGTGTGTAACAGGAAGAGCAATAGTGTGTGTGTGTAACACAATTATGTATTTATCAATTATGCATACCAAGCTGCGTCCTCAGCGCATGCGCAGACCAGCTGGCTGGAGTGTTTACAGACATATTCAACCTCTGCCTATCCCAGTCTGTTGCCCCCACTTGCTTCAAGATGTCCATCATAATTCCAATACCTAAGAAGCTAAGGTAACTGAACTAAATCACCCCGTAGCACTCACCTCTGTCATCAATATACATAATGGCACCAGAGGGGGATGGCTGCTGTTTTACATGCTCCTAACCAACTGTGCTATTTTGTTAGTTTTTTTCATGTTGTTTGTAACTTATTTTTTTTTACAGATTTTGTACATAATGTTGCTGCTACTGTCTCTTAAGACTGAAAATTACTTCTGGACAAGAGAACAGCGATTTCTTACCAGGAACTGGACAAAGAGTTTTTCTTTAACGAGTCCGACGCGAAGGATATACTGCTTTTCGGCAGCGGGCCCAAATCCCCCGTCATTTGCGTGAAGAAAAGACGGAGAAAAAGGGGGCGGAGGTCAGGTTGCCTTCTGAGAATTCGTAGACAGGTGAGTAAACCTCCACTGCCATCCGTTCTATTGGCCAACATGCAATCATTGGAAAACAGAATGAAAAAGTAACTGTAATATCTTATGTTTTACCGGGTTGTGGCTGAGCGACAACATGGATAATATAGAGCTGGCGGGATATTCCATGCATCGGCAGGACAGAAAAGCTACGTCTGGTAAGACGAGGGGCGGAGTGTGTGTGTGTGTCTATTTGTCAATAACAGCTAGCACGCAATGTCTAATATTAACCTCTTAGGGAGCGGTTCCCGAGGTGACGGTTTTGGAGAGTCTGGCGTGCCCAAAGTAAAATTTCTCCCACTCAGGCCCAGAAAATAGGATATGCACATAATTAGTACTATTGGATAGGAAACACTCTGATGTTTCTAAGAGTGTTAAAATAATGTATGTGAGTATAACAGAAGTGATATAGCAGGCGAAAACCCGAGGAAAATCCATCCGGATGTGCATTTCTTTGTGTAAATGACCATCTTCTCCATTGTGCCTATTGCATACAATCTTATGTAGGACTGAGACTGCAGTACCTATAGCTTCCACTAGATGTCAACAGTCAACAGTCAAAGACTGGGAATTCTAACAGTGACCAGAACGGATAGGGACAGGAAATTGTCAGGCGACCACTTTTGTAAACAAGGTTGGACGCGCGCGAGATTATGAACGCGCACCACTTTATTTTCCTTTCCTATTGTTCACGTTATCGTCCGGTTGAAATATTACAGCAAATATACACCAAAGGATACCTAAGGATACATTCAAAATGATGTTTGATTTGTTCGTAGAAAGTGTATAGGTATAATTTGAACGTGTTCTCTTCACGGTTCAATGGGCGACTCAACGGTGGATTTTATGATCATAACGCACCAACCAAACAGAGATTTATGGATATAGTACATTTCTTTTTCTAACCAAAGAAGCATGGATTGTCTTCGTTGAACACTTGGGAAGCCCTCAGCAGAAGTTCATCAAAGGTAAGCGATTTTATATCAGCGATTTTATGCGTTTTGTGAGACCCGTGTTGGGTTATGGATTTATGCTAATGCATAAATATTAGAGGTGCTACCCTCAAACAATCAAATGTTGTGCTTTCACCGTAAAGCCTTTTGAAATCTGACAACGCTGTGATATTGCCAAGAATCAGAGCTTTTGATGACTATGCAACACTTGTATATTGATTAATGTTTAATAATTCAACTGTTGGATTTTGAATTTGGCGCCTTACATTTCACCGGGTAGTGTCGGGTAGCGCCCCAGTAATCCCTAAGTGGTTTTAAACTACGTAAGAGAGCAGCGGATGGGTTCTGGAAACATTGGAAACACGACCGGTCTCCCAAAATCCTCTGTAAAAAAAAAACATGTATTGGTCCTCCTGAATGGCGCAGTGATCTAAGGCACTGAATCACAGTGCTAGCTGTGCCACTAGAGATTATGGGTTCGAGTCCAGGCTCTGTCACAGCTGGCCGCGACTGGGAGACCCATGGGGCGGTGCACAATTGGTCCATCGTCATCCGGGTTAGTGGAGGGTTTGGCCGGCAGGGATGTCCTTGTCCCGTCGCGCACTAGCGACTCCTGTGGCGGGCTGGGACGCACGGCTCTCGACCTTCACCTCTCCCAAGTCCGTTCGGGAGTTGCAGTGATGAGACAAGACTGTAACTACCAATTGGGGTAAAAAAATACAAAATAAATAAAAAACATTGCATAAAAGTTTCTCACAAATCCCTCTCCCCTGAATTCTGCATATTATAAAAACGTGTGTTCATCTACCAGGGCCAAAATATCCTGTGGCGTGCAACAGGGTTTGATAATTGGACCTTTGTTATTCCTAATCTATATCAATGACCTTGCTGCGGTGTCTTCTACCGTACTTCCCATTCTCTATGCTGATGATACCAATTTGATTTTATCCCAGAAGAATTTTGATTAACTAATAATGAAGCCAACTCAGGCATGGCCAAATTTTCTGAATGGTTCCAGATTAAAAAATTATCTGTTAAATGTTTAAAAATCCAACTTTTTTGTATTCACTAGTAAGAAAAAGACATACTGTAAAAAGAAGAGCCAGAATCTCAATTGGTGGGAATGAAATGGAACAAGTCACATCCACTAGATTCCTCAGAGTTCTAATTGATTAAATGTTATCCTGGAAAGATCATACTCAATTTGTCTGCTACAAAGTGATGAAATCAGTTGGTATCATCAGGAAGATTAGTGGTTTGGTTCATTAGCCTTGCTTCCTAACTCTATACTATAGCTTAATTTACCCATATCTCATTTACTGTAATATTGTCTGGGCCAGTACATATGCCTCCTACCTATACAAATGACTCCTCAAATTACCTGGCTCCATCTGCACCTTTGTTTAAGAAACTCAATATCTTGTCTACATTAATGTACGCCAATTATGCACTTTCATCTACAAATACTCATACCTCCCAGACAGTTTACCTAAACCCTTCAATGGATTCTTCCAGGTTAATTCTGAAATCCATCTATATAACACAAGACACTGCGATAACCTTCACCCTCCCCACTGCCGCACCTCGCGTAGTCAATTCTCTATCAGATAAAGTGATACCATACACTTGAATTCTTATCTTCACATTGCCACAACATCATCATCCCTCAAAAACTTCAAGTGAAGACTGGGGGTCAGCCTGATGAACCAAACTACTCAGTAATCTCCTCCATATAGCCTAACACTCACAAACTCACATGCACACACAGATTTAAACAAAACAAACACTTGTTTTATTATTTTTATTACTGATCAATTAATTTATAAATTTATAATTGGTAGGCTTTGCTATCTGTTTTAACAAACCTTTTTTTTTTTGTGCTTATGTATTGTTTTTTTGTGGTGTGGTTTTCATATAAGTGCTTGTGCTTCCAAACACACCTGTACATCATTTTTTGTATTATTATTTTTTCATCTGTATTGTTATTTATCACTTGTTTTCTTTGGTGAAAATACATTTAACTAAAACTAAACACCACCACGCTGATCCTCAACAGGGCTGTGTGCTCAGCCCCCTCCTCTATTCCCTGTTCACCCATGAATGCGTACATGCACAACTCCAACTCAATCATCAAGTTTGCTGATGACACGACAGTGGTAAGCCTGATTTCCAACAATGTCGAGACAGCCTACCGGGAGGAGGTTAGAGCCCTGGTGGATTGGTGCTACAAAAATAATGTAAAAAAAACAACAAAAGGAGCTGATCGTGGACTACAGAGGTAGCACGCCCCATCCACAACAACGGGGCCCCAGTGGAGCTGGTCAAAAGCTTCAAGTTCCTTGGTGTGCACATCACTGAGGACCTGAAATGGTCCCACTACACCAACACCGTGGTGAAGAAGGTGAATCAACACCTCCACAACTTCAGGCGCCTGAAGAAATTTGGCATGGGCCCTAACTTCTACAGATGCAACATTGAGAGCATTCTGACGGCCTTTATCGCCGCCAGGCCAGTACATCGCCCTTGACTGCATGGCTCTCCAGAGGGTGGTGTGGTCAGCCCAAAGCATAACCGGGGGTATGATGCCTGCCTTCCAGGACATGTATTTTTTGTTGTTTTTATAAAAAAATTGGGGTTAGCCTAGTAGCCTAGTGGTTAGAGAATTGGGCCAGTAACCGAAAGGTTGCTGGATCAAATCCCTGAATCCCCAAGCTGACAAGGTAAAAATCTGTCGTTCTGCCCCAGTTAACCCACTGTTCCACGGTAAGCCGTCAGTGTAAATAAGAATTTGTTCTTAACTGACTTGCCTAGTTAATTAAAGGTTAAATAAAAAAATATATATAAATATCCAGGCCATCAGACAGTTGACCAGCCATCACTAGCCAGCTACCTGCCCAGTACTCTGCCTTGCACCTTGAGACTAATGCTGCATGTACATTACTACTGTACATTACCAAATGTGCTGTATTCTCGACATACTATGCATACCGTTTTCTTTCCAAAGTATACAGTGAACTGTCTATACACACCACATATTTATATTCTGGATTTTGACACAAGCTTACTCTAATGAAACTACTCTGGATTGTTAATTGGATCCGTTCTGTCATTTATTGATTTCTTGTTTAGATTTTTTTAAATTATTTGTGTATTTGTATTGCATTTGTCAGAGACATTGTACTGCGCTGTTGGAGCTAGTTACATAAGTATGCACCTGCTATAACACCTGCAAACCTGTGTACGCAACCAATAAACTGTGATTTGATTTGATTAGAATTATTGGTATAATGGTATAAAAGCAGCTTTCATTTTGATCACTGGTAAATCGGAAAATCTTAAAGGTATTATTTGTTTTCACTCCCTCATAGTACTTCAGTTTTGCACAAAGAATATCATAGTATACATACATTGGTATAACATTGTTTAACCAAAACAGTTGCATTTGATATTCCCCCTCAGATGTTTCTCATATATTTTCTCATATTTCATGTTTTATTGCATACTGCATATTTTTAGGATATTCTATTGAACTTTAAATGTTGATTCAAGTGCCTTTGTGTTCAAGGGGAATTGCCATTGGAAGTGTAGTTGGCGATAAACCATGGCCTATCCCTCATGGAGACAGCCCAGTCATAATGATAGCAGATAAAAACAACAAAAATGATCACCAGTGGTTTAATTCATGAAACGTACAGTACCTCACGTTCCCATTTGGGTGATTTGCATCACAAATAATCCCAAAACTACAGCTAAACTACCCTCTGAGCTGTCTCTTCCGTCCTTTGACAAATAGGACTGTGGAATCTTTTAATTGGGAGGGAAGATGTTGCAGATGTATTAGGGCTCAGATGGGAAAACGGATGAGGCCGTCACACAACATGGCAGGGAGCGGCGAAGCTTGGTCCCCCATCGCCCAACCCTATCCTTAACGTCATGAGTGTGCCACATTTCTACGCTGTCATCCGCACAGTGCCACAGGGGCCCCTAGAGGACAGGGGAGGACCTCCCTGTCCAAGATTGGGGTTCAACCTATCATTGGCACAGCTTGGCTTTTCACCATTTAGAGAACCTTCACAGCCACAAGGACTCATCATACTGAGCTTACAAAAAACATCCCCCACTCATACTGCTGACTTCCACTTCAAGCAACAGAGACCTATCTAGAGGCGATGATATGATACACCAACCTAAGACCACACATACACTGGACAGAAAACAGCATGCTAATTTACTATTCAGTACTAGTAAACAGAGAATGTTGGTACCAAGCTCTGCATTGGTCATTTCTCATAAACAGGAGACAGTGCTCCTTGTCTCAACAGATCCGAAGAGGTCCTCTTTCGAAATATAGCCCCAGTTTGGTTATGACTGTTCAGCTGGCTGCCTTCAATTTTATACCCGCAAAGTTTCAATCTAGGCCTTCTCTACCTCCTTTAACATTCAATGCCCCCATCCACCCTCCCCCACTTTCTTCTCCTTCTTTTCAGGATTACTTGTAGAGACTGCTCTTGTGCTGTTATTTCCAACCCTGGTGGACTGGGGGTTTGGTATGTATTCTGGAAATACTTCAAAGAAAAGCAAAAAGGCAGCAATTTTCTGCTTGAATATCCCTCTGACTAAATCCATTGATCATCCTTGGGGTTCCTGAGAGAGAGGGAGTGAGCTGAAGAGGTGTGTTTTATCCTCTAATAACTCCTACCTTCACCCCTTCCTGCCTCTCTGTTGTTGTGTTGTTGTTGGTCACACCTCTGCTCTATTCCTTGGAGAGCCAGTGAGATTGAAGTTATTTTACGCTTCAGCTCCCCGGGCCCCAATTTGAAAACTCTGCGTGTCAGTTTTCACACGATGCTGTCATATGGCAAGGAGCATATCAGGCTTATGCAAGGAGCATTGCTGTTTTTTTTCTTAAGGCATATGGTGGAGGATTTTTAGCTTGTGACATCTGGGCCATGTAAAAAAAGCTAACTTCAATTTCAGATGTGGGATTGCATACAGACATTATTTGTATGGTGTTCAAATTACTTCCATTTACCATTCAGTAATATGCTTCATTTGCTATTACGTATTTTTGTGCTTTCATTCATCAGCTACCTTCACACCTTTATAAGCAGTAGTTAGATTATTGAGATGATTCCGGCCACATTCTAAATGATTACCTTATATTTTTCAGATTTTGACTCGGAATGAAACTTCTTGCACTCTGCAATGTGAAAAATAAGGACATATTTATAGGGCCTCTGTAAGCTGGTTTGTAGCTGCTGTTGCACATGATGGAGATTACACAATTAGTTACATGTTCTTTACCACTGAAAACACGGCTGGCACAGGCACCTCTCAGACACCTCTCCTCACCTGCCAGCATGATTTGTCTACTGCAGACTCAATAAACTGCTGCTAATTGGGAGGTGATGACAGACAAGCCAGGCTCCATTTGCAGTGGTTTGGAGACAACCCATTCACTTTCCCCTCTATGGCTCAGGTGAGCCCTCATCGTGGGGCACAGCTTTTTCACTCACCTCTGTGCACACAGTTGACTCCTGATGTCACCACAATCTGATAGAACATTGAAACAAGCCACAGAGAAAACAAACCCCCTGCATTCTTTGAAAGGACATGCTGGTGGTGCACATCTATTTTTCCTACGCTGATGGTAGATTAGATCAAAGGCATTTCTCCTCTGTTGCTTCAGGTAATGCTGGTACAGTACAGTAACATTCCAGGAACACAACTAAGCGATGGCCAGGCAATTCTCTTGACATGGAATTTGGATGTTTGGCATCTGACCCTTGATCAGACAAAATACTGTTAATGGATAGTTTCTGGGTGTAAGGATCATTGTCAGCGTGCTGCACAATGTCAGTTGTGGGAGACAATACAGTAAACTTCTCTAATAGAAGTTCAATTAATGGGAAATAACTATTTGGTTATTTCAATTTCAGTTACGACGCATATTCATTTTCGGTGTTTTTCCCCCACCATGGACTCAATCTCTAGTTCTAGATATGTTTACTTAAAATGTAGACACATTTACTAAAAAATTTTTTTTAAAGCATCTATGCCATGGTAATAACTTTATTTTCCTCTGCTTGATTGCTGGAGACTAAGCCTTGACACTTGTGATGCACTCTGCCAAGAACATTAAGTATCCGAAAGTGATAAAGCTTCAATTTGCTAGACCATTACACTAATTACTGCAATAATTAAGTAACTACTTGATTAGAACTAATGGGTACCTAATTATCCAGGAAAAAAGGATCAGGTGGTAATTAATAGAGTCAAGCTGATGTCTTATGACTTACCGTCCCCGATTACCAGACATTAGGGATTGAAACGGGTAAGAACAAACAATGCCATTTGAGTGTTTATCTAGACCCCTGTAGCTGAGGCAAACACTGCTAGTATGAAATAGTATCAACAGGGTGTGTTGATAATGACACATGCAAAGACAATCAATATTTCAATTCTTCATCCTCGTCAGCAGTAGGATAGTGTTATTTATATTGTGGTTGTCAGTGGTCACTTGCTGCGATGTTTGAAAAGCTAACAACAGTGAATAGACATACTGTATATGGTATTATTTTCACAGTGCGTTGAGCCATTGCATTGGTGATATTGCTTAACAGTATGACATTTTGCCCTTGATGAATCGTCAATGTGATTATTCCAAAAACTATAAACAGATCCTTAATGAATCATGGATGAATGAATACAACTATATTCATACAACTATATTCCCTTTGAGTTGATGGAAATATTTGTGTTACAACACATAGTACTTTTAAGAAAAGAGGTTAGGTCACGAAGATAGTATATGGCCACAAAGCACAAGCTTTACCTTAAAATATTTTAGCTTAATGTAAAATACTCATTCTTGCAGTTTACATGATTCTTGATTATTGTTGTTGGTCAAATACAACATTCTTGACGATTGTTGTGGTAAAATGGAAAACTTCAATAAAGAAATATTACCTTCGAGAAAATAAAAAGTTTGAATCACATTTCACAGTGGACATTTTCAGCCCTTCAGACATAAAGATGAATCTAAATGTATACATAGAACTATACAACTTGCATGAAATGTATCATCTTAACATATAAGGCTTTTAGTAAGGGTGTTGCAAAGGTATATCGAGTAGAAAACCCAAGTATTATCCATCAATCTGCCTGATTTCAATGTGTAATTGTTTTATGATGGGCAGCAGTCAAAATGGCTCTACATATATAATATGCATGACTATGAGTTCTACCAAAAGTGAAATTTGAAGGTTTTTGATGTATAGGTTTATTTTTTTATTAATGTTTGAATAATATGTGCCTGGAGGGTGAGCTATAAATTAGAACGGAGAATTGGGATATACATTTTTCTGAGTAGTCCTTGTACATTTCATTTATTTATTTAAATTAAAGAATTACTGTGATACAGATTAAGCCTGCAATTTTGGAGAATTCTGCATTTGTACAGATGGGTAGTAGATTGGAGGGCGAAGGAGTCAATTCGTAAAGCCCTGCCAGCTGGTAAAAAACTGGTTATGTCAAAGTTGTTTCCACTTAATTTCAATAACAAAAAACTATTTGATGGATTTGAATCAATGTGGAAAACTGATTGGATTTGCAAAAAGTCTGGGAATTTCATGTTTTTTTTCACAAATTTTTTGTTTTCCTAAATCCAATGACATGGTGACATGTGTTGTTATTTTCACATTGAATTCACATTAGTTGTAAATTAAAACTAGATGTTGACTGGACGTCTGTGCCCAGTGGGTGACTTCTGGCCATTTCAGTGAGGGAACACAATGTGTGATGTGAATATGAATACAGTAAACAAACAGGCATGAAACAGATTATGATTTACAGACCCCAAATGTCTTTAGAGTATCAGCTATAATGGGAAAACACTATAATGAATGGTGGGAGTATAATGCATCAGAGTAGGTCATTATTTTGAAATTGTAGAGCATACACTACTGTATGTTTTGAGTCTGGTCCTACAGTAATTTAATGACATCAGCTCTCAGTCATTACAATTACACTATTAACCCTGAATCAAGCCACACTGTAATTTTTACACACCTTGTGGTTAAGTTGGGACTGTAATACTCTATAATCTCTGAAACTATTAGGGAGGAGAGGAGTAACCACTAACTATACAACTACTGTACACTATAAAACTACTGCAGAAACATTAACTATACAACTATAGTTGGGCACAAACTATACAAACATTGTTCTCATACGCTGTAGTCAGTGGCACACACTGTAAGCATATTGTCACATTGCAAGAGGGTGTACTTTAACAATGCCTGTCACTGCAGCTGTAGTTGAACCGTCCAGGAGCAGATAAGAGGCCAGAATGGAGGAGAGGGTGTGTGGACTCCAGCTGTCTTTTCCTACGAGAGCCCCATTGAGGGGTTTCTAACAAGATTAATATTAAGGGCACATTTACAATACAATACATATGTTGTCTCCTGCACCATGGTCACTGAGAGCAGATGCCTTTGATGTTGAGATAGGGTAAAAATAGTGCTTTCTCTAAAGTTTTCTACCTACTTTCGGCAACTCAAAACTAGGGCTCATGATGCAACGGTAGTGTCAAGGTTTACTGGTCTCTCTCCAGGAAAGATTAGAGTCTACTACTCTCGGTAGAGATGTTTGGAGAGTGGTTATTTGTGGCACTGTGGTCTACTGTAGTAACTTCTAGACTTGTCCTGTCTGTTATTTTTACCTAGGGACTTCAGAGCATGAAGGTAAGCACCCGAGGTGCTATATGTTGTTTGTTTTTCTTAGAGCAAACACTCTGGTTACAACCTTGCGACAAATGGAAGTACCACAAATACTCTCGACTAGACTTTTGGTAGACGTGGTTCTAATAAGGAAACAGGTGCTTGTATGTAGGAATATAAGAAATGAAATGTACCATAATTAGGTACATTCAATTTCTCAGCGCTTACCTTTTGTAATAAAATAAGGCCTTATGGCTATCTCTCGCAATCTCTCCTTGCTGCTCACAAAGCTTTAAGGCTACGGTGAATTGATGTATGGTGCAATGATCTGCTAGGAGCTGATGTGATGTAAATGTAACTAATTAGGGAAATGTCAAACATAATTAATAAAACAGGTTTAAGTTGTGAAAACACTGTCAGCAGAATGAATGAAGATGCTGCCGCTCTTCTCCCTGCTGCCGCTCTGCCTTCGCTTTCAATTCGCCGCCGTTCAATTAGGTCATGGATCGTTCGTGAGATGCAGCTCTCCTCTCCTCTCGCTTTCCCTTTTTCCTTCCTTCCTTCCTTCCTCTCTCTCTCTCTCTCTCTCTCTCTCTCTCTCTCTCTCTCTCTCTCTCTCTCTCTCTCTCTCTCTCTCTCTCTCTCTCTCTCTCTCTCTCTCTCTCTCTCACACACACACACTTATTTTTCTAACTCTCTCTGTAGAAAACTGAGGAAAAGGAGGGGTAGCCACCATCCTGTGGAAGGGAAATAAATTTGCCTGTCCATCCACCGCCTGGAAGAAATTAATTGCAGACTCCTCATCCTGTCTGGGTACAACAGGGGCATTAACATAAGCAATTTGCGTCTGACTTCTTCTGCCGGCTGCTTAATAGAGCATCGGACCTGGCCGATAAGGCTCGAGGTCCCTGACGCATTAGCATTTTTATAATATCAAAATATTATAGCGCCCGGATTTGCAGAAGCCCATTCATTATTGATAAGAACAAAAGGTTTTATAAATTACAAAAGGGGATCATGACCTATAATTACGGCAAGCAAATTAGGGTGTGCAGTAAAGTCAGTTACATTTTAAAGGAAAATAATGATGCTGGAGACCTTTTTCCTTCCCTCAGGATTGGGAAAGTAATAGATTCCCCCATATCTACACACAGGGTTGAGGAGTGCGCTCAGAGGATCATGAAGAACAGTGTCTACACATGAAAGGGGCCTATAGAGCGCCAATGCATACATATCACTAAATAGCTGTATTTTGGTCCGGTGTAATCCACCCAACTGTCTCCAAGTCACCCTGCACACTCCACCCCGCCCTCCAGCCCCTCAGATATATACCTCACACACACACACAGACCATTGGTCGAGGATCCATCACCAAAGTATGTAGTCTACGTGGTTTGTATTCCGACAGCATAGCCTTCCAGACGTATCATATTCTCAGGTGGAAATCCACACCAGGTGCCACAGATGCCAAGCGAGGCTCGGGGGAGATGGAAATTGAGATAATTAGGTTAGGTCTCTGGTGACGCCCCCCATCATCAACCACTGATTGTTGCTGCTCCATGTTTGTTCCAGACGCCTTAAAGGTTTCCCTAAGGTGTCCTCTGTGAAAGTGTTTCACACAATCTGTTGCCTGATGGAGATAACCTTTTACTGTGACTGACTCTGTTTGAAGGTATTTTTCTCTCTTAAGAGTAAAGGTGAGAAAAACATACACCCTTTTTAAGGGTTCAAACCTTCATCTTTAGATATATATTTTAACTGTACAGAACCTCTGTATCTTTATTTTGACTGACAAGCTAGATGGACAGGATTTTAGGGGATGATAATTACATTTGTTTATTTAATGACAATGTATGCTGAAAAGTGCAGGTTACCACCTGTCCTGTTCCATTGAAATCAATTTACTTTTATAGTTTTATGCTACACAACATTGCATCCACAATAGAGAGATATAACAGGGGGGGTTAAAATGTACGGGGTTTCATTTTCGTTATTCATTTTGGGAGGAAACAATATTCAATATCAAAATGAGAAACCATGTGCTGTAAGTACCATCGTCAAACGAACGCACAGTAACACAGTTACGCTATAGCAGTGTGTCTGTAAGGGCAGCACTATACATTATGTGCATCTAGAATACTGAAAACTTGGCCACTGAATTCCCATTAGTTTTGTTGTTGATTAGATAGGATGTAAATTCTTCCTGTAATGATTCTGTCCCAAAACAAATGTCTGCTAGTGAGGCCAGAGTTTCCTCCCTTACGGTAAGCCTAGTAATAAAACCCTTGAACACCCCCCTCTTGCTTCCAAAGTATATGAATCTGTGAAGGATTTCTCTGAATCACTACAACCTGAACAGTAACAAGGAATGAATACGGAATAAGTCATGGGAAGGATGTTCTATTGACACACCACTTGCCCTTGCACTGCAGGCTTACAGTCTGGTTGTTTCATAGTTGGGCCCTGTTGCTCGTTGTTACAGTGTCCCATAGTGCACCACCCTCCTTATCATTCATTAACCTCCAACTGTGGTGTCTTTTTAACCTCCCAACATTAATTTCCTCGCCAGTTGATGACATACAATACATTCTCATGCAGGAAGGATGCTCATGTATACTAATATATTGTAAGTCCACTGCCCAGCTAAAGGTGACATTTTGTATTTATTTGGTGGCTCTTCATCTAATTTCCCAATGCCGATAATAATTAATTAGCCTGCTTATTTTATTAAATTTTTTGAGAACCTCCCCATCTGGAGGAAAGACAGTACTCTGTCTGTCTGATTAATGGCGGGGAGAGGCAGTTGCCAGTGCTGCTACGCCATTGAAGCCTTGCTGTCTGGTCCAGGTCAGAACCATGCACCCGGCAGCATGGTTCTAACCCAATACAAAACACTCTCCACACAGCATTGTGAGAATGACTCCCATATACTCTCACTCTATAACATTGACAACAACAAACATATACTGAAGCTACTTAAAATATACTGAAGTAGTTTTAGCAATTATACTCCTTAATTAATTCAAAATATCTCTATCAATCAATTTATGGGAAGGGGGGTTATTCCACCTTAACCTGTCATTGAGGTAAACAGACTAATAAGTACACAGAATCGCTGCATTATTATTTGACATGACACATCCTGAACTTGGACAGGCAGCAGTGCGTGAAATAGGCTGGTAATTTGAAATATGCCACACATGTCAAGTTGCCTTTTCCTCCTTATCATGTTACATGTTACATCTTTTTTGAAACAATAACAAAGCGGTCATCCAGCCTGTGTTTCGGTAAAAAGCTGAGGGATGGGGCTGGAGAAATGTAACTACTCTCAAATTCATAGACAGAGCTATGGGTGCAGGAACTGACCAATATATCAAAACAATAGTTTAACCACGTTTTGAGGCTATACAGAGTTTGTTTGTTTACAATATTTACAAACATTGGAGTAAAACAAGCATGGATTTGGGGTTCTGATGGTGTATGACATTTGAACTAACCATTAGGCATTCATAAGTTATATTCTCCAAGAATCAATGGATATATATCATTAATTTATAAGTCCAAAAATGTATTTACCAACTGAGGATTCTAGCTTTAACCTACAGAACAAACACAGTGATGTTAGCCCTCCAGCTGCCCACACAGAGGAAGAGGAGACCAAGGATCTCTCATGTCACTGGAGCCTTGACTCATTTGTTACCACAGTGTCAAAAGGAAGATGACATTTACAGACCCGTGATGCGACTGCCTCCAGATCACCGGGCACTCCTGAAGTAATACATGTTTACCTATAAAGAAAAAGGTCTGTTAGCTCAGTTTTAACAGTTGAAGTCGGAAGTTTACATACACTTAGGTTGGAGTCATTAAAATTAGTTTTTCAACCACTCCACAAACTTCTTGTTAATTAAGGATCCACCCGTTTTTTTAAATTTTCGCCTAAAATGACATACCCAAATCTAACTGCCTGCAGCTCAGGCCCTGAAGCAAGGATTGCATATCCTTGTTACCACTTGAAAGGAAAGACTCTGAAGTTTGTGGAAATGTGAAAGGAATGTAGGAAAATATAACACAACAGATCTGGCAAAAGATTAAAAAAAGAAAAAATTAACCGTTATTTTGTATTTTTTTCCCCCATCATCTTTGAAATGCAAGAGAAAGGCCATAATGTATTATTATTCCACCCAGGTGCAATTTAGATTTCGGCCACTAGATGGCGGCAGTGTATGTGCAAAGTTCTAGACTGATCCAATTAACCATTGCATTTCTGTTCAAAACGTTGTATCAAGACTTCCCAAATGTGCCTAATTTGTTTATTAATAACTTTTCATGTTCAAAATTGTGCACTCTCTTTAAACCATAGCATCTTATTATTTCACTGCAATAGCTACTGTAAATTGAAAAGTGCAGTTAGATTAAAAAGTATTTAAGCTTTCTGCCAATATCAGATATGTCTATGTCCTGGGAAATGTTCTTGTTACTTACAACCTCATGCTAATCCCATTAGCCTACATTAGCTCAACCGTCCCGTAGAAGGGACACCAATCCCGAAGAAATTAACAAACTATAGTTTTGGCAAGTCGGTTAGGACATCTCTTTGTGAATGACATAAGTAATTTTTTCAACAATTGGTTACAGACAGATTATTTCACTTAAAATTCACTGTATTACAATTCCAGTGGGTCAGAAGTTTACATGCACTAAGTTGACTCTGCCTTTAAACAGCTTGGAAAATTCCAGAAAATGATGTAATGGCTTTAGTAGCTTCTGATAGGCTAATTTACATAATTTGAGTCAATAGGAGGTGAACCTGTGGATGTATTTCAAGGCCTACCTTCAAACTCAGTGCCTCTGCTTGAAAATCAAAAGAAATCAGCCAACCTCAGAAAAAAATTGTAGACCTCCACATGTCTGGTTCATCCTTGGGAGCAATTTTCAAATGCCTGAACGTACCACGTTCATCTGTACAAACAATAGTACCCAAGTATAAACACCATGGGAACACGCAGCCGTCATACCACTCAGGAAGGAGACGTGTTCTGTCTCCTAGAGATGAACGTACTTTGGTGCGAAAAGTGCAAATCAATTCCAGAACAACAGCAAAGAACCTTGTGAAGATGCTGGAGGAAACAGGTACAAAAGTATCTCTATCCACATAAAAAAAGTCCTATATTGACATAACCTGAAAAGCCGCACAGCAAGGAAGAAGCCACTGCTTCAAAACCGCCATAAAAAAAGCCAGACTACGGTTTGCAACTGCACATGGGGACAAATATTGTACTTTTTGGAGAAATGTCCTCTGGTCTGATGAAACAAAAATAGAACTGTTTGGCCATAATGACCATCGTTATGTTTGGAGAAAAAAGGGGGGAGGCTTGCCAAAGAACACCATCCCAACCGTGAAGCACGGGGGTGGCAGCATCATGTGGGGGTGCTTTTCTGCAGGAAGGACTGGTGCACTTCACAAAATAGACAGCATCATAAGGAAGAAAACTTATGTGGATATATTGAAGCAACATCTCAAGACATCAGTCAGGAAGTTAAAGCTTGGTCGCAAATGGGTCTTCCAAATGGACAATGACCCCAAGCAAAATGGCTTAAAGACAACAAAGTCAAGGTATTGGAGTGGCCATCACAAAGCCCTGACCTCAATCCTATAGAAAATCTGTGTGCAGAACTGAAAAAGCGTGAGCGAGCAAGGAGGCCTACAAACCTGACTCAGTTACACCAGCTCTGTCAGGAGGAATGGGCCAAAATTCACCCAACTTATTGTGGGAAGCTTGTGGAAGGCTACCCAAAATGTTTGACCCATGTTAAACAATTTAAAGGCAACGCTGCTAAATACTGTTTGAGTGTATGTAAACGTCTGACCCACTGGGAATGTGATGAAAGAAATAAAAGCTGAAATAAATCATTATCTCTACTATTATTCTGACATTTCACATTCTTAAAATAAAGTGGTGATCCTAACTGACCTATGACAGGGGAATTTTTACTAGGATTAAATCAGGAATTGTGAAAAACTGAGTTTAATGTATTTGGCTAAGGTATATGTAAACTTCCGACTTCAACTGTATATACATACAGTACCAGTCAAAGGTTTGGACACACCTACTCCTTAAATGTTTTTTCTTTAGTTTTACTATTTTCTACATTATAGAATAATAGTGAGGACATCAAAACTATGAAATAACGCCATATGGAATCATGTAGTAACCAAAGAAGTGTTACAAAAATGCAAATATATTTTAGATTTTAGATAGTTCAAAGTAGCCATTGTTTGCCTTGATGACATCATTGCACACTCTTGGCATTCTCTCAACCAGCTTCACCTGGAATGCTTTTGCTACAGTCTTGGAGTTCCCACATATGCTGAGCACTTGTTGGCTGCTTTTCCTTCACTCTCTTGAATTCTAAATAAATCACTGACAGTGTCACCAGCAAAGCACCTCCACACCATCACACCTACTCCTCCATGCTTCATGGTGGGAACCACACATGCAGAGATCATCCGTTCACCTGCACTGCGTCTCACAAAGACACAGAGGTTGGAACCACAAATCTCAAATTTGGACTCATCAGACCAAAGGACAGATTTCCACCGGTCTAATGTCCATTGCACACTGGGTGTATATTTCCTACACCTTTCACACACACAGCCAGATTATTGGCACAATTTGTCCTTCAAATCTTCTTAGTAGAAATACACACAAAGGTGAAAAAATGTCCTCCATCCATTCTCCAGCTGTGATATCTGTCCATGTAAAATGTATTCCTGCCTGACATTTTCAAAGGTGGACAGAATAGGGGAAGAGGCATAATGACACTAGGAAGAAGATGTGTCTGGGTGAATGTACTTTAGAAAGAGAAGGATATACGGTTCTTTCTCTCTAAAAAAAAGGCATAAAAATGCTAGCACAAAAACAGGTTGACATGCAGTGTGAGACTGTGACTGGTGTAGTATCTCTTTCTCAAAATGAAAGAATGTAGACAATTTACATGTATAAAAGCCTCAGCATTAGAAACATAGTCAATACATTTTTCTCTCAATGAATTCTGCTTATTGCATGTTTATGTCTTTGTTGCTTGAATGTGTACCAATGAAGAGACAAGTAGAATTATTCCTTCACTGAAATACAAGAGCCTTTTATAACGATAAATGCACACATTTAATCACTTAAACAGGAGACAATGGAGAGGGACAATTTGTGAGGCTGTCCTATATTCAATTTGATGCCTCTACCATTCTGAGTAGTGAAGTCCTTGAAGAATCCCCCCTGACAAATCCATGAATGCCTGAATAACCTTAATATTTAAACAGCTAAAAAGAGGCACCCGCAGAGATTCTTTCAAAAAGACTTTGAATATTAGACTATGGGTCCTGGGAGGCCACTTTTCACAGATTTGAATAGAGCTGTACCGTGTGCAGCATGGACCACAAAGGAGTAAAGGGATTCAGGTGGGAGGGATAACAGTCTGTTCTAATTACTGGCTCGCCACTCCCCGCCAGACATGGTACCAGAGAAGGGGAGGAGGTGCATTCTAGGAGCTATTCTGAGTGAAACCTAAAGGCTACACAATCTGAGATGGTGATTCAACAAGTGACATAACGTTGGAGTACTTTGAGCACTGTGAGCTTTATTCTTTTTCAATTGTCCCCTTCTTGCAATCAGAGCACTTTTATGATCCGTTCTTGGATTAAGTAGATAACTGTGAAGACATTACATTCTGAATCTGTGTGTAATTCTCACCCAATAATAATAAATAAATAAATAAATAAACAATAAATCTCTGAAATACATGTGGTTCAGTGCTTTAAGAGCTAGTGGTTCATATTAGAAAGATATAGCACCAGTGTGTGTGTGTGTGTGTTTGTGTGTCATGGAGAGAGAGAGAGACAGAGAGAGAGAGAGAGAGAGAGAGAGACCGTCCTGTACCGACTGCGTGTCAGATGTGGGCGCTGGGCTGTTATCTGCTGATCCCAGAACTTCCCCTGGAGTGCAAGAGTGGATCTGGCTCATCTGGCTCATGCTGCCAGATGACAGGAAGGCTCGATTAGTGCACCACAAAGAGGCAGATACAGAGGAGCACTTCCTTGGCCAAAGGGGGTTAGTCCAGAGAACACACTCCAACCCTCCTTCCTAACAGGGAACAGTGAAAAACACACATACTTGGCAGCCCACCTTAGGGACTGTATTATGGATTCTAGTTTCTCTCTCTCACACACACACACACACACACACACACACACACACACACACACACACACACACACACACACACACACACACACACACACACACACACACACACACACCACAGACAGATGTATCTGAGACAGGACACACATTGTAGGTTAATTTGTCTTCAGTTATTCTTATTAACCAGTGAACAAAAAGGTAAACTTAGTTATGTAGTCTATAAGTACAACACAATTGTTTAATTGATTTGGAAGGTCACCGACTTCACCTTTTTGGGAAGATGTTGGCAGTCCTCCAGAGAATGAGATGAGTATGTTTGGGTTGTCCCTGGTCCTGCGCGTGCTGCCACAACCCAGACAATGGGATGTGGATGTGGAAGTGGGCCTGGGCCAGATGAGGAAAAGGAGATAGCATGGGCGGGGTGAGGGGTGAAGGTGCGCAGAGCGGGGAGCGGTGCGCCGTTATGGGACCTTGTGCCGGAAGTGCATTGTTCATGAGAGGAAAAACACCAACAACAACAACAATTAAAAAACACAACACTTCCTGAATCTTTTTATATGATCATGCAGAGAACAATTGAGCGGGTGGGTTCCACTACTTTGTTGGGGGAAGCCTCCCCTTTGAGACATGCAATGATTTCACACCTCTCTCTGAAACAGGCAGGAAAAATAGAACAATGCAGTTTGCTGAACAGGAGGCCTGCTGATCAAGTACATGTCCACTGAGAGAGATTACAATGCCCTTTGACCTGTGACACGTTAAATAATGAACTAAAGGTTAATGAGGGAAAATCCAATAAGAATTTATATTTCTTCCAAATATAGCATATTAAATAGATTATTACCATGGTACCAAGGTCGACTGATCTGTAATAAGTGAAATACAATTTCAGATTTAACTTATCTCAAGAAGTTAGCTCGTAACCAGTAATTGCTTAGAATGGAATGCATGGAACAAAGAATGAACAAGCAGAGGATAAAGAGGCCTCTGTAAGGCATCACACTGGAGATGAACCTTGGTTTAAGATATCGGCCTACACCTGAGCAGACACTTGATCATCAGCAGTTTTTGTCAACTCAAGAACCAAGGAAGGACTGCACAGGTTGAATTAAAATGCTTGATTTCAGATAAGCTTTGAAATAAGATTGTCATCTTTAGACGACTGAGAAGAGAAAGATAGAAAGTGTGTGTGTATATGCGTGTAGGTGTGTGCATGAGTGTGTGTATGTGTTTGTTAGTCTGTTTCTTTGTCTGACGTTTTTTGACTGAGTGTGCTTGGTAGTAGATTTTACTAACCCTAAGGTCATGCACCTGGTATACCTCTGAATCATGCTGTTAGCTGAAGTTTAAAATCCTCTCAGGGGAAAGATGTCTCAGGAGGTAAGAGTACTGGTGTGATGAAGTAGTACTAGACCCTCCAGGCCTAGACTAGACATCGGCATTCTCACCATCTAGTTCTGATATCATTGTAGCTAGCTTTCCAGTGATATACTGTAATACTCACATGGGTTGTGGCTGTTTTAGAGCAAGGTGGAATAGTAGTTCAAAATTTTACAACTTGACGTTAGATGGTTCCTCACCCTGAAAGTAGTCTGTGGGCCAGGAGAAACTGTAATCCATGGTTCAGTTTTCATTAAACAGCCACTACAGCTAACTTTAGCCACCACAAACTAATAATCATGGAAGTGCATGTGAGCATGTTTTTTTTTTTTATTAAGGCCAAATCATCTTTAAGTAACAACAAACCAAGTATGGAGTTGAGTTAAGTAAGATGGCACCGGAGCAGAAGGAAGACATTTTACGTGCCCCCAACCGATTGTGTTTTTTTGTTTGTTTATCTCCGTTGTTTGTAACTTATTTTTTTACTTATTTTGTAAATAATGTTGCCGCTACCGTCTCTTATGACCGAAAATAACTTCTAGACATCAGGACTGCGATTACTCACCGCGGACTAACAGAATCCTTTTTCTTCTTTCACAACTCTGACGAGCCCGAGGCGGAGGATATACTGCTCCCTCGGGAACAGGCCCCGACCCCCGTGATCTGTGTGAAGAGGAGGCGGTGAAAAAGGGGCCGGAGAGCGGGCTGCCTTCTGAGAATTCGAAAGGCGATCGAATAAACCACTTCCCTCAATTCTGCTAGCAAACGTGCAATCTTTGGGCAATAAAATCGGTGAGTTACGTGGAAGATTAAACTACCAACGGGACATTATAAACATTAACATCTTATGCTTCACAGAGTTGTGGCTGAATGACGACAATATCAACATACAGCTGGCTGCTTATACGATGTACCAGCAGGATAGAACAGCAGCGTCTGATAAGACAAGGGGCGGCGGATTATGTATTTTTGTAAATAACAACTGGTGCACTATATCTAAGGAAGTCTCGAGCTATTGCTCGCCTAAGGTATAATTTATCATGATAAGCTGTAGACCACACTACCTACTGAGAGAGTTCTCATCTGCATTCTTCGTAGCTGTTTACATACCACCTCAGTCAGAGGTTGGCACTAAGATAGTATTGATTGAGCTCTATTCCTCCATAAGCAAACAAGAAAGCCGCTCACCCAGAGGCTGCGCACCTAGTAGCCGGGAACTTTAATGCAGGGAAACTTAAATCAGTTTTACCAAATTTCTATCAGCATGTTAAATGTGCAACCAGAGGGAAAATAACTCTGGACCACCTATACTCCACACACAGAGACACATACAAAGCTCTCCCTCGCCCTCCATTTAGGCAAATCTGAAAATAATTCCATACTCCTGATTCCTCCTTACAAGCAACAAATAAAGCAGGAAGCACCAGTGACTAGATCAATAAAAAAGTGGTCAGATGAAGCAAATGCTAAGCTACAGGACTGTTTTGCTAGCACAGACAGGAATCAGTTCCGGGATTCCTCCAATGGCATTCACGAGTACACCGTATCTGTCATCGGCTTCATTAATAAGTACATTGATGACGTCGTCCCCACAGTGACTGTACTTACATACACCAACCAGAGGCAATAGATTACAGGCAGCATCCTCACTGAGCTAAAGGCTAGAGCTGCCGCTTTCAAGGAGCGGGACTAACCCGGAAGCTTATAAGAAATCCAACTATGCCCTCCAACGAAACCATCAAACAGGCAAAGCGTCAATACAGGACTAAGATCGAGTCGTACTACACCGTCTCTGACGCTTGTTGGATGTGGCAGGGCTTGCAAACCATTACAGACTACAAAGGGAAACACAGCAGAGAGCTGCCCAGTGACACGAGCCTACCAGCCGAGCTAAACTACTTATCTGCTCGCTTCGAGGCAAATAACACTGAAACATGCATGAGAACACTGGAAGACTGTGTGATCACGCTCTCCGCAGCCGATGTGAGTAAGACCTTTAGACTGGTAAACATTCACAAGGCTGCAGGCCAGATGGATTACCGTCTGTAGCCATGAACTGCTTTGAAAGGCTGGTCATGGCTCACATTAACACCATCATCCCAGAAAACCTAGACCAACTCCAAATTGCATTCCGCTTCAACAGATCCACAGATGATGCAATCTCTATTGCACTCCACACTGCCCTTTCCCACCTGAACAAAAGGAACACCTATGTGAGAATTCATTGACTACAGCTTAGTGTTCAACACCATAGTGCCCTCAAAGCTCTTCAATAAGCAAAGGACCCTGGGACTAAAAACCTCCCTCTGCAACTGGATCCTGGACATGCTGACAGGCCGCCCCCAGGTGGTAAGAGTAGGTAATCCTCAACACAGGGGCCCCTCAGAGGTGCGTACTCAGCCCCCTCCTGTACTCCATGTTCACTCATGACTGCAAGGCCAGGCACGACTCCAAAACCATCATTAAATTTGCAGATGACACAATAGTGGTAGGCCTGATCACTTACAACAATGAGTCAGCCTATAGAGAGGAGGTCAGACACCTGGCCATGTGGTGCCAGGCCAATAACCTCTCCCTCAAAGTGATCAAGACAAAGGAGATGATTGTGGACTACAGGAAAAAGAGGACCGAGCATGCCCCCATGCAAGTTCCTTGGTGTCCACATCACCAACAAACTAACATGTTCCAAGCACACCAAGACAGTCATGAAGCGGGTACGACAAAACCTATTCCCCTTCAGGAGACTGAAAAGATTTGGCATGGGTCCTCAGATCCTCAAAAAGTTCTACAGCTGCACAATCGAGAGCATCCTGACTGGTTGCGTCATTGCCTGGTATGGCAACTGCTCGGCCTCCGAAGGCAAAGCATTACATAGGGTACTGCGAATGGCCCAGTACATCACTGGGGCCAAGCTTCCTGCCATCCAGGACCTCTATACCAGGCGGTGTCAGAGGAAGGCCCTAAAAATTGTCATAGTCTCCAGCCACCCTAGTCATAGACTGTTCTCTCTGCTTCGGCACGGCAAGTGATACCGGAGCGCCAAGTCTAGGTCCAAGAGGCTTCTAAACAGCTTCTACCCCCAAGCCATAAGACTCTTGAACATCTAGTCAAATGGCTACCCAGACTATTTGCATTGCCCCCCCCGTTTTGTTGTCATCTATGCATAGTCACTTTAATAACTCTACCTACATGTACATACTACCTCAACTAACCAGTGCCCCCGCACATTGACTCTGTACCGGCACCCCGCTGTATATATTGTTTTTTTTTTTTACTGCTGCTCTTTAATTACTTGTTACTTTTATCTCTTATTCTTATCCGTATTTTTTTTAAACTGCACTGTTGGTTAGGGGCTCGTAAGTAAGAATTTCACTGTAAGGTCTACACCTGTTGTATTCGGCGCATGTGACTCATACAATTTGATTTGATTTGAATTGGTTTCAGGTGATTTGGACAATTCATTTTTAAGCATCCTCTTATGCCCCCATCACTTCCACTTGAATGTTAGCTTGTGGTGGCTGAGGTTAGCTGAAGTTTGTAGGTTCTGTTTAAAGAAAGCTGAACCATAGATTACAGTTTCTCTTGGCTTATAGACTCCTTTCAGGGTGACATCTAACATCAAGTTATAAAATAATGAACTACTCCTTTAAGCAGAGAAATGTGTATACATTGTGTAGGTGTGGGTATTATTAGTGTCTGCATAATTTAGTGTGCAAACAGCATGAATGAATAGTTCATACATTAATTAGCATAGTTATTAGCAATCAATGTCATACAGCTGTAGGATCTTAATTTGATCATCCTGTTGCAGGAGAACTTTCCTGCAATTAAGTACATTGCAAACTTGTAGTGTAATTAAGGCTTAAAAAAGCTTCTGAAGTTTGTTATTTAAACTCTGAAATTTCAGACAATGTATCAACCCCTTCAAAAATTTCAATTAATTATAATCCGCATAATAATCCACATTTCCTGTTGCTGCAAGATTATTTTCCTTCTGTTGCAAACTGGCTCAAATTAAGATCCTACACCTGTATAATTTTATTCTGGACATGGTAAAAATGTATTCTTCGGGACCGGTATCCCGTCCACGGGACGGTTAAGCTACCATAGGCTAATGCGATTAGCATGAGGTTGTAAGTAACAAGAACATTTCCCAGACATATCTGATATTGGATTCTTGAATTCTTGTTAATCTAACTGCACTGTCCAATTTACAGTAGCTATTACAGTGAAATAATATAACGCTATTGTTTGAGGAGAGTGCCCAATTTTGAACATGAACGTTATTAATAAACAAATTAGGCACATTTGGGCAGTCTTGATACAAAGTTTTGAATAGAAAGGAAATGGTTCATTGGATCAGTCTAAAATGTTGCACATACACTGCTAAATTGCTAAATTGCACCTGGACTGGAATAATACAATACGGCCTTTCTCTTGCATTTCAAAGATGATGATACAAACAAAATACAAAAGAACAGTTGCTTTTTCTTTTGTATTATCTTTTACCAGATCTATTGTGTTATTTTCTCCTACATTCCTTTCACATTTCCACAAACCTCAAAGTGTTTCCTTTCAAACGGTATCAAGAATATGCATATCCTTGCTTCAGGGCCTGAGCTGCAGGCAGTTAGATTTGGGTATGTCATTTTAGGCGAAAATTGAAAAAAAGGGGCAGATCCTTAAGAGGTTACGGGTCAAGATCCAACACTTTACTTCTAACAACATGTTACAGAGGCAACAAGAAATGCCTTGATCCTTGGTTGGAGCTAAATGCATTCAGGTTCCAGGCTACCCCAGAAAACTTATTTCACCCATCCTGGCAGGTTACAATAATCTCTCTCCTCAACGGTCCTGGATGTGACATAATGGTTTGGCACCACAAGTTAATCCCTCTACTTTGTTTCAGTACAACCTCTTTCTGTCTGAAACTCAGCTATGGGAGAAGCAAAGAACAAACTAAGCAGGTGTGGTGAAAAAGTTGTTAACACCGGAAGATTTCAAGTAATATGTTTTAAGACACTAACAAAAACCCTCTGGTGCGATTGCGTAGGAACATATGGGTGACATGTTTTACATGGTGTGGTGAATGAGAGAGAGTTGTTTTGGTCAGAGTGAACTTCGGGATTAGTCTTTAGTGAAGTTTGCTTGGGTGTTAGGTCAGGATGCTTTCAGTTCAATGTTTCTTAAAGGCAGGTTAATATAATGCCAACTCATGGCTGAGCTGCAGAAATGGTATATCAATGAAGTCGATTGTGGAAACCCTTTGGCCTCGCAAAGCTGTTGGCCTTCTGAAATCTCAATGAGCCCACTGACACTCAAAACAAGAACTGGGTTTTGTGTGAGAGGAGTGGGGGAGAGAAAAGGTCTGGAAATTCTGAATATTTTTGTGGGTAACTGTGGATTCTTTCTCATGAGATGAAGTTACTGAACTGGAGCTAACCCCAAAAGCCAGCAGTCTGAAGGACATTCTCTGTTTACTTTGATTAGAGAGGTCTCAATCCATGCTGTTATGAGCAGTCTGGAACTAACAGCTGTAACAGCCTTTCCTTTGCCCCTGCTACATACTATTTGAAATTGGATGAAAAACCTGAACTTACAGCCTACTTTGACGAATCTCAATCAGGATTTTTTTCTTAGCTCTGCTTCACAGTTAGTACATTTTCAGCCGTACAGAAATGTGCAAGTGGAAAGGCACTTCTACGTAGCTTGGTAGTTTGGCACACTTCAAAGAGCCATAATACTACTCTCAGCAGCATTTGTGATGTCCAGTATTATCCAGAATGACCACAAGGTTCATCCATTGACTCTTGTATGTACAGTATCTACGTATAATTAGTGGAATCAAGTTTCTGATGCCTCCCTTTGTTTGCCTGGCCATTGGAATATTGTTCTATCTTGAGTCTGGCAGTCATTACCAACTGTCACTTCCATTTTTTGTTTTTTTGTCAGCAACATATCACTTTTGATACCTGCTCACACACACGCTCACACACACACATGCTCACACACACACACACACACACATGCTCACACACACACACACACACACACACACACACACACACACACACACACACACACACACACACCAATGGTAACAGCTGTCTTGTATTCTGTGCTGGACAGGATCTAACGCCACAGCAAAGAATCTGGGTCAGAATGTTTGGAAAGCATGAATATCAAATGGAGTTCTCAAACTGGTGAATTAATATGACTTTCGTTGGTGACACTTTCTAGCAACATATGGCAGTGAGCTCATGGGAGAGAAATGCTTTTGATGAATATTTGTCTGAGGGTCCAAAGGACGGTATTGGGCGTATGTCGCCTTCTGTTTTTCCCTTGTGAAATGATAATGCGGCTACACTTCAACTGGATACTAAAGCCACAGAACTGCCATTTCAGATAACATTATTCCCTGCAGTATTAAAGCATGAAAAGGGATGGTACCAACGCCCTCAGGGTATGTGTCTGTCTCGGGGCTTGGGTTACAAGCAAAAAAAAATACACATTTATGGTCTCTGAAAGAGAAACTGGACAGTAAATACTTATATTGTGATTTCCTGGCAGAATATTCCACATTGACTTTACCTGGCATGAGGCATTGCAACGGGTTAATACTGTAACACTTTACAAATCAGTCAATGATAAAATCCCAATTACCACTTGAGTTTAGCGTAGATTAATAAATTGAGTCCACTCTCTGATGCAGTCACTGTGGCGGCTTACAGTGGAGTTGGAACCTCATTCTCAGACTGCTGGCAATCTTTGCAGATGAGAATGGACCCTACATTGTTGCCCTAATCACTGTTGTATCCGCCACCCCATTTACACTGAGTCACAAATATTTGTGTTCAGGAGTTTCTCCAAACAAATTCAAATTGAAAAACGTTGAGTCAGAAATTAAATATCCATCTAAAGTCAATGTACGATAAAATATAATTCATGGAACAATTATGAAAATGCTGTGCTTAACTGAAAACCCCACAATACTTTAATTAATATTTTATTTGAATACTCATTACATTTTTACCAATGGCGGATGTGATGGAATATAGGCCGTTAAATTATGTGGTATTTTCGGAGAAAATATGTGTACACTCCACGTGTACTGTACTGTATTGTACTGTACGTACAAACATTTGAAAGGGCCTGAGGATTCATTCTCAGCATGCGTTTCCCTCTCCTTGCAACTCACATAGTAGTTCAGTGGCTTTGCAGCACACAGTGGCTCCTTATGCTAGGCAAGGCCTTGCCCTTCTCCCTGTCAGCAGCCCACTGGGAACAGTTCTCTCTGTGCATTCTCAATGGCATGCTAAAGGGCCTGATATTTTTGTCTGACATGTTAAAGAGGGAATTAAGCAGAGCTATTGAGGGCTTATGTCCTGAGCATTTTAACTTTTTTTTCATTCCCCTTATTTGAAATCCAGCCAAATAGATTCTAAAGATGGGGAGGATAGAGAATGGAAAGAAAGTTTATTGACAGCGCTGCAGCCAGTACATTGAGAAGCAAAGCGGAAACAATGTGCTGACTATTTTCCAAGATCCAGCTTTACTGTATTGCATTGGGAAATAAGTGTCCTGTCTGTGCTATTTTCACCAGCTTTTTTTCTCTCCCCAGAAAGCTGTTACAATGAAACCAAGTCTAAAGCAGTAATTTGTAAGTCAAGAGCCTGGCAAAGTGGATTTCTGTGGGGAGGGAGTAGTTCAAAGGGGTTTGGTGCATGAAGCTAGGGCCTATGGTCTATTCTATCAAAACTCTGGGCAGCTTCGCCTGCCACCTCATTGGCCTCCTCTCCTGTGGTGAGCTCATGTGGCCAGGCACCACCAGCCAATGATAGAGTGTTAGTGGACACTAATGCTGACGTTAATTTAGAATTCAGACGGTACCATTGGATGTAAAAAATAATAATAATAAAAAAATATCTATACTAATAGGACCCTATCAGTCAAGGACATTTTGGAGAGACTTCTTTGTAAAACATTCTTATTGTGCAGTACATTCAATATCTATGAAGCAGAACGTTACAATGGGTATGTTACTCATATTGTAATATATGTTCTCCTTTGAGCAGTGGTAATATCAGTTGGTCTGACAGCAGCAGATTCCCTGTTGGCTATAGTACAATGATAAATCCAGGAGGCTGCTCTGTTCTGCAACCTGGGAACATTAGACGAAGGCAGGCCCAACTCTTTAGGAAGGCGTTTATGACGGAGCCCCTAAAGTTACAAAAGGATTATGAGAGCCTTGGGCTGCCACTGGAAACAAACCCACTGACACGTTGACAAAATCCCTGCCCCATGTTATATGACGTTTTGCAAAGAAATCAGAAAAGGTAATCATGTATGGAAGCTGAGGTTAAGAATCAGTGTAACAGTCTATTAACTTTAATATAGATATGTGCAATAAGCATATGCAGGGTCCATTAGCATAAATCTTGGTTACACACGAGTGGTGTTGCACACTCTGTTCTCACACCACAGTGGCTTCTAATGACAAACACTGTGAATGAACTGAGCCTGAGCCAGCCTGCTGACTCCTCACTTGAGCTCTCAAATAGCCCCCTCACCATTTACCCTCCTCTACACTAACAGTCCTCTTGCCTCCTGGCTGTATCAAACCACTGCTGGGGTGGGACTGTTCAAAATGCCAGCTAATTAAATAAGCAATTAGGCTATAGGAAGTGTAAACAATAATAAACAATACATGAAAAATAATGAAAAGAAATACAATTCATGAAAATAATTCAAATCAATCAATCAAACAAAAGTACATAATGTGGTAATAAATCCATACACACCTGTATACTTAAAGATTACATAGCTGTGTCAGTTTGGGTCAAATATGCATTGTACATTGTAGGGGGAATTTGAAGAGGATTATGACCACATGTCAGTTGATAAAAAAATAAAGAAACAAAAAACACTACATTTTTGTGAAAGAGTACTTGTGCAAAAGCTTTGTCGTGGAAAAAGAGTCTGTGTGGGGAAGAAGAACAACTCCATCATGTTTGATTCATCATCAAAGGGGCCTGAAATGATACTGGAACAAGAGAGATATTCCTGACTCAACATTTTGTAGTTCTCCTCCACAGAACTATTCATACTTCATAGTGTTTGATGTTTGTCTGAGAGAGGCTTTCAAAAGAACAGATGTACTTAGAACCCGAAAAGATTATATGGGAGTAATGGATAAAAGGGAAGGCATAGAAATGGTCATTATCATTATTATCACTATTAGTAGAAGTATAGTAGCAGATGTAGTATTTGTATTAGTAGTTAGTAGCAGTGAAGTATTATTTCATCAATGATAATGACCTGTTAATCTAATGATGATAACTTTGTTACACTTAGCCCAATTTTAGTATGACGAACAACACTGTGGATTGCTATTCACTCATGTTACCTATGTGGTTCAGATATGTTTTTTACTATGCCATCTATGACTACATTATGTTGTGAAGTGATGCTTGGCCTCCCTTTCCTCTGTTACTCTGAGGGTAAAGATTAGTCATCACCCCACTTAACATTCTCCTCACCTTCTCACATGGCTGTCCTCTATTAGCCCTATATCCTGGAGATGACACAGCACACAGGGTCTTCTTCACAGCTGCATCATGTTACATGGCACTCAGTTTATTTTTCAAGAGAATTGACAAACAATGCAACAATCTAATGATTTGCTGTAGGCTCGCAGTTGTAAGTAGCAGTCTCACCTTGGTACCATACTACGCTACTCGTGAGAACTAAGCATCAATTCATCTGGGACATTAACATCCCTACACTAGTGCATACTCTGTCTGTTTGGGAAATTTCTCAACATTGTTTCTGTCTTATTGAACAGTCAGAACCACCATGCATATCACATTGTTGCACTGTAAAAGTCATATACCACATGATGGAAAAACCCAAACTCAATTGAGTTGGAACCCACTGTTACATCTTCACAGGCTAATTGGATTGGTGTTTAGCAAGACCCCGAGAGGAGGCAGGGACTGCGTTCATGCATCAAATTGTATTTTTTTTCTCGCTGTCAACTGTTCTCTCCCATTCTCTCTTGGTTGCATTTCCTACTGCCTCCCCCACATGCTCAGGCCATGGAAGGAGTCATATTAGTATACCTTTGTGCCAGTATGGGAGGAAAAATAAATGATCTGGTATTATATTTCAATAACACATTTCCCGGGTTCCTCCAGAGTACAAGCAATCAAGGGTTAAATTGGATCTGTAACGTATGCTCCGTGACCCACAAATCGCTTACCCATCAAACAGACTCATTACGTGCCGGCAAGCAGATGAGTGTTTGTGAGCCTTGCCTCAGAGCGGCGGGGATTGTGTGTATTGCCACTAACACGGCCGAGGTATTTAAAATTTTATTTTTGCGTAATGAGTTTTGACATGTTTCATTTCCTCTGGGGGAAGTGCTTGAGACCTCCGAAAGTAAATGTTGCTAAAAAGTCATCAAGGCAGAATATTAAAATGCCATCAAATAGGAATTTCACTAATGCGATGGGGCTGAGGCTTCAGGTACGCGGAGCCGGGGTCAGAGGGGCCTGGTTCTGGGAGAAACACTATTTGTTCCCCTTGAATGCCTTTTCCCCTCTTAAATAAATTATTAAAGGACTTCTCCCCCCTCCATCTCTTCATCTCTCCACCTCTTGGGCCTCTCATAGTTCAGCCACACCATTTGAAAAGTGAGCTGATACACACAGACCTGGAAAATAGCACCCTTTTGGCTAAATTGTGCATCAAAGTATTGCATTCTGAAATGAATTACTTTAGTGTATGAGGTGAAAGTTGACTAAGTGTACAATCATCACGGTTTGTGACACTTTTGGTACAATTTGGAGGCTGTTTTTTTGCATATGTCATGGCTTTAAATGCACTCTTGAGTTGATAACTAGCTAACATTTGAACATTCCCACAGTAGAACATTTTGACAGAAAGCCCTATTGGACACATTCTCCACCCACTGCATAAATGAACACCATTCTTGTCCTAGACTGTGGACAAATACTTTGTCTTCTAACGGCTCAGGTTTAAACTGGCCATTGTAGGGGGAAAGGGGATACCTAGTCAGTTGCACAACTGAACGCATTCAACCGAAATTTGTCTTCCGCATTTAATCCAAACCCTCTGAATCAGAGAGGTGTGGGGGGCTGTCTTTATCGACATCCACGTCATCGGCACCTGGGAACCAGTTGTTGTTGAGGGTTAACTGCCTTGCTCAAGGGCAGAACGGCAGATTCTTCCACCTTGCAAGCTAGGGTATTCGAACCAGTGACCTTTCAGTTACTGGCTCAACACTCTTAATTGTGTCCCTCACATAGTTTTTTTGTATTCCATGGGTATTCCTTTAGAGGCCATTACCAGCCTGACAACCCACCAGCTGTCACTAATTGCCCACTAATGGGTTTGGGTGGTGTGATGGTTTGGCTGTGAGGGGCGTTCCAAGTCTATACTGGAGGTCCTTATGGCTTGCCAAATCAAAGGGGACATATTTAAAAAGCATGCCATGTTATTCTGTTAAATCATTTTAAACTGCACAGCACCTCTGCAATAACAAGCAATTGTACGGAAACAGATGCCAATATGAAACCCCATAAATGTTTTATGTTGATATAGAATACAGCTACAGTACAGTTATATCTTGAAATCCATGGTACCAAAATCAAAATGACTTAGCTATTTGATATCGACCTTACTCTATTACCTTGCACAGGTATAAAATATAATTATTTCAAATATCACTGTTTTTGCGGGCAGTATTTATTATCATGCATGACATTTGTATTCTTTGCGGTTAAAATCTTTGCAGGAGACAAGCAGGGCAGATGTCTGCCCTCTGCGTCAGCCAGCCCGCTAATAGATGTTAGGAAGGTCATCTGGCATTAGTGGCAGAAGTACGTTAGCATTTGCGCTGAGCGTCTCTTGCCAGACTGTGTGCATGTCTGAAGGCGCTTGGACAAGCAGGCTCTTTCACGGTGATGAATGGCTTTTTTCAAGTGTTCTGCTCCCTAGTTATGAGAAGGGTGACCTGGTCATTGGACGACTTTATGAAGCTATAAAAAATGTATGTCAGGCTGCAGTCTCTAATGCCACCCCAAACAGAAAAGGAAGGGCGGGGGGAGCGAGAATGGTAAAAAGGCCATTTACCGTCTCTCTAAATAGCTCTCTGACTGCCCTTCTCCACTTATCTGACAATGTCCTTGTCGTCATGACAATTTTGTATTATTTTTTTTTTTCTCTTCCTTTTTTATAGGACACATTTGAATCAACGGCAGACAGGCCAGTATTTCTCTCATGTTTTTTACTGCCCAATGCAGTCTGCTCACTCGTAATTAGTGTTTTGATATCGCCATTCTCAATTCTGTGCAATATACAGAGAATAAAGAGAATTTACGTTGTACGGTTAGATAAAAAAGTATGCTTATTCACAGTTAATTGTCAATGACATTGCATCATTATGTCCCACATACTATAGTAAAACAACATAAAAGCACATACAGTACCAGTCAAAAGTTTGGACACACCTACTCATTCAGGAGTTTTCTTTATTTTTACAATTTTCTACATTTGTAGAATAATAGTGAAGACATCAAAACTATGAAATAACACATATGGAATTATGTAGTAACCAAAAAAGTGTTAAACAAATCAAAATATGTTTTATAATTGAGATTCTTCAAAGTAGCCACCCTTTGGCTTGATGACAGCTTTGCACACTCTTGGCATTCTCTCAACCAGCTTCATGAGGTAGTCACCTGGAATGCATTTCAATTAACAAGTGTGGCTTTTTAAAAGTTAATTTGTGGAATTTCTTTCCTTCTTAATCTTTTTGAGCCAATCAGTTGTAGGGGTGGTATACAGAAGATGGCTCTATTTGGAATAGCTCAAATAAGCAAAGAGAAACGGCAGTCCTTAATTACTTTAAGGCCTGAAGGTCAGTCGATCTGGAACATTTCAAGAACTTTGAAAGTTTCTTCAAGTGCAGTCGCAAAAACCATCAAGCGCTATGATGAAACTGGCTCTCATGAGGACCGTCACAGGAAAGACCCAGAGTTTCCTCTGCTGCAGAGGATAAGACTCAGAAATTGCATCCAAAATAAATGCTTCACAGAGTTCAAGTAACAGACTTCACAGAAACATCTCAACATCAACTGGAGACTACATTAAAACCACTTAGGGATAACTGGGGCGCTAGCGCCCCAATCACGACACTACCCTGTGAAATGTAAGGCACCAAATTCAAAATCCAAAAGTTGAATTATTAAACATTCATCAATATACAAGTGTTGCATAGTCATCAAAAGCTCTGATTCTTGGCAATATCACAGCGTTGTCAGATTCAAAAAGGCTTTACGGCGAAAGCACAACATTTGATTGTTTGTGGATAGCACCTCTCAAATGTATGCATTAGCATAAATTCATAACCAGCGTGGGTCACACAAAACCCATATAAGAGCTAAAATAAATCACTTACCTTTCGAATAACTTCTGCTGAGGGCATCCCAAGTGTCCAAGGAAGACATCCAATGGTTCTTTTGTTAGAAAAAGTAATTTATTATATCCATAAATCTCCATTTGGTTGGCGTGTTATGTTCAGAAAATGCTCCCTAAGTTTAACACTTTTTTGGTTAATACATGATTCCTTATGTGTTAATTCATAGCTTGATGTCTTCACTATTATTTTACAAATTATTATATATCTTTTTTAAATAAAGAAAAACCTTTGAATGAGTAGGTGTGTCCAAACCTTTGACTGGTACTGTATATTCATATCAATATTAAACTACTATTTTATTGTATAGCTGCATATCATCTACCATTCCAGTGTTTAATTGCTATATTGTAATTGCTTTGCCACCATGGCCTATTTATTGCCTTACCTTCCTTATCTTACCTCATTTGCACACATTATATATAGACTTGTTTTTCTACTGTATGTTTGTTTACTCCATGTGTAACTCTGTGTTGTTGTATGTGTTGAACTGCTTTGCTTTATCTTGGCCAGGTCGCAGTTGTAAATGAGAACTTGTTCTCAACTTGCCTACCTGGTTAAATAAAGGTGAAATTACATTAGTATGTCGATGAGCAAATCCTGTTAAGAAGACTGTAAACACACCCAATCGATTTTGAGGAGTACAAACAAAAAACACAAGATCAGTGATTCACTCATCTATCAGTCCTTCCCTCATTTCCATGTGATATGGCTGAATCCCATTAATCACAAATGTCTTCCTTTTAATAAATATGCAAATGTATATTAGCCGATTGGTGTTACAGCTAATGTTCCATTAATAAATCATGGGCCTCTTCGATGCATGTCTGCCAAGGGTTTAAGCAACAAACTCTAAAACTAGATCATTCAGTCTATATACAGTAGCTAGTGTGACTAGCTTTAGAGAACTAGAGCCCAGTTAATGTAATTGCGAAACCTTTTTTGTTGCAGTCAAAGTAATCTTGTGAATATATGTTTAAGTAACTCAACCACTTTTTAATGAGATCCACTTCAATACAACCCCAGCTCACGGGCACAGCGTGACTTAATATTGAAAAGTATCATCATTTATTTATGAGTGTAATTAGGTCATGATGTCTGACAAGTACAATTTCAGCCTTTTTTGAGACCTCTCGGGCCAGGAAGTAGATTGTGGTTATGTTTTATTCAGACATTGAGCACCACATTATTGTTGTGAGCTTCTTATAGCTTTTTAACTCACCCTGTAACCTGTACAGCCCTGCCACAGCACTAAAGGACTTTGCTTCAGTTGACCTTGTATGCTAGCTTCCTGTTACTCGTGGATTATTAAAAGTTTACTTAGAAATGGTAGGGAAATTACATAATACCCTTCTTTGGGTTGCTAGCACCCATCCACAATAGTCATTCACACATACTTTTGAGTAAAATGAAAGGTTAACCTTTTTCATATGTGGGTAAAGTTAGTTTTACCTTAAGTTGTCTTTCTACGGCAGTAGTGAAAGCATCCACGGTAATCCTTTCTTTACTTCCCTTCAGGCACAACATGCCCAAACATGCATAGCCCACACAAATACTGGATTTTTACTCAGTATAGCATTGTCTGCATTGCATGCCACAAGTGTCTCCAAGTAACTTCAATCTTCTAGAATATAGTTCCTGGAGCCAATATTGTAGTCAAGTCACGTAGCCTTGAATCCGAGTCCCAAATCCCTAGCATTCTAGTCTGAGTTCGAGTCCTTCATACTCAAGCCTGATTCGAGTCACGAGTTTCCTGCTAGCACTAAAGTTTGCGATCCAATAATCTTTGAGGCAACAGTTTGTAATGTAGAAAGCTAGCTAGCTAACAATGCTACACATTAGTAGGGCTAGCAAACTAATACAGAAGCTACCCTTTGTTGTATCTAGGGGAGACAGACTTTTACCTGACTTTACCTGAAGTCACTACTGGTTGAGTCCATTACTAGCATTTAAAGAGGTAATTTTAAGGTAAAACGTATTTCACCTAATCACAAAAATAAGTTAAACCATCACTTTAAACAAAAACATGTTTTCTTTGGAATGACTGATCATCTGTAAACCACATCATACTCCTGAACAGCTAATCAAAGGGCTACGCATACCCCTCTTTTACGCTGCTGCTACTCTCCGTTTATAATCTATGCAGTCACTTTAACTCTACCTACATGTACATATTACCTCAATTACCTCGACTAACCGGTGCCCCCGCACATTGACTCTGTACCAGTACCCCCTGTATATAGCCTCGCTTGTTATTTTACTGCTGCTGTTATGTTACTTATTACTTTTATTTTCTGTTTTCTATTTTTTACTTATCAATTTTTTACTTAATTATTTTTTTAAGCATTTCACTGTAAGGACTATAGCCGTTGTATTCAGCGCATGTGACAAATACAATTTGATTTGATTTGATCATTACTTTTGAAAAAAAAGGCGCCATCTAGAACCTAAGAGGGTTCTTCGGCAGTTCCATAAGAGAACCCTTTGAAGAATCCTTGTTGATTCCAAGTAAAATAACCCTTTTAGTTCAATGTATAACCGTTTAGGGTTCCATGTAGAACTTTTACAACAGAGGATTCTACCTGGGTTCTCCTATTGGGACAGCCGAAGAATCCTTTTGGAGTGTAGTGTTGCTGGTCTCCGCAAGAGTGCACTTGTTGAACTTGTCTTCAGACCATTTAGGACTTTTTCAGTATCTTAAATATTCCACATTTCCCAAAAGGAAATAGCAAATGAAAAAATATATATTTTCATTATCAGACCAGGGAGGTACAAGTGAGATGTGAGGGCTAAACTGCCGCCTCTGTCTCGTCGCGTGTAATCAATCATGGGCCTTTCCTCAGTCGCTTTGATCTGAAAACAGCTCTAATCTGTGGTCATTGTTGCCATAGTAGATTGTTTGCCAAACTATTACCATAACTGTCAGCCCAAATCAGAAAAATTATCTCATCACTCTGGACAGATGCGGTTTCCCTGCATTATTGATATGGTCATCTCAGAGAGATAGTAAATTATAAAACATAGTTCTATTTACAAAGAAAGATTGGCTGGGTCCTTGAGATTGAGTGGGTGGGACAGGCACTTCCAGGAAGTGAGATATAGCCAGTTCAGAAAAAATAAAACATTTCCTGGCTTTTTGGGGTCACCTCACCCCATGGGCCTACTTCCTCTCTGAAAATGAATCTCCTAAATACACACTGGACTGAATTCTCAAAGTGCCTCCACTGGAACCCAGGCCCTGACACTTAATATCAGATGTTTACCTTCCTGTTTTTATTGCATAGCAGTGTGGCCAGGGCTGACCTCAAAGGCAAGGCAATTGGTGTATTCACTCTTTAATGTATTACCACATTCACATACCAACATTTAGCCCAGAAAAGTGTGGAGGCTGTTGGTTGGTATACACTTTCAGGTTCAAATTGTCCCAGATCCTTGAATAAATGACATGTCTGAAATGTTTCCACTTGACTTTTGTGTCACATAGTGTTCCTAGGTACTCAAATGACAAAAAAAAATGGCTGACCGGTAGCCAGACTTTCCTTTTTGGAAACATGTGTCCATCGCTGGCACAGCACAAACTTGGCAAGATACATAACAACCGATTACAAGATCTGGCATATGGAATCACAAACAGCTCCCTACTCAGTGCATCAGGTCTGTGCCATCTTCTTCATGGACAAAAAAAGAAACATGATTGATGTACAGGAGTGATTGCTGGGAATGATCCAGATAAAAATAAATGGGCAGTAGTGCAGCAGTACACCCTTGGCTGTGGATGACCCTGTACTGTAAGGGCGTCATTTGGACATTGCATAGACACAGATATGTAGCACTACCATGGTACTGTTGTAACGTTTAATTTTGCTTTTGCTCAATAACTATTTTCCCTTCCGCTCCCCTTGAACTGTGCATAGGACATGTCAATTTCATTCAGACTAAAGAAATATTTCCCTAAAGCCACTGCCTGTCTACATCGCTTGAAGCCAAAATTTCCCTCCAGGTGACAACAGCGATAGAGACTTAGATCAGTCACAGGGCCTACTCTGTTGTCTCAGTCTTCATTCTGTCCTGGGTCCCCAGATTATCAGATTTAGAAGCCATGTACATCACTGATCTAAGATATAAATGCACAATGAGGGAAGTAAATGTGCCATGTCACAATTGATCATCTTTTGAGTGGAAAATGAATGTCTGAATCAATTAAGTCTTGGCCTGAGCAGCATTTACTCAGGGCAGTGGGAAAGCTTGGAATGAAACTCAGGCCTGAGTTTGATACATTTGTCCTTATTATCCCTATTGATGTTTACATTTCTTCAGGCCTGTAACTACATGGACACCAGGCAGTGACAGAGGTACTACGACCTCCTTCAATCCATAATTTACACCTGTTAGCTGACTCCCCCATTGTTTGTGAGTATACTCAGGCTTAAAGGTTAACAAAAGAGAAGCAGGCCAAGCTCTGCTGCTGTGACAACGGATCAATGTCAAGTAAATAACCTTTTCTACCTTATTTCCTGAGCAGTATCGATCTGTTTCTTCTCCGCCTTCTCCCCCTCTCCATTCCATCCCTCCTCATGTCTCTTTGCTTTCCAACCAACAAGGGATCCTCAACCATGTTTCATATTAGATGTGTAAAGTGGCATTTTGTGTCAGACCATTGTTTGGTAATTTTCTTAACAATAGGGGAGGAGAATAAATTAATTCAGACATGCACGTCTGATTTATTTCCTGAATTAATTTGTTTTCTTTAGCTTGTGTCAGACTGCTCCCAGATGGCGCAGTGGTCTAAGACACTGCATCTTAGTGCAAGAGGTGTAACTACAGTACCTGGTTCAAATCCAGGCTGTATCACATCTGGCTGTGATTGGGAGTACAATAGGGTGGTGCATAATTGGCCCAGCGTTGTCTGGTTTTGGCCTGTGTAGGCTGTCATTGTAAATAAGAATTTGTTCTTAACTGACTTGTCTAGTTAAATAAAGGTTAAATAAATAAAAATACTTAATTTTGAGTAGTAAAGAAAATCTAAATTGAACCATTTGTACATGTCATGTACAAATGACATGTACCTCATTTAGTCTCTTGGTTAGGTTATGATCCATCATCTGGTTCATACAGAATACCAGATAGAGAGATGGTGAGTTTGCTACTTCATCAGAAGCAATAACGTAACAACCTTGTAACATGTCCCTGCGATCAGATCATCATGTTGTGTTATGTTTATGGAAATGCATGAAAAGAGTGGGATTTGAAATTGAAATGTTACTAATCCATTGTAGGCTTGTGTTAAATGTTGAACCAACATTGTTTTAGAAATCATCATGTGAAACCCAACGTTAACCTGTGTAGTGAGATCTACTTACATGGCTGAATAAAAAGCCAAGTTGGGATCAGATCCTAAATGCCTAAAAACTCTGCACACTTGTTTTTTTTTTGTGAGGATTGGTGTCCAGTGAACTGTCATTGTCACTGTGCAGATCCCACTCCAACTTGAGTGACCATAAATCCCTTTCCTTGTGATGACACTGCACTAAGACCAGCCTGATAAATGTGCCCTGTGCTGTGACTCTTTCCCCGGCTAATACAAGCAAGTGTTAGGTTGTAAGCTTTTAGACAATTTCTTTAACGGCATGTTGTCATCAGATAAATGATGGCTTGCTATTAGTGACTAATGAAGAACACAATTAAGCACTGATTACCCTAGGAATTTCTTCCATCAACTAGAGAACTATATCCCCTTATGCTCATTCCCCTGATTTGGTAATTCACCTTTAAAGAAATGAGTCCTGAAATACCTCAATATATCTATCAATAATGTACCATATTATAACATAATGGAGAAATACAGCTGAGTAACTCCAGACACAACAAAGTCCTCTTAGTGGCCGGTCTGGCTGGGTTAATCCTCTGTGGAAATGTGTCCTCAGTTGATCTTGTAAACACAGTTGTGTACATCTGTGCCTCAGAAACAGTTAGATCCTGAACCTCTATTGATTTTCTCAGGCAACAACAGGGGAGCCAGATTGTGGTGAAACAGAGGTTGAATAGGAGTGTGTTCTTGCCCTTATGTTAGAGCACCTAGATCTGTGACATGGTCAAAACAAACCCAATTAGTAGTGAGAGAAAATCTCAAACAACAAAATTGGAATGAACATACATACAGTCGTGGCCTAAAGTTTTGAGAATGACACAAATATTGATTTTCACAAAGTCTGCTGCCTCAGTTTGTATGATGGCAATTTGCATATACTCCAGAATGTCATGAAGAGTGATCAGATTAATTGCAATTAATTGCAAAGTCCCTATTTGCCATGCAAATGCCATGCAAATGTGGCCCAAAAAACATTTCCACTGCATTTCAGCCCTGCCACAAAAGGACCAGCTGACATCATGTCAGTGATTCTCACGTTAACACAGGTGTGAGTGTTGACGAGGACAAGGCTGGAGATCACTCTGTCATGCTGATTGAGTTCGAATAACAGACTGGAAGCTTCAAAAGGAGGGTGGTGCTTGGAATCATTGTTCTTCCTCTGTCGACCATGGTTACCTGCAAAGAAACACGTGCCGTCATCATTGCTTTACACAAAAAGGGCTTCACAGGCAAGGATATTGCTGCCAGTAAGATTGCACCTAAATCAACCATTTATCGGATCATCAAGAACTTCAAGGAAAGCGGTTCAATTGTTGTGAAGAAGGCTTCAGGGCGCCCAAGAAAGTCCAGCAAGCGCCAGGACCGTCTCCTAAAGTTGATTCAGCTGCGGGATCGAGGCACCACCAGTACAGAGCTTGCTCAGGAATGGCAGCAGGCAGGTGTGAGTGCATCTGCACGCACAGTGAGGCGAAGACTTTTGGAGGATGGCCTGGTGTCAAGAAGGGCAGCAAAGAAGCCACTTCTCTCCAGGAAAAACATCAGGGACCTACTGATATTCTGCAAAAGGTACAGGGATTGGACTGTTGAAAACTGGGGTCATTTTCTCTGATTACACCCCTTTCCAATTGTTTGGGGCATCCGGAAAAAAGCTTGTCCGGAGAAGACAATGTGAGCACTACCATCAGTCCTGTGTCATGTCAACAGTAAAGCATTCTGAGACCGTTCATGTGTGGGGTTGCTTCTCAGGAGGGAGTGGGCTCACTCACAATTTTGCCTAAGAACACAGCCATTAATAAAGAATGGTACCAACACATCCTCCGAGAGCAACTTCTCCCAACCATCCAGGAACAGATGGTGACGAACAATGCCTTTCCCAGCATGATGGAGCACCTTGCCATAAGGCAAAAGTGATAACTAAGTGGCTCGGGGAACAAAACATCGATATTTTGGGTCCATGGCCAGGAAACTCCCCAGACCTTAATCCCGTAGAGAACTTGTGGTCAATCCTCAAACATAACCCCACAAATTCGGACAAACTCCAAGCATTGATTATGCTTGAATGGACTGCCATCAGTCAGTATGTGGCCCAGAAGTTAATTGACAGCATGCGAGGGCGGATTGCAGAGGTCTTGAAAAAGAAGGGTCAACCCTGCAAATATTGACTCTTTGCATCAACTTCATGTAATTGTCAATAAAAGCCTTTGACACTTATGAAATGCTTGTAATTATACTTCAGTATTCCATAGTAACATCTGACAAAAATATCTAAAGACAATGATCAGCAAAATTTGTGGAAATGAATATGTGTGTCATTCTCAAAACTTTTGGGCACGATTGTACATTGTTGGGTAAGAATATACTGAGCATTTACTTAAAGCTACCGCTTACAGGTCTGGACCTTTGGCACAATGCCGACGCCGGTGGAAGTGAGAGTAAATGCATTCCTGCACTTGAAAGCGTTTTATCTTGTGCACCATACGAGTGTGCTAGACTGACAGCTGTCTGATGGAGTGCCTGCTCAGAATTGCATGGATTCACCTTTGACGGTCACAGACGAAAATGTTTGGACTCCCGTGGAGCAGAATTGATAGCAGCGACAATTCTGTAGAATTATATCACAACATGCTGTATCTTTGTTCACATTTGCACCAAAAATATTTTGCTGTGGAGTTGTATAATCATGAAAACATTAGTGCTGGCATCAAACTCCTCACATTCAATTCAGTACACAGCTAACATGACATTAGAAAATGCTTAGTTCAATAATGGAAAATGACATCTCACGCACATTAGCTAGTAAACTAAAGATAGCTTATAGCTTTGGTCAAAATTACTTACAGTTGCAGCAACTGTTTTGTCATGACACAAATGTTGGCTAAACTAAAGTACAAATGTCAACCAGCATTTGAAAAATGACATACAGTACCAGTCAAAGGTTTGGACACACCTACACATTTCAGGGCTTTTCTTTATTTTTACTATTGTCTACATTGTAAAAGAATAGTGAAGACATCAAAACTATGAAATAACACATATGGAATCATGTAGTACCAAAAAAGAGTTCAACAAATCAAAATATGTTTTATATTTGAGATTCTTCAAAGTAGCCACCCTTTGCCTTCATGACAGATTTGCACACTCTTGGCATTCTCTCAACCAGATGCATGAGGTAGTCACCTGGAATGCATTTCAATTAACAGGTGTGCCTTGTTAAAGTTAATGTGTGGAATTTCTTTACTTCTTATTGCGTTTGAGCCAATCAGTTGTGTTGTGACAAGGTAGGTAAAAGACCAAGTCCATATTATGGCAAGAACAGCTCAAATAAGCAAAGATAAATGACAGTCCATCATTATTTTAAGACATGAAGGTCAGTCAATGAGGAAAATTTCAAGAACTTTCAAAGTTTAATTAAGTGCAGTCGCAAAAAAACATCAAGCTCTATGATGAAACTTGCTCACATGAGGACCGCCACAGGAAAGGAAGACCCAGAGTTACCTCTGCTACAGAGGATAAGTTCATTAGACTGTTCAGAGGTCACTGCGTGAATCAGGCATTCATGGACAAATTGCTGCAAAGAAACCACTACTAAAGGAATCAATAAGAAGAAGAGCCTTGCTTGGGCCAAGAAACACAAGCAATGAACATTAGACCGGTGGAAATCTGTCCTTTGGTCTGATGAGTCCAAATGTGAGATTTTAGTTCCAACCACCGTGTCTTTGTGAGACACAGAGTAGGTGAACAGATGATCTCCGCATGTGTGGTTCCCACCGTGAAGCATGGAGGAGGAAGTGTGATCGTATAGGGGTGCTTTGTTGGTGACACTGTCTGTGATTTATTTAGAATTCAAGGCACACAACAAGCATGGCTACCACAGCATTCTGCAGTGATACACCATCCCATCTGGTTTGCGCTTAGTGGGACTATAATATGTTTTTCAACAGGACAATGACCCAACACACCTCCAGTCTGTGTAAGGGCTATTTGACCAAGAAGGAGAGTGATGGAGTGCTGCATCGGGGAATTGTGCAGTGCTCCACAATTCCCCGACCTCAACCAAATTGAGATGGTTTGGGATGAGTTGGACCGCAGAGTGAAGGAAAAGTAGCCAACAAGTGCTCAGCATGTGTGGGAACTCCTTCAAGAGAGAATGCCAAGAGTGTGCAAAGCTGTCATCAAGGCAAAGGGTGGCTACTTTGAAGAATCTAAAATATATTTAGACTTTTGACCGGTACTGTAAATATATCAATATATTATATTATCTTACATTTGAATCCAAGCTAGTGCCAGAAATGTTCATACTTTAGCAATAGAAACAATTTTGCAAATGACAACTGTTCAATTCATTACTAGCGATATGGGCCTGTACTGCATAAACACCATTGTATAAATAAGATGAGCAAGTCAATGGTTTAGTTTTTATGCAAATGTATACAAACACTCAACAATGAATCTTCAAACTCCACCACCCACAAATCAACACCCTAGTATATCCAACATTTTAGTCATTGTGGCAGTAGCTAGTTCCTCTGTCTTTGGCATAGAATGTTTTTTAAATAAGAATATATTATGTTTCTAAACACTTCTACACCTGCCTACTTGTCCGGTCTGTGTGGAGCACTGAGCTATAATAATAACAGTGTGGAATGAAGACTGAGAGAAGAGAGAAAGCAGTTGCTTCATGAGGTATCATGCTACCATGATTACATATTCTGTAATCCTGAGTGAATCGTGAATAATGATGAGTGAGAAAGTTACAGACGCACGAATATCATACCCCCACAAAAATGATTGTGATGGTGAGATGTTAGCATGTCTTGGGGGAATGACATTTGTACATTTCTTACTCTTCATTATTCGTGATTAATTCAGGACTATCCATAATCTCGGTAGCAACCACATTAATGTAGAAGTGTTTAGAGACATTTTCTATTCTTATTTACAATAAGTGACTCCAAAATGACGCAATACATTATTTAACATTAATTTCTATTGGGCACAAAATAATCTGAAACACAACCAAAACTAACAGCAAATGCTTCCAACAAATTTGTAGAGTCACAAGCTTGATGTAGTCATTGTGTGCTATGAATATGGGATATTTTGGGGTCCCCTAAAATGGGAGGACTATGTATAAAAAGTGCTGTGCTTTCTAAACGGTTCACCCGATATGGATGAAAATGCTCAAATTAAAGCTGACAGCCTGAACTTTACCCTCATAGTCATTGGTTCATTCCAAATCTAAAGTGCTGGAGTACAGAACCAAAACGACAAAATAATTATCAATATCCCAATACTTTTGGAACTCACTGTATTTGGTCAAATATTATTTGAATCATTGGAAAAGGCAATATCTTCCTTGTGATCTTATCCCTTTACAGTGATAAGTACTTTTAGAGTTGGCCATGGCCAGACCAAAGATTGAAATGCAATGAAATGTGATGGCTTTCTACGAGTCATCAAAATATATAACGCATTCCTAGAACATAGTATGATTTAACGTTAGATGACAAGCGAGATAGATAGAGGCAGTGCATTTGGAAAGTATTCAGACCCCTTGACTTTTTCCACATTACAGCCTTATTCTAAAATGTATTACATCGTTTTTTTTACCTCATCAATCTACACACAATATCCCATATTGACGAAGAAAAAACAGGTTCTTAGACATTTTTGCAAATGTATTAAAAATTAAAAACTGAAATATCACATTTACATAAGTACTCAGACCCTTTACTCAGTACTTTGTTGAAGCAGCTTTGGCAGCGATTACAGCGTTGAATATTCGTGGGTATGACGCTGCAAGCTTGGTACACCTGTATTTGGGGAGTTTCTCCCATTCTTCTCCGCAGCTCCTCTCAAGCTCTGTCAGGTTGGATGGGGAGTGTCGATGCACAGCTATTTTCAGGTCTCTCCAGAGATGTTAGATCGGGTTAAAATCCGGGCTCTGACTGGGCCACTCAAGGACATTCAGAGACTTGTCGCGAAGCCACTGTGTTGCCTCTGCTGTGTGCTTAGGGTCCTTGTCATGTTGGAAGGTGAACCTTTGCCTTAGTCTGAGATCCTGAGCGCTCTGGAGCAAGTTTTCATCATGACAAAGAGATCAATCTTGGTTTCATCAGATCAGAGAATCTTGTTTCTCATGGTCTGAGAGTCCTTTAGGTGCCTTTGGGCAAACTCCAAGTGGGCTGTCATGTGCCTTTTACTGAGGAGTGGCTTCCGTCTGGCTACTCTACCATAACGGCCTGATTGGTGGAGTGCTGCAGAGATGGTTGTCCTTCTGAAAGGTTCTCCCATCTCCACAGAGGAACTCTGGAGCTCTGTCAGAGTGACTTCCGTAACCAAGGCCCTTCTCCCCCGATTGCTAAGTTTGTCTGGACGGCCAACTCTAGGAAGAGTCTTGGTGGTTTCAAACTTCTTCCATTTAAGAATGATGGATGCCACTGTGTTCTTGGGGACCTTCAATGCTGCAGAAATGTTTTGGTACCCTTCCCCAGATCTATGCCTAGACAAAATCCTGTCTCGGAGCTCTACGGTCAATTGCTTGGTTTTTTCTCTGACATGCACCAATAGATAGATAAATAGATGGATAGATAGATAGATAGATAGATAGATAGATAGATAGATAGATAGATAGATAGATAGACAGATAGATAGATAGATAGATAGATAGATAGATAGATAGATAGATAGATAGATAGATAGATAGATAGATAGATAGATAGATAGATAGATAGATAGATAGATCACCAACTTAGTGTATTCCCATTATGGTCAATCAGTTCCCGAATAAGCTGCTATCCACTCCATCTGATCACCCTGGTCTTTCCACAACCCTTATTCTTTTGGCTGGTAGTTTGCTCTCTGTCTGCTGTCGACATGATGGTCTTGCTGAAACTTTTTCCCCTCCTCTCCGTAATGTCATCCTGTTCTGGGGTGACTGTCTGGGTCTGGGGTCCTGGGAGAGGCAAGTAGCCACACCTCTTACGTAAGAGCGCACAGGCCAAATTTCCCCGCCAAATCCTACCCGACCACTGTCATTCCGGCAGCTGCCAGAGAGGCAAAACTGTGGGCTGAATTTATCATATACTGTAATCTTAAAAGCATTTTATTATCTGATCCTTGCCACTTTATTATGACCATTTAGAGCTATTTGAATGAAAAATTATACGTATTGTACCTTTAACTTACATAGAACAAATTACATCATTGCATGCTAGATCAGACATGACTGCCTTAAAGCCTTGGATGTGTTGAAAGTCAGGGCTAAGGTTAGAATGATCTCCATGAGGTATGATAATTATTATATAGAACAATAGATGCTGTGGTTCTCTAGGTTTCAATATCTCTGAATAGTACATTTAATTTATACATCTTGACATGGGAACATACAGTGAGTGACATTGGGCAGAGGTCAGAAAACAAAAGAAAGGAGGCACAGAGGGGCCCCTTGGGTATAGTTATTCTGGAGACCAAGTGCCTTTGCTAAAGGTCCAGTGACAAAGAGCACCTGCTGGTGTCACATAGCCTCTGAGGGTATGGTGTTATGGTAGTGGGGATTGGGGTGAGAAGGGTACAGAGTTCAGAGGAGTTATGGATTCAGGGGTTATTTTCAGTGATGTGATTGATCCTTGAGGCATCTTGAAGACCACCAATGTTGCCGTTTTTTAGTGAGCTTAACTTGTCAGTCCCTTATTATTGAATGACAAATAATAAAAAATACAACCCAAATTATATTGGTTTACAGTCCACTAGGTAATTCACAAGGCTATTACATAGCACATGAAATTATAATTGGGATAGTCTTTAGTTCAAATAAGCCAGTATTCAGTGGCCTATAACTATTTTGCCAATACATGCATAGAATTGAAATCAAGGCAAGTATTTTTGCAATTTTTAGCAAATGTTTCTACTTCCGTAGAAATGACAGCTCAATCTCAGAGGAGAGTCCGGGAGAGGAAATCTGTGTCACTGGATGTTCTTTAGTGAAATGGTGACCTTAGGTAAGATTTCTGGTGGATACCGTTAGTGTCAGAATTGACATATAGCGGTCTCCCAATACTGGTTACTGCTCTTCATTTTCTTATATCTATCCTAATAACCAGATTGTTCCAATGTAACCAAACATAGAAGATAGAGGATAAGTCATTTTTCCTACTATATGGTTCATTCTATTCAAGTGTGTTCACTGAGCACTTACATTTGCTGAGCACTTACATGGGAGCTTAAAACAAAGAAACTTTAATGTTATTGTTCACCAATTCTAAATGTTGTTGCAAATGTATTTTGTTGTTAAAATGTATATTGTACCATGCTATAGTTGGACATGGGTGTCATTGTTTCTTTTCTTTTTTAAACCGCACTAGAACATTCTATTAAGTGAAGCCCCCAGGTTATCTGGGGTCCAAGGTCATTGACCTGCTCAGTAGCTGTCTCAATTCCACCTCAGGGCACTTGCTAATGTCAGACCTCTTTTAGATTGCCCATATCGTGGCTTGCCATTGGTTATTTTCAGCGGCGATAAGTGATCCCAGTGACCCCAGAGGTCTGATGCCATTCAAATGCCATAGTATTGCCCCAGGATGAAAGCCTTCAAAGTCAAACTCTACTTAGGCATCCATTGAAATAAGACCCCCAGGCCCAGCCAAGGATGCAAAGCCAGCTCATGGCCAAGCTGTAACTCACACACCAGCCAAGTGGCGGCCGCACACATACGTACATACGTGTTCTCTCACTTGTGTGAAATAGCTCCCTTTTTTTAGGTAAAAGTACAGTTAACTGTTGTGATTCAGAGAGCTCATTAGGTTCCACATTGCAGACAGTGTCAAGAGGAATGTTTATTCTACTCCAGGCTTGTCTTATTTACTGACATCCATAGACTTCCATAGAAAGTATATACAGTATATAGATGCAGCATTTTATGGCTTTCTAACCCTATATGTAATACTGTACTGACAATATTGGTTATAAGTAAGTGACTGGGCTTGCAAACTAATACATACTACAAAGGGAAGCACAGCCACAAGCTGCCCAGTGACACAAACCTACCAGACACGCTAAATTAATTCTATGCTTGCTTCGAGGAAAGTAACACTGAAACATGCATGAGAGCACCAGCTGTTCCGGAAGACTGTGTGATCACGCTCTTTGTAAACAGGTCAACATTCACAAGGCCGCAGAAACAGATTGTTTACCAGGACGTGTACTTCGAGCATGCGCTGACCAAGCAGCAAGTGTCTTCACTGACATTTTCAACCTGTCCCTGACTGAGTCTGTAATACCAACAGGTTTCAAGCAGACCACCATAGTCCCTGTGCCCAAGAACACTAGGGTAACCTGCCTAAATGACTACTGACCCGTAGCACTCACATCTGTAGCATTGAAGTGCTTCGAAAGGCTGGTTATGACTCACATCAACACCATTATCCCAGAAACCCTAGACCCACTCCAATTTGCATACCGCCCCAACAGATCCACAGATGATGCAATCTCTATTGCACTCAACACTGTCCTTTCCCACCTGGACAAAAAGAACACCTATCTGAGAATGCTATTCATTGATTACAGCTCAGAGTTCAACACCATAGTGCCCTCAAAGCTCATCACTAAGCAAAGGACCCTGGGACTAAACACCTCGCCCTGCAACTGGATCCTGGCGTTCCTGACGGGCCGCTCCAGGTGGTAAGGGTAGGGAACAAAACATCCGCCACGCTGATCCTCGACAAGGGGGGCCCCTCAGGGGTGTGTGCTCAGTCCCTTCCTGTACTCACTGTTCACTCATGACTGCATGGCCAGGCACAACTCCATCACCATCATCAAGTTTGCCGATGACACAACAGTGGTAGGTCTGATCACCGACAACGATGAGACAGCCTATAGGGAGGAGGTCAGAGACCTGGTCGTGTCATGCCAGGACAACAACTTCTCCCTCAACGTGATCAAGACAAAGGAGATGATTGTGGACTACAGGAAAAGGAGGCCTGAGCACGCCCCCATTCTCATCGACGGGGCTGTAGTGGAACAGGTTGAGAGCTTCAAGTTCCTTGGTGTCCACATCACCAACAAACTATCATGGTCCAAACACACTAAGACAGTCATGAAGAGGGCACGACAAAGCCTATCCCCCCTCAGGAGCCTGAAAAGGTTTGGCATGGGTCCTCAGATCCTCAAAAGATTCTACAGCTGCACCATCGAGAGCATTCTGATTGGATGCATCACTGCCTGATATGGCAATTGCTCGGCCTCCGACTGTAAAGCACTACAGAGGGTAGTGCATATGGCCCAGTACATCACTGGGGCCAAGCTTCCTGCCATCCAGGACCTCTATATCAGGCGGTGTCAGAGGAAGGCCCTAAAAGGCCCTTACTACTGCATGGTCGGAACTAGAAACACAAGCATTTCGCTACACTCGCATTAACATCTGCTAACCATGTGTATGTGACAAATAAAATTTGATTTGAGATTTGATTTGAAAATTGTCAAAGACTCCAGGCACCCTAGTCATAGACTGTTCTCCCTGCTACGGCACGGCAAGCGGTACTGGAGTGCCAAGTCGAGGTCCCAAAGGTTTCTTAACAGCTTCTACCCCCAAGCCATAAGACTCCTGAACAGCTAATCAAATGGCTACCCAGACCCCTCTTTTACGCTGCTACTACTCTCTGTTCATAATCTATGCATAGTCACTTTAACTCTATCTACATTTACATATTACCTCAATTACCTCAACTAACTGGTGCCCCCACACATTGACGCTATACCGGTACCCCCTGTATATAGCCTCGCTTGTTATTTTACTGCAACTGTTTAATTATTTGTTACTTTTATTTTCTATTTAAAATATTTTATTTAACACTTTTTTTTTTTTTATTATTAACTTCTTAAAGTATTGTTGGTTAAGGACTTGTAAGTAAGCATTTCACTGTAAGGTATACACCTGTTATATCCTGTTATATGTGACGAATACAATTTGATTTGATTTGACAGGGGATACATGTTGTACTCATTCTCTCCCACCTTCTGGCTCATTTCTGGTCTGTGTTGTTCACTTCCTTTTCCTGTTCTCCACAACCCTTCACACACACACCCAATATACAGGAAATGGAGTCTTGCCTCTTGACAGATTGTGACACACACGTGTGCTAGCGGAAGACAGGGCCATGGACCACAAAGAGCCACTCTGGGTCTAGGACTGTGATAACATCAGAAAGGGGAGCAGAGCAGGGAAGAGGCGTCTACAGGAAGGGGACAGGCTTGTGAAGGAAGGCCCATGGAATGACACTTATCTCCCTGAGGAGCCAGGAGGCTGGGTGTCGCCTCCGCTTTGTCTCTGTGTCGTGCCAGAGGATGGGCGACACGGACCTACACTATGTTTGTCATCACAACTTACAACTCAATCTGTGTCCTGACTCTGTGTCCCACAATATACTGTACCTCACAAAATGATTGTGACCTAACCTAGAAAGTAGATAGTAATAGGGTGCAATAACCTGGAGGTACACAATCACCTGGCTGTATATGAATGAACACTGTATTGATATACAAATACAAATGAGTGTATTTTGTCAGGGAGAAATAACTACTGATTCGGTTAAAGGGGTTTTAGTAGTGTAATGGACTGTAAAACATAAATTTTCCTTGTTGTGTTTGTGACGATATTCAAGTTCTTATTACTGTAGTATAGCGCCCAGTTGAATAAAACACATTGGGTTTACCTTAAGAAATAATGTTCTCTGTTGCATAGAGCCCCTCAAATGTTTTCCTTAGGTAAGGGCAAACTTAAGTGGTTTTACTGTAGTTTGAAGGCATGTATGGCAAAAAGAGTCTCTGGTTACCATGGAGATGGGCGGCCTGGTTCACGGACTGAAAGTCTCCTCAAAGATATTGATATATAGCTATACGATATCCATACTGAATAAAGCACTTTGAGGACCTCATAAGCACCCTGAACTTTTTCACTTAATTTAAGGGGGAAATTCGCCTTAAAATGTTTTGTGCAACTGACTTTAAGTCGAACTGACAGCGTTTTAACTACTTTGCAGATATGAAACAAACAGATCATGATATTAGTAAAAACTATCAGGTTTCCAGTTTATTCTACAAAACCAACTTCATGAGAGATTTTAAAAGTAGGTTATATTTGACGCAACATTCTATGACATACACAAAGGCAAGGTTGGGAGAATAAATGGATGCAGTTTAATGCATAATTAGTATAATTCAACAATACATTTATTGGTAGCCCCAAAAAATATTTATATCTGGTTGTCAATCACAACTGGAGTGGTACATTGTTTGCTGCCTCCATTCGGGCTGCACTGTTTCAGTTTCAATGACTCAATATTTTGGACAAAAACGGACAAATGTAACTAAGGCTGGGAATATCAATACAATCAAACTAGCAAAGGCAATGATCACGTCAGTCATAACGTGGCTAATATGCTAGAAGATCTATTTATGTAGCAAGCTAAAAACATGGAGCCTAACATTATCTTGATAGCTAGGTAGCTGCTAGGAGGAGTCATGTCATGCCATTGGAGAAGTGGGCGAGTGACTGACTTTTTCCCCACATATAATTTTTCAGTGGCTAATTACAGCTAGAAATGCAGGTGTCATTTGTTTAGCTAGCAAGAACTTGAACGACTGTTATCCAGTTAGCATATCTCAACTCCGATTTCAGAGCACTCGCATCTGAGTGTGCCAGAGCGTAGAATAACTGATGAATTTACGAATGTGCAACACCCGCTGAATGTGACCGGTGTCAGTAAACAAAGGCAAAACAAGTAATAGTTAAGTAAAAGAAAACTCTGCTATGGCAAGTAAAATGGTCAAAGTGAGGTGTTCTCTCATTTGTGTCTGGAAGTAGCTAGCTAGCAAGCTAGCCAACTTTAGCCAGATAGCTTGGGTGCTTGGTTGGAACAAGCATGCATTGGCAGACAAGCTAATGAAGGACGAGCAGGCTACACTTCTCTATCGTTTATCAGTGGAATATTGACAGCCAACTAGCTGAAAAAGGTTATTTAATGTTCCTTCATTATATTTTAGCTCATCTTGCTCTGGCTAGCATTAGTTGTTGATCTTGTTGTTGTTGATGTGCATAACTGAACGAGAGAGATTTTGATTTGATCAATAGGATTGTGAAGTTCCCAAATGTAAGAGGACTCCTGTGGTGTTTACATATTTGCAAAATCCATTCAGGTGTATTTTGTGGCTTTTGGAGTATGCGTTCTAATGATCTAAAGTCACGCTGTTGCAACTGCCTGTAAACAAGTCTGACTGTACATCTGACTGGCTTACTTACTGCAAATTGAGAAATTATGTGACTAAACTCAACAAAAAGAAGAAGAAACGTTATTATGAAGCCAAGATCAATGATGGAAAGAATGATTGGAGAAAAAAAAAGCATCACCTCGTGGCACAACGCCTCTCCCCTATTTGACCTAGATAGTTTGTGTGTGCATTGACATGTAGGCTATGTGTGACTTTTTTTAAATGTATGTAGTTCTGTACTTGAACTGTTCTTGTCTAATGATGTTCTGTTTTATGTCATTCTGTACTGTTTCATGTTTTGTGTGGACCCAAGGAATAGTAGCTGCTGCTTTTGCAACAGCTAATGGGGATCCTAATAAAATACCAAATAATGTTTGATGTCATACAAGCAAACCAAAAACCCAAGTCCAAATGTGGACTTAACATTTCCATATCATAGAACTCATGTCATAAACAGTGTCAACGTACAGTTACAAGATGACATGGCATCATACCCTGGGTTGTTCTGAACAGAATGAGCCTATGTTTGTCTATTGTGAAGAAAATTTGCTGTGGCACACTCACCTGAATGCACTCATGACTCTTTACTATGCACACCAAGATCGTAAACACTGTAAGATCTTAACACTGTAAGATCGTAAAAACAAGCTTTCAAATGTTGCCCACCTAACCCAAATTGCGATTTATAATGGACAGTTTTGGGATTTTGTAAACAACAACAGTAATTGTGTGATGACAGTGATGCAGGGTTGTGTTCCAAACAAAACAACTACAAGTGTGCTTGCTTTAGTGTCTCAATGGCACAGATAGAGAGCTCAAAAAAGCACCTTTTAGTTGAAGACTCTTGAAATTACTTAGGAAGTGTGTAGACTTTGGAGAGGTGTGTGGCTACTTGGACACATCAGATAGTCCTCTCACTCAAACCATTGTAATTGTTTTGTCATATGTTGCACCTACCCCACATTTTCCAGGAATTTTTGTATCATGTTACTGAATGTCTCCAGATTATTTGTAGATTTAGTTATCAACAAATTAGGCTAAAAGTACAGTAAATGTCAAATGCACATAAAATCAAGTGTAATGTTTTGATTCAGTCTTGTGTCAGGTGAACTGTTTCCCATAATCTCCTAACTGTTCCCTTTCAATTACTACTATGGTTATAAATATGCTTCCACATTTATTCTGTAAGAAAAAAAATTATATTGAATCCATATCAGTTGCAACTGCCTGTAAAGGTCAATTCCCATGAGTGTAAAGGGTCAACCTGGAGAAACTTAACCTAGAGTTTGCCTTGATGACAACTTTGCACACTCGTGGCATTCTCTCAACCAGCTTCACCTGGAATGCTATTCCAACAGTCTTGAAGGAGTTCCCACATATGCTGAGCATTTGTTGGCTGCTTTTCCTTCGCTCTGCGGTCCGACTCATCCCAATCCATCTCAATTGGGTTGAGGTCAGGGGATTGTGGAGGCCAGGTCAATCACAGACATTGTCACCAGCAAAGCTCCCCCACACCATAACACCTCCTCCATGCTTCACGGTGGGAAATACACATGCGGAGATCATCCATTCACCCACACCGCGTCTCACAAAAACATGGCGGTTGGAACCAAAAATCTCCCATTTCCAACAGTCTAATGTCCATTGCTCGTGTTTCTTGGCCCAAGCAAGTCTCTTCTTATTATTGGTGGCCTTTAGTTGTGGTTTCTTTGCAGCAATTCGACCATGAAGGTCTGATTCACACAGTCTCCTCTGAATAGCTGATGTTGAGATGTGTCTGTTACCCTGTGAAGCATTTATTTGGGCTGCAATTACTGAAGCTGGTAACTCTAATGAACTTATCCTCTGCACCAGAGGTAACTCTGGGTCTTCCTTTCCTGTGGTGGTCCTCATGAGAGCCAGTTTCATCATAACGCTTGATGGTTTTTGCGACTGCACTTGAAAGTTTTAAAGTTCATAAAATGTTCCATATTGACTGACCTTCATGTCTTAAATGAATGATGAACTGTCATTTCTCTTTGCTTATTTGAGCTGTTCTTGCCATAGTATGGACTTGGTCTTTTACCAAATAGGGCTTTCTTCTGTATACCCCGCTACCTTCTCACAACACAACTGATTGGCTCAAACACATTAAGAAAAAAAGAAATTCCACAAATTAACTTTTAACAAGGCACATCTGTTAATTGAAATGCATTCCAGGAGACTACCTCATGAAGCTGGTTGAGAGAATGCCAAGAGTGTGCAAAGCTGTCATCAAGGCAAAGGTTGGCTATTTGAAGAATCTCAAATATAAAATATATTTAGATTTGTTTAACACTTTTTTTGTTACTACATGATTCCATATGTGTTATTTCATAGTTTTGATGTCTTACCTACTATTCTGCGGTTTAAAAATATATGGCAAATAGAAATCCAATATGAATGGTGTTAAAGCGATACTGTATCTCTTAACACCATCCATATTGGATTTCTATTTGCCATACATTTTTCAACTGTGCTGTGATGTTTCACAAAAGTTCTGAACCTTTCATGGCAGTGTGTTAGATGCAGGCTGTAAAGTAAACTGCCTGACATCTCCCAGCTGAGACGATTTACCTTCCTGTTCCCGTTTATTCTGCCACTTCCCCTCTTTTTGGGCCTGTAAATTTGTAATAGAAGGAAGAAACCAGAGGAACTGATTAATTGGCTTAATAAAGGTTTTCCGCTTCAATGATGCCTTGTTTCAGTAAAAAGCTGAGGGATGGGGCTGGAGAAATGTAACTACTCTCAAATTTATCAACAGAGCTATGAATGTAAGGACTGACCATCCATGATAACAAGCTGATATTTTGGGGTCTGATTGGGTACGACAGTTGCAGTGGCGATTTTAGGATGTAAATCTTAGTGGGGCTAACTAAAAAAACATTTGTTTTTATGCATGCCAGCAAAGCCACTACACAACACTAAACAATACACTCATTGCACTATAACGGGAACAAACGGTGCCCACAAACTGTTAAGGCCTACATAAAGCTGTCCCAACAGCAGAGCTTTCTTTTCAGCTCGATGGAGTGGATCCTTACCACCGCTACACCTGGCTATCAGCGGAGCCTTGTCTGGCAGCAAAACAGTTCCTTCAGCCTCATTTACTGCCCTTTTAAAAAACACATCTGATATGGCTGACTTGCTTAAACAATTGTGGTTTCTACTGACAATTGAGATGTACAAACCAAGGCATAAGGGAACGATGAGTGGATAAGAGGCCATCTGTAATTTCGATGAAGACATTAATGAGCGAGCTAGGGCGGACGTAGTCAACATAACTACTTGTTCAGCACTTTTGAAATGTACAGTGGCAGAATTCAGAACATGGGCCGTTCTTACAGTATTCTCCCTGTACACCAAGTCAGAACCAAAGGATAAATAAAGGGGGCAGATAAACAGACAATGAAAGCTCTTACAATATTTGATGATTACGTTTCTCTAAAACAGGCTATAGGCTACATGTGCACCACCAAGTAAGAACAGTAAGAGGGGGAAAGGGTTAAGAGGGGGAAAGGGACCAAATTATTAGGGTGAGGCACATGGGCTACTAATAGCTTACTACATAATATACAGTTAGTATTACTTTCTTAGTTACAGTAAACATATCTCCCTGGCATATTACATCATTATGCAGCATCATACAATACATGTTTGGACTCACCCTGTTGTTCTGTGCTCACTTGAACAGGAAGGTGGCAGGGCGGTTCATCTTGTGGGAACATTTTGCCATCAAACTTTGTCATCAAAGTCTGGCATTCTCTGGATTTATGGCACTTTCAAGACACCTGGGAACTAATAAAACAAGGTTGAATCATGATGTCAGTGATCTTCAGGTCGGCGCTCTAGAAAGAGGCCTGAGTTCCCGACTTGGAATTCCAAGTTGGATGACCGTTCAAAATATATTTTACCAGTCGAAGCTTGTTTTTTTCCGAGTTCCCAGTTGTCTTGAACTCTCTGAAGTCTGAGATTTCTCAATTCCGAGTTTCCAGTGGTTTTGAACGCAGCAGAAGTCATGCTGGATTGACAGCATGACCAATGTACTCAACATTTTCTGGCCCATGGTGTTGTATGTGAACGTTTATCGTTTTAAGCCTGGAAAAGAGACCCTAAAACTCAGACTTGGACCACACACACACTCTACTGAATAGCAGGCTAGTGATTGACTTGCAACACTTGCAGTTAGCCACTGATTTCTTCCAAACCACTCATTGTTGAATTTGCGATTTCTAACTTGTTGTGTAAAGTTTATGTCCAATGGCACCGCTAAGTTTTATCTATAATTTATCTTCATATGACAAAGATTTGCTAGTCAATTGCAGACTTGATTCATGATGATGATTGCTTGTCTAGATTGCTAGGTAAGATTTTTAAAGTATGATGTTGACATGATCAGTCCAATCAAAGCTATGGTAAATATAATGTGATTTGACAAAGTTTTATCTGTGGCCTTCTTTTATCTGAGCCTTTTTGGATGGGCACTTCTAATGTAAATCTAAGGCAACACCCAAGTGGCTTGAATTTTCGAGCTCTACGTGTTGATTTTACAGTGACACAGTGTCCCCATGAGTGACAGAACACTGAACCAATCACGACGCAACTATAGAATATTACCAACTCCTATTCTCCGTATTTTCCACTTGCTGCCCCACCATCACAGAAAGCACTGAGCTCGGCTAAAACACCTGCATTTTGGAGCTGCCTATCTCAAGAAAGCAAAAAAGAGACCATGTTTATTAATTCAAAGATTTATTTTGGTTAAATTGTTTGCAAACCGATATGTGACACGTATGGCGCCGACACAGATGGCTCTGACAGACATGGAAGCTCTGCTTCTAGCTCCTAAGCACTTTTTTTTGTATGTTATTTCTTACATTATTAGCCCAGAATGTTTTTTGTGTTATTATTACATACAGACGGAAATAACTTTTGGATATCAGAGCGACGGTAACACACCAGCATTACGAACAGGAATACGACTTTCCCGAATTGGATCATTTGTTCGTACCCCTCAGGGCAATTTAACTTATACTAGAGGCTGCTCCAAGACGCCGCCGGCAGAGAAGAGGTATTTGGAGTGGATTTCTCGTCCGACTCAGGAGGCGTGCACACAATCCAACGCTTCCGTATATGACTCGCTAATGTTCAGTCTCTGGACAATAAAGTAGACAAGCTCAGGGCGAGGATCACCTTCCAGAGAGACATCAGGGACTGTAACATACTCTGTTTAACAGAATCATGGCTCTCTCCCGATATAATGTCCCAGTCCCTACAGCCAGCTGGGTTCTCAGTACATCGGTCTCAGTACATCACGCAGGCAGGAATAAAGAACTCTCTGGGAAGAAGAAAGCCGGTGGTGTATGTTTCATGATTAACAACTCATGGTGTGATTGTGATAACATACAGAAATGCAAGTCCTTTTGTTCAACCGACCTAGAATTCCTCACAATCAAATGCCGACCAAGAGAATTCACTTCGGTTATAGACACAGTCGTGTATATTCCCCCTCAAGACAATACCACGACAGCCCTCAAGGAACTACACTGGACTTTGTGCAAACTGGAAACCAAATATCCTGAGGCCACATTTATTGTAGCTGGGGATTTTAACTAAGTAAATTTGAGGAAAAAGCTACCAAAGTTCCATCAACAAACTGTAATTGCACTACACTTGCACTGCAAAAACGTTCAACCATTGTTGCTCCCCCTTCTGTGATGGCTACAAATCCCTACCCGGCCCTCCCTTCGGCAAATCACATCACGACTCCATTTTGCTCTTCCCTTCCTATCGGCAGAAACTCAAACAGGAAGTACCCGTGCTAAGGTCCATTCAACACTGGTCTGACCAATCGTAATCCATGCTTCAAGACTGTTTTGATCACCCGGACTGGGATATGTTCCGGGTAGCCTCTGAGAATAACATTGACGTATGCACAGACACAGTGACTGAGTTCATCAGGAAGTGTATAGGGGATGTTGTTCCCACTGTGACCATTAAAACCTACCCAAAAACCATGGATAGATGGCAATATTTGCGCAAAACTGAAAGCGCGAACCACCACATTTAACCATGGCAAGGTGACTGGGAATATGGTTGAATACAAACAGTGTAGTTATTCCCTCCGTAAGCCAATCAAACAGGCAAAACGTCAGGACAGAGACAAAATGAGTTTGAGTTTATTTTTATTTTTACAGGGACAGTGCACATTAATCAACGTTTCAGTAAAAGTGCCGGTTTTAGCCAGCCGGCTAATTTTCAACCGCAGTCCCTGGGCAGGTTATTAAAAACAATTACAATACAGACAATCAATGAGCACACGCAGAGCAACATAGGACAAGCAAGACATAGCATGCAGACAGAGCAACATAGCACAAAAAGCAACAAGACAAAAACTATAAAAGCAACAGTGTTTCCACACCTCACAAGCTACAGACAACGGACAACATGGAAAGCGGCAATACACAGCTAGGGATTATGTTCACAAATCTGATTGACCTTTAGCCATGTCTTAATATTTTTGTGAAAGTGTGATAGGTGGTGCAGTTATGTGTGTCTGATGGCAGTGTATTCCAGACATGGGAAGCTCTCACAGAGAAAGCAGATTGACTAAAGGTGCTTTTCCTTAAGGGAACTATACAGTCACCTCTCATGGCAGACCTTGTGGATCTGCTGCCATATGTTTGGGTTTTCTGTCTAACAAACGTACTAAGTGGAGGGGAGCCAGGCCATTTAGGATCTTGAATACAAGACATGCGTCAGTGTATTGCACAAGATTTTCCCAACTCAGGAGCTCATGCTTTCTGAGGATGTAACAGTGATGATGACTATTGGGCTTCCTATCAAGCACTTTGAGAGCCTGTTTGTAGACAGACTGAATGGGTTTTAATGTTGTACAGCAAGCTTGGGCCCAACTAGTCAAGCAGTATGTTCAGTGAGGGAGTATTATAGATTCAAAGTACAATTTTGCTACCTCTGTAGTCAAACAATTTCTTATAAATCGGAAATTAGCTAGGTTGAATTTGGTTATTTGAATTACCTTTTTCACCTGCTTTTTAAAAGAGAGGTTGGAATCTAGTATGATGCCAAGGTACTTGAAATCAGATACCACCTGGAGCTTTTCCCCTAACACATAGACATCTGGCTCAGTAGCATCTGTTGTCCTCTTTGTGAAGAACATGCAGACAGTTTTTCACATTGAGATGCAAACCACGAGTCACTGAGCCACTTTGTAACCTGGACCATTACAGTAGTGAGTTCTTGTGCAGCTTGTTGTTTGCTCTTTGCATGCACATATATCACTGTGTCATCTGCATACATTTGAACTTCAGACCCAGTACAGACAGAAGGCAGATCATTAATGTACAGGCTGAACAGGAGGGGCCCCAGTATTGACCCTTGGGGCACGCCCACATCATAGCTAAGAGTGGGCGACAGCTCATTGCTCACTCTGACACACTGAGTTCTGCCTTCAAGGTATGATTTCATCCACCTCAAGGCATCGGGGGAAAAGTTGAACTTGGACAATTTTGTGATGAGAACCTCATGGTTAACAGTATCAAAAGCCTTCCTTAGGTCCAGAGAAACAGCCCCAACAACGCCCCCTTTGTCCATCTTGGACTTCACATTTTCCAGAAGAAAGCAGTTGGCTGTTTCTGTGGAGTGTTTCGCTCTGAAGCCAAACTGCATGGAGTGTAATGTGAAGGGGCTGTTGTTGAGGTGGGAAATCAGTTGTTCTGCTACACACTTTTCAACAACTTTCGACACCACAGGTAGTATACTAATGGGCCTGTAGTTACTCACGTCAGCAGGGTCACCGGATTTAAAGATGGCCGTTATTATGGCCGACTTCCAGACCCTTGGAAACACCCCCTGACCAATAGATGTGTTGGTGACCTTAGTAATGGGGCCAATGAGTGACTCTTTGTAGTTTTTAAGAAAGGTAGAGTCCAGCCCAAACACATCTTTGGCTTTAGAGTTCTTTAGTGAGCTAATCACCTTGTTCACCTTTGACTCAGAAACCTCCTTATGATGAAGACAGGTTGAGCGTCATTCACTAGCACTGAGCCCAAGAAACCAGTGGAGGGGTTCTGTGACAGTACCTGACAGAGTCAATAAAGTAGGAATTGAAGGCTATTGCTATTTCGACTGCATCCTGTGTTAGATTGTTATTCACCATGATTTCTAGTCTTTTTGCAGTGTTACTATGGTCTTTCCCTGTTAACTTCTTTAGATTCTCCCAGATCATTTTAGAATTTCCCTTTGCTTCACCAATTATGTTAATAAAAAAGTTTGCCTTGGCCTGTCTGATTTCTTTCATCACCTTATTTCTCAACATGGTAAACCTACGTCTGTCGTGCTCTAATTTGGACTTTAGAGATGTTTTTAGAGCATAATCTCGTTCTTTCATCAGTTTCCAGATTTCTCCATTTAGCCAAGGAAGAGTGCTCTTTTGGCCAGGTTTGGATTTGATTTTCTTTAGGAAGCCATTTATTGTAGTCTGGATTGTAGTTAGAAAAACATGACTATCAGCTTCCACATCTTTATAGGACAAGAGACCATTCCAGTTTATTCCCTTAATTGCGTTTTCAAAATAATTTAATTCACTCTTAGGTATTCTTAGTTGATCTGGCTTTCTAACAGTAGAGATGTTAAACCTGCTCTTAGAAAGCTTTCTGGCTATAAGTGTCAGATTATGATCAGACAGCCCAGTAACCATATTAAATTATTTAGTCACTCTCTCTGGTTTATTACTAAACACCAAATCAATCTGTGTTTTAGAGCAACAAGTCACCCTGGTTGGCCCTTTAACTAGCTGTGTAAGGTCAAAAGTATTAGTGATCCGTTTGAGGGTTTTCCTACAAGACTTATCTTCATAATTAATGTTAAAATCTCCCATTAAGATGACCTCTTTCCCAAAATCACATTCCCTAAGCATGTTATTAAACTGATCAAAAACACACTTTTGGTGCAAGGTGGTCTATACATTCCAATAAGGGTAAAAGACATTTGGGGAGACAGTGTAACATTCAGGCCAATACATTCTAGTTCATTATCACATGACCACTCAATTTGTTTACATCGGATATGTTCTTTAATGTAAATCATCAGACCCCCTCCTCTTCCTTCAATCCTGTCTCTCCTGAAAACAGTGTAGCCAGGCACAATCAAAGCAGCATATGGAGAGCTTTTATGGAGCCATGTCTCTGAAAGGCAGAGGAAGTCAAGGTTGGAGTCTGTGAGAAGATGTTGAATTTGATCACTTTTTGGAATGACACTACGAATGTTCAAGTGCCCCCCTAGTAGTCCCTTGGGCTTAGCTCGTGGGTCCCAGATGACTCGAGAGTGATTGACACATTGGAAAAAGTTAAATTTTCTGTGTTTTCTGACGGCTGGGTTTAGGCCGTTTTGTTTCGTTTTGATTCGGGGCAGTTCGGTAGTGCAATTAACTATCCCTCCCGCTTGCACTGGATGCGGGGAACTAATTAAAATAGCTTGCATACCAGAAGCAGAGTCAGGGATCGCATATAGCGACTTGGATATGTTTAAAGAGTCAAATTCCATCCTGGAGTCGAGTGAGTCAAGAGAAACCATGGGACCATAGCACTCACCCACCTCCGCAGCGGCGACGATCAGTGGACGAAACCATCCACTGCTTTCCACTCCGGTGAGTATCACTGGCTCGGTGATGTTAGGCCCAGGATTGAGTTGCACATCCCCGGAGAGTAGGAGGGTAGTGAACAGGTAGTTTAACAGTTTCCGATACATTTTGGACTTGTGTTTGTTACGCCTAAGCGGTTCAGTGGAATAGGGAGCAAGATAGACTTGGCCATTATTCAGAACATTATGGTATGCTGTGTACTGTCCGCTCCCGTTGAATGGTGAATCAATGTGTTTGGTGTTGATATTCTCCGGCAGTAGATTGATTGTGTCATCCCAGCAAGGACGCACTGAGATTATCAGTAAAGCAGCTACATAACTGACAATCATAACCATGTACTGGAGATAAAACACATAATTGAGCTTTAAGTATTTGCATGAGTTACTTAGCTGGGGTCGACATACACCTGGTATTTTAGATAAAATAACAGCATCTGGAGGAGAAGCGGCACCTGCCACACCACCTTCCCTTCCGTCGGCCATGTTCTAGTAGGTATCTCTGGAGTTGCAATTCAACGGCTCGGACACGAGACGTATGTGGCAAGGCCTACAGACAATCACGGATTACAAAGGGAAAACCAGCCACGTCGCGGACACCGACGTCTTGCTCGCGGACAAGCTAAACACCTTCGTCCACTTAGAGGATAACACGTTGCCACCGACTCAGCCCGCTCCCAAGGACTGTGGGCTCTCGTTCTCCGTGGCCGACATGAGTAAGACATTTAAGCCTGTTACCCCACGCAAGGCTGCCGGCCCAGATGGCATTTCCTAGCCGTGTCCTCAGAGCATGCGCAGATCAGCTGGCTGGGGTGTTTATGGACATATTAAATCTCTCCCTATCCCTTTCTGCTGTCCCTACTTGCTTCAAGATGCCCACCATCGTTCCTGTACCCAAGAAAGAAAAAAGGTAACTGAACTAAATGATTATCGCCTCGTAGCACTCACTTCTGTCATCATGAAGTTCTTTGAGAGGCTAGTTAAGGATCATATCACCTCTACCTTACTGACACCCTAGACCCACTTCAATTTGCATACCACTGCAATCGATCCACAGATGATGCAATCGCCATTGCACTGCACACTGCCCTATCCCATCTGGACAAGCGGAATACCTATGTAAAAATGCTGTTCATTGACTATAGCTCAGCCTTCAACACCATAGTACCCTCCAAGCTCATCATTAAGCTAGGGTCTGTGGATCTGAACCCCACCCTCTGCAACTGGGTCCTGGACTTCCTGACGGGCCGCCCAAAGGTGTTGAAGGTAGGAAACAACACCTCCACTTCGCTGATCCTCAACACAGGCTGTGTACTCATCCCCCTCCTGTACTCCCTGTTTACCCTTGACTGCGTGGTCATGCACGCCTCCAAATCAATCATCAAGTTGGCAGACGACACAACAGTAGCAGGCGTGATTACCAACAATGAAGAGACAGCCTACAGGGAGGAGGTGAGGGCCCTGGCAGAGTGGTGCCAGGAAAAGAACCTCTCCCTCAACGTCAACAAAATGAAGGAGCTGATCGTGGACTTCAGGAAACAGAAGAGGGAGCAAGCCCCTATCCACATCGATGGGACCGCAGTGGAGAAGGTGAAAAGCTTCAAGTTTCTTGGCGAACGCAGCACTGACAATCGGAAACTTTCCAGCCACACAGCCAGTGTAGTGAAGAAGGCGCAACAACGCCTCTTCAACCTCAGGAGGCTGTTGAAATTCGGCTTGGCCCCTAAGACCCTCACAAACTTTTAGAGATGCACAATTGAGAGCATCCTGTCGGGCTGTATCACCGCCTGGTACGTCGTCTGCACCACCTGCAACCGCAGGGATCTCCAGAGGGTGGTGTGTTCTGCCTAACGCACACTGCCTGCCCTCCAGGACACCTACAGCACTTGATGTCACAAAAAGGCCAAAAAGATCATCAAGGACATCAACCACCTGTCATGGCCCGTTCAACCCTACACCTTAGAGGCTACTGCCCTATGTACATAGACATGGAATCACTGGTCACTTGAATAATGTTTACATACTGCTTTACTCATTTCATATGTATATACTGTATGCTATTCTACTGTATTTTAGTCAATGTCACTCCGACATTGCTCATCCTAATATTTGAATATTTCTTAATTCCAAAATGTTACTTTTAGATTTGTATTGTTGTGAATTGTTAGTTCCTACTGCACTTTTGGAGCTAGGAACACAAGCATTTTGTTCCTCAATAACATTGGTTAAATATGTGTATGTGACCAATAACATTTGATTTGACTTGATGAATGCCAAAATAACAAGCAAAACCGGTGGGGCTCAAAACATGACTGCCCTGAATGACGGGTCGCCACTGGACAGTTGAACTAACCTCATGAGGGTATTAAAAGTTATAATTTATAATACACATTTGAAAATCTGTACATGTAATTTAGAATTTGTATTGATTCTGAAATGTGGGTAGGCACAGAATATTTCAAATGTCTCTGAACACTGTTGGAATTCAAGACTTGAAGCCACCCTGGTGTTCTTTACCATGAGTGTTACCTCATCTTTATAGGGGCAATCAGCAGTTACTACATACATTTTTGGACTTAAAACAATTATATGTACCCATTTATTGTTGAAGAATATAACTTATAAAACCCTCATGAGGTTAGTTCAACTCCTTTACATTCTCCCATGACCATGTGTGCAAAGTATAATCTATGTTGCAGGCTATGATACAGTATTACACTCCTGTAAATTACATGTTGTATAGACAGCTGCATTGATGCTAACAAAGATATGGTGAATAGCCCTCAATATTATCTCAGTCATAGAGATTATCTTGAAGATAGAAAAGTGAAGAAACCAATGTACTGATTAAACATACAAAGGGGAAATATTGTCCTGTCCTCTTTGGACCAAAATGTTGAGGTTAGAAAGTCCAGATGGTCTTGAAACTGTATTTGCCCTCCAGAAGCACCCGTGATTTATGGGATTCTCCAATGGTATCTTTATTGTGATCTGCCTTACTTTCACCCTGCTCTCATCTGATACTTTAAACTCATCAGGTTCTCTCAGCCCTGCCGTTAATCCTCAGCTACAAAGGAAGGTATGCCTGAAGAGAATTATGGATTTTCCCTCCCACTTTACCCTCTGTACAACTATTGCTAACTGATGAATGATAAACTGATGAGCAGGCCTAATCCAGGAGAACCCCCTCCCGCTGGCTCGCTTTACATTCTCCAAACAGATATATTCCTTGGTGGAAATTTGCCATGAAATTGGGAGCTGATATGTGAAGAATTCCTTACATGACGCTGCAATGACTGAATGTGTACAGTTGACCTTTGAGCTGCGGCCTGGGAGTGATATTCCCCATTTTTGTGCTGGTGTTAGTGGGTGGGCCAGAAGAACACAGAGCTCATATATCAGCCCCTCTAAATCCATGAAAAATGGCATGTGAATTAAATCAAAATAGATATGAATTTCTGACACTGCTAGTCCTTTTTGCAGACCACACACCCAAGACCACACATTGGGACATGTTGGATTGGGCATGAGGTTACGGGAACAGAGACTAGGTTGGATACCCTAACAAAAAAACATGTGAAATTTGCAGTTTTGCGTGAAGTACTTTAGCTGTTTTCACATGTTGAGCTTCAATTTAATGTGTGAAACCATATTTTCACATTTATAAAATTCTGAATTCACGTAAGGAGAATAAAATGTTTTCTCCCGATATGTGACCCGCCACCTGGATTCAGTCCTATGTAGCAAAATTTGAAATTGTGTTTTTTACATTGAATAAAAGTAAAGACTCAGAGCTATAAAATGGTTTATCATACACTGCAGTTGGGGAACAATGGGGAAAATGTATCAACTTATAACCCACTTTTGAGAAAATGTTTTGGTACAGCTACTGGAGAGCTCTTCTTTGTCTACACCCATTCAGGATCATTCACACCCTCTTAAGCCTTAGCCCCACCCACCTCTTTAAGGATTCACATGTGAGGCCATGTGCTAAACAGAGTAAGTAGCGTAGTAAACAACCGAAGATTTCAAGACTAAAAGTGGTAAAAGTAGTAGCCTACAATAAGGAAAAACTCCAGGTAAATACACACTTTATCTAGTCCTTGGTTTATATCCTAATCTGATGTTGGTGCAGGTCATGTTGTTCTTTATATTACCGTCTCTGGTAAGCACACACTACATCAAACAAAATCATACGTTTATTTATCACATTCACAGGATACAGGTGTAAATGGTACAGTGAAATGGTTACTTGCATATTTGCATAGTAGCAATATCAAAAAGAGAAAGTGTCTTTATTAGAAGATATTTACCCAGGCACACTTGTCTAAATTGATGGGTAATGTGAAAGAAATGTTATAACCACCCCCCAGCCACATCTAGCTAAGTCACTATTGTCTAGACATCTACACATGTTCATGAAATGGCTGTAATCACCCCCAGACACACCTGGCTAACTTTATGGGTCATGTTATGGGTCATGTAATCTAGCGAAGTGGAGTCTTGTTTAGACATGTAGCTAGCTAGCTAGCTAAACAATTAACCTGCATAATCCCATCTCATACTTCTACCAACACAAACGGATTGTCATAGCTGTAGAATGAATCTGCAGGTAGCTAACCAACTATGTTCAATGTTAGCTAGCTAACATCAGGCTATAACTAGCAATGCAAATGATTTTCTGATTTGAATAATATTATCACACAGATCATACACTTAATGTCAGCTAGCGAGCCAGCTAGCTAACAGTACGCTTTAACTTCCAATGAAAATGACTTTCTGACAAAATTTGAAAATGTAGCAAGACTCTTACCCGTATACATGAATTAAAGCTTCACGGCAGACTGGGACCATTTAACTCTGTTTTGTTTGTAGCTACATCTTGTTTGGCCAGCAATGTGTCAAGTCACTCCGGTTCACACTGACTTTTTACAACTGATCTGTAAATAGCACCTGCTAAATTCAGGGCATCAATGTTGTTGACAACAGGAACAAAACTTTTGTAGTTCTCAATGGCTAACGTTATATCTTTCAAAAAAGCTGCGGTAGAAAGGATTATCAACACAATCCCTAACCCTACATGGCAGATCAATCCATGTCCCGCCCAGACATTATCTCAGCCAATCATGGCTAGCGGGAAGGTTTCTATATTTTTCTGTGGCTAAACCAACTAGGCTCGTAATTAAACATTTTATTAGTATTTACACGTTTTTTATTAAGGGACAGGAAAGTTAATATGTTCCAGAAGGCATTTCTTCAAATTTGATAAAAAAATACATTAAAATGCCTCTCCTGTGAAGTAGTGACGTGCCACATACGCCCAGTTTCCTGAAATGGGTCACATATGTGAATTTCAGTTTTATATGGGACATTTGCGGTTTCACAGGTTAAAAACGTTCTGGTGACAATCAGACAAATTTGTTTTTTACATTTTTACATACAAATTTAGATTTTTTCACATGTGAACTTGCAATTTCCCCATGTAAAAAAATCTACATTTTTATGTAAAAATGTAAAAACCCAGTTTGCAGGTTCAAATGTGAAAAACTTTTAACTTTACATGTGGAATTTAGATTTTCACATGTGAAAGTTTTTCCACATATGAAACTGCAAAGTATATTTTTTACATTTGATTGTTTTTCACATGAACTTGCATTTCCACATGTGAAAGTGAGATCAAATTTGTTGTTTCACATGTCAGAAAACTCCACATTTACTCCAAATGTTTGTAAACAAAGTAACTGTAAACAAACACTCTAAAGCATAACAACATGGTTTAAACTCTAATTTTGATATCATGGATGGTCAGTCCTTACATCCATAACATAGTCTATGGATTTGAGAGTGGTTGCATTCCTCCAACCCCATCCTTCAGCTTTTTACCAAAACTCTGACAGGGAGTCCACTTTGATAAAACCTCTTAGATGTAATGGTAAAATGTAGATTTCTGCCTAAATAGACATACCCAAAAGTAACTGTTATTCATGTGTAATTACATGATTCTGACATGGTATATTTGGAAAGAAGACATCTAAGAGATTATGAGGAAATGATCAGAAGACATATAGAAGTTACATAGTTCAGAATACATGTCACGATCTCCTGAACGGACAGACCAAGACGCAGCGATGCTTCCAGTATTTTTTTTATTTATGACGAACGTAACTGGGAAAATAACAAAATGAACGTAACGAAGATCGTGATGTTGGCCATAACTAAACAAACTACAAGCTATGCACAAACAATAACCCACAAACCCCTAGTGCAAACTACAAACATATATATGGGTCCCAATTAGAGACAACGACACACAGCTGCCTCTAATTGGGAACCATTACCCCAACATAGAAACACAACACCTAGAACAGAAAAAACCCTACACCAAAACAAAACACGCCAGCCTGTCTTCTCAGGCCTGGACGTGACAGTACCCCCAAAGGCGCGGACTCCAACCGCGCCCAAAAAGTCCATGGGGGGGGGGTCTTCGGGTGGGTCTTTTTGTCCCAGGTGGCGACTCCGGTGCCGGCCGTGCTGACTTGATGTCCCGCACCGGAGGCCCTGGGCTATTAACCAGAACTCTGGTGCGAGGAGCAGGAACCGGCCGTGATGGGCTTATGACGAGCACTGGAACTCTGGTGTGGGGAGCAGGAACCGGCCGTACTGGACTCCCAAAGCGCACTGGGACTCTGGTGCGAGGAGCAGGAACCGGCCGTACTGGGCTCACGATGCTCACTGGGACTCTGGTGCGAGGAGCAGGAACCGGCCATATTGGGCTCACGATGCGCACTGGCACTCTGGTGCGGGGAGCAGGAACGGGCCTTACTGGGCTCATGACTCGCACTGGGACTCTGGTGCGGGGAGCAGGAACGGGTCGTACTGGACTCATGACGCGCACTGGGACTCTGGTGCGGGGAGCAGAAACGGGCCATACTGGACTCATGACGCGCACTGGGACTCTGGTGCGGGGAGCAGGAACGGGCCGTACTGGACTCATGACGCGCACTGGGACTCTGGTGCGGGGAGCAGGAACGGGCCGTACTGGACTCATGACGCGCACTGGGACTCTGGTGCGGGGAGCAGGAACGGGCCATACTGGACTCATGACGCGCACTGGCACTCTGGTGCGGGGAGCAGGGACAGGACGTGCTGGGTCCACGACGGGCACAGGGATCCTGGAGCGTGGAGCAGGGACAGGACGTGCTGGGTCCACGACGTGCACAGGGATCCTGGAGCGTGGAGCAGGGACAGGACGTGCTGGGTCTACGACGGGCACAGGAATCCTGGAGCGCGGAGCCGGAACAGGACGTGCTAGACTCTCTAAGCGCACAGGGGGCCTGGTGCGCGGAGCAGGAACAGGGACGTGCTGGACTCTCCTAAGCGCACAGGGGGCCTGGTGCGCGGAGCCGAACAGGGCGTGCTGGACTCTCTAGCGCACAGGGGGCCTGGTGCGCGGGCCGAACAGGACGTGCTGGACTCTCTAAGCGCACAGGGGGCCTGGTGCGCGGAGCCGGAACAGGATGTGCTGGACTCTCTAAGCACACAGGGGGCCTGGTGCGCTGAGCCGGAACAGGACATACTGGGCTATCTAAGCCTACAGGGGGCCTGGTGCGCAGAGCCGGAACAGGACGTACTGGGCTGTGGATGCGAACCGGAGACCCCACACGCAGAACCGGTGCAGGATATCTCGGTCCCAGAAGGTGTACTGGAGACCTAGCGCGCAGAGCCGGCACCACTCTTCCAGGTAGCACACTCACCCTCCCCTGGCAGATGAGTGGAGCTGGAATCTCATGCACCAGGCTCTGGACACGCACTGGAGACACTGCACGCAGAACCGGTGCAGGATATCCTGGTCCGAAGAGGCGCACCCTCCCCTGACTGATGAGTGGCGCTGGAATCGCTCGCACCGGGCTGTGAACACGCACTGGAGACACCGTGCGCAAAACTGCATAGCATGGCGTCTTACCAGTGCGACGCTCCCTCCAGAGAGCACGAGGAGTTGGCTCAGGAGTCCATCCTGAACCGGCCAAACTCCTCATTTGCCCCCCCGGGCTTCTTAGCCAGGCGAGTCCCAACATACTTTTCTTTATCCGGGTTCCATGCTCCGTATAAATCATCATAGTATCGCCGCTCCGCTATCGCTGCTTCCAGCTCCTCTCTTGGACGGCGATATTCTCCAGGCTGAGTCCAGGGTCCCCCTTTAAGCAATTCCTCCTCCCAAGTCCTGAACTCCCGGGTCTCTCGCTGCTTGGTCTTTTCATGGTGGGTTATTCTGTCACGATCTCCTGAACGGACAGACCAAGACGCAGCGATGCTTCCAGTATACATTTTATTTATGACGAACGTAACTGGGAAAATAACAAGATCGTGATGTTGGCCATAACTAAACAAACTACAAGCTATGCACAAACAATAACCCACAAACCCCTAGTGCAAACTACAAACATATATATGGGTCCCAATTAGAGACAACGACACACAGCTGCCTCTAATTGGGAACCATTACCCCAACATAGAAACACAACACCTAGAACAGAGAAAACCCTACACCAAAACAAAACACGCCAGCCTGTCTTCTCAGGCCTGGACGTGACAATACACAATTTTTTTAAAGTAATCTTTAATTGACAAGCTATAAATGAATTATTGATGCCCAGAACTGGAAACACATCAAATGGCTTCCACAACATGTGAACAATATCAGGAAACAAAATGGGATTCATAGACCTAACAACTATAAATGGTAAGTGCTGTCAGGTGTGGTCATGGGACATTTCCATGTGTCCCTAAACCTCTCCAAAGTGGCATATGTGTATACATTTGATCAATCCAGTGCTATTACATACTTGCAATCCCTAAATGCTATTTGCTAGGTATAAAACACAATTTCTACCATATCAACCTCACTCAAAAATCATGGTGGTGTTATAGGGTATCCAGTGTACATTCAGGTGTCCTTTAAACCTATACAAAGTGTCCGAATGTAGAAATTGCACTGTTTTTGCACAGTGGATGTGCCTAAAAGTTATTGTTCACTATAAATACTAAATTTCTACAACACCAACCTCTCTCAAACATTGTGGTGGTGTCGGGGGACATACAGGGGATATCCAATTTTTGTCATCAAATTTTTCATGCTCAAAGATATAGTCACTTGGTGGACATTTGATGTTGCCATTAAGTCATACATCATCAGATAACATTGGCAATAGGCTAGATAAGGATTAATTTCATACTGTCATGTAGCCAAACATTCTGTGCTTCCATTTGTAGTCTGTAATAGTTTGCAAGCCCTGCCACACCCAACGAGCGTCGGAGCCAGTGTAGGACGATTCGATCTTAGTCCTGTATTGACGCTTTGCCTGTATGATGGTTCGTCGGAGAGCATAGCAGGATTTCTTATAAGCTTCCGGGTTAAAGTCCCGCACCTTGAAAGCGGCAGCTCTACCCTTATGTCACATGTTGGGAATTGTTTTGAAACTTCACACGTCTGACTCGTGAACATTTCATGACATTTGTTCACGTGAGTGTTCACATGTGGCTTGATTTTTTTATGTTATTTTTTTCAGGGTACATTACAGTAATGGTGGCTTTGGATTGACTGGTTGGGGAATCATGGATGTCGGGGAAGAAATGGGACTTATTGTTCTGATAACAATTTCACAAACAGGATTGAGGTCTAGTAGTAGACAATAAAGTTGTCCTCCGAACAAGTGTATGTTGGCCTGATTTTCGAGGCCAACACAGGTAATGATATGGTAGTGTTTATTAGTATTATGTAAGTAATTACACAACTCTCATAGATGCCTGAGAAATCATAGGCTGAGAAAGTCTACCTAAGGCCTATTGAAGGCAATATGGCAGGTTTATAATTCTAATGGTATGTCATTAACTTTGATACTTGGTGAATTAGATGATAATAACAGGCTGCGAAGTGACACAAGCAGCCACGTTTCGCAGGAGAGGTTTTGTTAGACAAGATACTAAGTATCATTGACAGAGGCTGAGATGACAGGTCTGCATATTGAGCAGGTAAACTCTTCACAATTTACTGTCATCTGTACAAATGTAGAAAGATAAAGGGAAATACCCTACTGAAAAGATTGACAGAGGTGATTCACCTCCAGCGATCATCATTCCTCTGTCGAAGCTTATGGAAGGCAGCACTTAAAGGGAAATAAAAGTAATATTGAAGAGATTCTAACTTCTTAACCATTGGGTAAGAAGATACAATAGATATTCTCATGAGAAAGCAACAGAAACTATTGATTTCCAGAACATGACATTGATTAATTATTAACCAAATGTATACAGAATCTGATCATAGTGTTAACTACATTCAGCTAACTGAAACGTATTTTATTTTTAATGTTTCTTTAGGAGGAAGATCAGCTTTAATATTGCAGATAGAATGTGGATTCTATCAATGTAATTGTCTGCATCATTTCCAATAGCCCATATATATGTATTTTGTAAATATACAGTACCAGTCAAAAGTTTGGACACACCTAATCATTCAAGTGTTTTTCTACTATTTTCTACATTCTAGAATAATAGTGAAGATATCAAAACTAAGAAATAACACATATGGAATCATGCATATATTTCAAAATATATTTCACATTTGAGATTCTTCAAAGTATTCACCCTTAATTGAAATGCATTCCAGGTGACTTCCTCATGAAGCTGCTTGAGAGAATTCCAAGAGTGTGCAAAGCTGTCATCAAGGCAAACGGTGGCTACTTTGACGAATCTCAAATATAAAATGCATTTTGATTTGTGTAACACTTTTTTCAGAGGTATTATTCCATTGTTTTTATGTCTTCACTATTATTCTACAATGTAGAAAATAGCAAAATTCAAGAAAAACCTTTGAATGAGTAGGTGTGTCCATACTCTTTTACTTGTACTGTATATATTTCCCTTCTTTATTATTTTCCACTAATCCTAGTGCCCTTCAGCTACCCTAGACCCCTCCCTTCTATTGCTAAAAACCATCCAGCTTTGATTTCTAATACCATATATTTTTCAATGGTGCTGTGATGTTTCACAAAAGTTCTGAACCTTTATATTCTCATAGTTTCTACAGTTGGAGATGGCTTATGGTAGAGAAATGAACATTAAATTCTCTGGCAACAGCTTTGGTGGACATTCCTGCAGTCAGCATGCCAATTGCACCCTCCCTCAAAACTTGAGACATCCGTGGCATTGTGTTGTGTGACAAAACTGCACATTTTAGAGTGGCATTTTATTGTCCCCAGCACAAGGTGCACCTGTGTAATCAGCTTCTTGATATGCCACACCTGTCAGGTGGATGGGTTATCTTGGCAAAGGAGAAATGCTCACTAATAGGGAAGTAAACAGATTTGGGTACAACATTTGAGAGAAATTAGCTTTTTGAGCTTATGGAAAATGGCTGGGATATTTTTTTTTCAGCTCATGAAACATGGGACCAACACTTTATATGTTGTGTATATATTAATTGTGTAGAATATATATTTTTAATTTTGTGTATCAGTTCATAAACCATGTGCTATGAAATCGGTACATCGAAAATATCTTCCCAACTATGTTGCAACCTGTACAGCTGTCAATTATTTGGTCCTTAAATTAAACTGGTATACCATCTTCTTTGTCACAATTTTCTTTCACAATTTTGGTCTTTAATGCAGGGGCCGTCAGACAAGTTCCTTAACTTCTCCCCTTTCCACTTGTTTCCTCCATTTTTGTGGTAATTCTGCAATCAGTTGGTTGTAATCTTGGATAGAGCAGACATTTCAAGTCCTATTTGTGAATAATTTACAAAGATTAGACCGTTTTATTTGTTTGTCTCCAAAAATATATATATTTTTTTATCAATTAATATATGAGTTTAATCATTGTCTTTGTTGTAATACTTGTTCTGTCTTTTCTGGTGGATTAAACTGAAATTGACAACCATCTTTCTATAGCTTGTTTTAAAAAATAGCGATATTCTGGAGATTATTTCATTTTCGAATAACTGAACAGTGAGAGGTTGTAATCTGAATAAAGGGAAAAAGGCCATTCTTGAACACGGTGTAAGCCATTCTTGCTAATCTGCTAGGATTTAAGTATAGCTTTGGTATGACTGAAGACTTTAGTGAAAGGTCCAATACTTTATTATGAAATCATTTCTGCCCTCCGAATTCATACTCATTACATAAATAGGCCTGTTAAATTTGATCTTGTTTGCCGTTTTGCTCAAATAATTTAAAAAACAAGTCTTTAGGTGTAGGCAGGGCCATAAGTAAATAGGTCAACTGGGATATGCCTAAAGAGTTAATCAGGGTGATTTTTCCATAAACAGATAAGTATTATCCTTTCCACGGTGGCAAGATCTTATCTATTTTTGCTAACTTTCTATTAAAACGTATGGTAAAGAGATCATTTATTTATTTTGGGATATGAATTCTGAGTATGTCCACATCACCGTCAGACCATTTTATTGGTAAACTAAACGGTAATGTAAAAGTTGTATTTTTTTGCGATCCAATACGTAATCTGGTGCATTTATCAAAGTTTGGTTGTAATCCAGAGAGGTTAGACAAGTTATCTAGCTCCTCTATGAGTCTGTGCAGGGATCCAAATTGCAGATTTAAAATAATACATGACTTGTCAGCGTACAATGACACCTTCGTTTTTAAGCCCTGGATTTCTAGCCCCTTGATATTATTGTTAAATCTGATATTATTAACTAACATTTCAATGGCCATAATAAATCGATATGCCGATAGTGGACATCCTTGTTTTACTCCTCTTGACAGTTTAATACTTTCTGAAAAGTAGCCATTATTTACTGTTCTACACCTGGGGTTAGTATATATAACTTTAACCTAGTTCTTTTATGGGTTTGTCAATATTATCAATGTCGAACCTGATACCTTTGGTAGACTGGGATCAGCTTTGAGTGTACACACTGTGGCTGTGACTTGGCCGCACAGGGCTTATTGTTATCCCGTTGTTGCTGTTGAAACCCTTTTTCATTCACCGAATCACAGCTCGACTCAGATTACAGCGCACACGTCTGCTCAAACATGGAATCGGTTAGTGTCCTCTTTTCCTCTTCTTTCTGTGGTCTCAGAAGCAGCACGGATCCTTACCTCCTGGCTGTATGGCGGTTTGTTGTGATCTCTATGACAGGGTCTGCTCCCTAGGGGGCTACAACCTCAAGTGCATGCAGACAGACACACACAGACAAACACAGACACAGACATACTGTACAGGACACACACAAAGGCAGACAGGCACTTATACTTATTAATACACACACATGCACAGACCACACTATTCCTTGCTTTTACTTTTCCTGCATGTTTGCCGCACTCCCTTGTTCTCCCTCCATCTCCCTCCATCTCCCTCTCGAATATAACAATCCCTCCCCCTTCCCCTTGATGCAACCTCTCTGTGGAGACACAAAGCAAGAGAAAGAAGGGCCCTTTAAGTTGCAGATTGAGATCTCAAGTGTTGGTACAAGAGGAGGACTGATGGGGCTTCAGTGTAATGTACTGTATTTGTATCATGTTCATGGTGCACATGTCTGCAAGAACACTGAAAAAATAACCAGTATTATTTGCACAAGGAGTAGCAGCTATAATGTACATTTTCCTGCACACGTTTGATTGTAACGCCCTTACTTTTTTAACATTGATAAATAAAAAAAATATATATGTTTAAAGTTGTATACATATAGTTACAGTACACAGCAGCTATGCTAATACTGCAATTTCTGTACATGGCATAATGGTCCATGCAATGCATCCGTTAAAAAGAAGCACTCAGGCTTAGTTATTTACCTGTTGACATTCTTTGTGGAAAGCACATACTTTGCATGATTGAAGTCTACATCAGGTCCTAGGTATAATGTTATATTCTGCCCACGCTGTCACAAAGCATTACACGTAAATGGATTTACATCTTCTTGAGTAAACCATAAGAAAAACAGTTGGGACAGCAAGATAATGTGATGTCTCTTAACATTTAGTAATCCACTGTGCATCCAATGGTTGCTGGTAATTTCCTGTTAGTCGAAATAGGACTGACACCTACTGTATATTTTAGCATGGAACATTAGTTGACAGAAATTTCTGACAAATAAGATTGCTGGCTACTTTGACATCAGGTCAGGGAAACAAAATCAAGTGGAGTCTGCACATTCAGAAAGGCTGACTTAGAGCTGTAGACCAGCAGAGGTACACACTATTGTTTACAGGCTTTGGGGTGAGTTGCAGAGGAATATGGCTGTGTAGGAAGTTCTTCCGTGTCATTGATGTTCATCACCTTTAGGCAGGATAACACATATCCTTTGTCATATTTTGGACTCTTTGACCCGTAAAGATGGAATCCGCAGTAGGGGGAAACAGCACCACTGACCGTCCCACCACCATTGTGAACACTGAATATCATTGATGGCCTTGCATGTATATGAAATGGCTTCTTTGCCTGACTCATTTGTGTTTACATTGGTGAAGTTTTAGATATTGTTCAAAACATTCCACACACCCAACACACTCCCACATACTCACATAAAGCATGTCTGACCCGTGTTACTTTTACTCAAGTTCGTTGCTACATTTTTTTATCCACTAAATATAAATACTACTTGGTTGTCTCAGTGTTTCTGAGTTCCTGAAATACATCAGTTCCGTTCCATCTGTACCTTAACACTATGGATCAGTGTAATAATACTGACTGATACTGAGCTTCTAACCCTATTACACATCTTCCAGATAGAGGACATCTGTGAACCTCAGCTCTTTATTATTTTAACTTAGATCTATTGCTGCTATTAAGCTCAGGATAGGATTATAGAACATCCTATTAGAGATAAGAATCAATCCGTTTGGCGACTTTAGAGTTATTTGCTATGAAAGCACAAACAGTAGCTTCAAATTCTAACATAAACCCTTACATTAAATGTAATACAGCATGATATTAAGCATGAAATTAACCAGTTTAGGGTTTTTTCAAACTCTGTATTTTAACAGTGTTTGAATAGAGGACAAACACAATTTCAGCTGTCTGAGTAAAAATGTTGTTACCAAAAATGATTCAGCCCCTTCTTCCTTTACACACTTTCACCTTCTCCTCTCTGTCCCTCCGTAACATCCTCATGGGTTTTGTTCACCTTTCATATTTTGCTATCAAATCCACAGTTTTTATGCGAGTGAAGTCATACCATATAAAAACAAATCACAACAGCTGTGATGGAAACAGGAAGTGTTGGTACAGTTTTATAAAGGCTGGCAGATCATTTCTTCGTTCAACATGGTGGGATCTTTTTGTGTCAGTAAAATTAATTATGTGAGAAATGTGGGTGGTAACGCCTTTATGCGCAAATATTTATGTGGTAATCATCATATCGAAGTAAACTTGGAGTCATGTGATGTTATGGTGTGTGGTCCTCTCACTACCACTCAAGAAATTATGCAGTTTATTAGGCTACAGATTACATTATGATTAACTTCACAGGGTGGGGAAAGTGCATGGTGTTCTAGATGCTCCTTTCCAATAAATATTGACGGTCTTATTCTGGTGACATGATGATTGATGCTTGACAAGTAGGCTAAACATATTCTCCCTCTTATCCATAACGATCTCATAATGTAGACTAGCCTCACTGTATCTATGAGCTGTTGGCTAGAGTGCATGTGTCAAGACCAGAGTAGGCACATTTGCTATTTAACGCAACAGTTTTTGTGACAAAACTATATGTAGAGTTGAAAACGTGATGGAAACACATTGAACTTGAAAACTTAAGCGAAAAAGTACATTTTGTGTGCACCACATCATCCCACACAAATTTTTGTCTGTGACAAGTCCGTTTGGTGGAAACACACCACTTTTACTAAAAGGCGCAGATTTTATTTATGCAGATTTTAGAATATTTGCATCAGTTGCCAATTTGATGGAAACCTAGCTACCATCTTGAAGTTGTCAGCTTGAGCCTGTAGGGCATCAGAGCAGCAGGTTCGTCCCAAGCCCTATACCACAGAGTTTCTAAACCCATCCCAATCCTTTGGTTTGAGTAAGACCACTGATTAAACAATTTTATTAATCAAACATTTGTCTGTGTTAAAAAAATATATCATATTAAAGTGACTATCACCCTACACATTTAGTAATGACAGGATGTATTTGAAACTTCACACACAGTAACACTTTTGTATGACGTTATATAATAATTTATTGACAGGTATGGTAAAAAAAAGTGCTTGCTCATTGTTAACTACTTACGGAGTGGTGGGGCACTAGCCGGTGAAATGTGAGGCGCCAAATTCAAAATCCAAAAGTTGAATTATTAAACATTCATCAATATACAAGTGTTGCATAGTCATCAAAAGCTCTGATTCTTGGCAATATCACAGCGTTGTCAGATTTCAAAACGGCTTTACGGCAAAAGCACAACATTTGATTGTTTGAGGGTAGCACCTCTAATATTTATGCATTAGCATAAATCCATAACCCAACACGGGTCTCACAAAACGCATAAAATCGCTAATATAAAATCGCTTACCTTTGATGACCTTCTGCTGAGGGCTTCCCAAGTGTCCAACGAAGACAATCCATGCTTCTTTTGTTAGAAAAAGTCATTTATTATATCCATAAATCTCTGTTTGGTTGGCGCGTTATGATCAGAAAATCCAGCGTCGAGTCGCCCATTGAACCGTGAAGAGAACACGTTCAAATTATACCTACACACTTTCTACAAATAAATCAAACATCATTTTTAATGTATCCTTAGGTATCCTTTTGGGTATATTTGCTGTAATATTTCAACCGGACGATAACGTGAACGATAAGAAAGAAAAATAAAGTGGTGCGCGTTCACAATCTCGCGCGTGTCAAACCTTGTTTACAAAAGTGGTCGCCTGACAATTTCCTGTTCCTATCTGTTCTGGTCACTCCTAGAATTCCCAGACTTTGTATATAGACTGTTGACATCTAGTGGAAGCCATAGGTACTGCAGTCTCAGTCCTACATAAAGTTGTATGCAATAGGCACAATGGAGAAGATGCTCATTTACAAAAAATAAATGCAAATCCGGATGGATTTTCCTCGGGTTTTCGCCTGCTATATCAATTCTGTTATACGGACATACATTATTTTAACACTCTTAGAAACATCAGAGTGTTTCCTATCCAATAGTACTAATTATGTGCATATCCTATTTTCTGGGCCTGAGTGGCATGCATTTTACTTTGGGCACTTCAAAACCGTCACCTATGCAGCCGCTCCCTAAGAAGTTAAGCACACAGTAAAATGTTTTATGCGGCACTATCTCGCCCATGGATTGATGTTTCAGCATTGTCTCAATGAAGAGTTCGGTGTTCGACTAACCACGTGAGACATGCACGCGCAGTAACAAGCCTGTTAGAGCAGCAGGCGGACTAGCAATATCCACCTTCATAATACGGTTGAAGCCTGAGCTGATGATGAAGCTAACTGAAGCTGACTAGCTTTAGAAGACCCTGAGTACATCTCGCTAGTGTCGTAGTATAACACTCCTGGCTTTTTCTCTCTGTTTATCATTGGTATCCACCTTTCTATTTCAGGCAGGGAGAACCTAGTGTGGAGACAGAGAGGCTCCAAAAGTCAGGACTGGTAACCTTGTCCGCCCTTGGTCAAGGGTCACTTGGCAAGTGCACATCGGAATTAAGAACCTCTTCTCAGTGCCTAGGGTAGAGAGAGAGAGAGCATTATAAGCCTATATAATTTGCATGACATAATTATTATGGCTTTGACTTCAGCTGTGTTTCTTTTGTATTTTTCGCATGGACAGCATGACTCTCTGGAATTTGTTTAAAAAACATATTTAGTCATGTCTGTAAACCATTATGCCTTTCCAAAATAGTTTATTGTTAAGACTATGCTTGGCCACAACAAGTGAATTCAAACAAGACCAGAACAATATCATGCAACACAGCGAAGAGCAAGTACTGTACTACTATTATTTCCTTGTCACCTTGACTGGCTCAATAGTTCTTCATCTTTCCTTCAGCTGGGCATAATTGAGACCTATAGGTCCAGACCTACAGCTGAAGTCAGAAGTTAACATACACTTCGGTCGGAGTCATTAAAACTTGTTTTTCAACCACTCCACAAATTTCTTGTTAACAAACTATAGTTTTGGCAAGTCGGTTAGGACATCTACTTTGTGAATGACAGAAGGAAATTTTCCAACAATTGTTTAGAGACAGATTATTTCACTTATAATTCACTGTATTACAATTCCAGTGGGTCAGAAGTTTACATACACTAAGTTGACTGTGCCTTTAAACAGCTTGGAAAATTCCAGAAGTGATGTCACGGCTTTAGAAGCTTCTGATAGGCTAATTGACATCATTTGAGTCAATTGGAGGTGTACCTGTGGATGTATTTCAAGGCCTTCCTTCAAACTCAGTGCCTCTTTGCTTGACATTATGGGAAAATCAAAACGAAATCAGCCAAGACCTCAGAAAATAAATTGTAGACCTCCACAAGTCTGGTTCATCCTTGGGAGCAATTTCCAAATGCCTGAAGGTACCACGTTAATCTGTACAAACAATAGTACGCAAGTATAAACACCATGGGACCACGCAGCCGTCATACCGCTCAGGAAGGAGACGTGTTCTGTCTCCTAGAGATGAACGTACTTTTGTGCGAAAAATGCAAATCAATCCCAGAACAACAGCAAAGGACCTTGTGAAGATGCTGGAGGAAACAGGTACAAAAGTATCGATATCCACAGTAAAACGAGTCCTATATCAACATAACCTGAAAGGCCGCTCAGCAAGGAAGAAGCCACTGCTCCAAAACCGCCATAAAAAAAGACAGACTACGGTTTGCAACTGCACATGAGGACAAAGATCGTACTTTTTAGAGAAATGTCCTCTGATGGTCTGATGAAACAAAATTAGAACTGTTTGGCCATAATGACCATCGTTATGTTTGGAGGAAAAAAGCCGAAGAACACCATCCCAACCGTGAAGCACGGGGGTGGTAGCATGCTGTTGTGGGAGTGCTTTGCTGCAGAAGGGACTGGTGCACTTCACAAAATAGATGGCATCATGAGGCAGGAAAATTATGTGGATATATTGAAGCAACATCTCAAACCTCAGTCAGGTAGTTAAAGCTTGGTCACAAATGGGTCTTACAAATGGACAATGACACCAAGCATACTTCCAAAATTGTGGCAAAATGGCTTAAGGACAACAAAGTCAAGGTATTGGAGTGGCCATCACAAAGCCCTAACCTCAATCCTATAGAAAATGTGTGGGCAGAACTGAAAAAGCATGTGCGAGCAAGGAGGCCTACAAACCTGACTCAGTTACACCAGCTCTGTCAGGGGGAATGGTCCAAAATTCACCCAACTTATTGTGGGAAGCTTGTGGAAGGCTACCCGAAACATTTTAAAGGTAATGCTACCAAATACTAATTTAGTGTAAGTAAACTTCTGACCCACTGGGAATGTGATGAAAGAATTAAAATCTGAATTAATCATTCTCTCTACTGTTGTTCTGACATTTCACATTCTTAAAATAAAGTGGTGATCCTAACTGACGTAAGACAGGGAATTTTTACTAGGATTAAATGTCAGGAATTGTGAAGAACTGAGTTTAAATGTATTTGGCTAAGGTGTATGTAAACTTCCGACTTTAACTGTAGGTGTGTAATGCATATCAGGGACAAGATAGTTGCACAACATCTCAAGCAAGAGCTGTGATCTGCATGGAGAGAGACAATTGCTTTTTGTATTTACCCCTGTTTCCTTCAATAATGAAGTCATAGATTAAAGTGAAGCGACACAAAGGGCTGTCTGTTTGCCACAAGAAGTACCTATCCAAACACATTGCATGAGGGCAAGGCTCAGAAATTAACCCTCCGATGCCAGTGAGGGCTTGCAGACAGACTTTTCCCTATGTTGTACAGCACCTTTGGGCACAGCTTGCACTCATGAGTCATCAAGTGTTTGAGTGTCTGTTAAATATTGAAATAATAGTGATGTAATGAGAGGCCTTTAGTTTTCAGCGCTTGACCTGGTGATTGACTAAACAGTCTTTCTCTTTCAGGCTCTGGAGCAAGATCAATAGGTTGAAAACACTCTCCAGCACCTTCCCAAAGCCTGCAGATTAGTTATGTGGAATTGGTGTGAAATGCAAAAAAGGTAATTAGATGTTGTGAGTTCCAGTATGCTTTGGATAGCTACTGGACAGAAGATTGGTGGTTGCCATTGTGTGCATCATACCAACACACTGTAAGGTACTTAAACTCTCTTTAGTTTTAACATCCAATGGTCTTATACATAGTGTTAACACTAATTCAGCGGGAGCAAGAACATCCACACTCATTTAAGCAGTTCCACATGGGGTGTTCCGAGATGTCCACTGACATGCTCTTGAGACTGCAATTCACTTGGCAGAATGCTTGATAACTGTTGCAGTTTCTTGAATGTGTTATGAAATTATGCTGCTCTCCTTCATCTGAATATGATGTGGTGGTACCAGAGGTGGGACCAAGTCATTGTTTTACAAGTCACAAGTAAGTCTCAAGTCTTAGCACTCAAGTCCCAAGTCACGTCCCAAGTCAAGACCATCAAGTATCAAGTCAAGTCTCAAGTCCTAAACTTTGAGTTTCCAGTCCTTAACAAGTCATAATGTGCCCTTCACCAAATGTAATACCATTTCATATTTTTAACATGAGTAATAGTTAGTATATTATATTCAGGCAAATCATGAATGCCTTAAAAAAATATCTATATATTTATTACTTTCCAAATAAACTTTATATTTCAATTGAAATACATGGGTAGCCATGAGAAAGACCCCCCCCAATAGTGATCGACTATCGAGGATCGCTATGGGGGGCAATCGGGCAATGTAGGCTTGTACACAATCGCTCAACCTTAACACACATACACACTCTCTCTCTCTGTGGTTACAGTAGGCTAACGTATGTCAATGGTTTTAGGAACAGCAGTTTCACCAGGCAGGATTTAGGCTACCAGTTGTAGTTCAATCTCGGGTGCAATGATCATGTTCCCGCACTGACTGACTGTGTGGAGGCTCATTGATTGAACGTTACGTTAGCCCACGTGATACACTAGTAAAGTAATAAAATATATAGCTTTAGCCACGGCTTACCGTTCTTTGTGCAGCTTCAAATGTCGAAACAAAGTTGGAAATTGTTGCGCCTCCATCTGTAATTTTCTTCCCGCATGTTTTGCAAGTTGCAATCCATTTTTTGTTGATACAGCGTTGTCTTTATGCCATTATCACCTAACACCTAGGAGATCGCTGGGTAAGTTATCGACTCACATGACTGTTATTGGTCTCTGGTTGCAGATGACAGCGTGTTTTAAAGACGCAGTAAATTATTTTGCCTGGAGGGTGAAAGGGGGTAATCATGTTATTAACATTCAATGACAAATTTCATTTATTTGTCATTTGTCTGTTCTACTGCAATTCAAGACCAAATACATACGGTGTTTACACAGAACATACAGTACATGCATGTTTCCATGCAGAACTGCAGTGCTTGTGTTTTGACATTGGAGGAATCTTGTTTAGGGCTTTAAAACGGTTTGAAAATTGTTAATTGGAGCAGTATGGGTTTTTATTGAGGAGCTGTCTTGTTGCATGATGCTTTCTCATCCCTTTGACCTAAAGGCATACACCTGGTATTAGGTCAGGTTACTGCCAAGGCTTGCAGGTCAAGACCTGGTTCTTCACAGGCCTCTAATCCTTTGCAAGACAACATATTTTACTGAAGGGACTGGTCCAAGCACTCCCAGTCATCCCTGAAAAACGACAGCACTCTCTCCTTAGCTCGCATGCCCCTTTTCTCGCATTACTCTCCCTCCCCATTGTGACGATTTAACTCTTGAAGGATGTTGAGGGGATTTTGTGGGGCATTAGCCTGCTGAGATTTATGGAATTAAATGAATTATGATTATTGCATCTGTATGCACAACCAGACCCAGACGTTTTTACATGTCACTTTGAGAGAGAGAGAGAGAGAGAGAGAGAGAGAGAGAGAGAGAGAGAGAGAGAGAGAGAGAGAGAGAGAGAGAGAGAGAGAGAGAGAGAGAATCTTAACCCTTTAGGGACATTGTGACTGACATATTTCACTATTCTCCTCCCATTGTCCCAGAGGGGCTTAGATGTTAGGCACACTAATGATTCTTAATTATCTTCTTATGAGACACAGGTATCACACACACACTATGTGAGGTGTGTATTAATAGTGTTCATTATTCAAAGTTGGAAGTAAGGTGTTAGAGACAGGAAAGAGTTGAGAAAATAAGAAATATAGTGGCACACTTTATTTGGATACTCCATTTGTAGAGGGTAAGTTTTAGAATAAGGGTTAGGGTAAGAGTTAAGGTTATAATTAGGGCTATGGCTAGGGTTAGGGTAAGGGTTAAATTTAGGGTTAGGATAAGGGTTAAGGTTAGGGCTAAGGTTAGTAACTAGTTAATTGAAATGTGAGATGGACTATCTAAATAAAGTATTACCCAATAGAGAAATTACTTGATTATTATTGAACAAATATATCACTAATCTTCATACTGTAGTTAATGAGGGTTTAAGCATCCTCACAAATGGTATTGAATGTACAGTACCGGTCAAAAGTTTGGACACACCTACTCATTAAAGGATTTTTCTTTATTTTTACTATTTTCTAAATTGTAGAATAATAGTGAAGACTTCAAAACCATGAAATAACACATATGGAATCATATAGTAGCCAAAAAAGTGTTAATCAAATCTGGTTAATTGTGCTTTAAATTCTAAATAAATCACAGACAGTGTCACCAGCAAAGCACCCTCACACCATCACACCTCCATGCTCACGGTGGGAACTACACATGTGGAGATCATCCGTTCATCTACTCTGCGTCTCACAAAAACACGGCGGTTAGAACCAAAAATCTCAAATTTGGACTCATCAGACCAAAGGACAGATTTTTAGTGGTCTAATGTCCATTGCTCGTGTTTCTTGGCCCAATCAAGTCTCCTCCTATTATTGGTGTCCTTTAATAGTGGTTTCTTTGCAGCAATTCAACCATAAAAGCCTGATTCACGCAGTCTCCTCTGAACAGTTGATGTTGAGATGTCTGTTACTTGAAATATGTGAAGTATTTATTTGGGATGCAATTTCTGAGGCTGGTAACTTTAATGAACTTATACTCTGCAGCAGAGGTAACTCTGGGTCTTCCTTTACAGTGGCGGTCCTCATGAGAGCAAGTTTCATCATTGCGCTTGGTGGTTTTTGCGTCTGCACTTGAAGAAACTTTCAAAGTTCCACCATTCCTTCTGACCTTCATGTCTTAAAGTAATGATGGACTGTCGTTTCTCTTCGTTTATTTGAGCTGTTTTTTCCATAATATGGACTTGGTCTTTTACCAAATAGGGCTATCTTCTGTATACCACCCCTACCTTGTCACAACACAACTGATTGGCTCAAACGCTTTAAGGAAAGATATTCCACAAATTAACTTTTAACAAGGCACACCTGTTAATTGAAATGCATTCCAGAAGACTTCCTCATGAGAATGCCAAGAGTGTGAAAAGCTGTCATCAAGTCAAAGGGTGGCTTCTTTCCATATGTGTTATTTCATAGTTGTGATGTCTTCACCATTATTCTACACTGTAGAAAATAGTAAAAGTAAATAAAATCCTTGAATTATTAGGTGTGTCCAAACTTTTTACTGTTGCTGTACATGTAAACACTCTTTGATAGAGCAGGAGTACGTTGTGGGTATACTGTTATCTATCATCATGCTACTGACACAAGCCCAAAGCCTGTACTGTAGGTGGATCAGTAAAACCTTTCATTTTGCAGCCTGTTAATTACTATGTATTTACTAGGTAGATACATAGTAACAAAAACAAAATACGTACAAACAATTTGGTCTTAACCCTACACACTAGGACCCAAGCAATTAAGTACTACATACTTATTTAGTAGTAATATAGGTAAGTACAAGTAATTAAGAAGTTAAGTCCAGGTAAGTACCAGCTTATTACTATGTAAATAAGTAGTGACAACAGTCTCTTTCAAAATAATACCTAAGAAACAAAGATGAACATACATTGTCATTTATCTTTTATTACCACATAATTACCAAATAAAAACATTCAACAAGTGTTGATATTCTCTCTCATTGTTTTTATGTACTCTACATTTAGTTACCATGCATGTTGGTAGGAATAGGTCTTTTAAATGAAGTGGTGTTTGTTTTCTCGTCGATACCATGTAGTTACTTGTGAGGTACCACTGTATTGGACCACTCCATCCCAAAAAGACAACAGCAAATATGCCTGTGATCTTAACCTGTTATTACATTGTGCCACCTTAACCCTTACAGGGTAGGAAGGAGGTAAGAGGGATGCAAAATGACACCATTGCTAATACAATATAGATACCAGATACTTGCAGGTCAGTTATCCCTCTTTAATGTGTATCTTTGGGCGGCAGGTAGCTTAGCGGTTAAGAGCGTTGGGCCAGTAATCCATAGGTCGCTGGTTCAAATCCCTGAGCTGACTAAGTGAAAAATCTGTTGATTTCGGCATGGCACTTAACCCTAATTGCTCCTGTAAGTCACTTTGGAAAAGAGCATCTGCTAAATGACAAAAACATAACAAATAATTTTGCTGTATGTGGCAACATGGCTGTAAAATGAAGTGGTGTCTGGTTCCAGGTAGATTCATGGACAGCATATCTGTCCATGAACTTAACGTGTTGTTAAGTACTACCTTTACACTTACAGGGTAGATAGGACATAAGAGGCCTGCAAAATGAAGCTGTTTCTAATACCAATACTTTCAAGTTTACTCCAGTACAATACAACAAAGTGTTCCAGTTTGTCAAAGTGGGAAAAAAAAGTCACAATTAAGACAAGCACATAAAATTCAGAGTGAAGTTTATTTAATGAAAATCAGACAAATAAAGCCTAGCATAACAACAAATGTGAATTGCATACATTTCCATGTGAAAATAATTTTTACAATAGCTACATTCAACAAGTTATTTTATCCACATGATATGAATATAAAGCATTAAAATATGACTAAATACTTAGAATGACAGCAATCACGAGCTAACATAGAAGATGCTAGCCAAAGCTAATTGACTTTCAGAAATAGCAAGCTGTATGGTTATTTCATTTAACAGAAAAAGACCCACAAATTAACTGTAGCAGAGTATACACATACTAAGAATACATGTACAATATCCACAAGCATTTTATCTCTTAAGAAAATGATATCTTAACTGTCCAAGGCCGTCTCACCTTCCCACTTCTTCCCGCCGGCTAATCTGAACATTGATTTAAAAAAAAAATCTGGCAAAAGTAAAATGTTCAACTAAATAACAAGTACATGCTCAAATCATGACAAATAATAGTTGTACTCACAGATGATGCCAATTTAAAGGCTAGAAAGACAAGGATGGCTATGGATTGTGGTGACTTTGAACATTGTGTGTAAGATTGAAAGTATCTAGCGAAGCGTATTGTATTGATAGCAACACTAATGAGTCACTTCCCAAATTTGGGAACATTTGAAAAAAAAAATTCCCCATGTCATAGTAGAAAAGTGTCAAAAACATATTTAAAAACCTTTCGTTTTTCCCAATATAGCTATAATGTTGCATCCTAATGTAACGTTGTGAACTATGTAAAACTGAACAAACTATTGAATTCATATCATACATATAGCGTTTTACCGCAGGCTTTTATTTTGATGGCGTAAAACAAGTCTTAATGTGGCCAGCTGTGGCCATGGCTTGTGGTGGACGTGACACTTCACGGGAGAGCTCCACCATTCCTTCTAACTGGGCTTTGGAAAGACATGTCTGTTTTGATTTTGAGAGTTAAGGACTTGCTTTTATTAGTACAAGCAGTGTTTTATGTTGGAATTACATTTGTGTATGTTTATTCTAGCTTCTGAAGTCTGCTAGTGTGATAAGCTAACTAACCTAACGAATTGCCATTGACATTACATTGTGTGTTAGCATGCTAGCTTCCGCTTTGGTTGTAGTTTAGCTTCATGTTGTACTGAATGGATCTAGCTAGCTCGTTTGAGTGTTAATATATATTTGTATTACGACGTAATCAGAATGTATGCAGTCATTTTATTCAGCCGTATTTGAACGCTTTATATTCATGTCATGTGGATACAATAACTTGTTGTAAGTAGTTAATGTACAACATTTTTTTCCGATATTCACATATTAATTTATGCAATTCACTTTTGTTGTTATGCTAGCTCTTTATGATTGTGAGTACAAATGTGTTTCTACTTAGGTTTGTTTGGTTGATTTTGCCTTTATTGTGACAAATGTCCCCACTTTGACAAACTGGATCGCTTTGTTCTCTTCATCCAGTACAGTGGTACCTCACAAGTAACTACATTGTATCTATGTGGAAACAGACACCACTTCATTTTAAAGCCCTTTTGCCTCTTAACTACCCTGTAAGTGTGGAGGTGGTACCATGTAAAAACAGGGTTAGATTATGGAAAGATTTGCTGTTGTCTTCATGGGATGGAATCGTCAAATGCAAGGGTACCTCATAAGTAATTACATGAATCTATGCGGAAACAGACACTACTTCATTTTACAGCCCTGTTACTATGAACATACATGGTAAATAAAGGTAAAGTGCCTAGAAACAATGGGAGAGAATATCAACTTACTTTGGTTCCTAGTATGTTTAAGACTAAATTGTTACTACCTATTTCTTTTTTTGTTACTATTACCTAGAAAACACAGTAATTAACAAGCTGTAAAATAATGAAGGCTTACCGGTGGAGCAGTATAGGCTTGTAAAAGTTCAGTATAGATGTGTAGATAATGACTCTCATTCTCTTATCTGATCATCAGTCTGCCCTCAGGGTCCATAAGCACCCCATAAAAATAGTGCTAAAAATAGACCTCCCTGGCACCTCTGCAGTAAGTACAGCAGGGGGAGCAGTTATACTGCTAGTTTAGCAGCATTTCTTGGCACAGAGCATCTCATTGTTTCCTGCCTTAAATGGTTTCACATGCAGAAAAATTGTCATTTCTTGCATGATTAAATAAATCAGCACTTTTAGTCTGGACTCCGGCTCCACAGTCAGCCAGACTGTGGACGCCACACATGTTTCAGAGCATTCAAGAGTACAATTCTGCATGAGTGCTCTGAACGCACTGCTTGGGTTTTGTGGTTTCCCTTGTCCTGTATGTCAGTGTCCTGTTCTCTGTGACTCTGTTCAGTTTCAGCGACTAATTACAATGATAGTCCCCGGTTGATCTATAAGCCAATAAGCTGACAAGTAAAACGAACAGTTATTCTCTTTAAAAAATATATACCCCCCCCTGTTAATTAAAAAACAGACTTGACTCCCCTATCCAATTAATCTTGGTTAATTTGCTCTTTTGGAGTAAATTATAAAATTGACAACCACTGTGACTGTCATTTGACAATGGGCTTTCTGTCCCAGAGCCAGCACTGACTGACAGCTGGGATTGAGATGACATAAGTGGTGTGTTTAGTATTTTACCTTTACCTGTGCGTGATCTATTGTAGACTGCTGTACACCCCTTTCTTTTTTAATGCAGTCAGATTACTCAGCGCTTTCACCCTGTCACTCAAAGGATGAATGAACCTCTGTGAACTGTGCTTTCACCATTATTTCAGCAATGATTACCCATTTCACCTACACAGGCCTTTCCAATCCAATCGACCTGATCTCTCTGGCATACATAACCAAAGGATTTCTGTATTAGTAATTTCATTCTGGGGGGAAATGGTCATACACAAATGTTAAGATGAGTAATTTACAAGCCAGTATGTGAATATGTCCAGCTAAATGGTATAGTGACCTTCGCAAGTCTTTTGCATTTTGGTAGGCTGTCATTGTAAATAAGAATTTGTTACTAATTGACTTGCCTAGTTAAATAAAGGTTAAATTAAAATAAAAAATGAAAACTTCAGCACACAATGATATTACATGAGTATTGATCTGTTCCTGTGCAGACACACTGATCATACACAATTTAGCCTATTAGTGGAGTTAATTTTAATCAGAAGCTGACTTAGCACTACCATGTTTCCTGGCACTCCTTCACTGGCTTCCTGTCTTGTCTCATTTCAAGGGTACACCAAAAACAAGGAAACATAGTAAACTATGTGGCTCGCTTCACCTCTTGTGTCTCGGATGCTTTCATTCCTTGTCGTCTTAGAATGTCTTGGCCAGGTATATAAATGACAGAAAAATTTAATGGGGATAACTACAAACTAAAACTGCAAAGGGCTATGTGAGGCTCTGTGATTTTTTGGGGGTCATTTGTCAGGATCAGGTAAATGGTTCTATTACCACCACTTCTTTAAGTCCGTTATTGCTCCATATAACTGACATACGACATAGCTTCCATTTCTGTCCCAGACAGTTATGGGGCTTTGGTGATCATCCTCAGTGCCCTTGGTGTAATGGGCACCTGCTGGAAAATAAGTATCCGTAAATACAGAAGCTTTTCCTGTTTCATTCCCTCTCATTTACTGACAGAATTGTAGCTTAAATGTTCCAGTTAGTGTTCATGATAAGGCAAACAATACCGTCAATACTGCCAGTAACAGTTTTTTTGTTGTTGCTCTGACTCATTTGGGTTACGACAAGATAAGATTCAACATGTCATTGTTGAAGAAGAAAGAAATGTTGTTATTGTCGGCTAGAGACTATGTGACCCTTTTAATGGTGATCAGTGAACCTTAGCTTTCGGGATCTCTCTCCTCACCCCTGACTTCCTGTCCCCACTCTGTTCTAAACTAAAGGGAAGGGATCCACTGTGCATCCCCTATGTATTCCCCTTAGCTCTTCCTTTCTCTTCTTCTGCCAGGAATTGCTGAGTTGTGTTGCATCTAAATGATTGCATCTTAAGTCTCTATGCACTGCTGTCTTTCTGTACAGATGTAGGATCTTCATTTGAGCCAGTTTGCTACAGCAGGAAAAAAATCCTGCAGCAACAAGAAATGCAGAGTATTGTGTGGATTATAATTCATGGACATTTTTGTAAGGGTTGATACATTTTTGTCATGAGGTAAAATCAAGTCGGACACTTCGAAGAGGAAATTACAAACTTCAGAAGTCTGTTTAAACCTCAAATACACTAGAAGTTAAAACATTTCTGCATTGCATAAAAGTTATCCTGCAACAGGGTGACCAGATTAAGACCCTACATCTAGACTTTGCACACTCAGGCTGTCCCATTCAGTATCCCCCCTTACAAATTTCTGATAAATTACATGAAATACAGTGTGGGTATTAAGAGGTTTTAGAGTGGAATGCTGTCTGGCATAGTCTTGCATATATTACTCTGTGTAATTATTAACACATATTTTAAGGACAACCTTGAAATTGACCTGACGGTTTCTGAAATGTAAATCATTTTTATGCCTTGAACTTTGCTTTTTTCTTATTTATGTATTCAATTTCAAAAGTTATTAACTTCTTAATTTAAGAAATGTGTCTATGAACTTGAATTGAAAATATGACATTTCAAAGACTCTTTCAAGTATGTATTCCAATGTTCTGATGCATTATTTCCAGTGTTAGTAGATGGGAATGTTTCCGAAAGACAAAAACCATGTGGCCCACTCAAAGTTCACCAAACATTAAGTCTCCAATTGCTGGACCCTTTGTGTATACAAAACATCTGAAAATGCATTACCTCAATCTGTGTTTAAAAAGTTAAACAAATACATAAGAGAGGCCTTTATGAGGGGTTATTAACTTTGTTATTAAATATTGTTGCAGAGAGACCACTGTTAGAATCAGCAGATGTGGAATGTAGATCAAACTGATATGACATTGTTTTCCTTATCTAATTATAGTGATTTTAATTATGATTGTTGTACTTCATCAGGCAGTCTTGTAATGCATCTGTAAACAAACAGCATACATCAGATTTTTTTAATGTTTTGTATGGCCCAACCTTGCTGTGTTAGTGGAATGTATTTCTATCTTGGCTGTTTCTACCTTAACACTGGCTGATACAAACAATCTTAAACATGTATTTTACACTTTACCATGTGACTGTTTGCAATCTGCTGAACCAGTTGGAGCACTACTAGACCAATACAATGAAAGCCCATTGTTTAGCAGCCATGACCCCTACTTTCCAGTTTCTCTTTCTAATGTTTTCTTGTCCTTGCCTGCATTTTCCTCTGAGCTGCAGCGTGCCTCCTTCATTATCAGCACAAGCCCACATTTAACCACCTCTCTGGAGTGTAGCCTACCATCTACGCTTTAAACCCACCCCCTATGGAAAAGTAAATACAAATAGCAATGTAAATATTACATTGTAAATAAAATGTATGTTCAAATGTGTCATTACTAGTGGTAATGGTGTGAATTCATGAATATAACACAATACAGAAGTATAAAGTTTACAATAAATACTAGAATGACTTGAAGTAAATTATAAACAATATATTTTATGTATATGACATTGCTGATGTTAGTTTATAGTTTATAAGTTGCATGCAATAGTTGGCTTCTCACTTAACTCCAAAGTGCATAATTCTAATAACGCAAAGACCAGATGAAAAACAAAGTCTGTGATCAGTGAACTGTGACTGTCACAATAAGAGCCCAGTTTATCTTGGATTTAGACTATTCCTGGTCTTTGCCTCTGAGCATTTGTATAGGGGTGGAGGTGGGGGTGGAGCCATTTACACTTCTTATTTAGCCCCTTTTTCCAAATCTGAAATACTAATGGTTACCCCCCATGTTCAGCTCTGTGGCTCAACCCCCACTGGAGACCTGTTCAGGATCTCCAGTGAGGCATTTGTGTGTGCCTAGCCTTCTCCTTTCTTCTGCTCTTAACCACACAGGCTCAACTTCACAGGACAGTCGACAGCCTGTGGACAGCAGATGAAAAAGTAAGGCGGCATATCCCGAGCTTGTTAAGTCCTCAACTAATTAGCAAAAATGGTCTCCTTTCTCTTCTTTTTAAGCATTTAGTATCGGGGGATAACATAGAGAGATAAAATGGGGAGAGAAGGGGAGAAAGGGGGTGATGCTGAGAGCGGGCGTGGAGAGAGATTTAGGGAGGGAGGGACTGAGAGGGAGGAGAGGCATCTGAGCTCAGCTGGGCTGTTTTGAAAACACACTTTTGAAAGCCTCTCCTTTAATTCATTGCTATTGTTTTTGGCCCTTTTGTGTTTGCCAGTTTGACCATATAACATCATACATCTGGTCTATTGCTTGTTTGGGGTTTTCTCGCTCAGGGACCCATCATCTCCTCCTGGGCTCAAATTCGAGTGTAACATAAAAGGGCTGAGAGAGACACACAGAGAGCCAGAGAAGAGGAGAGAGACCGGTAATGTGAGTGAAACATTAAGGAGAAAGCTGAAAAGAATTCCAAAACTTTCCTTTTCCCCTTACTTTCTCTCATTTTCATTATAACCCATGGCAACATAGCACAATTGTGGGTTATTACTTACAGAACTAATTGACAATAAATACAACATGTACCTACGTAAATATAGACTGGTTCTGCAGTGGACTTTTAGAAAAAATGTCTTGTCGCATCCATCTTTAAAAAAGGAATAGGCAATACATCAAAAGACATTCAGATATCAGTCATTTGATGATTGGTAGCATGTCCATATCAGTTGCTTTTTCTTTTTTACAAGAGCTCATATTCCAATGTTATGGTACCTGATCCTGAGGGCCAATGTTTAGCGGCATTAGTTAAACGGGTGAATGGGTGTAAAGCAGAGAGGGGTCAGGCAGGCTACTACATCTTGTTCTGCCTTTTGACTCTCTTCTGGGTCATCATCACGTGTGGGCTCAGCTCTCTGTTACAGGGTCAGGCTTCCAATTTACAGTGCCTTCAGAAAGTATTCACACCCCTTGACTTTTTCTACATTTTGTTGTGTTAGAGCCTGAATTTAAAATGGATTACATTTAGATTTGTTTTGTCACTGTCCTACACACAGTACTCCATAACGTCAAAGTGGAATTAGAAATGTTTTGAATTTTTACAAAGCTGAAATGTCTTGAGTCAATAAGTATTCAACCCCTTTGGCAAGCCTAAATACTGGAGTAAACATTTGCTTAACAAGTCACATTATAAGTTGCATGGACTCACTATGTGTGCAATAATAGTGTTTAACATGATTTTTAAATGACTACTTCACCTCTGTAGCCTACACATACAATTATCTGTAAGGTTCCTCAGTCGAGCAGTGGATTTAAAAAACAGATTCAACCACAAAGACCAGGGAGGTTTTCCGATGCCTCACAAAGAAGGGCACCTATTGTAAATGGCAAAAAAAAGAAAAATAGATTTATTTTACTAGGCACGTCAGTTAAGAACATATTCTTATTTTCAATGATGGCCTAGGAACAGTGGGTTAAGTGCCTTGTTCAGGGGCAGAACAACATATTTTTACCTTGTCAGCTCAGGGATTCAATCTTGCAACCTTTCGGTTACTAATCCAACGCTCTCACCACTAGGCTACCTGCCGCCCCCTCAAAAGGATATTGAATATCCCTTTGAGCATGGTGAAGTTTCACTTTCGGTGAAACTGGAGGGCGCGCAATTCAAATAAATAATCATAAATATTATGGATTTTAAACATTTCTGTACATATAAGTATCTTATATTGGCTGAAAGCTTAAATTCGTGTTAATCTAACTGCAGTAGCTATTACAGCAAAAACATGCCATGCGATTGTTTGAGGACGGCGCCCCACATCAAAATATTTTTCCAGCAGCACAGGTTTCATACATTCACAAATAACGATTAAATATTCTCTTAATTTTTGAAAATCTTCCTTTGATTTGTCATCCAAAGGGTCCCAGCTATAACATGTAGTGTCATTTTGTTAGATAAAATTCTTCTTTATATCTCAAAAAGTCAGTTTACTTGTCGCTATCGATTTGAGAAATCCACTCGTTCAATGCAGAGAAAGGAATCCGAAAATCTACCCCTAAACTTTGTTTCAACAAGTCAAAATACGTTTCTATTTACTCCTTAGATACCCTAAAATGTAATCAAACTATAATTTTCTTACGGAAAGAAGTATGTTCAATAGAAACCGATTTTAGCAGGTGCATGATGTCTTCATGCACGCGCAAACACGAATTTCCAAGACTGTGTCCTTCTGCTAAAACTGATATTTCTTATTCGTTTTTGAAGTTACAAGCCTGAAACCTTAAACATAGACTTCTGACACACTGTGGAAGCCATAGGAATTGCATCCAGGGAGCTAATTTTCAATAGGATTTTTCTCTTGCCTTTCTAAGAGGATGGACTCTCTCAAAAAAATAATTTGGGTTGGTTTTTCTTTGGATTTTCTCCTACCATATCTATTGTGTTATATTCTCCTACATTATCTTAACATTTCTGCAAACTGTTTTCTTTCCAATGTTACCAATTATAAGCACATCCTGGCTTCAGGGCCTGAGCTACAGGCAGTTTACTTTGGGCACGTCATTCAGACAGAAAGTGGAGAAAAAAGGGGCCTAGCCCTAAGAAGTTAATAATAACACTTTGGATGGTGTATCAATACACCCAGTAACTACAAAGACACAGGCGTCCTTCCTAACTCTGTGGCCGGAGAGGAAGGAAACCGCTCAGGGATTTCAGCATGAGGCCAAAGGTGACTTTAAAACAGAGTTTAATAGCTGTGATAGGAGAAAACTGAGGATGGATCAACTACCTTGTAGTTACTGCACAATACTAGCCTAATTGACAGAGTGAAAAGAAGGAAGCCTGTAAAGAATACAAATATTCCAAAACATACGTCCTGTTTGCAAAAAGGCCTAAAGTTGGCAAAGCAATTAACTTTTGTGCCGAACACAAAGTGTTATGTTTGGGGCAAATCCAAAACAACACATTACTGAGTACCACTCTCCATATTTTCAAGCATAGTGGTGGCTACATCATGTTGTGTGTATCCATCGAGAGCATCCTGACCGGTTGCATTACCACCTGGTATGGCAACTGCTCAGCATCTGACCGGAAGGCGCTATAGAGGGTAGTGCGTATGGCCCAGTACATCACTGGGGCCAAGCTTCTTGACATCCAGGACCTATATACCAGGCGGTGTCAAAGGAAGGCACAAAAATGTGTCAAAGACTCCAGTCACCCAAGTCATAGACTGTTCTCTCTGCTGCCGCACAGCAAGTGGTACCGGAGCACCAAGTCTAGGACCAAAAAGGCTCCTTAACAGCTTCTACCCCCAAGCCATAAGACTGCTGAACAACTAAGCTAATCAAAAGGCCACCCGGACTACTTACATTGAACCCCTCCCCTCCCCCCTTTTTGGTTTTCGCTGTTTATTACCTATACATAGTCACTTTACAAATTACCTCAATTAACTGGTACCCCCGCACATTGACCAGGTAACGGTACCCCCTGTAAATAGCCTCATTATTGTTAACGCACATTTCTTGTGTTACCTTGTGATTGATTCGATTTGTTTTACTTTAGTTTATTTAGTAAATATTTTATTAACTCTATTTCTTGAACTGCATTGTTGGTTAAGGGCTTGTAAGTAAGCATTTCACGGTAAGGTCTACACCTGTTGTATTTGATGCATGTGACAAACAAAATTTGATATGATTTGCTTGTAATCGTTAAGGACTGGGGAGTTTTTTCAGGATAAAAAAGAAACGGAATGGAGCTAAGCACAGGCAAAATCCTAGAGGAAAACCTGGTTCAGTCTGCTTTCCACCAGACACTGGGAGATCAATTCACCTTTCAGCAGGACAATAACTTAAAACACAAGGCCAAATCTCCACTGGAGTTGCTTACCAAGAAGACAAAGAATGAGATTTATTTTATTATTATTATTATATTTTTTGTCCTCAGTTTCATTATTCAGAAACATGGACTACCTGTTCACCCCACTATCATCTAGAAGGCGAGATTAGTGCAGCTGCATCAAAGCTAGGACCGAGAGACTGAAAAACAGCTTCTATCTCTAGGCCATCAGACTGTAAAACAGCCATCACTAACACAGAGAGGCTGCTGCCTACATACAGACTTGAAATCATTCGCCACTTGAATAAATGGATCACTAGTCACTTTAATAATGCCACTTTAATAATGTATACATATCTTGCATTACTCATCTCATATGTATATTCTGCATTTTATACCATCTATTGCATCTTTCCTATGCCACACAGTCATTGCTCATCTATATATTTATATGTACATATTCTTATTCCATTCCTTTACTTAGATTTGTGTGTATGTGGAATTGTTAGATTACATGTTAGATATTGCTGCACTGTCGAGAAACTAGAAGCACAAGCATTTCGCTACACTCGCAGTAACATATCTATAACATCTGGTAACCAAAAGCCAAGTGGATATACATAATTTATGATGGCCATATACTGTAGATGTTTTATATAGACTTTTATTAGAATAATACAACTCAGTGATTAAAAAATTTACATAACGCAGTGAGGGATTATTAAAATTCACTGGTTAATAATTTTTGCATTTAATTAATTAACATTCATCATCAGTGAGGAACCTTGCTATCTTGTTGACGGTTCAGCATTAAGCACTGGATAGAGGTATGAGGTGATCAAGTTCAGTGTGTCAGCTGTGGAGAAACAGAGAATGAAGGAGGATAGAGGGCTGTTGCATGATATACCCAATCACAATTTAAAAGCTTGGAAGCTCCACCACTTCACAGTTACTGCTGGTCTGTGTACAGGCAGAGGGCAACATATTAGAACTGGGAAACTAATCACACAGGGTGGGAATGAACACATATTGAGAGGATTTCACCAATAGCCCAAATAATCATCCAGGGTGGGAATGAACACATCTTGAGGGGATTTCACCAATGGCCAAAATTGGCAGCTTCACTCCAAATGAGCAAAAGAGAGAAAGATAAATAAATAAATAGAAACAGGAGGTTTTTCTCACAGTTAGCTATCACCTATCTCACATAAAAGAACGCAGGATGGGCTGAGTTAAGCACCCCAAAATTCACTCATTTGAAGGGCTTAGTCCACAATGGCACAGCCTAAAATACCCCATCACAGGCTCCTGGTATTGAACGTTTTTTTTTTTTTTCTTCCCTAGTGCTTGAATAGCTTGCCAGCAGGGCTGAACAACCCACCTTCTCTCATTACACCCAATAGAGGGAATACCCTATTGCCTCAATAGAGGATTTGCTGGTTAAAATATCATTAGCCTACATCAGCATTCAAAACAAATTGCCTGTGGTCAATTAAAGACCTGGAAAGATATTGCACAAAGTATTCATCACTCATAATCTTTTAATGTTAGTAAAACTATGATGACAATGTTTTATAGATTTTTTTTTAATACGTTTTTAACATTTTCCATGGCTGCCTGCTTTTGGAAAGTTTATGAACCGAATAATATTGCGAAGGTGGTTCTGCAAAGAGACAATATTATCCTAGAAAGAGACCAACGTCTCTTGTAGTAAGGATTTAGTAGGTTTGCAGTACCCAAGGTTAATAAGTGCAATAGAAAAAAACACCTGCTCAGTCTGCAATGTGTACTTCTGGCTGCACAGTACATTTTCCAACTGGGAAATCAAATATATTGATTGACTGATTGATTGTTTGTTTGTTTGGTTGATTAGCTGTTGGATTGTTTGACCAAACTCATTCGGCATCATCAAACATTCTGTAGATAGATATACAGTAGCTAGCTCCAAGAAGCCATTGTTGAGTTCCAAGCCATGTGGCACCATACCGCTACCATTGGACTCATAACTCCTGGATGAGCTACTGATTTAAAAGTCTTCCTGGCCCGATCGATACCACATTTGGTATACCGCATCTATTAGGGATCTTAAATGGCCCTTCTATAGTGCCATTTACCATTGTGTCTACAGAGTTATATTAACCAAACACAGTGTCTGCCGGCAGAATAGTAGTTGATCAAGCAATGCCATTAGCCAGTCCAAAAAAAGTCCACCTTCTGAGGTTGTTGCGTTGTGCATTGTGGGATAAGTTACTGTAGTCAACAGCAGGGCTTTGATTCTCTGGGCCATGAACATACCCTATTGTCAAAAGCCTGGGTTACAGCTCAAGAGCAGCACTGAGCTCATAAAGGGGAGTACGGTTCTTCCACTTCCCAGAGCAGAGGAGATGGGAGTTGGGCTTGGGGCTGAGGCCTACAAACCCTGGGGTGTCCAGGGAGTAGACCCAATAAATCAATATGGGAGAAAATAAAAAGGCCCTTTAAAAACAGACAGAGCCTCTGCACTTCACATGTTAGAAGGTACACAACTATGCAAGCACACGCACACACACACACACACGCATGCATGAAGATACACAAAAAGGCACCTCATACAACCACCCCAACAATGAGAGGGGAGAAAGAAAATAAAAACGTACCCGGCAGTGGGGTTATAAATTAGGCTCTGTCAGTATTACAATGTATATTAATAGTCACACCTCTTTTTAATGAGTTTGGCATTGGCAGCTGAGAAGAAATACAAGTCATCATAGCACTGCTCATGCCGGCCCGATGAAAGAACCTATAATAAATCTTGTGAGAGCAGGGCTCACCATAAATATGTATCGCATAAGGCATCTGTTTTACATTCTGCATATAAATCAGCTGGAGTGCTGAATAGCAATGAATCAGATGCTCGATGCTTGATTTGATAACAAATTGACTCTGAACTTGGGAGGGGAGAATTTAGAGCCCCCAACATCCAGGGGAAGTGGAGGGAGGATAGGTAAGACCCATGAGGCTCTCTTACCTAGCACCTCTTTCGTCAGATGCCGGATAGAGGGGAAGCCTCACTGGGAATGTTGTCAAAGGTGCGTGGGGGGAATGGTAGCAGCCCTGAGTGGCAGGGCAGGCCTCAGGGGCAGACTGTCTGTTTTGGAAACACCTTTATAAAACTGCCATTGTATCTGGAAAATGTCATTGTGAGAACAGGTCTAGTGGTAAACTGTTTAGCACGAGCAGAGAACTTGCTAAAGGTCTTTTAGATGATATCCTGTTGCCCTCTGGTCCAACCTAATCTAAGAGTGTCTATCCACAACTTGCCAACCTGGTCACAGTAGGGATTTAAAACTACAGCACAACACTATGATTGTGAAGGGCCAGTAAAGGACGCATTCATGCAACCAATGTTTTGGATATACATGTATATTTTCCCAGACATGTGCTTCCCCTTTACATGTAGGCTATTGTCTTGTCATTTAAAGTGCACTATTAAGTGGGCTAATGGCTTCAACCACAGTCCTCCCACATATTGTGAAACACAAACAAAACATGGCAGCTGCAGGTGTTCCTTTTCCCATTCTTACTGCTTTGTGTACAATTAATTCATGCCTGCAGGTGATGGTGGTCAGAGAGAGGAAAATCATGAGGGAGCTCTCCATAGTAAATTGTCTCATGATCAAAAAGTATTTTGCCAAAGAAGTTATAACTTTGTATACATGGATTAACTATATCCTAGACAAGGAAAGCTTGAGAGATCGTTCAATATTTGTTCAAATGTTGTGTTTTACGATGGTACATACAGTTGAAGTCGGAAGTTTACATACAATCTGTGGAGGTAGCTGAAGGTTTGAGTTGCCAAACGTCAGCCTCAAAACCTTAATGACTTGGAGAAGATCTGCAAAGAGGAGTGGGACAAAATCCCTCCTGAGATGTGTGCAAACCTGGTGGCCAACTACAAGAAACGTCTGACCTCTGTGATTGCCAACAAGGGTTTTGCCACCAAGTACTAAGTAATGTTTTGCAGAGGGGTCAAATACTTATTTCCCTCATTAAAATGCAAATCAATTAATAACATTTTTGGGGGATTTTTTTGTTGTTATTCTGTCTCTCACTGTTCAAATAAACCTACCATTAAAATTATAGACTGATCATTAATTTGTCAGTGGGCAAATTTACAAAATCAGCAGGGTATCAAATACTTTTTTCCCTCACTGTACACTCAATTAGTATTTGGTAGCATTCCCTTTAAATTGTTTAACTTTGGTCAAACATTTCGGGTAGCCTTCCACAAGCTTCCCAACAATAAGAATTTTGGCCCATTCCTCCTGACAGAGCTGGTGTAACTGAGTCAGGTTTGCAGACCTCCTTGCTCGCACGCGCTTTTTTTCTATGGGATTGAGGTCAGGGCTTTGTGATGGCCACTCCAATACCTGGACTTAGTTGTCCTTAAGCCATTTTTCCACAACTTTGGAAGTATGCTTGGGGTGATTGTCCATTTGGAAGACGCATTTGCGACCAAGCTTTAACTTCCTGACTGATGTCTTGAGATGTTGCTTCAATATAATTTTCCTTCCTCATGATGCTGTCTATTTTGTGAAGTGCACCAGTCCTTCCTGCAGCATGTCAAGCAAAGAGGCACTGAGTTTGAAGGAAGGCCTTGAAATACATCCACAGGTAGACCTCCAATTGACTCAAATGCCTATCAGAAGCTTCTAAAGCCATGACATCATTTTCTGGACTTTTCCAAGCTATTTAAAGGCACAGTCAACTTAGTGTATCTAAACTTCTGACCCACTGGAATTGTGATACAGTGAATTATAAGTGGAATAATCTGTCTGTAAACAATTGTTGGAAAAATTACTTGTGTCATGCACAAAGTATATGTCCTAACCGACTTGCCGAAACTATAGTTTGTTAACAAGAAATTTGTGGAGTGGTTGAAAAACAAGTTTTAATGACTCCGACCTAAATGTATGTAAACTTCCGACTTCAACTGTAGTTGCTTAATATTATCATACAGTATGTGATTAGTGTCCCTTGCTTTGCTATGTGGGAATGTGGTGATTTCACGAATACGCTGATTCGGTGAGCGAGTTTATTAACAAGTGCATCGGTGATGTTGTACCCACAGCGACTATTAAAACCTTCCCCAACCAGAAACCGTGGATTGATGGCAGCATTCACGCAAAACTGAAAGCGCGAACCACTGCTTTTAATCAGGGTAAGGTGACCGAAAACATGACTGAATACAAACTGTGTAGCTATTCCCTCTGCAAGGCAATCAAACAAGCTAAGCGTCAGTATAGAGACAAAGTAGAGTCGCAATTTAACGGCTCAGACACGAGAGGTATGTGGAAGGGTCTACAGTCCTCAGAGCATGCGCAGACCAACTGGCTGGTGTGTTTACGGAGATATTCAATCAATCCTTATCCCAGTCTGCTGTTCCCACATGCTTCAAGAGGGCCACCATTGTTCTTGTTCCCAAGAAAGCTAAGGTAACTGAGCTAAATTACTATCACCCCGTAGCACTCACTTCCATCATCGTGAAGTGCTTTTGAGAGACTAGTCAAGGATCATATCACCTCCATCCTACCTGACACCCTAGACCCACTCCAATTTGCTTACCATCCCAATAGGTCCACAGATGGTGCAAACACAATCACACTGCACACTGCCCTAACCGATCTGGACAAGAGGAATACCTATGTAAGAATGCTGTTCATCGACTACAGCTCAGCATTTAACACCATAGTACCCTCCAAACTTGTCATTAAGCTTGAGACCCCAGGTCTCGACCCCGCCCTGTGCAACTGGGTCCTGGACTTCCTGTCGGGCCACCCCCAGGTGGTGAGGGTAGGAAACAACATCTCCACCCCGCTGAGCCCTCTCCAACATCTCCACCTCGTTCGCAGCCCTCTCCTGTACTCCCTGTTCACCCATGACTGCGTGGCCAAGCACGCCTCCAACTCAATCATCAAGTTTGCAGACGACACTACAGTGGTAGGCTTGATTACCAACAACAACGAGATGGCCTACAGGGAGCAGGTGTGGGCCCTCGCAGTGTGGTGTCAGGAAAATAACCTCTCACTCAACGTCAACAAAACAAAGGAGATGATCGTGGACTTCAGGAAACAGCAGAGGGAGCACCCCCCTATCCACATCGACGGGACAGTAGTGGAGAAGGTGGAACGTTTTAAGTTCCTCGGCGTACACATCACGGACAAACTGAAATGGTCCACCCACACAGACAGCGTGGTGAAGAAGGCGCAACAGCGCCTCTTCAACCTCAGGAGGCTGAAGAAATTTGGCTTGTCACCAATAACACTCACAAACTTCTACAGATTCACAATCGAGAGCATCCTGTCGGGCTGTATCACCGCCTGGTATGGAAACTGCTACACCCACAACCGTAAGTCTCTACAGAGGGTAGTGAGGTCCGCACAACGCATCACCGGGGGTAAACTACCTGCCCTCCAGCACACCTACACCCCCCGATGTCACAGGAAGGCCAAAAAGATCATCAAGGACAACAACCACCCTAGCCACTGCCTGTCCACCCCGCTATCATCCAGAAGGCGAGGTCAGTACAGGTGCATCATAGCTGGGACCGAGAGACTGAAAAACAGCTTCTATCTCAAGGCCATCAGACTGTTAAACAGCCATCACTAACATTGAGTGGCTGCTGCCAACATACTGACTCAAATCTCTAGCCACTTTAATAATACATAATTGGATGTAATAAATGTATCACTAGCCACTCTAAGCAATGCCACTTTATATAATGTTTACATATCCTACATTACTCATTTCATATGTATATACTGTACTCTATACCATCTACTGCATATTTATTTTATTTATTTCACCTTTATTTAACCAGGTGAGCTATTTGAGAACAGGTTCTCATTTACAACTGCAGTTGCCTTGCCTATGCCGTTCGGCCATCGACTCAAATCTCTAGCCACTTTAATAATACAAAATTGGATGTAATGAATGTATCACTAGCCACTTTAAACGATGCCACTTTATATAATGTTTACATATCCTACATTACTCATCTCATAGGTATATACTGTACTCTATACTATCTACTACATCTTTCCTATGCCTTTCGGCCATCGCTCATCCATATATTTATGTACATACTCGTATTCATTCCTTTACACTTGTGTGTATAAGGTAGTTGTTGTGAAATTGTTAGATTACTTGTTAGATACTACTGAATGGTCGGAACTAGAAGCACAAGCATTTCGCTACACTCGCATTAACATCTGCTAACCATGTGTATGTGACAAATAACATTTGATTTGATTTGATTTGCTTGAACGGAACTAGTTTGGTGATTTGCCTGAATTATAGTAAAATTCCATAGCCATGTACAGATGTTATCTGTGCTTTGTGACATTCTTATTCATCCTAATTGCCCATTAACTAGCTGGAACAAGAAACATCTCTACATAATCATCTCACTGACTACCTTCAGGAGGGAAAGTGATGTCTGCCATGAATCATATACTTCACAATCTCTCTGAATTTATTTTGGCCTCTCAATCTGGGAGCAGCTGCTGCAGGTGCTGTCCCGGCGTTACCTTCTTTCTGAGGGGGGAATTTTTGTGGTCAGGTTACAGTAATTGATTGACAAATAATGATGATGATGATGATGATGATTATGAGTGGCTGCTGACCAAATAAGACTTAGCGACTTCCCAGTGTCATCATCTTGCACCCAGTAAGTGAGAAAGAGTTAGTAGGACAGTTAGTACATTTACACTTTAGTGATTTAGCCAGACACTTTGATCCAGAGCGACTTACATAGTTAGTAAAGCTTTTTCTCAATGAAGCCACTACTGTTAGTAGGAACTCTACAAGAAGAGGGAGTGGAAGGAGGGTGTATGGGGCAACGTGTATTACAAACTCAAACACTATTGCTGGCTGATACTCATGAAAAGGAGAAAATAACTATCAAAAGAATACCCAAATGGGATCCCTCTCCTCAAACATACAAATGATTGTGTGTTAACAGATGGGATATAACATCTGTCTGTGAAGTCAAATGCCCAGGGAACAGATGCTCCTACTGCCAGTTATGTTTGTTATTGGAGTTTGAAGTGCCCTTGGGCTGAATATGTAGTGTAAAGGTGTGCCTTTTGTTGAATGTTGCATGACATGGGATTTCACTGTAACTCTGTTGAGAGACATACTTTATAGTAGGAGTAGAACATTTGTGTGTCTTTCAGATGCATGGAGGAAACAATACAGTAATGTAAAAATAGGGTTACCTATGTATTCTCTCTACTCATGTTAATAGGATGGAAACATTATATGTAAAAATACTGTAGAATGTCAATGAATAATAGATGTAGCATAGTACAAGACGTAGAGAGGGTATAAAGTTGACAAGCCTAAACGATCAGATACTACAAAACATGATCATCATCCAAACCAAAACAAAATCATTAGGCTGAGAGAGTCCACTTTCTATGACCTATTATTGATTATGTTATAGATGCTACACAAGTATGAAAGTAATTATTGATTGCAAACCCCGCATTGTTAGAGCTTTATACTAAGATGGGGAGCAGGGGAGTAAGAAGAGTGCATGAGATAATCATCCTGCACTATGGTCAAGCAATCTCAATACGAACTGCACGGGGACATTACTAGATATATTAATTACCCTGAATTCCAAGATATTTTTTGGGATATGAACCCTCTAAAGAAAGGGAGCCAAAAGGAACATTAGCGGCAACAACATAAAAAATTGTATACAATTCTATCAGGGGAAAAAATATGCCCTTACTCTTCTGTTGGAACAAGCAGATGTTTTTTCTAAGAAACACCTCAATATTATATTGCTTGTGGGTCCAACAGTGGCGTTTGGGAGTCAAAGTCTCTCTTGACTTTTGCAGCACATACCTGTGTCATATGTGCTTGATAATAAGGTAGCTAAATGCTAATATTGTCAGACTAGCTAACTACTTAGCTACATTACCTAGCATAGCAAGGTCTTGCATGATAATCACTGCTAGCTAACCAGCTTCGTTGCTTAGCTAGCTAGCTAGCTACTTATGTTAGCTTTTGTGATTGTAGAGGTAGGCCTCAATTGCAGATACACTTGGTTCACTCAATAGTTTTACACAACATGTAGGAGAAATGTAGAAGTACAACATGGCAGCTGGATAATTCAGCCGCTTAATCCCAGGTGCTATGTATGGTTTTCACAGTAAAAATGGGAAGCTATAGAGTTAGACAGTGATAGAGGGAGTGACAGAGATGGAGAGAGATGGTGATTTTGAGGAGTTCTCTTGCAGCTTGATTCACACCTGCACGCTCTCTGTGGCAGCATGTTCAGCTGGGGTCGTCTGTTGCTCGGCGGGAGTATTTGGGAATGATTAATTGCTCTGTCTTGTGAATGAAGCTCTCGAAACAGCGGGAGCCTCTGCATATGTAAATACAAGTAGTCTCAGCGCAGCACCGTGGAGCAGGATTAACAAAACGACTCTGCTCTCAGATTCATACTAATTCACCAATATTTTCTATTATCCCTGACAACCCACAGACGTGAGGGAAATCCAACATATCTTTTATCTCCCTCAATATCCACTGTACATAAGATACTTAATTAAGTATGTTATGTGGTGTTTACCTTACATAACCTTACCTTTTATATTTCAGTGTTCAGTGTAAAGAAATTGATACATATGCATCAATGATTGGATACTTGAATAAGATACAAGGATTTCTCTAATTAGCGCTTAAATGATGAGTATGCAAAACACCATAACGTAACACTTTACAATCAAGTTTCATTTGTAAAGGGGGTTATAAAGGGGTTATAATTACGTTATTAACGATTATTTAATCATTTCAAAGTGCATTATAAACCATCAAAATGCATTAAACCAATATTTATTTATTAAACATTTATAAAAGCACTTACACATTCTTATAAGATTAACCCTTATGCATCAACATGCAACTTCATGTTCAATAGTTGCACAAAACAATAGTTATTTTTCTTACTTTTGGGTGTGATGCATATTGGTGCTTTGTCCAGGAACAGAAGAGGTTGGTTTTCATGATGTGTCTTGACCCACCTTTAAAACCGTGATGCCCTGGCCAAATTTACATCCATGACATTATTCAATCGTCATTCCTAACATATTACCCCTTACCAGATTATATCAACACACTTATCACTTCTCTGTTATAGTCCAAGTATGGTGTACGCTCTGGTGTGAAATGGTAACCGTAATACCTTTGGTTTGTTTAACAGTGGCCGTATCCTCTCACAACGTTGAATGTTTTAATCTTCATACCAACCCACCATTCATTGACTGAACATGTTTATAATGATGAGTACCCAATACTGCCTATAAGTATGTCTAGGCTCTGAATGAATTCTCAAATCATCTATAAATGATTTACCCACATGTAAAGATTCCAGCCACCCTAGTCATAGACTGTTCTCTCTGCTACCGCATGGCAAGCGGTACCGGAGTGCCAAGTCGAGATCCAAAAGGCTTCTTAACAGCTTCTACCCCCCAAGCCATAAGACTCCTGAACAGCTAATCAAAGGGATACCCAGACCCCTCTTTTACGCTGCTGCTACTCTCTGTTATAATCTATGCATAGTCACTTTAACTCTACCTACATGTACGTATTACATCAATTACCTTGACTAACCGGTGCCCCCACACATTGACTCTGTACCGGTGCCCCCTGTATATAGCCACGCTTCTTATTTTACTGCTGCTGTTTAATTATTTGTTACTTTTATTTTCTATTTTCTATTTTTTACTTATCTATTTTTTTACTTAGCACGTATTTCTTTTTTTTCTTCTTAAAGCATTGCTGGTTAAAGGCTTGTAAATAAGCATTTCACTGTAAGGTCTACTACACCTGTTGTATTCGGCACATGTGACAAATAACATTTGATTTGATTTTATTTAAAAGTACACCTTATTTTAAAGTGACAGACCTATAAACATTTATAACTGAGTTATCAACATTTATAACTGCTAAAAGTATATATTATTTTTAAGTGGCAATCCACTGACCATTAACAAATGAGTTACCAACATTTATAAGTGCTGAAAAGATACCTTTAAAGAAAGTGTGAACCTACTGACCATTTATTATTTTTATTGTTTTATTTAATCTTTATTTAACTAGGCAAGTCAGTTAAGAACAGATTCTTATTTACAATGATGGCCTACCCTGGCCAAACCTGGACGACGCTGTGCCAATCACGGCCAGATGTGATGCAGCCTGGATTCAAACCAGGGACTGCAGTGACTCTTGCACTCTTGCACTGAGACGCTGTGCCTTAGACTGCTGCGCCACTCGGGAGCCAAATAGTAATTATTAATGAGTTAGGCCAACCAATATCTATAACTTCTAAAAATATACATTATAAGAAAGTGGAAACCTTCTGCTCGTTTATTTTGCCCATGAGTTGCAAACATTTTATCTCCTCAAACATGCAATACATAGTACGAAGAAATGTAATTGAATAGAAGGGTAATATTGGGAAAACAATGTTAATTGCAGTCACTCAAATATGAAGCCTATCATTGGAATAGTGAGTAGCCTAGCTATAGTAATTCAGAAAAACAGGGGGTGTCTTTTTTTAACATTACAGAATAGAGATTAACTATTTAAAATAAAACATAGGGCCTCAAGGTCCCCTTCTTCATCTAAGCATTTTCCGTCCTGGAGCCTGAGACATGTGAATCTGTGTAAGAGAATTGGCATTTATGACAATTTAGCATACACTCTAGCTACACATAACTCTACCATCATCATGATCATGATTTCTACCATTTAGGCTTAGCTAGTTATGTTATCCACTGCTAGCTAATAATATTAACAGCTAGCTAGTGTTTAGCATTACTTGCTAAAACTAATAGCTAGCTCTCACAGATGAAAGGAGTTAGCTAATAGAGTAGCTAGTTGGCTAGCTAGATAGTACGTTAGTCTTAAAATTGGAATCACTAGTGTGCTGACAAAGGATGCTAGCAAGCTAACATACCAGTTACCTAACTGGAGACTGTACCTGAGTTCAAAGGTTAAATAACTAGCTAGCGTGCTAATCCAAAAAAGCTAAACAAATTGCATGGAAATTATGTTATGTCGATGTTAGCTAGCTAGCTGGCAGCTGCAGTTTGCTAGCCAGCTAGCAAAACTAACTAGCCAGCAAATGTGATCTAATTAGCTAACAAACTATGCCATGCAAAGATCTCTCGCTAAATCTTCTACCAGAATTTCTATATTCAAAAAGACGTTTTAGGTTTTACCTAATGCTAGCTAGCTAGCTAACGTTTCCTAGCTAGTACGTAGGACAGAGGTATTATAAACTTTAGCTAGCTAGCTACTTAGCTAGCTGAGCAATGTGCTAAATCATCCAGAAGAACTTCTGTATCCAAAAGTGAAATAAATTGCATAGAGAATTTATCCTCTCTTCTCTGTCGTCATTTTTTATCTTGTGAACAACATTCATTTCACGTAATCTCTTCTGTCTGGCATTTGCACACTTCTCAGAGCCATGTCCATCCTGATTCTTCACTACGCACTGTCACATGATGTCAGCAGAGTTGCCAGGTCTAGCAAAAATGTTGAACCCAATGACCACTCAAAATATGACCACTCATTTAAAAGTTGCCACATTTATCCAATAAACCCATTTATCCAATAAACTTTGAAAAATAATGTTAGCCTATTTTCTGGCAATTGTGCCATTATTATGTGCCAGATGTTAAGACTACAGTACAAACCGTTATAAATGGCCAATTTGTGAGATTGACTTGTCATCTCAGTAGGCATAGGCTACTGACTAAAATCTGGGTTTATGATTGTAATTCAACTTTGCCATGGTTTGCTGAGCTAGATACAGGTAGCCTATATCCCCTGATGGCCTACATCTAATTTCAGGGAAAAGTTCACGATGAAACTGACATAAAATGTGGAGAGTGATACATTTGCAATAGATCTGTGGCCATGGTCACAATTGATAACTTCCGATTTAATTAACTAAACATTAGTAATTGCAAGTTCTAGCGCATTAATATGTTTTATGGAAAAAGGGTTGGAAATAGGTGTCACCATAATGACAATCTAAATAGCCTACCTAATGGTAAAAGGTTGTCACGACATGCATGCATGCTGCTGTCTCCTCTCACTCACTTGACTCAGCTGCCTGCTGCAGCACTCTCTCAACCAGGGCTCTCAACACACAAACACCCCTCCGGCCCTCCCCACCACTCACTCACTCATCAACAGCCTGCTCTTCTGCCTGATAGTGGTGCAATTTAGAAGCAGCCCAAAAGATGCAACCTGCTACCAATACATTTTCACCCGCGACATTGTTTTCAAAGTAGCCCAATGGCTCGAAAACCACAGACATGGCAACCCTAGATGTCAGTGTCAACACAAAATTCTGGACATGTTCCAGGTCGTCTATATTTCAAGAGTGTTTCACAGATGGGCAGATCTCACAAAGTCGGGGGATTTTCTCTGAAACCAGCGAACCACACCAGTAACATGGCTTGAGCTCTTCAGATGAGGCCTTCATTCCTGGAATAAATAAGTATACCAATAAAATGACATACCCAAATCTAACTGCCTGTAGCTCAGGACCTGAAGCAAGGATATGCATATTCTTGATACCATTTGAAAGGAAACACTTTGAAGTTCGTGGAAATGTAAAATTAATGCAGGGGAATATAACAGATTAGATCAGGTAAAAGATAATACAAAGAAAAAAACATATATTTTTTTTATCATCTTTGAAATGCAAGACAAAAGCCACAATGTATTATTCCAGTTTAGGCGCAATTTAGATTTTGGCCACTAGATGGCAGCAGCGTATGTGCAACGTTATAGACTGATCCAATGAACCATTGCATTTATAAAAAAAAATTGTATCAAGACTGCCCAAATGTGCCTAATTGGTTTATTAATAACTTTTCAAGTTTATAACTGTGCTCTCTCCTCAAACAATAGCATGGTATTCTTTCACTGTAATAGCTACTGTAAATTGGACAGTGCAGTTAGATTAACAAGAATTTAAGTTTTCTGCCCATATCAGATATGTCTATGTCCTGGGAAATGTTGTTGTTACTTACAACCTCTTGCTAATCACATTAGTGCACATTAGGCAATAAATAGGCCATGGTGGCAAAGTAATTACAATATAGCAATTAAAAACTGGAATGGTAGATGTGGAGTAGATGAATGTGCAAAGTAGAAATACTGGGGTGCAAAGGAGCAAGATAAATAAATAAATACGGTAGGGGATGAGATAGTTGGTTGGGCCATTTACAGATGGGCTATGTACTGGTGCAGTGATCTGTGAGCGGCTTAAAGCTAGTGAGGGAGATAAGTGTCTCCAGTTTCAGTGATTTTTGTAGTTCATTCCAGTCACTGGCAGCAGAGAACTGGAAGGAAAGGTGGCCAAAGTCGGAATTGGCTTTGGGGGTGACCAGTGAGATATACCTGCTGGAGCGCGTGCTACGGGTGGGTGGTTACCAGCGAGCTGAGATATGGCGGGGCTTTACCTAGCAGGGACTTGTAGATGACCTGTGAGATATACCTGCTGGAGCGCGTGCTACGGGTGGGTGGTTACCAGCGAGCTGAGATATGGCGGGGCTTTACCTAGCAGGGACTTGTAGATGACCTTTGGCCACCTTTCCTTCCAGTGTGTCTGGCAACGAGTATGTAGCGAAGGCCATCTGACTAGAGCATACAGGTCGCAGTGGTGGGTGGTATAAGGGGCTTTGGTGACAAAACGGATAGCACTGTGATAGACTGCATCCATTTTGCTGAGTAGAGTATTGGAAGCTGTTTTGTAGATGACATTGCCGAAGTTGAGGATCGGTAGGATAGTCAGTTTTACTAGGGCAAGTTTGGCGGCATGAGTGAAGGAGGCTTTTTTGCGAAATAGAAAGCCGATTCTAGATTTGATTTTGGATTGAAGATGTTTAATGTGAGTCTGGAAGGAGAGTTTACAGTCTAACCAGACACCTAGCTATTTGTAGTTGTCCACATATTCTAGGTCAGAGCCGTCAAGGGTAGTGATGCTAGTCGGGCGGGTGCAGGCAGCAAAAGGTTGAAAAGCATGCATTTGGTTTTACTAGCGTTTAAGAGCAGCTGGAGTCCACAGAAGGAGTGTTGTATGGCATTGAAGCTTGCTTGGAGGTTAGTTAGTAACACAGTGTCCAAAGAAGGGCCAGAAGTATACAGAATGATGACCAATGATGACTCAGAGATTGGACTCAACCAACGGTGAATTTGTTGTCAGAAAGTCTCTCTCCCTTGCTTAACATGCTAAGTACAGTAGCTGCTGAATTAACTGGCTTTCCTGACTAATGTGCAAGACTATACAATAATTAACTTTTTAGTGTAGGTTCAAAGATTGTTAGAATGCAGCTTTTAGCACAATCAAGGGACTCGTGACTTGACTTGTATAAAGGACTTGGACTCGGACATTAGGGACTCGACTTTGACTCAAGGTTTAGTGACTTGACTAAATCACTGATTGTGGTCTTTATATCTCAAATCTTTACATTTCCTGAAACAGTGTCCTCAAGTGGCGGTAGGCCATAGCGTGCAGTGCTCATACTGTGCTAGTGGCAGCAGTTCGAATCCAGACCAGTTTTTGTTTTGGCATGTTTTTGTTTTGTAACCTTACCTAACCGTACCTTGACCACTTGCTAGCAGGCCTAAACATAACCGTACACTAAACCTAAACCTAACCTAAACCCAACCATAACCTTAACCACTCCCTATCATGTGTAAACCTACCCTACCACTTACCCTAACCCATAATGTATTTTTTTCCACCATTCAGTGCTGTTTTGTTCAAGGGAAGTGTCACTCTATATGTTTGCTACTGAAAATGTGCAATTTCCATTATAACCATGCATATCTTTGGACTAATAGGGAGGAAAGCAATGCCATTATACATTTTTATTCAGAATCTTAATTAGAGTGACTACAGTATACTTTACAATTACAGTCTATGAATGAATCCTAACTGTTTTTAGTCTACTCTTGCCATGATCTTTGTATACGGAGTCCACGTCTTCCTTAAGTATGAATTAAGGGATTTCTTTCTTCCCTTAATAGCCCATTAATTTCTCCTCTATGTGTCCTTTGGGATCCACATCACTCCAACAATTATTCACTTTGACCAAATGTCACCAATTTCATTTTCAAGATTTACCTGAACCACTGGGAAATTGTTTTTTTATTTATTCAGCACACTCTTTTGCCCTTACATTGTCTGTAAACATGATTTAGGATATCAAATATGTTTCTTCACAGTACAGAAAGTTAAGGATGATAAGATTTCCTTCAAGGTGTTCATTACAAAGCTACAGTACACTTTTGCCTTTCTCAGTGACCTTTTCAAAATCCCTCAGAAAGTACAGATACCTCCCAGTAGTAGGAGATACCAACTATCTTTTTTCCTTTTTGTTTTTTTATTCTTCCTTGTCATTTCTTCTGATATCTATACATCTTCTTGGCATTTGGAAAGGTCATACATATGTTGAACATCCTATCCACTAATGTGAGACTTCTTTGTTGATGTGGGAAAATGGCTGTGTGTTCTCTTTCCTAACAGTCAATCAATGCACTATGAACATTAACAATTAATTCATAAAATATGCAGTTGGCAAAGAGTCATTCTGAAAAAGCATGAAAAGACTTTGAGAAAATAAACTTGATTCATTAGCTATGGTATGGGTTGATAACTGTCACGACTTCCGCTGAAATCAGTCCCTCTTCTGGTTCGGGCGGCTACAGGCGGTTGATGTCACCGGAGTTCTAGCCATCACCGATCCATTTCTCATTTTATGTTTGTCTTGTCTCATTCACACCTGGTTCCCATTTCACTAATTGTATGTGTCCTATTTAATCCCTCTGTTCCCCCCTGGTTTTTGTCCGTTATGTTTCCTGTAAGTTGTGCTCCGTTGTTCGTGAGCAAAAAGTCAAAGTCACCATTATTAGTCAGTTGTACAACCGAATGCCTTCAACCGAAATGTGTCTTCCGCATTTAACCCAACCCCTCTGAATCAGAGAGGTGCGGGGGGCTGCCTTTTTAATCGACATCCACGTCTTCGGCGCCCGGGGAACAGTGGGTTAACTGCCTTGTTCAGGGGCAGAACGACAGATTTTTACCTTGTCAGCTCGGGGATTTGAACTTGCAGCCCTCCGGTTACAAGTCCAACGCTCTAACCACTAGGCTACCTGCCGCCCCTGCCGCAGGTGTGATTACTACTGGTTTAGTAGTTTGTGTCCGTTAAGTAAAGGAGTTTTGTCTTTACTCTGTTTCCTGCACTTGATTCCAAAGACCTGCATTACAAGAGTATTCACAGAATCACGGACCATTTCAATGGAATCAGCAGGAGAACACAGCCCTCCTCTTCATGTAGAGGAGCGCGTCCAGCAACACGCGACAATGCTTCAACATCTCGGCACAGCCATGGATCGCGTGCTGCTGACCATGGAGTGATGGGAGAGAGGAGGGCTGCCAGCACCTCTACCATCACCACCACCTACCCCACTGGTCACCCCTCCTTCATCTGGTCCCAGTGGGATTAGGCTCTCGCTCCCGAGGGAGTATGATGGGACAGCTGCCGGGTGCCAGGGGTTCTTGCTACAGCTGGAGCTCTACCTGGCGACCGTCCACTCGGCTCCTTCGGGACGCGAAAGCATGTCCGCTCTCGTCTCCTGTCTATCTGGGAAAGCTCTGGAGTGGACCACTATGAGGAGTTCACTCGCCGTTTTCGGGGCGGTTTTCGACCATCCGCCTGAGGGGAGAGTGACAGGTGAACGCCTTTTCCACTTACGACAGGAGGAGCGTGCAGGATTTCGCCCTGGACTTCCGTTTTTCATTCCCTGGGCAGAGATGGCTCAGATCTCACTCTGCCACTGGAATGACAGGGCCCTGATCGACCATTACCGGTGCAGTCTGCGTGAGGATGTCCGTCGGGAGCTGGCCTGCAGGGACACCACACTCACGTTGGACCAGCTGGTGGACATGTCAAAACGACTGGACAACCTGCTGGCCACCCGCGGACGTCCGGATCAGGGCCCGTCACTTCCATCCTTCAGCATCTCCGCCCCGACCCCTATGGAGCTGGGAGGTGCTGCGCTCAGGGGGGCCGGAGGAGGGACCATTCCCTGCACCAGCTGTGGCCACAGAGGACACACTGCTCAGCGGTGTTGGGGGGGTTCTTCAGGGAGTCAAGGCGGCAGGCAGAGCACTGTTGTGTCCCCTCAGGTGAGTAAGCACCAGAGTGTTCCCCGCATTCCCAGCATAAGGCGCTAGTAGATTCAGGTGCAGCTGGGAATTTTATTGACCGTTCTTATGCCCGTAGGCTAGGGATCCCAATTGTGTCTCTTGATGTGCCTTTCCCTGTGCATGCCCTAGATAGTCAACCCTTAGGGTCAGGGCTGATTAGGGAGGCCACAGCTCCGCTAAGAATGGTGACGCAGGGGGGTCATGAGGAGCGTATCAGTCTTTTCCTCATTGATTCTCCTGCGTTTCCCGTGGTGCTGGGCATACCCTGGTTGGCCTATCATGACCCCAATATTTTGTGGCAACAGAGGGCTCTCAAGGGGTGGGCACGAGGGTGCTCGGGGAGGTGTGTAGGTGTGTCCATCGGTGCGACTATGGTGGAGAGTCCAGACCAGGTCTCCACTGTGCACATCCCCTCAGAATACGCAGATTTGGCTCTCGCCTTCTGTAAAAAGAGGGCGACTCAATTACCACCCCATCGACGAGGGGATTGTGCGAAAAATCTCCTGGTAGACGCAGCACATCCCAGGAGTCACGTGTATCCTCTGTCACAGGAGGAAACGGAGGCTATGGAAACATATGTCTCTGAATCTCTGGGGCAGGGATACATTCGGCCCTCCACTTCACCTGCCTCCTCGAGTTTACTTTTTGTGAAGAAGAAGGATGGAGGTCCGAGGGATCAATCAGATCACTGTGAGGTACAGCTACCCGCTGCCTCTTATAGCCAGTGCGATCGAGTCTATACACGGGGCGCGCTTCTTCACAAAATTGGATCTCAGGAGCGCTTACAATCTGGTGCGTATCCGAGAGGGAGACGAGTGGAAGACAGCATTCAGTACCACCTCAGGGCACTATGAGTACCTCGTCATGCCGTACTGGTTGAAAAATGCTCCATCAGTCTTCCAATCTTTTGTAGACGAGAACTTCAGGGACCTGCACGGGCAGGGTGTAGTGGTGTATGTCTACGACATATTGATATACTCCGCTACACGCGCCGAGCATGTGTTCCTGGTGCGCAGGGTGCTTGGTCGACTGTTGGAGCATGACCTATACGTCAAGGCTGAGACGTGTCTGTTCTTCCAACAATCCGTCTCTTTCCTAGGATATCGCATTTCCACGTCCAGGGTGGAGATGGAGAGTGACCGCATTTCCACTGTGTGTAATTGGCCGACTCTAACCACGGTAAAGGAGGTGCAGCGGTTCTTAGGGTTTGCCAACTACTACCGGAGGTTTATCCGGGGCTTCGGTCAGGTAGCGGCTCCCATTACCTCACTGCTGAAGGGGGGACCGGTGCGACTGCAGTGGTCAGCTGAAGGCTCTGTTTACCTCGGCCCCCGTGCTGGCTCATCCAGATCTCTCTCTGGCATTTATAGTTGAGGTGGACGCGTCCGAGGCTGGGATAGGAGCTGTGCTGTCTCAGCCCTCGGGTACACCACCAAAACTTCGCCCCTGTGCCTTTTTTTCGAAGAAGCTCAGCTCAGCGGAGCGAAACTATGATGTGGGGGACAGGGAGCTGTTGGCTGTCGTGATGGCTCTGAAGGCGTGGAGGCATTGGCTTGAGGGGGCTAAACACCCTTTTCTCATCTGGACTGATCACCGAAATCTGGAGTACATCCGGGCGGCGAGGAGACAGAACCCTCGCCAGGCAAGGTGGGCCATGTTTTTCACCCGTTTTGAATTCACTCTATCCTTCCGACCAGGTTCCCGGAACGCGAAGGCAGACGTAATGTCCCGGTTGTATGACACAGAGGAGCGGTCCATCGATCCCACTCCCATCCTTCCTGCCTCTTGTCTGGTGGCACCGGTGGTATGGGAGCTGGATGTGGATATCGAGCGGGCGGTGCGTACAGAGCCCACTCCCACTCAGTGTCCAGCCGGGCGTAGGTACGTTCCGTCCTCTGTCCGCGACCGTCTGATCGTTTGGGCTCACACATCACTCTCCTCTGGTCATCCAGGTATCAGCCGGACAGTGCGCTGTCTTAGTGAGAAATACTGGTGGCCCACCTTAGCTAAGGACATGAGGGTTTATGTTTCCTCCTGCTCGGTGTGCGCTCAGTACAAGGCGCCTAGGCACCTGCCCAGAGGGAAATTACAACCCCTACCCGTTCCACAGCGGCCGTGGTCACACCTGTCGGTGGATTTTGTGTCGGATCTGCCACCATCACAAGGAAAAATGACGATCCTGGTTGTTGTGGATCGGTTTTCAAAGTCCTGTCTGATCGGGGACCCCAGTTCACGTCGAGGGTGTGGAAGGCGTTCATGGAGCGTCTGGGGGTCTCGGTCAGCCTTACCTCAGGTTTTCACCCCGAGAGCAACGGGCAGGTGGAAAGAGTCAACCAAGATGTGGGTAGGTTTCTGAGGTCGTATTGCTAGGACCGACCGGGGGAGTGGGCGGTTTTCATTCCCAGGGCAGAGATGGCTCAGAACTCACTCCGCCACTCCTCCACTAACCTGTCTCCATTTCAATGTGTGCTAGGTTATCAGCCGGTTCTGGCACCGTGGCATCCGAGCCAAACCAAGAGGCTCCTGCGGTGGATGAATGGTTTAGGTGCTCTGAGGAGACCTGGGATGCTGCCCACGTGCACCTGCAACGAGCCGTGAGGCGGCAGAAGGCGAGCGCCGACCGCCACCGCAGTGAGGCCCCGGTGTTCGCACAGGGGGACCGGGTCTGGCTCTCAACCCGAAACCTGTCCCTCCACCTGCCCTGCCGGAAGCTGGGGCCGCAGTTTGTGGGGCCTTTCAAAGTCCTGAGGAGACTGAACAAGGTTTGTTATAGGTTACAGCTTCCCCCAGACTACCGTATTAACCCCTCGTTCCATGTGTCTCTCCTGAGGCTGGTGGTGGCTGGCCCGCTCCAGGGACCTGAGGTTCTGGAGGTTCCTCCGCCCCTGCTGGACATCGAGGGGGACCCGGCGTATGCGGTTCGAGCCATCATGGACTCAAGGCGTCGGGCTAGGGGCCTTCAGTACCTCGTGGAGTGGGAGGGGTACGATCCGGAGGAGAGATGCTGGGTGCCGGTGGGGGACATCCTGGATCCATCGTTGCTGCGGGAATTCCACCGCCTCCACCCGGCTCGCCCTGCGCCTCGTCCTCCGGGTCAACCCCGAGACAGGTGTCGGCGCCGCTGCTGGAGCCGTGCGTAAAGGGTGGGTGGGGGGGTACTGTCACGACTTCCGCTGAAATTGGTTCCTCTCCTGGCTCGGGCGCCACAGGCGGTCGACGTCACCGGAGTTCTAAACATTACCGATCCATTTCTCATTTTATGTTTGTCTCGTCTCATTCACACCTGGTTCCCATTTCACTAATTGTATGTGTCCTATTTAATCACTCTGTTCCCCCCTGGTTTTTGTCCGTGATTGTTTCCTGTAAGTTGTGCTCCGTTGTTCGTGAGCAGGTGTGATTACTACTGGTTTAGTAGTTTGTGTCCATTAAGTAAAGGAGTTTTGTCTTAACTCTGTTTCCTGCGCTTGATTCCAAAGACCTGCATTACAAGAGCATTCACAATAACATAATATGGTGGCAATATGCAATATTCCAATCATACAAAGCTGTGAAAAAGTATTTGCCCCCTTTCTGTACCATGTCGTCCAAAAAGTTGACTGTTTGCCAAAAAAGCACCCGGGAGCAACAATATGACCATCAAGACTCTTGGATGAATGTTCTATGAACAGATGATTAAAACATATACTTTTTGGACAACATGAGTCCCATTATGCCTGGCGAAATTCCACAGTAAGAATTCCACTGAATTCCACAGTAAGAACCTCATACCAACGTTCAAGCATGGTGTTGGTAGTGTGATAGTTTGGGAATGCTTTGCTACCTCAGGACCTGGACACTTGCCATAATAGAAGGAATCATGAATTCTGCTCTATATCAGAGAATTCCACAGGAGAAGGTCAAGCCATCCGTCTGTGAGCTGAAGCTGAAGCGCAGCTGGGTCACGCAGAAAGACAATGATCCAAAACACACAATCAAATCTACATGAAAATGTCTAAAAAGGAACAAATTTTACGTTTTGGAAAGGCCTAGTCCAAACCTAATCCCAATTGTGACGATCTGATAACATTCAGTATAAAAAAATTCAAAAATGTATAAAATCTGAAAGGGGGCAAATTGGTTTTCACGGCACTGTGCATGATTGATTGATTGATATGATTTATTTAAGTGCCATGTACCTACCGGGACCCAGCCCACATGGGCTTACAAGACACTACTATTCACAGTACCATTTTAATGTAGTCAAAACAAAATAACATTTGACAAATGATACGCATACAATAATCATGGCAAGTACATCTACCATCTAGTCACACTACACAAACAATACATTTCATACATTTGGAGAATTATTTGTTAACCTGATGAAATAAGCAGTTACATGTATGTACATACACATACTGTACATGTGTTAAAGGTTATATTTAAGCAGTCATTAGTAATGCTCCCCAATTTATTTTTACCAGCCTCATGTTAACTTGCTCAGTCCATGTAAATCCTAGTTAGCTACCTTCTCTCTAGAGTGTCCACACTTCAGTGCCACTTAATGCATTATGTTCCCACAGCTCCATCTCTCATACACTGGTTCACCCCAGGTGCCTGGACCAAATGCATCATTTAAAAAGTCCTTAATCTGCGATGGCATTCCCATTTGGTCGCCAGCAGACAGCATTTTATAGTGGCAGCTTTCCTCAACAAAGGTCAATAGCCTCTTTTTTACTATAAATGATACAGCAGCAACTTGTTTCTGTGAGGTCCAGGTAACGCTGCTCCATTGGGATTTACTATTCTCTGTACAGCTCTATAAGCTACACTGAATGTACAAAACATTAAGAACACCTGCTCTTTCCATGAAATAGACTCACCAGGTGAATCCAGGTGAACGCTGGGATCACTTATTATTCACTTGTTAAATCCACTTCAATCAATATAGATGGAGGGGAGGAGGCAGGTTAAACAATGATTTTTAAGCCTTGAGATGATTGAGACATGGACATATTTAAGTGCCTTTGAACACGGTATGGTAGTAGGTGCCAGGAGCATCAGTTTGTGTCAAGAACTGCAGCACTACTGTGTTTTTCACACTCAACAGTTTCCTGTGTGTATTAAGAATGGTCCACCACCCAAAGGACATCCAGCCAACTTGACACAACTGTGGGTAGCATTGGAGTTAACATGGGCCAGCTTCCTTGTGGAACGCTTTCGACACATTGTAGAGTCCATGCCTTGACAAACTGAGGCTGTTCTGAGGGAAAATGGGGGTGCAACTCAATATTAGGAAGGTGTTCTTAATGTTTGTACACTCAGTGTATAACTTAAACTTACTGTGTGATATTCAAAACAGCATAAGTAGATATGTGACAACACTTATCTATGTGTATCTATTTTCACAAAGTGTGTGTTTGCCTGCAACATCACCTGTGCCACTGCACTTGGTGAGAAGGGTGTGTCCTCGGAGTAGAATATGCAAATCAAATATAACTCTTGATTTTCTTAACCACATAGCCACTCCTCAAACTATCAGTGGTATAGACAAGTCAGGCTTAGTGACATCATTGTGCAAGATGCAGACGGTTACAGCTCCAGACATGCTTAAAGCTATTCCACCCAAACATAAGTTGTTGCCTATAAATCTGTAGGGACTCCTGGCCCTCTGGGAACATTGTGCTGGCCTGCACTGAAAGGACATCTGATGACACAAACTCCATCACTGAGAGAATAATAAAGACATCACCTCGCAACAAGCCAGTGATGAAGGGGTTCTGGACACAGGCGAAAATTAAGACTGTAAAAAGGTCCTAGGCTCCTAGCCGGACAACCATTTTCTTTGATATTTATCATCCCTCCATACCATTGGCTATTACGTGTGATCTCGCTGTCTCGTGGCAGGCCAGGAATTTATTGGTGCTCCATTATTAGGGGATTGCAGCAAAGAAGGGGAAGCACTATGGTTTTCTGAGGATGTTACGATCGCCTCCTAGATTATGCCACTTGACAGGTTTGTCATCCCTGTGCACTGTAGAGTGCTCTGATATCATTAGCTTCATTGCTCCTAATGTGTCTGCTCTCCTCAGCAGGAAGACAGGTCATATATTGTGCAAATAGGTGGAGCCAAGAGCCAGAGATTACGGAATATGGGGCTTTCTCTTTGCATTGCTAAGTAAGCATACAGAAAATGGAAGGTACAGTGTTTAGTGTATATTTTGCATGGGTTTTGTTCTAGATAACAATGGCAAATGACAATGTAATTACAGTAATAATACTGTAACAATTTGGAATATCTAGTAATAATAATAATAATAATAATACATTGTATTTATTTAGCCCTTTTCATTACAATGTTGTCTCAAAGCTTGAAATAGGTGAAAATAAACATAATAATAATAACAACAATCCAATTAAAATAAAAACAACACACATTTAGAATCAAGGCAGGTAATAGCAGTAGTAGCCTAGATGCAAAAATTCTTAGGATTATTAGAAAGATTTGTAGAAGAGTCTGTAGAAATATGTTTAAAGGCCTTGCCGTTTTAAAGCATTCCATAGGCGAGGGGCAAGGGAGCAGAAGGCTCAGTCCCCATAGTACGGAGACGTGTACTGCATGTACGAGTACTTCATAACTCCTTATGTGAATAAGCTTCTCATGTTTTGTGTTTCCTATTCTAAAATTAATCATCTTATCATCTTACTAACTTGAATGAGTATTTCCCCTGATGGGACACAACAGGTTAACTGGTTTGAAATGTTTCTACTTAGCTGACTGCACGTCGCTGTGAGGTCTTGTCAAAAACAAGTATCTGACCTTCAGTAACTTCATATTTTCACATTTAAATCAGTCTGTGTTTCTGCCATGAACCCTGCCAGAGTGCTAAGAGCTAATGGAATCTTCTCAATTCATGCCAACGCCCATTGCCCTGCACTGAAAGACACAAACTACATCTAGGTTAGCTAACAGTCAGCAACCCCAAGACCACAGACTGTTTGCTTTGGGACATTATGAGGGAGGATTTAACACATCACCATTAAATTGTAGGCATAATATGAGTTGTTGTAACAGTAGTACAAACAGCATGAGGATGTATCTGCTGCAGCAGTTTTTTGTATTACAGTACACAAAGTTAGGCATAGGCAACCTCTCAGCACCTACAGTATGTGAAATTTGGATATTCCAACCATGTCATTGCTGGTCCCCATAGAATCTCAGCTGTATTGACAGGCTAAATGCATGAGCCTCTGACGCCATACTAGGGTGAGAACTGTCAGAGATGGCAAAGGCAGTCAGTGGAGTAAATGGATGTGAAAGCATTAAGTTCGGGGGATGATTTGTGAGTTCAGAACATAGGGACGGGATGGCTCTGAGAGCTCAGCTGCATAAAATGGGTCAAGTACTCATTATGTAATGAGCCATGCTAAATTAGTTCAGGTTTCCTGTGTCAGAACAGCAAATCAGTGAGGAATCCAGAGTGTATTATGGCTGACCTTGAGCACAATGTTTCAGGTGCCTTCAGATAATATCACAGGTGTGCTTTAAACTCTGAATAGTCACCTGCATACGTTCACTAAAATATGTCAGACACCAACAGTCCAAGTATAACATGACCAGAATGGAACAGTAATTACTTGTTACACTGGTCAGTTTGTAACTGAGGTTTGTATCTTCTACTTAAAGCTTTACTACATTCACAGGTCACTACCATACCCCATACCCCCACCCCCCTTCTCTAGTGAGTCTGCTGGCATGATTCTGTGAAGCTGATGGAAAGTCCAAGATAAGGATCCGCTGAAGCGAGGAGAAACGGCTGTCAAGAATCTGTTGAGGGAAATCAAACCAATTGAGGAAGTTGCTATTTTTCTGGGTCCAACGTGAGTTATAGGCAAAGACAGGGGGTGTATATTTTTGTTAGGATGGAGAAGGGAGTTGAAACGAGCGAATATTGCAGAAAGAGCGGCGCTCACATTCAGCCAAAGACAAAAGCTGGAAATGAAATAACTTCCTTTCCTCAGGAAAACACAGCAGCTCCTGACAGAATAATAGCAGTTGAGGAGAGGGAGAGAGTCCGACAGCATTAGCCCACAAACACAGGAAACTGTCCAGCCGCCTGCTTGACTTGTTAAAGGCTATCGGACACACGCACTCCCAAACAGGCGGAGAGACTCAAACACATTCACACTGTCATGCATACACCCACAGGTGTACAAACAGTACATAGGAATTCTATAACGGTTGGTCAAGAGACTTACGGCCATCATGGATCAGGCACCTATACCTTTAAATATGAAAACAGCAATGAATCCTTGATTTTTTGCAACAAAATGATTAGTGTAACCATTATCTGTGGACTGAAGTGGGAAGTAAACATCATTTCGATGTGTCTTTCATTCATAGAGAAAATAGGTGATTGCTTGGACAACCAATAACTTGCATTTTCTTACACTAGGCTATTTTTCGTTAACCTTTCCTCTCACTGGTAAGGTCAGGGCCTCCAGAGTAGGATCCCTATTAGGCAAATAAGGACTGATAAATCTTTGGCACTTTATCTTTAATGAGGACAGCCTAGTGGTGTTAATTAAGAAAGGTTAACCAAGATGTGAGTTGTTATCGCCCCCATATCTTAACAGGATAATTTCTCTTCATTGGTTTAGCCTTGGTGATGTAATGCTTTATCCTTGGTGCTCCCGAGTGTCTCAGCGGTCTAAGGCACTGCATTTCAGTGCAAGAGGCGTCACTACAGTCCCTGGTTTGAATCCAGGCTGAATCACATCCGGCTGTGATTGGGGAGTCCCATAGGGTGGCGCACAATTGGCCCAGCGTAGTCCGGGTTTGGCCGGGGTAGGCCGTCATGGTACATAAGAATTTGTTCTTAACTGACTTGTCTAGTTAAATAAAGGTTGATATGCTGAGGCACACTTACTGTGGCACACTGAACAAGGATGCAGTGTGGTCGTCACTATTTTTAAGCCCAGTAGGCTGCCCTATACACTCCTGTCATTGCTGTGCGTAAAGACACTGAAAAATATTAAAGAATTGAAGCATTTTGCACCTCAAGAGTTTGGTTAGGCTGATGTTTATTTTTTTATTATCCATAATTAAAAACTACAATATGTACACTGTGCCACAGCATATCAGCCAATGTAGCTAAACCCTGCAAGCAAAGTACTCTTTTACCACTTCTTTCCATCTTGTCAGTCATTACTTCTGATTGTACTTGCAACTAAGATACATCACAGGTTGTATCAATAGGTCAGTGAATTATCATCTTAAACATCATGGTAACCGGTATATGTTAATCACTGTGTGAACATTAGCATATTGATTGTATCATTCTACTGTACAATGGACACATTTAAAAACAAATATTCAGCAATTAGTTTATTGACTGCCTGTTCATATGTATGAAGCTGTTAACAAGGTTAAGATGATCACTTAAAGCCTAACGTGATTTAATCAAGAGCTGGTATTCACAATCAATAGCTCTGTTACAGAGTGGTACAGAGTGATGAGGTTTTTCAATAGGTGTCTGTTTGTGTGTCGAATGGTAAGAGGTAGGGGATGCTAAGTCTTCTTCAGATGCAGTCTGTAAAAGCTGTTTTCAATCAAGTAAATGATTTTTTCCTTGTAATATGTTAATGCAGCCCGATATATCAGTGTAGTAAAACTTAATTACCATATGTTTGCCAGTCCTAAAGGATAATGTACTTGATGTTTATAACTGGGATTATTAAAATGTCCTGACTTAATTACTGAAGACTCTGTTTCCAACGGCATATCCAATAATTAGCTGTTCTATTTTTTGCAAAACTTAATGCCCTGCACTGTAGACTTGACTAAGTATTGAATCCGATCTCAAGTAAAACATCTATCATGCTTCACATTGACTGCCACTGAAAAATTGCACATTCACTGTCTATTGCAATTAGGAGTATGACACAACATGAATGGTAGTACGTAGGTCAATATAATGTTAACTAACTAACATACCGTAGTAGGCTGGTGTTTAATGGAACGTTTTATCTGTAAGTTATTAAAGTTACTTTCTAAAAGGTTAGCAACATTTATTTAAATCTAAGTGATGTTGTCAACAGAACTTTTACAATTTTCAATAGCTATTTACAGAGTTCTTAGCATACACTATGAAGCAACTCATAGGTGTAGATGAGGGTTTACATGTACATTACTGATAAAGGATGTCACCCAACAACTCTTTTATAATAGAGTTTAAAATGTCTCTATGGGATACATGGTTTGTTTTCCCTGAGTGTTGGCTGTGCCTTTGGCAATTTTGATGCTGACTGTATCTATAAGTCAAATATACACAAGGGTAACATCATGAAAAATAAGAAGTAAGTAGTTCAGATCTTGGGAAAAGTCAAAAGGTCCAGGTAATCTTTTGCAATGTTTGGGGCCCATGAGGATAATTTTAGTTACTCTATCTTTACATCTCTTCCCTGTTTAGTCTTTAAAACTGGGCAAGGAGGTATAATTGCAGTGTTAATGGTCTCTGATGCTAAAGCTTGACCCGTGTGGGTTATCGTCTCCTATACTTAGTTTCCCTCTTCCCGTGAATCAATTGTCTGGTAATCTTTTACTCCAGGTTACAATTCTGAGAAACAATATCCATTACAGAAAGGTCATTCAATTCTGACCCGGAATGCTTTTTCTCATATGAAGAAAAAAGGGTTAGTTCACACTATTCAAATACAATTTAAGAGTGTAATTTTTAGCTTATTTTACATAATTTTTATCAGTGTGTTAGTGGATTTTGGATTAGAAAAACCCAACGATGTACTATGTATTAACTAATTATGTTATCTATAACTAAACCAAGCAGACTAATAGGTAAGGATAATCCATTTTAGCTTGTAGGCTTAAAAATACAAAATTAAATGTATAAATATGAGCAGCACACTTTTCTACATCCAGCTCACCCCACTTGACAGAATCCATCATTAATTTATTTATAGTAAGTGCGTTTTGCTTTGGGGTCTCAATCGCAAATGCTCGGCTGACAACACTGATTAATGCACAATTCTGAAGACATATGAATTCATTATCTTAATAGTCAGAAGATAACAATTAAAAGCATCCCGTTCACCATACACCATACACCATGCTCCTTTAAAACATTTAACATGTATTGTACATTTTCATTTTTGTCTTATAGGGTGTGTATTTTCTCAGAACATATATAGATAACTGCCAAAATAAAGGAAACGCCAACATAAAGTGTCTTAATAGGGCGTTAGTCCACCACGAGCCACCAGAACAGCTTCAATGCGCCCTTGGCGTGTCTGGAAGATTATTGGAGGGATGGGACACCATTCCTCCACGAAAAATTCCATAATTTGGTGTTTTGTTGATGGTGGTGGAAAACATTGTTTCAGGAACTGCTCCAAAATCTCCCAGAAGTGTTCAATTGGGTTGAGATCTGGCGACTGAAACACACAGACACACCCTATACTTATTTGAGACCACTTTTTCAAAGTCACAGAGATCTCTTCTTCTAGCCATGGTAGCCAAAATAATGGGAAACTGGACATTTTATACATGACCCTAAGCATGATGGGATGTTAAATGCTTAATTGACTAATTTACTCAAGTGTTTCCTTTATTTTGGCAGTTACCTGTAGTTTTGTGGCAACATTGGACATACAGACATGTTCTAGTCTAAACAGAGATTTCCTTTTGAATCTGAGAATACCTATGACAATAGTTTTGACCCCATACAGTGAAATACTTATTACAAATGAGTCTTGTGTTTCCTTCTACTCAGTAATTGCAACACCAGGGTAGTGGGTTTGATTTCGAGGACCACCCAATTGTAAAATGTGTGCACGTATGACTGTAAGTCACTTTGAATAAGAGTGTCTTCTAAATGGCATATTGTTATTCTTTTTAGTATATTTCTTACTCTCATCACTTTTATTCAACCTGTTAGTTGGACCACCAAGTCTCTTTACATCACATATCCTATAAAATGATAAGCTGTTAACAAGGTTAAGATGATTACTTAAAGCCTAATGTGATCCATTAACTCAAGAATGCTAGGGTTCAAATTCGGGGCAAGTCGTACACATATAATCTGCCCTTTTGGAAATCACGTTGAAGACTTCATGTGTGCCAGCTACCTTTATATACCCAATAGATACTTTTAAAGCTTCTACTGATTGATTTGTAATGTGCATTAAAGATACACTATGCAGAAATCGCTCCGCCATTTCCTGGTTGCAAGAATTCTAATAGTTTGCCTAATTTCGATTTACGTGACAAAAACATGTAGTGTAAAGAATCGTTGTACCATCTAAACAGCTGTGAAATATCTGTATGTTTTCTGTAGAACAGCCGAGTGCAAGATATACATTTTTGATCTCAGCAAAGCGTGCTGTTGGAACCCAATCAGACAACACAATGTAATAAAAATGTAAAAATACTTGAAACCAAGTGAGACACAACTGACAATTTTTTTTATCTTATAAACCATTTATAAACATCTAACATGTCATATTAAACCTTTTTTGGTAAAGATTCCTCAAACAGGGAAGCCTCTTTTGGTTCCTCATGAAACCAGGAATTATTCTGCCATTCAATGAACTTGAATAAACAACAAGGCATAGACACTGTTTAATCATGTAACGGAAATGTAAGTGCATTTTATGAGATGACTTAGAATCCACATGAAAAAATTATAAGCTATTACTGATAAAGTACATGCACACAGTTTTACTAAAAAGTTGTGGTTAACCAATCAGCATTTGCCACAAGGGATGGTGTGTGTATTTTTTTGTAACTTACTCAAGGTGGCTTATATCTGAATTCACATAATTGTATCTATCACATTCAGCGGAAAATGCAGGGGAAGATATATTCTGTAGATGTTTTCTTTGTTGTAATTGGAAATTGTACTTGGAATGCTCTGATTATTCGAACTGTGGCAAAGTTTGCACCTTATATTTACAATGGCAATAACACAGAAAAGGTAGAGTAAACAGGTGAATGAAAGGCTTACCTAGTACACTCGACATTGATATTAAGTGAACATTGAGAAAGAGAAGCCAAATGATCAAGTGAGCATTGGTTAATTGATCATTTATTTGGAACCAGTTCCCCTTTGTAAAGAAATATTAAATCAGCCAAATACCAATGCATGTATGCATAATGAAGTCAACCATCTGAGTCAGTTCAACATTCTCTCTGAGTTCATTGGCACAGGTACACTGTACTGTATAGCTAAAAATCACCATAACCCAAAAGTTCAATTGTTATTTTGGTAATACCCTGGAGCCCATCAGATGCTATGCTGTTCACTTTCTCATTGTAGGTCAGGGGATCCAATTAGCCCTTATAAAGACATTTGGTTCAATCAGCCCCTGCTTATCCTCACAGACATTATGTTTACATATGACTGTTTTTACTTCTGTATAACCTGCTTTTATTGGGGCTTTCATGTTTCAACTTTTCTTTCCTTGTGAGTGTATTGTGGGGTTACCAAATACCTGGGGGTGATGCTGCTGCTAATTAAGAGTCAATGTGAATGGCAAATTAATATGTCCTACCTTGATATGAAAGAAGTGGACATGTTATTTAGAATTGTCATTGTCAATCCATTCTTTCTTAACTAAGAATTAATTAAATGTTTTGATGGTTCACAAAAAAAGACAGCCAGGGACATATAAGCATCCGTTGACTTACATGGCCTTAGGGAAGATGTTTTATTCTGTGATTGTTGTTGTTCTGCTAATATTTTATTTGTTTCCCATTAGTATATGTTGACTACAACATCATATAATTTCTGAGCTACCACACTCTAAATCAAGAGTTTCTGCTTTGAATGCATCCAAGAAAGGATCAATAATAACCATGCATGATCAGTTAAACTCCTGGTATCATACCACCCAAAAATTACAAAGATCCATCCCTCCTAACTGAGCAGCTGGAGAGGAAGGAAACTGCTCAGGGATATCACTATGGTGATTTTAAAACATAAACCAAGTTCAGTAGAGATTATAGCGGAACTGTTATAGCGCATGGAATTTGTGGTCAGGTGGACTGTGTTATAGAGTCAGTTGACTTAAGGTCACATGAAAACACATTTGTACGTCAGCTATACTGACCATTATAACTAGCTGCATAATATTCTATGACAGATGTTATAATGTCTTACATAGCTGTTATGAAGGCTGTATGAATGCATACATAAGAGGGTCTGCAGGAAAATGTTACATACAGTATATTTTCATAACAGCACTTCCCAAACACTAATACTTTGTTTAACCCTTTGTGGACTGCATCATAGCCAAGGTCCTTAAAGATGTCAACTTAATGAAGATGGGTTTTAAGACTCTGCATGTTTCCCTCTCCTCTCATCCTCTTTTTTTGTCTTCTTAAGCCAGAGACACATCCCCATGCCCAGCCCGTTGCTTTTATTAAATGATCTGCAATAAAAAAGCTCAGAAAGGATTTATTAGGTACTCAGCACAGACGTTTAGTATTTCCCCCAGTTATTAACTGAAAATCAATAGAAAGCAAAGAAAATGGAAGTCATACAAGTGTTGTCGCCCTGATATTATGTCGGCTGTCAGGTTAGATTCATGACAGGGCCCCAGCGCTTGCAAGGTGGACTTTCTGCTTACATTGCAGGACCTAAAGTGGAAGTTATACATTACAGTAAGACAGCGGTCAGATACATTACCAGGCCCTTTCATTCATCTATCTTACAACAACACAAGTGGAGTGAGAAAGGATGCTGATATACCCTGATAGAAATGTCAGTTTCTACACACCCATAGTTGAATTTATTTTCATTTTGTTCTAAAGACTTCTTTAATACTGCCAAGGAGCATTTACCTTGACATTTAAACTGGAATGCCCTCTAGACTGAACCACGTTATCTTTTTCAATGAGAATCATTATTTTTATACATTTTTATCATCATCAACTGGTCTCCAATAAAAATGTGTTCATCAAATTCAACTGATTACAAGCATATGCTTGACTGTGGAAAAAATCAGGTTTGACCTGAAGGTACATGTACTGTATATCTATGTCTCGTCAGCTCTAATTTGTAAGACTCAGTTGAAAGATGTGGCAGAATAAACACTTATTTTGACAAACATCCACTGTTGTATAGTTTTTACCTTACAGGAGTTTAATTTGTATTGCAAATAGCATACATTTTTAATGGCACCAATGGAGACAAACAGTATGCAGAGAGACCAGTGCTTCAACCCTGTTCAGTGTTCCTCAGGCAGAACATACTTTCTCAGATACCTTAATTAGTTTCACAGTTGTGTTATAATTGAATGGTTGGCATATTACAGACTCCCGGGGTGGATTGGTGCATAGGTGGCATATACTTGTAGTCTGCTATGAAATACTGTCCTCCACTAAAAGGGTTTCCCTCCACTAACATAGCCTGTTGTGGCTTTACTGCTTCACTATTTTATCATAAGGGACAAAGCCTTTGTCTACGCATGCTAGCCATTTCTGTCCCCCAAAAAATGTCAAAGAACTTACCAATTTCACTCATTTAATTACTCTCCGCACCTCCATGACAGTAATGTAAATATTCTAGTGAGAGGACCCAAGACACTTGGAGTAATTACTTAAGGCTTTCCTTCAGATATTTTACTTTTTATTATCCAAAAGCTTTTTAACATTTGCACTCTCTCCCTGACAAATGAAATGAAATGTCATTACTCCAGCCATCCTAATGGCATGAAACTATCTGCTGTTGTGTGCCTTGTCTCTTCCCTGGCGGCCCCAGCAGATTAATCAAATAGTCAGCTTCAGAGTCAAACTGGAGGGAGCATCGATCCACTAGTCTGTGTGGTGTTTGAGGCTCCTATGTGTAGCTATGGGGATCTAAACTTTGAGTGAACACCTACTGCCTTTTGAGTGAACACCTACTAATTATCGATCTCCATATGTTAAAAATGTAGAGACCATTTTAGGACAATTATTCAGAGTCAAAGTATATGACTATCCTCAGACCTTTTTGAATTTATTCTGTAATTATTTTGAAACCTATAACCTACCACACAAAGTACTGTATTAAGGTCATTTCCCAAGATAGGCCATCATTTTCTGGCAATTTACATACAGTATACCTACATGTTTCATAGTTCCACATGATTGTAAACAGATAGGATTAGTATTATAGATATTGGTCTACAGTGTGTCATTCTAACATGTCATCATATAGGGATCGTATCTACACAATGTTTAGTAGTGCCATTTTAGCACTGAAACTTTTACCAATACAAAAGAGGTGGCCTTCATATATTTGACATGCCCTGCCCATGATATTTAACACCGTTTGGTTTTGTAAGGGTTAAGCTGCTTGCCCTTTGCTCTCTCAGGGGTGAGGTCTTGGCAAAGTGCCTCACCACCAACCCAAGGCCCTTATGGGACCTTCAATCCAATTGCTGGCCTAGAGTGGATGCAGATCTCAAGGTTACACCTGAGTGTTCAAGGGCAGGTCCAAGTGTAATCGGCACTTAGATCATAGATTAATCTTATTTGCTATCTATTAGGCTTGATTCTAGCTTCCCTCTCTCCCCTCCCAAAGCCAGGATTACCGTGATAGTTTAAGATAATGGATTCTCATGGAAGGGGATGTCAAGAAGGCTTCTTGTTTCAGAACCTTCAGATAATATGATTAATCTAAAAGCCTTTTTCAGAGGGGTCCCACCTTCACAGGCCTAATTGGTGAAAAGGGATAGAAATACATCTACGATGTTGCCACTAGAGTGTTTCATTAATTAGAGTTGTATTTTATAACTAAAGTGTGAGTGACGTGTGTGCATTTCATCCACTTATTTTCCAAATTGAATAAATCCAATACAATAGCGAATTATTTAATTATTTAAATTATAAAAGGTAAATATGTTCAATTTTCTTATGGAGTTTTTATGTAATCTCATACAGCATTCAACCTTTAAATCCTTGTAATTTGATGATGGTATACAATAACAAAATATTGATATTGATAAGCCTATTCAATAGAGCATACTTGACATTTCCTTAATACTAATGATACAGCCATTCCATTATGATGAGCTTCCATTACTAGATTTACATTGCTTCAAATTCTCTATTAACATTTATAAGCATAGAAAAACATAGCAATTTCAGAGACAAAAAGGTTATGTCAAGTTCTATCGATTCAGTAAGTACAGCTTTGCTCCTTCCAAGCCCCAAAAATCTCCCTCTTGTTGAGATTTCTATGGGAAGCCACTAGCCAAACAGATAAAAGATAAACTGTGATAAAATATAGCCAAATGTGAAAGCCTAACAGATAACCTCTGAAGACACATTGGTTATCTTGGCCAGTCATCAGCAACTGAATATTTATCGCTAAGAACAGACTCATTGTTGTATCACTATGCCTGCATGTTTACCAGCTACAGAGAGGGAAAAAAGTATTTGATCCCCTGCTGATTTTGTACGTTTGCCCACTGACAAAGAAATGATCAGTCTATAATTTTAATGGTAGGTTTATTTGAACAGTGAGAGACAGAATAACAACAAAAACATACAGAAAAACGCATGTGAAAAATGTTATAAATTGATTTGCATTTTAATGAGGGAAATAAGTATTTGACCCCTCTGCAAAACATGACTTAGTACTTGGTGGCAAAACCGTTGTTGGCAATCACAGAGGTCAGATGTTTCTTGCAGTTGGCCACCAGGTTAGCACACATCTCATGAGGGATTTTGTCCCACTCCTCTTTGCAGATCTTCTCCAAGTCATCAAGGTTTCGAGGCTGACGTTTGGCAACTCGAACCTTCAGCTCCCTCCACAGATTTTCTATGGGATTAAGGTCTGGAGACTGGCTAGGCTACTCCAGGACCTTAATGTTCTTCTTCTTGAGCCACTCCTTTGTTGCCTTGGCCGTGTGTTTTGGGCATTGTCATGCTGGAATACCCCTCCACGACCCATTTTCAATTCCCTGGCTGAGGGAAGGAGGTTCTCACCCAAGATTTGACGGTACATGGCCCCGTCCATCGTCCCTTTGATGCAGTGAAGTTGTCCTGTCCCCTTAGCAGAAAAACACCCCCAAAGCATAATTTTTCCACCTCCATGTTTGACGGTGGGCATGGTGTTCTTGGGGTCATAGGCAGCATTCCTCTTCCATTTGCGAATAATCGCACCAACTGTTGTCACCTTCTCAACAAGCTGCTTGGCGATGGTCTTGTAGCCCATTCCAGCCTTGTGTAGGTCTACAATCTTGTCCCTGACATCCTTGGAGAGCTCTTTGGTCTTGACCATGGTGGAGAGTTTGGAATCTGATTGATTGATTGCTTCTGTGGACAGGTGTCTTTTATACAGGTAACAAGCTGAGATTAGGAGCACTCCCTTTAAAAGTGTGCTCCTAATCTCAGCTCGTTACCTGTATAAAAGAAACCTGGTAGACAGAAATCTTTCTGACTGAGAGGGGGTCAAATACTTATTTCCCTCATTAAAATGCAAATCAATTTATAAAAATTTTCACATGCGTTCTTTTGGATTTGGTTGTTGTTATTCTGTCTCTTACTGTTCAAATAAACCTACCATTAAAATTATAGACTGATCATTTCTTTGTCAGTGGGCAAACGTACAAAATCAACAGGGGATCAAATACTTTTTTCCCTCACTGTAATACAAGAAAGGGACATCTTTTTCTGGAAAGACATTAATCTATCAACAAATAACCACCATATTATTAAACACACATGTACACACAATCAAGCACACATGTATGCAGGCACACACACATGCACATTATGCGCACACACATACATATTGAAATGGGTGGTGTTTAGTATTGTGGTGTAATGGCTGACTATTAAAAATATATATATATATACATATTTATATATATATGCCAATGGCAAAAATTTGGCATGTGAATAATATAAAAATATGGTTTGTTTATTCTGTCTAGTCTCATTCTTAAATGACTGTCAAGCACAAGGACATTGAAAGGACTTAAAGCATGCCCTCATAGGCAAGGGAGGCCTTTCTAGTAAAACATAAACCAAATGAGTGAACCTTGCTGTCCCTTCAATATGAGAGCCCAATAGAGCGGTTAGATGTGAGGGCAATACTTTGGTTGACAATTGTAGTAGATTTACTGCAAGGTAAATGGGGGATTGCTCTCTTAAGCAAACAGTGGACAGATTGTACAAAACCCATTAAATATATGATTGCACATTTGCAATTTTCTGGAATGCCACTGTAGTCCCATGTGATTTGTGTGTTTGTAATTTTTGAATATGCTGGATATATAGAACAGCTGTCAGGTGTCCAGATGTACTGTGTGGTTTGATATGCTCATATATGTTTAGTGTCACTTATGTTGTTGATGAACATTAGAAGAATGTTATTGGCAGAACAGTTGCCTTCATTTCCCGTCCTGTCCAGCATACTGTACACCAAAAGCCTTTCAGGGTCACAGAAATGAGGTCATGGAGTGCATTACGGGTGCAGGATCTTAATTTGATCACTTTTGTTGCTGAGAAGTTTCCTGCACAGCAGAAAATTATTTACATACATTCACTGAAAACACTCAGTAACACACAGTTATATTAACAGTATTGCACTTTTCATGTAGCTTAATTTTGTCCAGCTAATAGCTTAACTTAACCACCTATTAAGCAACATTATAGATCCTGTTGCTGTTGGATTATTTTGCTGTGACAATACTGGTCAAATTAAGATCCTGCATCTGTACATAGTAGTATCACAACACTAAGCTGTCCATGAGGTGTGCTGGGAGGCTGACTTCTCAACGGGCCTCTGCGACCAATCTGGAGGGAGAAATTCTACCAAGCTAGTTAAGACAAATACAATGTTTTTGATATTGTATATCATAGGATGAAACATGAATGAGTGAGCGAGGGGAACATGCCAGGACATTTTTTTATTTCAAAATATTGCATACTTTAATCCAGCTGACATACTCTATTATTCTAAGCCTTCATTAGACTAAGGATAACATCTTCACTATGATCCATTGTAGCAATACTGAAGGATACCCTTGGCCTTCAGGGCCATTTGGTGGCATTAGTGTTTCATAAACCTTTATGCAAGCGTTCAAGTCAAGTTCACAAGTTCAATCCCTTTTTTAGGAAGAGTAGTAGAGGTTAATGTTGCTTCTATGAATAAGAGAACATGAGCTCAACTACTGTACATTTACTGTGCAGATTTACATAACATGTAATTTACAGAGAGGAATATTTTGACATTCAATTGTTTTGTTAGTTTGTTTCACTTTGTTTCTTATACCAACCTATAGATATACCAAACTCAACTTACATTATATACTGTATTTACTGTATGTACATTATACTGTATATCATTTCTTAAGATAGCAATGAGGTGCCAATGCCTTTTCACCTGCATCAACCCTCCTCAACAAATCATCTAAAATATGAATTATCCTCCTTAATAATAGATAGATGCATCAGCTATTACAGTCAATTGATTTATGAAGGAGAGGTTGGAATTAAGCGTCTTTAAAGATATTAGATTTCGCTGTGACCTCTTAGCTTTTTAGCATTTTAATTTACCTACGGGAGCCCCATTAGGGATTGTTAATTCGTAATGCTCTAGTCATCCCTGCTCTCCACAAATTTCAGTAATTTAGCTGCTTTATGTAGCAACAGATCACAATAATTTGATTGAGTGTTTGATATAATTAGATAATTTCTTGAAAGAGGAGTAATTGTCATGCTCAATCACAACCAAAACATTGTGAAAAGAGGAATGAAACAGCTATGTATCATGTAGCCTTTTGAGTCGGATACTTAATCTTTTGTTACCGTTACTGCTTATTAAATGAATGATATGTTTCCCAAATATGATAAATGTTGAACAAAGATTATTTTTTTAAACCTCCCTCAGCTGCTGTATCCTATATCCATTTAGACTCATGGGGGGATGGAACTAGTACATTCTTTCTTGAAATATACATTTGTGATGTGTAAATCCAATTTCATTCCAAATCTAAAAAATCAATTAGGCCGATATGATTGTCAGGTGGATTAAAATCTTCGACAGTTAACTGTGTTGTTAAGAAAAAGGGACATAACCTTTGCAAAGGTAGAATGAGGCCTAATTTCCATCTGCAGCTGACACTGTCACGCTGCTGTACTCATTAAAACCTGTCAGTCACCACGTTCCCTCTCACACCCAAACAGCCCTGCTCTGTTAACGCCATTTATCAATGTCAAAATTGTCAACAGCAAATATGAAATAAGGTTCCACACATGAAAGGGGTGCATAATTACTCAATGCCCATTTCCAATGCAACTGAAAGTTAGATAAACAAAACACAAAGGGTAGGAATTGACGTTTGGAGATTTCTGTCCATTTAACTTGGTTTATTGGTTTTACAATTATTTAGAAAGACTCATCTTCAGTCGCAATTGTCTTGATTAAATTCCCCTACAGTATGGATAATTAACACATATCTATACCTCAATATACTGTACACTTGAATACCACATCACAGATCTCGTACTAGTACAATTGCCATCGGAGGTGATGTGGGAAAATACAGATGATACTGAAAATCTATTGGCAGTATTACTAGTGACCAAGACAAATCCCTCCTACAATGGGGGAGCATAGTATTACTTATTATCTGAGCTAATGATTTATAACAGCTCTTTTTCCACCACAAAACTTGGGGTTGAGGACTATTTAGTGAACATGGGGTTGAGGACTATTTAGTGAAATCAGTGGAGGCTGCTTAGGGGAGGATGGATCATAATAATGTCTGGAACCAAGTGAATGATTCAGATTCAGATAGTTTAATAGTCACATTACAGGGTTGCAGGTGTGATTTCAGGGTATAGTGTCCATAGGGAAAGAAGAAGGGGGTGAGAGTTGAGGTGTGTGGAGTGGGGATGTCCATGGTGGGGAGTATCGGGGAATATCCATAGGGGGAGTAGCAGGGGGGCAGGTAGCTGACAAGTGATGGTTATTCAGCAGCCTAATGGTCTGAGGGTAAACACTATTGGCCAGTCTTCCAGGGGTGTCAATGTATATAGTCCGGGTAGTCATTTGATTAATTGTTCAACAGTCTTATGGCTTGGTGGTAGAAGCTGTTAAGGAGCCTTTTGGACCTAGACTTGGTGATCCGGTATTGCTTGCCGTGTGGTAGCTGAGAGAACAGTCTATGACTTGGTGACTGGAGTCTCTGACAATTTTTGGGGCCTTCCTCTGACACCACCTAGTATATAGGTCCTGGATGATGTACTGGGCCGTACGCACTATCCTCTATAGCGCTTTACGGTTGGATGCCGAGCAGTTGCCATACCAGGCTTTGAGACAACCGGTCAGGATGCTCTCGATGGTGCAGCTGTAGAACTTTTTGAGATTCTGGGGACCCATGCCAAATCTTTTCAGTCTCCTGAAGGGGGAAATGTGTTGTCGTGCCCTCTTCACGACTGTCTTGGTGTGTTTGGATCCATGATAGTTTGTTGGGGATGTGGACACCGAGGAACTTGAAACTCTCGACCCGCTCCACTACAGCCCCTTTGATGTTAAATGGGGGCCTGTTCGGCCCTCCTTTTCCTGTAGTCCACAATCAGCTTCTTTGTCTTGCTCACATTAAGGGATAGATTGTTGTCCTTTCTCTGACCTCCTCCCTATAGGCTGTCTCATCATTGTCGGTGATCAGGCCTACCACTGTTGTGTCGTCAGCAAACTTAATGATGGTTTGGAATCGTGCTTGGGAGTACAGGAGGGGCCTCAGTGTTGAGAATCAGTGTGGCAGATGTGTTGTTACCTACACTTACAGCCTTGGGGCGGCCCGTCAGGAAGTCCAGCATCCAGTTGCAGAGGGAGGTGCTTAGTCCCAGGGTCATTAGCTTAGTGATGAGCTTTGTGGGCACTATGGTGTTGAACGCTGAGCTGTAGTCAATGAACAGCATTCTCACATAGGTGTTCCTTTTGTCCAGGTGGGGAAGGGCAGTGTGGAGTGCGATCCATCTGTGGATCTGTTGGGGCAGTATGCAAATTGGAGTAGATCTAGGTATCCTTGATGATGGGGTTGATGTTATTCATGGCCAACCTTTCAAAGCACTTCATGGCTAGTGATGTGAGTGCTACGGGGCAGTAGTCATTTGGGCTGGTTACCTTCGGGCATGGGGACTATGGTGGTCTGCTTGAAGCATGTAGGTATTACAGACTCGGTCAGGGAGAGGTAGAAAATGTCAGTGAAGACACTTACCAGTTGATCCGCTCATGCTCTGAGTACACGTGCTAGTAATCCGTCTGGCCCAGCTGCCTTGTGAATATTGACCTGTTTAAAGGTCTTGCTCACATCGGCTATGGAGAACGTGATCACACAGTCATCCAGAAAAACTGGTGCTCTTATGCATGCTTCAGTGTTGCATAAAAGGCATTTCGCTCATCTGGTAGGCTCGCATCACTGGGCAGCTTGCAGCTGGGTTTCCCTTTGTAGTCCGTAATAGTTTGCAAGCCCTGCCACATCCGACGAGCGTCAGAGCTGGTGTGGTAGGATTCAAAGTTAGTCCTGTATTGACGCTTTGCCTGTTTGATGGTTCATCGGAGGGCATAGTGGGATTTCTTGTATGCGTCCGGATTAGTGTCCCGCTCCTTGAAAGCAGCAGCTCTTGCCTTGAGCTCAGTGTGGATGTTGCCTGTAATCCATGGCTTCTGGTTGGGATATGTACGTACGGTAACTTATTGATGAAGCCGATGACTGAGGTGGTATACTCCTCAATGCCATTGGATGAATCTCGGAACATATTCCAGTCTGTGCTACCAAAACATTCCTGTAGCGTAGCATCCGCGTCATCTGACCACTTTCGTATTGAGCGAGTCACTGCTACTTCCTGCTTAAGTTTTTGGTTGTAAGCAGGAATCAGGTGGATATCATTATGGTCAGATTTGCCAAATGGAGGGCGAGGGAGAGCTTTTTATGCGTATCTGTGTGTGGAGTAAAGATGGTCTAGATGTATTTCCCCTCTGGTTGCTTATGTGGCATATAGGTAGAAATTAGGTAAAACAGATTTGCCTGCATTAAAGTCCCTGGCCACTAGGAGTGACGTTTCTGGATGAGCATTTTCTTGTTTTGCTTATGGCCTTATACAGCTTGTTGGGTGTGGTCTTTGTGCCAGCATCGGTTTATGGTGGTAAATAGTCGGCTACGAATAATAGCTTATCATAAGGTACTCTTCTTCTTTAGAATTAGACATTGCGCACCAGCTGTTGTTGACAAATTAACACACACCCCCACCCCTCGTCTTACCAGCGGCTCTGTCCTGCCGATGTATGGAACATTTTTTTATTAAAATAGAAAATCTTTGTCCAGTTCGAGGTGAGTAATTGCTGTTCTGATGTCCAGAAGCTCTTTTCGGTCATAAGAGACGGTAGCAGCAACATTATGTACAAAATAAGTTACAAACAATAAGAGACAGCAGCACAGTTGGTTAGGAGCCCGTAAAACGGCAGCCATCCCCCCTGGCGCCATTACTATATAATTTGCTCTTGATGGTGCTCCTGTAGAACACTGTGAGGGCCCTTGCGGACAGGCCGAATTTCATCAGCATCCTGAGGTTGAAGAGTCGCTATCGTGCCTTCTGCGGTGTCCATGTGGTTAGACCATTTCAGCTTCTCTGAGTTGTGTACGCCGAGGAATTTGATGTTGAGTTTGATGTATTTGATACCATTCCACCTATTCCACTCCAGCCATTACTATGAGCCCTTCCTCCCCAATTAAGGTGCCACCAACCTCCTGTGAGTGAAATCGCAATGCAGAGATGGCTGCCAAGCATTTGTGGTCAATGCATATGAGAGAATTATCTTATTACTAAGTAAGTCATTGTTTCGGGCTTTAGTGTCGCACACGCATTTCGACAAATGACTCTAATTGGACTTATAATAGAGCATGTCTATCTAGTTTTGAAGCTTTGGGGTGTCTGTGTAATCAGTGCAGACAATCGCTAAGGGAATAAAGAGGCAACTAGCAATGTCAGGAGAGGGCCCAGGCGGTTCCAGCTGACACTACCCCAATCTTCCAGGACCCATTAAATGGCAGTTTCAACGCATTACCAACCATAACATCCTTGAATATCACTGATTTTATTTGCAGTATCAAACATTTCATTTCACGCACCATTAATGGAAAAGTGCTGAGGTTCTAATGCTGCCAAACATTTAGTAACTACCTGGACTTGGAGAACCAATTAACTCCAGAGACAACATGGCCAATTAAACACAAAAATAGGTAAGTTCACCATTGGTTACTGCCCTAGAAATATCTCACAAGCAAACCCAGCAAAAAATAATAGGGTTTACATTGGAATGTCCACATCAAACTGTACAATGAGTAGGTTTCAGTCTACTCCTAATGCATCTGTAAGGTGTTATGAAAGCATATATCATATTACACATTACAAATACATGGTCTTGAGCTACCAATAATAAGAAAATAACAATATGTATATTTTGGTATTCATATTTAATTGACAACATTGGCAGTAAATTATGTTTGTTTATTTGGGGAAAGTATTTATTGTAAATAAGCAAACCCTCAACAAAAGAGGAGAGGATATACCACACCCCAGAGTAATTTCATTTGGTGCCATACAAGCATTACTAACCAACAAGAACACTTAATAAAAAAGATTATTCTGCAGGATGAGGAGTGTTGAGGGGTCACCATTAACCATCCGGATACTGACCCTAATGCAGTTATGCCAGAGCAGAAACTTCAAGTGGCAATTAAGGAGATGGGAAGCACATCACCTCCTTCCAATCGATTACATTGGTGTGTGTGTGTGTTTAAGTATCCTTGTGGGTACCAGAAGTCCTCACAGGGATAGTAAAACAAGGACATTTTGGATAAGCGGGGACATTTTACCAGTCCACACGAGGAAAAATGCTATTTTAAGCTTTGGGGTTAGGTTTAGGGTTAGGGTTACAGTTAGGGTTAGAATTAAGGTTAGGGGTTACGGTTAGGTTTAGAGTTACGAGTTTTAGGGTTTGGGTTAGGGGTTTGGGTTTAAGGTTAGGTTCAGGGTTAAGGTTAGGGGTATGGTTAGGTTAAGGGTTGAAGTTAGGGTTGGATTTAGGGTTAGGGGTTAAGGATTTTGGATGGGAATCAAATATTTGGTCCCGTCTAGACGCGACAGTACAGGATTTTGTTCACTAAAATACAACAAATCCTATTACTTACAATTTCTCATCACCTGCTGAAATAGAAACTATGAATTTGTACGCTACTGAACTTCTACTTAACTTTGTATTTTACATTCCCTTGTTATGAATCTGTTATAAATACTTATACTTACAAATATCTGTGTGGTTATCTAAATCATTAGTCAGCTAACAGATAATAAGGTAGTGAATATTTTACCATAAAATATGTTATGCAATGTACGGGTGATTTTCTCTAGCGTTTTCCTCAAACCTTTGTGTCACCGGAAGCTGTGTACAGTCCTCATCCTTGTGTAATCCACATTGTGAAGCACATGATGTAAAGCACTTTCCCTTTGTGTTTACACTGTTTCATGTCCCTTGCTCCAATGTTAGGATATAAATAAGCAAGGTGTTGCTCTGTGAACCTTGCACATTGAACAGTAACCTTCTAACCCCATCTGAACTTGCTAATATTATTCCTATTGATTTTTGAGAAAACTTTCAATGATGCTGCCATTGAAAGCCTTCGAATTATGTAAATATAAAGCTAATGACTTAGGTGGCAAAGCGAGAAGAAACATAAAATATAATTACTGTTTTCCACTTCATCAAGGAATTTCTATGGCCGTATACTGGGATTGCAATTATCTTTAAAAAAAATAACGATATGTGGAGAGGATTGGATATAATAGGATTAGCGCTGTTGACGTACATTACATGATCAAAAGAATGTCCACACCTGCTCGTCGAACATCCCATTCAACATTATGGGCATTAATATGGAGTTTGTCACCCCTTTGCTGATATAACAGCCTCCATTCTTCTGGGAAGACATTGCACTAGATGTTGGAATATTGCTGCGTGGACTTGCTTCCATTCAGTCACAAGAGCATTACTGAGGTCGGACATTGATGTTGGGCAATTAGGCCTGGCTCAAGTTGGTGTTCCAATTCATCCCAAAGGGGTTCAATGGGGTTGAGGTCAGGGCTCTGCGCAGGCCAGTCAAGTTCTCGACAAAATATTTCTGTATGGACCTCTCGTTTTGCACGGGGGCATTGTCATCCTAAAACTGGAAAGGGCATTCCCCGAACTGTTGCCACAAAGTTGGAAGCACAGAATTATCTAGAATGTCATTGTACGCTAAAGCGTTAAGATTTCCATTCACTGGAACTAAGGGGGCCTAGCCCGAACCATGAAAAACAGCCCCAGAACAGTATTCATCTTACACCAAACTTTACAGTTGGCACTATGCATTCAGGCAGGTAGCGTTCTCCTGGCATCCGCCAATCCCAGATTTGTCCTTTGGACTGCCAGATGGAGTCCAATGGCGGCAAGCTTTACACCACTCTAGCCCACGCTTGGCATTGCGTATGGTGATCTTAGTCTTGTGTGCACCTGCTCTGCCATGGAAACCCATTTCATAAAGCTAACAGTTCTTGTGCTGACGTTGCTTACAGAGGCAGTTTTGAACTCAGTAGTGAGTGTTGCAACTGAGGACAGACAATTTTTTTACTTGCTATGCGCTTCAGCACTTGGTGGTCTAGTTCTGTGAGCTTGTGTGGCCTACCACTTTGCAGCTGAGCCGTTGTTGCTCCTAGACAATTCCACTTCACAATAACTGAACTTACAGTTGACCGGGGGCAGTTCTAGCAGGGCCGAAATTTGATGAACTGACTTGTTGGAAAGGTGGCATCCTATGACGGTGCCACATTGAAAGTCACTGAGCTCTTCAGTAAGGCCATTCTACTGCCAATGTTTGACTATGGAGATTTCATGGCTGTATGCTGTATTTTATACACCTGTCGGCAAAGGGTGTGGATGAAATAGGTGAATCCACTATTTGCAGGGGTGTCCATATATTTTTGTATATAGTGTACCTTCCCACTTATGTTGATTAATCTGAATTTTAGAGTAGCCATATTGTTAACATATATTTTTTGCATTGTTTTGATTTGGTGAGTGTTAAGTCATGTTCAAAATGATATATATTTGTATATATACTTTAGTTTTCCATCATGTTCTTATCCATATAGGGACAATGTGATGTGACAATATACTTAGGGTTTCCTATGATAGTACATGTGACATGATGCGTTAGGGGTGGGGCTGGCTAATCAATGATGCGTTTCAATTCTAACTACTGATCTCAAAGGGAGGACCTGTGTAAACTGTATACTTTTGAATGATATATGACCTTTCTTTGTTACTTTTCTCTGTTATTTCCACAGTGTTATTTTAATTAAAATGAAAGGGACCACATACTTAGAGGACCAAACCCTGCTAGGTGATTGCACCAAGTTGCCTGTCTGTGCTGTTAATTACTCCCCTGTTTCACAACATGGGTGTCCAATAAATTTATCACCACCAGGTTATAAGGATGTGGTAGGCGATGTGGGTGTGGGTGTGTGGGTGTGTGGGTGTGTGTGTGTGTGTGTGTGTGTGTGGGAGGCAGTGTCTTGCTAAACAGCATGTGATTGCTGTACCTGCTAATGCTCCTGAAACAGGAAGGATAAAATGTAAAATGTGTGGCTGCATATTAAGAGAGGACATCCCACCAGGAGCCTAATGTGGTAAATCACTCTTCCCCTGGCCTGCCCTAGTTATGCTGTATAGGCAAGTTTTAACGTTGCCTTGCCCACATCACTTAATTGCACACATTTAAGTTAATCCTTCATGTTGAATTTGTTTTCCATACTTAGCAAGCAATGCATTAAAACATTAGTATAATTGTAGTTACTAAAGAATCATACAATGTATCTTTGAATAAAAAAATGCCTACTATTACTATCTTTATATATATACAGTATATACTTCATTATCAGACGAAGCCCAGCCTCAAAAGGCATTACAAGTTTATAATCGTATAAATCTTTCTCTCTCTTTCTCTCTTGCTCACCCTTTCCCTCCTGGGGTAAACATCTACCAGTATTCCAGCTTATTGTTTGGGAGCAACGGGGCAGCCAAAGGGCAGGTAACATGCATCGGACTGGTGTATCCCCCTGTCCCACAAGACATGAGATACGAATCAAGTTGCTTTGACCCCATTGTCCTATCCACACTCATGGTCCCCTAAAGGCAATGCTGTGGTATGGGATCATTTCTTTCCCTTATTTATCTTTCTCCTTTGTGTGGCTGCTGCCAAGGGCATAAGGTACATACATTTCCTTGGGTAAACTAACCTGCATTCAAGACCAGAGCCGAGTACCATTTTCATTTTAAATGGTGTTTGCCCATTATAATAGCTGAATATTCAGCCGGACAAGTGCTGGCAATGTGTTTCCATGTCAGCGAAAAGACATTCAGATTTTTTTCGATTCATTGTATGTACTGCAAGTAATTGTGTGTATAGAATTTAATGGAAGCATCACACTTGCTTTTAAAGAGTTTAAAGAATGAGACAGAGATCCCCTAAACTGGCTTGGCTGGCCACATCTTGGAACCTGGAGAAGCTATTGGCCAGTGAATAATGATCCGGTTAGCCAGCCCAAGTGTAAATACATAAGTAAACACAGGCGCCTGGAGAGCCAGCAGCAATGCCACTACCAATGGAGATGAATCCCTTTTTCATGTCACGTTGACCTTTTCCAGCCAAATTATGAAATCAGTCTTGGCTAAAAACAAATAGCCACATTTCATCTGCTGTTACCCTTCAGATCATGCTGGAATGACCTTTGAACTTAATTTTCTATCCAAACGCATTTCCATGTGAGGCATCTCCCCCCTCAGTGATGATAAGTGTCTCCGCAGCCTAAGCCTGATTATAAATACATGATAATATAAATAGGATCTAAAGATTTTTTTGAAGTATTGTGGGAATGGCCAGAAACAATGGTCATTTTTTACAAGAGCCTCATACTTTCCATCACTTTCAGTAATTGTGCTGTTTATCAAGCAGCCAGTAATGGGAGTTGGAGGGTGTGGGTGTAGTTAGAGCACACAGAGTTATTCTCTGACAGCTACGTAAATAAACAAACACAGCCAAGGATATGAGCTATCTGTAGATACACAGACAGGGATTTAACTCACATGCAAGGCTGTTTTTTATTTGGGAAATGTCACATTAACTCTGAAGGTCTCAAGTCATATGAGTGGGGAGAGATTAGCTCAGATAGGACATTTGCAATACCAATCACAGAAGAGTTAGGATAAGGAAAACACCATGTCTCATCTTCAAGCCAATGCAAACAATCACTGGTGCTCAGGAAGGTCATTTCAAACTTATTCCCACCCTCTCTCTAGTCCTTGTTATAAACCTGGAGAAAGACGCAGTACATTTGAATAGATTTGGACAGACACAACAGTCTTATAACTAACTACCTCAATAACCAGTGACAGACTTTTGTTAAAGTGTGCTCTACATGCTGACAATATAGTGACATTGCTACAATACACATTTGAGATGAATTTTGAGGTCTAAATATCTATTGTAATTTGTGGAAATCAACAAAGTGTAAACTTAAGTATCTACAAAATGACGACTGCATGCCCATCTTACCAATAAGAAGGAGGCTTCCAGAGAAATGAATTTATCATAGCACTGGGTTATTTAAAAAAATATATATTTAACCTTTATTTAACTAGGCAAGTCAGTTAAGAACAAATTCTTATTTACAATGATGGCCTAAGAACAATGGGTTAACTGCCTTGTTCAGGGGAAAAACTACAGATTTTTTCCTTGTCAGCTTTCGGGGTTACTGGCCCAACGCTCTAACCACTAGGCTACCTGCCACCCCCAGAATATAAGAATAAGGTGACCTTCCAAATTAGACAATTATGTCTGCACTGTCCTTCAGCTGTGGGAACTCACATCAAAAATATTGCTATTTTCTTTCAACATTCCACCATTCAAACGGGATTAGAGCTCTCCTGCTTATTTAACCTTTTCAAGTAAACAAGATTATATATTTCAACTGGCCTCTCAAGTTTTACCTCTAGTCTAAAGGAAAATAAAAAATAATGAATCAAGCAAACCGGGAACATTCTCAGAACATTAGATAAGATAAGTTCTAGTTAGGGTTTTATCTAACATTAGGATGATAACATATAAATAGGAATGTTTGACCTTTCAAAGAAGACTAAATGAACGTTCTTGAACATCAGGTGAATGTTTTTTTCACCCTAAAAGAAACATTGCAGAATCATCTGCACAACTGGACTGTTTTTGTGTTTGGGAAACATAGCTTTTCAAATTAAAATCAAATCAAATGAAACTTTATTTGCCACATGCACTGAATACAAGTGTAGACTTTACCGTGAAATGCTTACTTACAAGCCCTTAGCCAACAGTGCAGTTCAAGAATAAGAAAATATTTCCCAAGTAGGCTAAAATAAAAGTAATAATAAAAAGTGACACAATAAGAATAACAATAACGAGGCTTTATACAGGGGGCACCGGTACAGAGTCCGTGTGCAGGGGTACAGGCTATTTGAAGTAAACTGTACATGTAGGTGGGGGGCGAAGTGACTATGCATAGGTAACAAACAAACAGCGAGTAGCAGCAGTGTACAAGGGGGTGGGGGTGGGGGGTCAATGTAAATTGTCCAGTGGCGATTTTTATGAATTTTAGGGGTAGAAGCTGTTGAGGAGCCTTTTGGTCCTAGACTTGGCGCTCCGGTACCGCTTGCCGTGCGGTAGCAGAGAAAACAGTCCATAACTTTGGTGACTGGACTCTCTGGCAATTTTATGGGCTTTCCTCTGACACAGCCTATTATATAGGTTCTGGATGGCAGGAAGCTTGGCCCCAGTGATGTACTGGGCCATTCGCACTACCCTCTGTAGCGCCTTACGGTCAGATGCCGAGCAGTTGCCAGACCAGGCGGTGATGCAATGGTGGTCTGCTTGAAACATGTAGGTATTACAGACTACGTCAGGGAGAGGTTGAGAATGTCAGTGAAGACACTTGACAGTTGGTCTGCGCATGCTTTGAGTACACGTCCTGGTAATCCATCTGGCCCAGCGGCCTTGTGAACGTTGACCTGTTTAAAGGTTTTGTTCACATCAGCTACTGAGAGCGTTATCACACTGTCATCCAGAACAGCTGGTGCTCTCGTGCATGCTTCAGTGTTGCTTGCCTCGAAGCGAGCATAAAAGGCATTTAGCTCGTCTGGTAGGCTGGGCAGCTCGCGTCTGGGTTTCCCTTTGTATTCCGTAAGAGTTTTAAAGCCCTGCCACATCCGACGAGCATCAGAGCCGGTGTAGTAGGATTCAATCTTAATCCTGTATTGACGCTTTGCTTGTTTGATGGTTCCTCTAAGGGCAAAGTGGGATTTCTTAAAAGCGTCCGGATTAGTCTCCTGCTCCTTGAAAGCGGCAGCTCTAGCCTTTAGCTCAATGCGGATGTTGCCTGTAATCCATGGCTCTGGTTGGGATATGTACGTACAGTCACTGTGGGGATGACGTCTTCGATGCACTTATTGATGAAGCCGATGACTGAGGTGGTGTATTCCTCAATGCAATTGGATGAATCCCGGAACATATTCCAGTCTGTGCTAGCAAAACAGTCCTGTAGTGTAGCATCCGCATCATCTGACCACTTCCGTATTGAGAGAGTCACTGGTACTTCCTGCTTTAGTTTTTGCTTGTAAGCAGGAATCAGGAGTATAGAATTGTGGTCAGATTTGCCAAATGGAGGGCGTGGGAGAGCTTTGTATGCATCTCTGTGTGTGGAGTAAAGGTGGTCTAGGATTTTTTGTTCCCTGGTTGCACTTATGACATGCTGGTAAAAATGTGGTAAAACTGATTGAAGTTTGCCCGCGTTAAAGTCCCCGGCCACTAGGAGCGCTGCTTCTGGGTGAGCATTTTCTTCTTTGCTTATGGCTTTATAAATTTGGTTGAGAGTGGTCTTAGTGCCAGCTTCGCTTTGTGAGGTCCCCACAAATGTTCTAACCAGACTGTTTCCATAACCTAATGAAACATTCTGTAAACCTTTAAAGAACATTAAATGTCTTCTAGGAACGTTCTCTAGGGGTGAAATATTACAATCAAGAAAAGAGAACAATATTTTCAGATTATGTTTTTACTATTTCCTAACAAACTAAGTTTGAAATGTGTTCTACCCTCTTGTGACTTTGAGTGTCTAGTGACTCTTGTCAAGGAGTGAAACATAACATAGCAGAATTTGAAAACACACACAAAGAACTCATGGGTTAGTTGGCTGAAAAGAGGCTCCTCTGTCCTCCACTTGTTACCTGTATTAATGGCACCTGTTTGAACTTGTTATCAGTATAAAAGACAACTGTCCACAACCTCAAACAGTCACACTCCAAACTCCACTATGGCCAAGACCAAAAAGCTGTCAAAGGACACCAGAAACAAAATTGTAGACCTGCACCAGGTTGGGAAGACTGAATCTGCAATAGGTAAGCAGTTTGGTTTGAAGAAATCAACTGTGGGAGCAATTATTAGGAAATGGAAGACATACAAGACCACTGATAATCTTCCTCGATCTGGGGCTCCACGCAAGATCTGGGGTCAAAATGATCACAAGAACGGTGAGCAAAAATCCCAGAACCACACGGGGGGACCTAGTGAATGACCTGCAGAGAGCTGGGACCAAAGTAACAAAGCCTACCATCAGTAACACACTACGCCGCCAGGGACTCAAATCCTGCAGTGCCAGACGTGTCCCCCTGCTTAAGCCAGTACATGTTCAGGCCCGTCTGAAGTTTGCTAGAGAGCATGTGGATGATCCAGATGAGGATTGGGAGAATGTCATATGGTCAGATGAAACCAAAATAGAACTTTTTGGTAAAAACTCAACTCGTCGTGTTTGGAGGACAAAGAATGCTGAGTTGCATCCAAAGAACACCATACCTACTGTGAAGCATGGGGGTGGAAACATCATGCTTTGGGGCTGTTTTTCTGCAAAGGGACCAGGACGACTGATCCGTGTAAAGGAAAGAATGAATGGGGCCATGTATCGTGAGATTTTGAGTGAAAACCTCCTTCCATCAGCAAGGGCATTGAAGATGAAACGTGGCTGGGTCTTTCAACATGACAATGATCCCAAACACACCGCCCGCAACTAAGGAGTGGCTTCGAAGAAGCATTTCAAGGTCCTGGAGTGGCCTAGCCAGTCTCCAGATCTCAACCCCATAGAAAATCTTTGGAGGGAGTTGAAAGTCCGTGTTGCCCAGCGACAGCCCCAAAACATCACTGCTCTAGAGGAGATCTGCATGGAGGAATGGGCCAAAATACCAGCAACAGTGTGTGAAAACCTTGTGAAGACTTACGGAAAACGTTTGACCTCTGTCATTGCCAACAAAGGGTATATAACAAAGTATTGAGATAAACTTTTGTTATTGACCAAATACTTATTTTCCACCATAATTTGCAAATAAATAAATTAAAAATCCTACAATGTGATTTTCTGGATTTCTTTTTCTCATTTCGTCTGTCATAGTTGAAGTGTACCTATGATGAAAATTACAGACCTCTCTCATCTTTTTAAGTTGGAGAACTTGCACAATTGGTGGCTGACTAAATACTTTTTTGCCCCACTGTATATATGGTTCCCAATTAGAGACAACGACACACAGCTGCCTCTAATTGGGAACCATTACCCCAACATAGAAATATAACACCTAGAACATAAAAAACCCTACACCAAAACCAAAACTAAACACACCAGCCTGTCTTCTCAGTCCTGGACGTGACAGTACCCCCCCCCAAAGGCGCGGACTCCGACCGCGCCACAAGTCCATGGGGCGGGTCTTCGGGTGGGTTTTTTAGTCCCAGGTGGCGGCCGAGGTCACGCACCGGAGGCCCTGGACCATTTGCAGGACTGGGGACCCTCTCTGGCAGCCCCGGACTGGGGACCCTCTCTGGCGGCCCTGGACTGGGGACCTTCTCTGGCGGTCCCGGACTGGGGACCCTCTCTGGCGGCCCCGGACTGGGGACCCTCTCTGGCGGCCCCGGACTGGGGACCCTCTCTGGCGGCCCCGGACTGGGGACCCTCTCTGGCGGCTGCGGACTGGGGACCCTCTCTGGCGGCTGCGGACTGGAGACCCTCTCTGGCGGCTCCGGACTGGGGACCCTCTCTGGCGGCTCCGGACAGGGGACCCTCTCTGGAGATCCCGGACAGGGGACCCTCTCTGGAGATCCCGGACAGGGGACCTTCTCTGGAGGTCCCGGACAGGGGACCTTCTCTGGAGGTCCCGGACAGGGGACCTTCTCTGGAGGTCCCGGACAGGGGACCTTCTCTGGCCCTCTGGTGCGGGGAGCAGGAATGAACCATGCTGGGCTCACTAAACGCACTGGCACTCTGGTGCGGGGAGCAGGAACCGGCCGTACTGGGCTCATTACGCGCACTGGCACTCTGGTGCGGGGAGCAGGAACCGGCCAAACTGGGCTCACTAAGCGCACTGGCACTAAGGTGCGGGGAGCAGGAACCGACCGTACTGGGCTCACTAAGCGCACTGGCACTCTGGTGCGGGGAGCAGGAACCGGCCGTACTGGGCTCATTACGGCGCACTGGCACTCTGGTGCGGGAGCAGGAACCGGCCGTACTGGGCTCACTAGCGCACTGGCACTCTGGTGCGGGGAGCAGGAACCGGCCGTACTGGGCTCATTACGCGCACTGGCACTCTGGTGCGGGGAGCAGGAACTGGACGTGCTGGGTCCACGACAGGCACAGGGATCCTGGAGCGTGGAGCAGGGACAGGACGTGCTGGGTCCACGACGGGCACAGGGATCCTGGAGCGTGGAGCAGGGACAGGACGTGCTGGGTCCACGACGGGCACAGGGATCCTGGAGCGTGGAGCAGGGACAGGAAGTGCTGGACTCTCTAAGCGCACAGGTGGCCTGGTGCGCGAGCCGAACAGGCTGGGGCGTGCTGGACTCTCTAAGCGCATAGGGGGCCTGGTGCGCCGGAGCCGAACAAGACGTGCTGGACTCTCTAAGCGCACAGGGGGCCTGGTGCGCGGATCGGGAACAAGACGTGCTGGACTCTCTAAGCGCACAGGGGGCCTGGTGCACGGAGACGGAACAGGACGTGCTGGACTCTCTAAGCGCACAGGGGGCCTGGTGCGCGGAGCAGGGACTGGATGTACTGGGCTATCTAAGCGTACAGGGGACCTGGTGTGTGGAGCCGGTACTTCTCTTCCCGGCTGTTCACTCACCCTTGCCTCATGGATGATGGGAGCTGGAATGTCACGCACTGGGCTGTGGATGCGAACCGGAGACCCCACACGCAGAACCGGTGCAGGATATCTCGGTCCCAGAAGGTGTACTGGAGACCTCGCTCGCAAAGCCTCTCGGGTTTCCGTGCCAGGCGAGTCCCAACATATCTCTCCCTCTCCGGGTTCCACGCTCCATATAAATCCTCATAACTCCCTCGCTTAGCCTTTGCCGCTTCCATCTCCTTCTTGGGGTGACGATGCTCCGTCGTCTTCCTCCAAGGCCCCTTTCCAGCCAATATCTCCTCCCATGTCCAGGACTCCTTTTGACATTGCTGCTTGGTCTTTTTGTGTTGGGTTATTCTGTCACGAATCTTCGGAAATGACAGACCAAGACGCAGCGATGCTTCCAGTATACATCTTTATTTCTCCACGTAACTGGGCAAAACAACAAAACGAACGTAACGAAGATTGTGAAGCTGAACACAACTAAACATAAAACAAGCTATGCTCAAACAATAACCCACAAAACCTATATGAAACCCCCAAACATATATATGGTTCCCAATTAGAGACAACGACACACAGCTGCCTCTAATTGGGAACCATTACCCCAACATAGAAATATAACACCTAGAACATAAAAAAACCCTACACCAAAACCAAAACTAAACACACCAGCCTGTCTTCTAAGGCCTGGACATTTTATTCTTTAGCAATACTTTCCATTCACACCCCTTCTTTTAAATACCTCAAGGATCACGACGAGTCAGATTTTATTGCAAACGTGGCACTGATGCCGTGTGGCAACTGACAAAAGAAAACTGTAGAAAGAAGAAGGCATTCAGTCAGGTGCAGAATCCATCCATTTATCCATCTGTTCACTCATCCATTCATTAGCAGTTATGTACATATTTACTTGTCATAAACACTTTGAATTGATAATGGTCAGAAGGATCCAGTTTGTTTTACAAATAAACTTGATACAGGCAGTGCCGAGTGTCGAATACTGTCATAACCGTACGCTCTTTACACATCAGCTGTTTCAGGCCCCTGTTCCAATAATATTTATAATTGTCAAGAAATATAATGGCTTTCCAAGCGTTTCGGTTTTATTTTTTATTCTTCAGTGGCCGACCAGAACAAACAACGTGCAGCCCCCCTGGATGAGTACCAGCTCCTATTTCAGCCCACTTCAAGCACTGCTTTTGGCTGATCTATCATGAATTGTGGACTGCAGGGTATGCTGTGGGGCAGTATCAATGAGTTGGCCAGCTAACTTCCCTAGATATTCTGAAAGAACTTTAGTTTTAAGCAAATTTCATGTAATTCTTCTGCATATTTTGTCATGGGGCGGAGAGAAAATATCAAGTTTTGCAATGAGTTTCCTGCAATTCTACACATGGGGTGGAGAGAAATGTTTGCAGTTTTGAAAATGGTGTCTGAGTGTTTGGCCGTCCGACCAAACTGAGCAACCAAGCAAGAAGGACAACAGTCTCTACAGCACTTCACCAATTTGGGATTTACGGGAAAGTTGCCAGACGGAAGACCCTCCTGAGAAAAAGGAACATGACCTGAATGCAAAGCGCTATGTCTACAGAAAACCAGGCACAGCTCATCACCCATCTAACACCATCCCTACTGTAAAGCATGGTGGTGACAGCATCATGCTATAGGGATGCTTTTCAGCGGCAGGGACTGGGAGACTGGTAAGGATAAAGGGAACAATGAATGGAGCCAAATACAGGCAACTCCTTGATAAGAACCTGCTACAGAGTGCAAACAACTGGGCGAAGATTTACGTTCCAACAGGACAATGACCCCAAGCGTACAGCCAAAGCAATGCTGAAATGGCTTCAGAACAAGAATCTGAAAGTCCTTGAGTGTCCCAGCCAAAACCCAGATTTAAATCCCATTGAAAATCTGTGGAAAGACTTGAAGATTGCTGTTCACTGCGGCTCCCCATCTAACTTAACAGAGCTTGAGAAAATCTGCAAGGAAGAATGGGAGAAAATCCCCAAATTCAGATGTCCAAAGCTTATACAGACATACCCAAGATGACTCAAAGCTATAATCGCCACCAAAGGTGCTTCTACAAAGTTTTGACTCAGGGGTGTGATTACTTATGTAAATGGGATGTTGAAAAAATTCTATAATCATCAGCATGACTGGACAGTTTTTTAAAGTTATGAGATAATTTGCCACGACCTAACAAATGTCCTGAGAACTTTCACAGAACCAATTTCGGTTTGCTTGGAACTCATGCACAACGTTCCTTTGTTTTGGTGGAGTTTTCAACACATGGAACCAATGGAAGATAAACCCTGGTTTTAACCATCATCAACTCTAATATGACATGTTATATTTTCTTGACAGTAAAACAAGGTCACTTGAGGCAAATCTCTGTTTGTTTCCTTATATACTGTATGTGTATGGATCAGAGGTGGGGGAGGTTTGGGGCACAGAATGGAGTTGCTCTGACATGCCCTGAGGCCCACACACTGACACAGCTCATTAAGCACAGTTTAAAAAATCATTTTAATGAATCCATGACTGATGTTATTTCTAACACTATCCACAAGGACAAAAAGCATTGGTTTCACGTCACTATGCACTTTTGACATGGCTCTTACTCCCTCTGTGTTAACAATCTAATGTCCCGATATTATTTCAGCTACTTGAACTGCATGGTGATTTTCATTGACTTAGCAAATATGAGCATGAGTTGCAATACATTTAGCTGTGTTGAACATGCATCGTCGTTTGGCTGTGTTGATCCTGGAGCTTAATTTAGTTGTGTTTACCCTAGATCGTCATTTAACCTAGCTGTGTTGTTCCTGGATCCTTATAACGTTGCCTATAGTAGTACAGCAAACATATAAACAAACACCCTCATCCCCTTCAGGAAGTTGCCCATTAAGACTAAATATGTAGTAGCTAAAAAAAACATATCTGCAAGGTTAGCTATAAAATCATGAGATTAGGATGAGCACTGAACAAAAAGTTAACCAATGTCTAAACTTGTGGTGGTATTGGTATACATATTATGTAAATCTGGGAAAACGTTAAGTGTATCAACGTTGTACATGCATTCCATCAGCCTTAATTGTTGAGTGTTTAATTGAGCCTGCCTGGAGTGCCAGATGGGTGGGGTTTGCACTTTTGGAACTATTCAATTTGCAATCAAGCGCACCTAAAATATTTTGAAAGAGAACAAATACTATTTGAACCCAAGCCTGAGCTATACAGGCATCCATGTTTGTGTACAGAAATGCACAAGAATGGCAACATTTGGTCTTGGCACCTGTTCCTTTTCAAAAAAGACTAGCAGTGCAAACCTTTATAGACGCCCTCCCACCACTTTTCTTATCAGCACATTGGCTGCAAAGTGTTCAATCACGCCAAGGCTCTTTGCTCTGTCGCTCGCTTCTACCATCATACTTTAGGCTCAGCGGAGCGTCCCTCAATGATGGCACCTTTGACTCTACAATAGAAGCTAATTTGTTAGAATCTTTCACAGGTCAGAAGCTGCTTAAAGGTGAAGAGGGTGCCTTGGCCAACAGGAAAATTAAGCCATCCACTGTGCTGGTTGTGGTGTTGGTGGGGCAGAGGGGGTTGGTGATTAAATGCCCACCCCCGCTTTATGACCATAGACATATAATACATAAATATACATTTTCCTCCCCCCGATGCCGGGAATGAGATCTCGCCACCCTTCCCGGATAGCACAGGTTAATAGATTGATTCCAATCACATGGCTCACAATGAACAGCAAATTGTTTTCTCTCTTTAGTCTTACTTGGTCAGCCAGGAAAACATATGAGGTAATATGGCTGTAGCTAAATATAGCACATAATAGATCTCTCGCTAAGGCATAAGGAGAGGGGTGACAGCAGAGCTATGATTAATGAAAATAATAATGCTCTTGAAATTGACATTTTTCTTATTCTTTTTTGTCCCTTCAACTTTTTCCTCCATGGTCGTTCTGACTGTTCATGCGCGATGTGATTTGTGTGCAATTGCTGGCATGTTTTTTGATTGGGTCCATTTTTCCCGTTAGGCTTCATCTGGCCATGTCGTTGATTGGAAAAGTCCTCTACATTATTTGCACTAAACTTATTTCATAAGCTAAATAATGAGGTAAAATAAGAGGAGAGAAGCAGACCAGAGGGATGCAATCAATCTAAAATTAAATCCATTATCCAGCCCTCAGGAATTGACCTTCTTTCTTTGTACAATTTGCACAGCAACCACAGCACACACAAAAAGACACTTCCCTGGTTCACAGTTCACACTCAATAGTTGCCCAACAAATCACTTTACACTCATAATAGCCAATAATGTAGCTGTGCATCTCCACCATCTGATTCCACTGAGCTAAAGGTATCCATCTGGCTGTGAACAAACATTTACAACATATGGCCTCAGATGGAAATAGTTTGTCTATTACATCAGAGTGTTCACGCAAACAGCAACAAAATGAGACATCAATTGAATTGTTCCCTTACAAAAAATTATTGCAGTCGGAGTGCAGTATAACTGCAGTGTACTGCAGTATAATTGCAGTTAGAATGTAGTATGACTACAGTATGCTGCAATTACTGTGTCCAAAATACCACAGTCGACTGCAGTTAGTGTGATTTTACTGCAGTTTCAAAACTGCAATCTTTTTAGTAAGGGATTCTTTCAGTAGTTTTTATTTATTCTCATATTGAATCTTCGGCAATAAAAATACAGTATAGTATAGAATTTGTTGACTTGATGTCATACTCTAATTGAGCATACTTTCTTAATGAATTCAGAACATTATGTTAACATTACTTTGACAATAGATACAAAAATATGTTATGTAGACATAATCTGGGTTGACAGTATGTTTAGTGCTGTCAGCGCAATTCCTTAAAAAGGCCTTTAAAAAATGATGCTATCCTCCTTCACATAGACATCTGTGAAATGTCTTTGAATGTGTTTTACAATACGTTTTACGGTAGACAACACTTGTCCCTGACAGTGCAAGTCCCTGAATTCTGAGAGGTGTGTGCTTTTTTCCGTTCCCATTCTCTCACATTTGTGGCTATCCAAGGCACTCCAGGACATTGAGGTCATCGCCAATAGAAGATATTTTTACTATTTACTTAATGTTTGCTTAGTTACTACTTTATCGCTGAGAGTTTTTTGAGGCATTTAGGTTAAACACACTTAGCCTGACATTGTTAGAGACACACTGTAGCCTACCTTCATATCATTAACTTGCATGTTTGACTGCTACCTAATTCAAACAATAGAGGGTGGGCTTGATATTAAGTCACATGGGAGAAAACATAAGTAGAAGGCAAGGAAGTCTTAAACAAGTAATTAACAGTGTGGATTAAAATAATCTTTAATTCTGTTACCCATCATATTATTCTGGTGAGGAAGCTTTGGGTGAGTGCTTGATGTACAGTATAGTGTTTTAGTGCATTACTAAAAGAGAAATACCCTCACTTTTGTCTTTTCAACAACAAAAAACACATGCAAAATCAATGCCTTTTAATTCCACACTATTGATATACCTAGATAATGCAGAAATTAAACTCTGCCAGTGGTGATGAGACGATGTAGATGAAGAGTAATTGTGCCCTGACCCATGTAACGCCTTGGCCACCATATCACCTCAGCTTCCCACTGCACATTCCACCTTACAAACCCTTGGCTTTGGCAAGGTGATAAATTACAGTTCTTAACTACCATTGATTACTTTGTGCTTCTCCACTTTGTGTGACAACTGTTCAGTCACTCTGAATGGACCTTAATGGCACATTAGAGGGAGGAAAGCATACAGCTTCCCTAGCATTGATTAAACCTGCTTGTTGCTTAATAACTTAGACAAACTGACACGTACTGGCCTTTGGTGGCTAGAGACCAAATAGAGACATGAGACCAATATCTGGCAAAATTGGAGGGCTTTATGGGTCTTCATCACCTAAGATGACGTTTAAAACCAGGTTTCAGAGGATTGAAATGGAAGACCCCATCCCATATACTGTAGGTTCATAGAGTGTAGAGTTCATACAACTGTGGTTGTATTTTGGAGCTAACATTGTTTGGCCTTGGGGAGAATTAGATATCTATCCAGTTTGACCAGTGGCAACACCTAGCTAGTAGAGTTCATGGAACTAGCACGTATTATGACAGAACAGTTCTAAACAAACGTAATTGCATATAATTAATTTAAATCATTACTGGGAGGAATATTACTCAATATGAACAGGAATTGGGTATTATTTGTTGAAGTGTCTCAAGCATTACATTTTAGTTAACCATTTTTAGCAATTGTAAAAAAAATCCAGAAATTATGAGAAAATAGTAAATGCCGTTTAAAATCTTGGTCCCACATGATGTCAGACAAGTAACTTGTGTTACTCTTCTCCAGCACGGGATAAGCAAGTCTGATTTTAAAGCCAGAAGTCAAAAAGGATTGAGAAGCAGTGTTGATCTGTGAATGTAGTTTCAGCTGGAGATGATGATAGGTACAAGGCTGCCAATCTGAAACAATCAATTTTGACATTTTTGTCAGCTTGTGACCTATTGGTGATACTATTGACCCAGTCATCTACAAAGTGTCAACAACATGTCAACCCAAGTCAGATAAAAAAACTAAAGAAGGTAACACTCATTAGAATAAAGATAATATAATCTCAGAAATAATAGTGGCAGCTTGAGGAGTCTATAAGAATCTGTCTCAAAGATGTCTATTGTCTCTGAACTGCAAGTCAAAATGCCACGAGAGATTTCCCCTGGCAGGTCAGCGTGCCTCTGGGGTCGGGGCTTTTGCCCTGGCCTGGTGCTCCAGGCCACCATCAGGCCACAGTTAGTTCAGAGTGGGCCTGGCACTGCTGTCACCCACAGATCATGTGAAACCACAGAGAGTCAAGCCGGTATACTCAGGGTTAAACTGATTAGTTATGCACTTGTGCTCCATGGTTCAGAGATTAAAGAACAAAAGTGTTATTATAGGATCTGTATTTCACCTATGGGTTACTTAATGCCATCGTTTCTTTTAGCACACAAAATTCAGTTGACGATGGTCCTTGAAAGAGTTGTGCCATTCCTTCTCTTCAGCTGTCCTTTCTTTCCTCTTTCTGTGGCAATCACAAATCCCAAACACTCCCTGTTACTTTCCCACCAAACCCCCATTCCAAACATACTATACCTCACCATACCTCTCTAATATAACACACACAAACTCACTATACCTCACCATACCTCTCTTTTTTTTTTTTTTACATTTATTTAACTAGGCAAGTCAGCTAAGAACAAATTCTTATTTACAATGAAGGCCTACCAAAAGGCAAAAGGCCTTCTGCGGAGATTGGGGCTGGGACTAAAAATAAAAGATTCAATAAAAATATAGGACAAAACACACATCACAACAAGAGAGACACCACAACACTACATAAACAGAGACCTAAGACAACAACATAGCACGGCAGCAACACATGACAACACAACATGATAGCAACACGACATGACAACAACATGGATGCAACACAACATGGCAGCAGCACAAAACAGGGTACAAACATTGTTGGGCACAGACAACAGCACAAAGGGCAAGAAGGAAGAGACAGCAATACATCATGCAAAGTAGCCACAACTGTCAGTAAGAGTGTCCATGATTGAGTCTTTGAATGAAGAGATTGAGATAAAACTGTCCAGTTTGAGTGTTTGCTGCAGCTCGTTCCAGTCGCTAGCTGCAGCGAACTGAAAAGACGAGCAACCCAGGGATGTGTGTGCTTTGGGGGCCTTTAACAGAATGTGACTGGCAGAACGGGTGTTGTATGTGGTGGATGAGGGCTGCAGTAAATATCTCAGATAGGGGGGAGTGAGGACTAAGAGGGTTTTATAAATAAGTAACAACCAGTGGGTCTTGCAACGGATATACAGAGATGACCAGTTTACAGAAGAGTATGGAGTGCAGTGATTTGTCCTATAAGGAGCATTGGTGGTAAATCTGATGGCCGAATGGTAAAGAACATCTAGCCATTCGAGAGCACCATTTACCTGCCGATCTATAAATTACGTCTCCATAATCTAGCATGGGTAGGACGGTCATCTGAATCAGGGTTAGTTTGGCAGCTGGGGGTGAAAGAGGAGCGATTACGATAGAGGAAACCAAGTCTAGATTTAACTGTAGCCTGTAGCTTTGATATGTGCTGAGAGATGGACAGTGTACCAAGTACTTGTATGAGGTGTCTACCTCAAGCTCTAAACCCTCAGATGTAGTAATCACACCTGTGGGGAGAGGGGCATTCTTCTTACCAAATCACATGACCTTTGTTTTGGAGGTGTTCAGAACAAGGTTAAGGGCAGGGAAAGCTTGTTGGACACTAAGAAAGCTTTGATGTAGAGCATTTAACACAAAATCCAGTTGAGTATAAGACTGTATCATCTGCATATAAATGGTCGAGAGAGCTTCCTACTGCCTGAGCTATTTTGCTGAAGTAAATTGAGAAGAGCGTGGGGCATAGGATCAAGCCTTGGGGTACACCCTTGGTGACAGGCAGTGGCTAAGACAGCAGATGCTCTGACTTTATACACTGCATTCTTTGAGAGAGGTAGTTAGCAAATTATAACACACACAAACTCACTATACCTCACTATACCTCTCTATTATAACACACACAAACTCACTATACCTCACCATACCTATCTTTTATAACACACACATACTCGCTTCCATTCTCTCTTCTCTTTTGGTTTTTCTCTGGCTTTCACTAAACCTCCTGGTCTGTTTTACAGTTTTCCTCTCACTTTCACCCACACTCCTCTCTGGGAAATGTCGATCTTTTCCTGACAAGTTCTTCACTGACTGGAAAAGAAGCAAGGCCTCTGGAGATTATCAGAGGTCTTCTGCCAAAAATATGCGTGGGAATAGTTTGGATGGGAAGGGACTTTTAATTGTTTTTTTCTTCTTCTTCTGGAATTATCCAGTGGAAAAATTCAGTGATTGTTCATTTGTTTACGTTATGTAAGAATAAGGCATGAAACTATGGGTGGCAATGATTAAATATGAGTAGTCATAAAATGTGTTAGAAACATAGAATTTTTGTTTGTTTTTGTTTTATCAGTATTATACTTTAACTTTTTCTCAATTAGAAAATATAATATTGCTCTATAGTACTTGTAAGATACATAGGGGTAATTAATAAATCAGCCAACTTTGAAGAGAGCATATTTAGTTTCTATGTTTATACACTTAGGAACCTGCCTCTAGCAACAGCTGGGATAACAAACACTGTACTTTTAGGTTCATTAAATGCACAATCAGATGGTTTCCTGACTGGAGCGTTTTCAGGTTCAACTCTGAGTTAGAGGACTTGGAGGGGGCTCTGGAGGTTCATGGATGTCTAGAGACCGATGTTATTTTTGTTGGCCAAATTGTTGTGATCTGTAATGATTATGTCCCAGACATCCTCTCCTAAAAGACTCAATCAACTGATTGATTTATATACAGTAGCTACTGTATGTATGGATGGAAATTGCACATTAATGCAGGAAAATATATTTCATTGCCTGTACACTTTAAGCTTAGTTCATACTACAAGCTTTGTTTCAGATTCAGCATTTTATTCATAGTGAAGTAAGAACATTGTAGTTTATAAAATAAAAAACGTACGAGAAAGAAGCTTGGGCTGACCTGACAAAGTAATAGCCAACCCTGCAACGCTTTTCAAATGTGTCAGTATATTTGACGCATAGGTTAAAACATTGGATTCAATGTACAAAACGTTTGTTGGAATTGGAAAGAGACATATACAGGCAAACAGACATACAGACAGTATAGTATTTGCCTTGTCAAAACAAATGTACCTAATGTGAAAGTTAATTTAGACCCTCAGGAAATCTATTTCAACTGGTTTGAGTGAGTTTTTTGGTTAGAATGGCAGTGAGAATGTGTGGTTATTTGTTTTTGTTTGGTACAAAGGAGTCTAAACAAAACAAACCTTTTGAGACTCAAATGTTTCGGAAAAGGGGTTCAATATAAAGTCCCAGTTTACGTTCTTTATTCCATGTAAACATATCCCAGTGATGTTGTTGGCAAGAAGTTGATACTGCATTGAGTGATTCCTCTCTGGTGCACTATTTCTTAGAGATGTAGTCATGTGATACAGAGGGATAACTTTGAAAAGGGGATGAGTTTCCCATGTTCCCAGAGAAGGGGTAGGCAATCACTGAGACATGGTCTGTTGCTTTTCTCTCCGCGCAACGCAACTGAAGTCCTTCAACGGATCAATTTAGCTAGGTCAATCTGTTGTTACAAAATGTCACATACCATCTTCGTTCCGTAATAGACTTAAAAGGGCATTTATTGCTGGTGCACAATGAGGCTAGATTCTTATAGCAGATAAGCATAACAAAGTACAGGTAGGGGGCCATCATAGAGCACAGAGAGATGTGTCTAAGCAACTGTATTTACACATTGTCCATGCTGATGAAAGCAACAGAATGTTGTTGAATAACATTACTGATTAATAAATTCTGCCCAATCCTAAAGTTGACAGTCTCAAAATTATACCAGGCTATGACTGTCTTGAAAATCAGAAAATGCTTATCAAACTTTTAGAATAAAATTATATTGATTCAAAATGTCCGACGCAGCAACCGTTTACATTTGCCCTTTCTTAATTTACCTTATAATGTCAATGTTAATTATGTGAACAGAGAAGGTCAACGAATGACACAACTGAATTAGTGCGGCTAAACAATGCATCTGTTCTTTTTGAAATGACACTGTTATTACATTATGAGCAGCTCCTATGGTTGAAGAATAGTTGTTGATAGAATGGAGCATATTCAGTTCCTCTGGACCACCAAGCGTAATCAATGACTACATGAGTCTTTTTAATCATATCCCCATGAAATATAAAAATACAAATATTTTGGTAGGTGTTCCCTTTTGTTTACATATGTATTCAAATATTTTTCATTTTGAATGTCATTTTGATAACTTGATTGACTCAGCCCCTCTGACATGGCGTCTGGGGATGCATGCCTACCACAGTGGTGGCCTGGGCCTGGCTGCTTTGTCCATATCACAGAGATAACACCAATAGAGAAGAGCAAGGGACGTGCAGGAGGAATGAGGCTGAGGAGCTCCCCTAAGCCAAGGCCTGGGATTTGAATCACTGCTCCACAGGAAGCTTGACTGGCGGGTTTGTTTAGCTGGATGTGATTTCGAGTGGCAGGAGAGGTGTTGCCTGGTCATAAGAAACACAATGGGGCATACTTTCTGAACACAACTAATTTGCAATAATGACGTGGCCACTGTCCAAGCAATTTGTTGTCCATGTCTGTTGATTAAGATATGCCCCCTCCTTTTATTAATCACGCAGGGCCCCAGCCTGTGCAGTGGTAGGAGAATATGAGCATGAAATGAAAGTACATTTTCTATGGAGTCATTGTAGTTAAGTCATTTGTGCCCCTGAGTTATTAATCCATACCTTGCAGGTACAGGTCATTCGATTATTTAGAATGACTCATACTTAGATAAGCATAACCTGACGCAAAACGTAAGTGAAATTTTGTCTGGACAACATAGAACATGTTCAGTCTTACTAACATTTGGCTAAACATGCTAGTAACATATTGTATAAACAGACAGGACGAAAAAACCCAGGAGTATCCTATTGCAGGAAATAACTAATCTCACTCTCTCAGGAACTGATTCCAGGAAAGGGGGTACAAGAGAGAAAGAAAAAAAGTTAGGGAGTTAGGCATTGGGATTTAGAACACTGAACAAGATAGATTCTTCCAAATTCTAATTGGAGAACAGTTGATTTAATTGGTATCCATTTGGCTGACAAAGGAACGCAAGGGTAGTGGGCAGGCAGGAATGCCCCTGGGGGCGATGTGAACATGGAGTGGCTCTGCTCAACGCTCGGGGACGGATCACTTCCAAAGACAAACCGTGGGAGCTGGCAGGACAGATTGCAGTGGGGGGGAGGGGGAGACCAAATTCATGGTGGAGTGAGAAGCTTTCAACAGAGCGGCATCTTTATTTGGAGGATGAAGGCTATTTCAGAGGCAGAGCCGCTCGGGGTAGTGATGTGTAATGTGACTCTGACCCTGGGAGGACAGAAGTGGATACGGTCCATCAGTCCCTGTAACCCGAGGCTTTGGTGGCAGATAAACCTAAATTAAGATGATCACAACAAACTCCTAAGGACTCTTAGCATTTCAATCTCTCTCATTGTATCTGCTTTGTGGAAGATGAAGATCTAGACATTAAAAAGACAATTGAAGCACTAAACAAGAGCAGCGTTAATCAATATGAGACCCGATTCAGGAAGGGGAGCGTAAGACTCACTTTCTTACTTCACAGGAGAGACATTTAAAAAGGTGTTTTAATTCAAATGCTTTTTTGTTGTTGCGTAAATTCCTTCTTGAACATGTGAACTTTCATGTGCCTTATCAACAATGTGCCTTAATAACAAACTCGTATGTGATCTGTAAATATTTCTGTGTAAAATAAATACAAATGTGTGTTTCGCTCAGTGTTCGCTCTTTCTACCATCAATAACACCAACATAACATATATTTATTCACAGATGTATGAGATGGGGAAAAGGTGTAGGTTACTGAGCATTGCTTGTGAACTGGTGTGTGCTTCGTTATATAGGCTATTGAGCAGCAAATGTCTACGCACGGTATTGAATAATACACAGTTGCTCAATCAAGTCATCTTTACAGATTTTTTTCTGAGTAGAACTTCAACAGCTAATCATAAAGCTTGCGTCTGCTGTCCATGTAGATGATAAACGGTGTCTGTGGGATGGAGAGGCTCATGTGCAGAGGGAAGCAATGCAAAGGGGGGAACCCAGGTGTTGGAGTGTTTTTCCTGCTTCTGCGAAGAGGAAGGTTGGGGGAGCGAAGGCAGATGACCTACAGAGGGTTCAGAGGCAGGGGCCAGGCACCGGAGACCTTCACAGTCTGCCTCAGGGGAACACAGACACTACTTATCTCTTCCTACAATTTTACTTATTTTTTATGCTCTTTCACAGTCCTGCTTTCATTTCCCTTTTATTCCCAGTTCAGGAGAACAACGATTGTAGCATTATTTCCTACTTAAAAGTGATGTATTAAATATGCTGGCAAGCATTTTAAGAGAGGAGATAGTTTGTTTTCATCTACAGTAATGCATCATTCTTATAATGCATTATAAACCTACAGTATATTGTGTAATGGTATTTTTATGCAGTCTTCCCACTTTTCAGGAAAAGGAAAAGTTTACTGGAACATACACACATACCCCCCTCCCACACACACACCTATTAGGAAATTAATGGCTCTGTACAATGTTCTTCTTGCTATTCCACTGTTTAGTTTAAGAGAATAGTCAGTGCTGCTTCTCTGCTGTTGTAGCGACCGTAGCAGATTTAATCCCTTTACAGTATATGACAGGCCTGCCCTCACCTTGCCCAGCACTTAAAGAAGTAATCTCTCAAAAAGTCGCCTTTCAATTAAAGCCTGTGTGAATGTGCGTCCGTGCAGAGGAGAGTGCTGTATGCTGGGGAAGAATGGGCCCATTCCTGATGTAAATGCAGAGATGCATATCAGTGTTAATCCATTGCTTTGTAGTCAAAGCCATACCCAAAGTCTGTCTAATTTCCCTCGCCCTCCCTTTTGCAGCCAGAAGTGTATCGATCGGCAGTAATTGAAGTGTACTTGATAATCCGCAAGGCAACAGGGGAGAGGGACACCCTCATCTCTCACATCGATGCACATAGAATGGGGTTGTGGGGTTGTGTGTGTTTGACTGTGAGTGTGTGGCGGAGGGGAGCTCTCTAAGGTATGGGCGGGTAGAGCAACACCCCCTCCACCGTTTCTTCTCAGCTGATTAAACTCATTGAGAGCCAGACGAGTGGAACAAATAGATATAAAGGTTTGCCTGGCAGCTTACAGCCATTCAGATTTCTTCATTGAAACAGAGAGAGCCTAGTCTCCAAGGCCTGTTTTATACTGACATTACGCCGCTGGACTGCCTGTTTCTGAAATGAACCAGACATTATGCATCTAAGATATCTCAGGTGGAAACTTTGAGTGTTTAATTGGCTTATATGGTCAGATACCTTTCTTGGACCAGTGATTACTAAAAACGCATGTTAAAACTTTACCACTGCTGTATGATTAAATACTTGCCCTACACATCATAGACAGAATGCACAATACCTTATACGTCTGAATGAAGAATGTACGCAATGTACAGAGACATCATATGACTGATCCAGTCAATCTGCTGATGTCAAAACCAGCTCAAGATTTGACAATATATGAGCCGAATCCGTGTCCTTTCCGCCCTCCAAATATGTACTATATTCGTCAAGTTGGTGAGTTTCCTCCTTCTGAAAGGTTTATGGGTGGGTTCAGTGGGTGGGACCCTTCAGGCCATGTGGACTAAGGAAGAGTTTTAATCATAGGTCAAAGTAAAAACTGAGGTCACCCATTTCAATCATGACAAGAATTAGAGGCCAAGAATGTTCAATACAAAGAAGTATACAGGAAGCTTCCTGGATAAATGTTGAAAAATATGCCCCCTCTGCCAGTATATGATACCAAAAATATTTTTTTTTTTTTAAACATTAGTCTTGAAAAAAGGAGGCATAGTGGTGAAATAGCTTGAGTAAGGAGTGGAAAATGCGCTCACTTCTTGAATTGCTCTGGATAGCGATAACAGCCTTTAATCAAGAGTTATTGATATTTCTAAATCTATGTAGAGCCTGGTTGTGAGGTCAGGTGAAAATGCTACCTTTGTAGGACCCTTCATTGCTCTTCCATAAACATTATCACACAGTCAAAAGTGTTAAATTACATACTTTTTTGTTCACGAAGGATTAGATTTTAGATTTATTTTATTTATTTATATATGACTTTGATGAGCAGTACTATGTAATGAAAGAATGTATATATATATATGTTAAACATCAATGAAGGCACAATTGGTATTCTATCTAAATGTCATTCAATAATTTCAGTGGCATGACCATAAGGTGCGCTGAAATTGCCAGGGTCCCTACAGGAGGGGTTAGGGGTATGAGGTATCATATTTGTAATCAGTATGCTTCAGCCTGCTCTCTCTCTCGTTCGGTCTCTCTCTCTCGCTCGCTCGCGCACACACACACACACACACACACGCATGCACGCACGCACGCAGGCAGACACGCACGCACAGCGGCTCACTGACATAGAGCGCCTGCCCTGCAGAGAAAATAAGAAATAACCATAACTCGTCTCTCCGTCGGCTTGCCCTGTGTGACCCCTGTTTTAAGTGGGCAGCAGGTAATTGCTGAGGCGGTGTTGCCCATCAGCCTACAACTCCATGTGTGTCATCTCTATTTATTATATTCTGTACGCTCCTCAGGCCTTGGTAATCCATTTCACAAGGATACAGGGCTGATATCAGCTGCCGTGCGCATTATGAGGCGAGTCCTCCTCTTATCAAGTGCAGAATTGCCGGCTAGAGGTCAGGAACAGATAACCAGGGTGTAAACCCCCCCCCACTGCCAGACAGAGGTGGGAAGGTGATGTTGAGAGGGGGTACAAAGAACAAAACACAAAGCAAGGAAAAGGTTACGACCCTTGTAAGGTGCCTCTTGTTACGGCTGACCTTCAGAATTTCATCATCAGCGCTCCTGACTGCTTAATAATTCGGAGGCACCGGTCTCATCTCTCTCTTGAGGCAGGGGGGGCGAGCCTGCAGACGCCCCCTCTCTGATTATCTCCCAGCACTCTTTGCAGACCTTTATAGACCGGCAACAACTCCATCAATCACAGGGTCTTCCTCCCTACTCCTTGGGCTGCCCCATGTCCCCCATCTCCCACCACACCAACGCTGGGCTAATATTGTTGTGTCTGAAGAAACAGCTCTGTGCTTGTACACTTTTGGCCAGAATAGAGCGGATTCTGTCTCCAAAGTGTTGGGTTTTTATGATTCATATCTATCATGTTTGGGAGGACAGAGAATACATACGGACCACATAGGTCCCATGTTTGAAGAAACCAATATAAAGTAAATATACAGTTTATACTACACTACATTATCAAAAGTATGTGGAAACCTGCTTGTCGAACATCTAATTTCAAAATCATGGGCATTAATTTGGAGTTGGTCCCCCCTTTGCTGCTATAACAGCCTCCACTCTTCTAGGAAGGTTTTCCACTAGATGTTGGAACATTGCTGCGGGGACTTGCTTCCATTCAGCCACAAGAGCATTAGTGAGGTTGGCACTGATGTTGGGCGATTAGGCCTGGCTCGCAGTCTACGTTCCAATTCATCCTAAAGGTGTTCGATGGGGTTGAGGTCAGGGCTCTGTGCAGACCAGACAAGTTCTTCCACACCGATCACGACAAACCATTTCTGTATGGACCTCACTGAGGTAGAGTACCTCAAGATAAGCTGTAGACAACACTATTCACCAAGATAGTTTCAATCACAGGAGTTTGGTGGCACCGGGCTTGTGGTAATCACTGCCGAATCAGTGGAATGGTGTCAAATACATCAAACACATGGTTTCCAGGTGTTACACCACTCCAACCGACGCTTAGCATTGCGCACGCTGATCTTAGGCTTATGTGCGGCTGCTCTGCCATGGAAACCCATTTCATGAAGCTACATGAAACAGTTATTTTGCTGACATTGCTTCCAGAGGCAGTTTGGAACTCGGTAGTGAGTGTTGCGACCGAGGAGAGATGATTTTTACATGCTACGCGCTTCAGCACTCGCCTGTCCCGTTCTATGAGCTTGTGTGGCCTACCACTTCACAGCTGAGCTGTTGTTGCTCTAAGACGTTTCCACTTCACAATAACAACACTTACAGTTGACCGGGGCAGCTCTAGCATGGTAGAAATTTGATGAACTGACTTGTTGCAAAGGGGGCATCCTATGACGGTGCCATGTTGAAAGTCACTGAGCTCTACAGTAAGGCCATTCTACTGCCAATGTTTGTCTATGGAGATTGCATGGCTGTGTATTCGATTTTATACACCTGTTAGCAACGGGTGTGGCTGAAATAGCCAAAGGGATGTCCATATACTTTTGTATATATAGTGTATATTGTCCCTTAGTGGACTCATTTAGCTTTGGTTCTCACCCAATGTGCAATACACTGTTTGGGAATTACCCAGTTGTCAAGTAGCAAAAGCATAGTTAAAATGTACTGTGGTTGCAACATCCTCAGTAAACATTAATTATTTGGGAGTCTGTCTGTATACTCAGCCCAGGATCCCACACAAGCAGCTGTGTGTATTTGCCAAAGGGATTGGATCTTTGGTGTATATACTTTTGATACTCAATGTAGGAATTGTGGTACAGAAACATAAAGTAATGGAATTCATTACACACCGGGACATTATAAGCAGCCATATTCAAGTAGAGAAGTGTGCAGAAATCAACAATTGTACTACAGATGATTAGGTTGGCACGGTAATTGTACTATTATGGATGAAGACTGATTGTGATGAAAATAAAATAACCGTCATAACAAACTGTAAAAAAATAAAGTCGACGAACTTTACCCAATAGCAGTAAAGTAGAACTAGGCCTGGTTCACATCTTAAAGCCAATATAAGGAGAGAAGAGAGGAGCCACAACTAGCCAGCTTTAGAATTTTGTGTTGTGGAGCAAACAGCTGACTGAAGACCGTCGGGCATTCAAAAAGACAAGATGTGCAGTTGAGTTAGTTTCTGATTCCTAGTACAAACACATACAGTCAGGAGCGGAGGAGAGGAGAAAAGGATTTTGATTGGTTTTGCTATTCAAATAGTTATAACGATGACAATGGTAATTTGGCTGACAAATAACTGCCATCCAGAATTCAATGACCGTCACAGGCCTAACAGTATCCTTGGATCAGGACCAAGGTATTAGCACTACTGATGTCTTTGACCTGGAAAAGCTACGCAAGGTCAGCTGTTGGCGGGGGTAAGGGGTGGGTAAGCCAGACACCTGTCCAAAACAATAGACAGGTGACCACACATCTCATTTGGGAGACTTGGTTAGTGTTTTTTACTCCTTCCCCCAACATCCCTGGGCATGTGCAGTGTACATCCGCTCCATCATTAAGCCTCTACCCATGGGTTAAGGACCCAGCCATATGGTGTTGCTAGCAGAGTGTGCAGAGGCTCAGTGACGGCCATGATCTGATGAATCTTTCTCAGAAAATGTTTTTTTCTGTGATGACATTACAGTTAGCCAGCTGGACTGAACCAGGCTTTCCCTGTATGAGAATGCATGTGTGTGTTTATGTGTGTGTTTCTTTGTGAGCAATTTTGTCTGAAGAAAGCCAACCAATAGTTTCACTTTTCAGATTTTAAAAAATGCATTATCAATCAGGCAGATACAAGTTGCCCCAGCTGTGTTGACAAATGTATATTTAACTATAAACAAAACTATTTGTGACTTTCAAATTATGTGTCTATTTAGACCAGTGGTAGAACACTAAGGGAGGGATTGTAACATGATTCAATTCAATACATATAAGTAGTGTGGAGGCTGAAAGGTTGCCCTTGGAGTCGTTAAAGGCATGTTCAATAGCTGCAACAACAATAGTTGCCAGTTTCCCAGTTAAGACATAGCGAGTTGTCTGGCAACATGTTTAGTATTCGGCAAGCAGAGCGCGTCGCGCACAAAGATAAAAGACAAAATGTCCACTCTGAGGCCCAGACAATCCAAAATAAGCTATCAAGTCCCCAACATAACTATGACTTTACTGATAGAAAGGAGATACTATCAGCATCCACAGGCTAAATCCATGTTGATACCGATACTATTTTGTTAGGCAGAGAGCAGTTTGTAAGACCTTTAGTGCATTAAAAAACAAACACAACACAGATATCTAGCATTGTAGGTATTGTATGCAAGGTTATGTGACGTTTATGCTTGAGCCAGAGGAGGGATGTTCTGACAGGTCACAATTCTAATGAAATTAATTAACTGCACGAAAAAACACTTGGGGGGTCAAATCGGCTAATAGAAGAGCTTCTTGACACGTCCTGTTTAATGTTGGAAACATCTGATTTCACACAGGGCATCTATCTAAACAGCTCCAGCAGATCAGACATGACTTGACTCGTTATATGCCCTCATAATATTATTGTGCTATTTAAAGCGACCTACTGACCTAAAAACAGGATGAAACCAACTGTGGTCAGATTAACATGAGCTCATTCACTCTGGAGAGATATAAACAATTGTAATATTTAAACCCAGCCAGAGGACAAAGAGTCAGTAATTTGAATCTTCATTTATGATCTACGCAAAGGCTTAATCAATGGGAAAATCATGATCTGAGCTACGGTGGGATGGTTTGCAATTGTTATTGCCCCTGTTATTGCCCCAGTCTAGAGAATATTGACAATATACTTAGCTTTATTAATATTGTAAAATATACCTAACTTGGTGAGTTAAGGTAAGGTTGATTTCTGCAGGTTACACTTTCCCCAAACAATCTCTTGTAAAGTTCACAGAGTCCATGCATTCTAGCCCCCCACTCATCACCCCACTCAGCACACACAGGAACATACTTTCATGTATTCTAATAGACCTTGAGGCCTCTTGACTGTTTCATTTGGCCCTTTTGTGTGTTGGAGGGTACAAGGCGAAGGGGGTAGAGGGACCTATGGGAGGCATTTAGCAGTCATTTCAACAGACCAAACTCTATTGCAGATGGGAATTATTAATTTGTATCTGCTTTACTTCAGCTCTACCACTTACCAAATGGGGAGTAAGTATCATTCTTTTCCATTTTTGTGTTTCTGAAGTCCCTGGGCTTCGGGCATAGACTGATCCAGGGTCGTGAGTGTTAAATGTCAAGTCTTGTAGTGAGCTGTCAAAGAACAGAATAGTCCTTGGATGATTGATGACTGGAGAGCCTGAAACCAAAACCCCCAATTCAAATTCTACCTTGATCAGTCGTCTTACCCCCCACCTTCTCACCCTGATACTTGTTCACTATTCAAGGTCAGTTTGCACAACCTGACACCCCAACCTACTGAAATCTCTCTAGGCTTCTTGACACACAAACCAGCTTCCTTTTCACATGATTTTAAACCGTTTAATCCCAATAAAAGGGAGAAGAATAAGTCAAAAGGGCCCTATATTGTGCTTTTTTCTCATTTTGGCTAGTTCTGCACCTTGCTAGTTTCTCTCTGTAGACTGAGACTCGAGCCCTGGCATTCGCAGTCATTCTAGATGGGGGTTGGGAGAATGCAAGGGGTGGGTGTGCTCTCAAATCAGATGACAAGATTATTAATGGCCCAGGGTATATCATATCTGGTTACATGCATATTCATTGTGGATCTGTCCAGATGGGACTGCTGGCTGTGAAAACTTTCTGCTGTCTTCAATGATGAGGTCAATTGGTTTCCAGCTCTGCATTGTAATGGTTTACAGCAGACAGTTTACAGGACAGTTTCAGTTCTACTTATTATTAATTTATACATTTCTGTAGGCCATGTTATAACAATTTATTTCTCTGACACAATTTGAAAATTGTGAAAAAACAAAAAGAAACAATGAAAGTTATTGAGCTGACAAATCTGGCTTTTGTTTGTAAGTTCTTAGTTTAGACCGATAGCATTTGTAGCCTAAGAGGTTACACGCCCCAAAACATTGTACTACAATGTTATTACTGCTTGTGTGTCCTATGAAACCCAATGCAGTGCAATGACCCTCCTCAGATGCCAGCCAGTGACAGTTTAATTGCAGAGCACTTCTGATTTAGATCTCTATGAACACAGTTGTGATCAAAGTCTGTCATATCATTACAATAGTTTCATTTGTTTGCCCTGGCAGGGACATGCATCGTGCTCACTGGCTGGTTAATCAGAGGACCTCTCTATCATCTTCATCAGGTTCTCCTGTGGTCCCACAGAATGTACAGCGAGGGAGTGTGTTCTGCTCACATTACTTTATCTTCCTCTCCCCCACCGCCTCTCACTCTAGTCTCTGAGATACTATCGAAGCCCTGAAAGCGCAACCCATTCAGCAGATCAAAGAAGGCAAACCTCAACATGGTAATTACAATTAATTTACATGTAAGTGGTATTTAGACTTCATTAACATTGAAGAAAGGAAAACATATTGTACAAAATGCATATATATCCTGTTAGCTGCCCCCCTGCTCTGCATTGTGGGTGGCTAAGCGGAAAGGGTTATGAAACCAGACCTTTGGAAAAGCACAACAACTGCCAATCTGACCTGCAGTGACAAGCCATACTCTCATCACTCACATTAACAACACAGATAAACATAAAGCTAAATACCAGGCCATACTCTGTTAACTTTTATGTGTTTAGGAATGATTGGGTTTTTGCTTCACTACACAAGAGGGATCAAAGTACCTGGGAGGGACATCAGAGGCCTAGTCTCCTAATGGAGATGCTCCTCTATTTCCTTTTAATTCCAATGCATATATAAGTGTCACTGTTCCCTCCCAAAGCTATCTAAAACGTTGGTAGGTCTGTCACACACAAGGTATTCCTGTGACGTATTTAAACAGAGGAGGGAATTTATAGCATGAGATAAACTTGTCTAAGCAGGGGACTTGTAAAACTGCTATTGAACAATTTGACCTTATAAACCCACACTATCTATGCAATCTCTGTTCCCGGCACATCAGGCTGCACAAACCGTTTACAAAATGAAGGCCCTACTATCAAACTATGGATTTTAAATCTGAAATGTATGGCTTAGACTAGAGGAGTTGGTGACATGCAGCAAAAAGTAGGACTAGAGCACCAGTCATCAAATCAAATGTATTTATAAAGCCCTTCTTACATCAGCTGATGTCACAGAGTGCTGTACAGAAACCCAGCCTAAAACCCCAAACAGCAAGCAACGCAGGTGTAGAAGCACGGTGGCTAGGAAAAACTCCCTAGAAAGGCCAGAACCTAGGAAGAAACATTGAGAGGAACCGGGCCATGAGGGGTGGCCAGTCCTCTTCTGGCTGTGCCGGGTGGAGATTATAACAGAACATGGCCAAGATGTTAAAATGTTCATAGATGACCAGCAGGGTCAAATAATAATAATCACAGTGGTTGTCGAGGGTGCAACAGGTCAGCACCTCAGGAGTAAACGTCAGTTGGCTTTTCATAGCCGATCATTCAGAGTATCTCTACCGCTCCTGCTGTCTCTAGAGAGTTGAAAACAGCAGGTCTGGGACAGGTAGCACATCTGGTGAACATGTCAGAGTTCCATAGCCGCAGGCAGAACAGTTGAAACTGGAGCAGCAGCACGGCCAGGTGGACTGGGGACAGCAAGGAGTCATCAGGCCAGGTAGTCCTGAGAAATGGTCCTAGGGCTCAGGTCCTCCAAGAGAGAGAAAGAAAGAAAGAGTGAAAGAGAGAAAGAAAGAGAGAAAAAGAGAGAAAGAGAGAGAGAATTAGAGAGAGCATACTTAAATTCACAGAGGACACCGGATAAGAGAGGAGAAATACTCCAGATATAACAGACTGACCCTAGCCCCCCGACACATAAACTACTGCAGCATAAATACTGGAGACTGAGACAGGAGGGGTCGTTTGTTAATGTTGTATAATATTTGTAAATTGTGAGTACATTTACAAAAACGGCTATGATTATATTTTTACTAAAACATGATAGAAAATAGATATACTCCTATACACTTCCTTAAAAAAAACGATGTGAGAAAAAAACATTCATATAAATTTGGGATCATTTAAACAGTGTGAGGGTATTGTTCTCCTTACTGAGTGTAAAAACAATTACATTTATTTTTTAATAGCTGAAAACAAGATTTAAACACAGTGGAATTGGAGGTCCCTAAAAAGCACAGGATGCAGTCAGACTTCTGCAAATGTTTGTTTGCCACACCGCTCGCTGGTGTTGGACATCCTGACATTCTCTTCTTTTACCTCCTCTTTCTGTAGTCTGCTAACTGGTGCCACTGAGCAGTCAGGGATGTGTGTGGGCGCTACCTCCATGGCATTGGATGCACTTGCATATAGTTCACTGGGCCTGAGTCCAAAAGTGCAGGGATTGTGCTCTTGAAGAGTCAGGGTAAGAGGAGATTAACCCATGTGATCTGGCTCTTCTGGGAGAGATTTGATGCTGAGGTGCTGCAGAGGGCACTGCAGGCCGGAACAGGTTCAGCCTGCATGCTTATCTTTGGGCCCCACTGTTGACAAAACTCCCTCAATCGCAAAGTGCTGAGAGTGGTGTAAAAAACGTGTTTACAATTCGAGGAGGTCAAGGACTTGAGGACCGATAACTATTAACAGAATAACCCTGCCACAGCCATTCACAAGAGGAGAAAACATATGGCTGCTAGTTTTGTTTGAAGCCACACATGACATCCAGAAAAAAGAGAAAGCCATTTAGTTGAGGGCCTAGACAAAGCTATACTATGGTATTAATAAATACCACACATAAATAAATAAATACCACACATACACATAAACATGTATTTTGTGGCGGCAGGGTAGCCTAGTGGTTAGAGTGTTGGACTAGTAACTGAAAGGTTGCAAGTTCAATTCCCCGGGCTGACAAGGTACAAATCTGTCGTTCTGCCCTAGAACAGGCAGTTGTTCCTAGGCTGTCATTGAAAATAAGAATTTGTTCTTAACTGACTTGCCTAGTAAAATAAATACAAATATCTTTTTTTTTAACTGTTTAGTGTACATTAAAAACTCCACATGCTAAAAACAATTGTTTTTAAAGTAGCTTATAATTCTCCTAGAAGTTTTTACACTTTCTCTCCTAGAAGTTTGTAAACATCTTTATGGAGGCCTAAAACTATTTATTCTAGTGGGCTACCGTTACCGCACAATGTTGTTTGCATACTTTTCGATTGGAGTACTTGATGTCACTAAAATGTATAACTTCAAATACAAATTTAAAACATTACATTTGAACTAAATTCAGAAGATGGAATTGGCTTTGGATTCTCCTGTATGGCTAGGCCAGACTAGAACATTCTATAGCACAGGGGCAAGGGGTCTTTGGGAGGCCGGGCCAGACTTGGACATGGTGTGATAATTACTCCACCTCTTACTCTTTCTCTGTAAATTGGGGCTGCCCCTGACCTGTCCAGTAGTAATTGTTTCTTTCCAAACCCATTCCTCTTGTGCTTTTACTGTATTTAAATATAAAAGAGAGGGCATGTGATCCAGCTGACCAAGGTGATAATCTTTGGGCCTTGAAGTGTTTGAAGTGTTCAGACATATGAGGGATTGATTACACATGGCTGGGTGAATGGGTGACAAAAACACAGTAGAGTACTTCACCTATAGATCGACAGTGCAGCTGCAGGGTTGTGGGTCACGGGGTGAATTGTGTCGCCCTTCTTTTGGCTGTGATCTGACTGACTCCAGCTCAAAGCGTAGCCACCTAGTGTGCTTCAGGATACCATTGCATCAGTAACAGGTGGATATTACTGTATAATATCTATGTCATAGTTATTGTGTGATAAAATATGATTATCCTAAGGGAAAATAAAAATGGGGTGAGAACAAACCCCACATTTAAAAAATGCACTGGTTTTGAACCAGACAAAGAGGAAAGTGAAAATACAGCAGGACCCAAAGAAGGCCAATGTTATTTTACTGTTTATTTCTAGAGGCTGACAGGGATGACTGACATCTCCCCCAAAAGAATGACCTCCATTCATGCCCGAACCTGTCCAAACATACTATCTTTACATTGTTCCAGGCGTTAGAAATGTGAAGCAGCTGTTTCCCCCCATGTAAGTTCAATCTCAGACCTTTTCCGACAAAATATGAGGATGGTCCTACAGTAAATGTTATGTCTGGAGGATGCACATGTAGCTAGGGGTTCAATCGAACCCGCATTACCTCAAAGTCAAAATGACTGCTTTGATGAAGCTAGCTATATGTTGTCCTCTCTTAGTTAGCCAGCAGCATTTTAAAATCAGGTTGGTTCAGGCACTGTAGCCTATAAAGCTGTTGTTGATTGATTTATGAGTCTGTAAAATGGGTATGCTCTGAAGCTTGTTAGCTAGCTAGCTGGCAAATTTAGCATTGGCATGATATTTCAGCAAACATCGTGGCATCAAACAAAGTATTAGCTACTTAGATAGCTAGCTAGCTATTCTTGTGAAGTCAACATGCAAGCTACAATTTGATGTAACAGAATAATCCGTGTGTAGGCCTAATGTAATATACAATTCAGTGCTTGAAGAAATGTGTGTAACGCTTATTCAGTTCATGTTGCATTCAAACGTGTTCTTCAGCAATCCATATCAAATATTATTCCATCCATCAGAAACCTGCCCATACAGAGTTTTGTCTCAATGTGTTTAATCCATTAAAGTACACTCTTAACTTTATTGTCTGACATTAAGGGGCTGAACCTGGCTTTGTGCTGACATTTCATGTGGAGATCAGTCCTTCATTCACTTCTCTACACACATCTCTCCCTGTCTCAATAATGCCTTGAATTTTAGGTAAGTGAAACTTACATGACTCCCTTTCCTATGTCAGAGAATCCTATCTTGCTGACAGAAGAGCAGGGTAGGTTTACCTGTTGACAGAGGAAAACCTATCTAAACGTGTGCACCTGATAATGACAATAGATCAACACATTCTTAAGTCCAGCAGGTTAACCTGAGACAGCATTCAAAACAAACAATAAAATAGCAATTTCATGGAAGTACTATAAGTGAACCATGTTGTGATATTTGGATTACAGGATAGAGTGCATTGGTGGAACTGAATTCACAAAAGTCAGAGAAAAGAATTGTTTAGAAGTAACAATGCAGGAGATGGTAGAAATGAAACAACCTTCATGTCCTCCTGTTCTTCTGTGGAGAGTGTCTGGAGAGAGTCCGGAGGAGGAGGAGCAGGAGGAGGAGAAGGAAAATGGTTCTCTAGCATGTTGTTCTAATGGACAAACCCCAGGAGGAAACGTCTTTAGGAAAAGAGGCTAAGAGAACTGAAGAGGGAATTCCTTTTGACAATATTTTACATTTAACTCTTTGTTGGGATGTCTGCTGAAAGAAGGACACAACTGTTAGTGACTGGACCATCCTTAGCAATGCTGTATAAGGAGAGAAAAGAAGGCGGCAGTAGCTGGTACTTTAAAGTGTCAAGGCCTTTGTAGCCATGACTAGTTTATGATGCTGATGTCAAGCATCCCACTCAATGAGGCCTTTGTCCCAGGCCGAGACCAGGGCAGTGGGAAAACTGCCCACTCTTAGTCGGCAGGGCTATCCATCTTTCCGTGAGGCCTTGCTGTCCCCTTTGCACCAAAACTCTTGTGTATTAAAGATCTCTTGGGTTAATGTGCTGGAAAATTGGCTTGCATTTTTATTGGGGGAGGCCAGCTAAATGAAAGAAAAACATCTCAGGGAGGGCAGAGAAGGTTGCGAAAAATATCTGTAGGAGTGATCTGGGAGGGCTGGCCCCTCAAGACTTATATCCTGTGACCTCGATAAAAGACAAACCTCTCTCTGACACACCAGAGATGACATTGTACTCCAGGAGAGTCTAGTTCCAATAATTCATCACTACAGTCATGACCAGCAGTTGTTACTGTAGAAGTATTGACCCGGTCATGATGTCTGTATGAAAACACTAGATATAAATCTAAGAGAACACCAGTGTAGGTTCAAATAAAATAATGGTCTTCGTAAACAACAGGTGGAATGCTTACTTGCAGGTCCTTTTCCAACAACACAGAGTTAAAAATAAAGATAAAATGTAATCAAAAATATAAATAGTGACACAAGGAATAAATACACAGTGAATAATGAATAACAATAATGATGTGCAGGGGTACAAGGTAATTTCAGCACAATGTACACATAGGTAGGGGTAAAGTGAGTTTGTACAAAAAAGTGTACATGCAGATAGACCGGGTAGCCTTTTGATCAGCAATTTAGCATTCTTGTTTAGCAGTCATTTGGTTTGGGGGTAGAAGCTGTTCAGGGTCCTGTTGGTTCCAGACTTAGTGCACTGAAACCACTTGCCATGCTTGGGTCCCTGGAGTCTTTGACAATTCTTTCGGCCTTCTTCTGACACTGGCTGGTTTAGAGTGATGTACTAGGCCGTACTCACCACCCTCTGTTGTGCCATGCAATCGGGTGCCTTGCAAATGCCGTACCAAGCTATGAGGCAGCCAGTCAAGATGCTCTTAATGGTACAGCTGTAGAACTTTGTGGATCTGAGGGTCCATGCCAAATCGGTACAGACTCCTGAGGGGGAAATGTGTTGTCGTGCCCTCTTCATGACTGTCTTGGTGTTTGGACCATGATAGTTTGTTGGGTATGTGGACATCGAGGAACTCTCGACCCGCTCCACTAAGGCCCATCAATGTTAATGGGGGCCTGTTCGGCCCTCCTTTTCTTGTAGTCCACAATCAGCTCCTTTGTCTTGTTGACATTGAGGGAGAGGCTGTTGTCCTGGCACCACACTGCCAAGTCTCTGACCTCCTCCCTATAGGCTGCCTCATCGTCGTCGGTGATCAGTCCTACCACTGTAGTGTCATCAGCAAACTTGATGATGGTGTTGGAGTCGTGTGTGGCCACGTAGTCGTGTGTGAACAGAGAGTACAGGAGGGGACTAAGCACACACCCCTGAGTGGCCACCGTGATGATAATCAGCGTGGCGGATGTGTTGTTGCTTACCCTCACCACCTGGAGGCGACCCGTTAAGAAGTCCAGGATCCAGTTGTAGAGGTAGGTGTTCAGTCCCAGGGTCCTGAGCTTGGTGATGAGCTTGGAGGAGACTGGGATGATGGTGTTGATCTGAGCCATGACCAGTCTTTCAACGCATTTCATGTCAATAGATGTGAGTGCTATGGGGCAATAGTCATTTAGGCACGTTACCTTGGCATTCTAGGGCACAAGGATTATGCTGGTCTGCTTGAACCAAGTTGGTATTATAGGTTGAAAATGTCAGTGAAGACACTTGCCAGTTGGTCAGCGCATGCTCTGAATATATGCTTTCTGGTATTCCGTCTGGCCCTGCGGCCTTTGCGGAAATTAACCTGTTTAAAAGGTCTTACTCACATCGGCTACAGAGATCACACAGTCATCATGAACAGCTGGTGCTCTCATGCAAGGTTTAGTGTTGCTTGCCTCGAAGCGAGCATAAAAGGCATTTAGCAACACTGGTAGGTTCGCGTCGCTGGGAAGCTCACGGCTGGGGTTTCCCTTCTAATCCGTAATAATTTGCCAGCCTTGCTATATCCGTCGAGCATCAGAGCCACCATAGAGGATTCGATTGTAGTCCTGTATTGACGCTTTGTTGTTTGCTGGCTCGTCTGAGGTAGTAGCGGGATTTCTTATGACCGTCCGGATTAGTGTCCCGCTCCTTGAAAGCGGCAGCTCTAGCCTTTAGCTCAGTGCGGATGTTGCCCATAATCCATGGCTTCTGGTTGGGGTAAGTAAGGTCACTGTCGGGACAACATCGACGATGCACTTATTAAATTAACTAGTGTAGCCCACAGCCATATGGTATAGCCAGATCAGGGCCTAACATAAGGACAAGTCAGAGTATGATATTCTGTTCTTCTGAAATAGACTACATTTTCTTCAGTAGGCTATATTAAATGTATGTATTGTTCTAAAGGTCTGCGTCAGTGGCTTGTATGCCAGGATAAAATAAACTTGGAAGCCAGGAGATGATAAACATGTTCTTGTTAGTAAATGGTCAATTACCGTGAGCAGCAGTTATTTGCTTGACAATCACCGGCTGACAAACTTCTATGACCGCCACAGCCCTAGCGATCACTAACCTCGATTTGGATGAACATTTCTACTTCAACGAGTCGGCAACTGTGGACGTTCTACTTACTCTGGACCAAAGCCCTAATCCCCAGAAGTCGAAAGAGGAAGTGGGGGCGAAATAGAGGCTGACGAGACCACATCGGTGAGCAAATAGACCGCAATTGCCCTCTGTTCTATTGGCGAACATGCAGTCACTGGAGAACAAACTGGATGAGCTCCATTCAAGACTATCCTATCAACGGGACCTGAAAATCTGTAATGTCTTGTGTTTCGCAGAGTCGTGGCTGAACGAGGACATGGATATACGGTACATCTCGCTGGTTTTTCTATGCATCATCATGACTGGACGGCAGACTAAGGTTAGACGAAGAGAAGACAGGTGTTTCTCTTTGTTAACAGACAAGATTTGCTCAGAATTTCTGGGCATTATTCTATACTATTTTATAGTATGAAGAATACAATTAAACATAGCTGAATAAAATAGAAAGTATATTTTCTCCAAATGATTTCCGATGGAGTGCGCACATGTTGCTATTCTGTGTTGAGTGGATTTATAATGAAAATGGCCCTCCTATATGCTTATTTTAGAGTTATTTATTACCTTAGTTGTGATACAAACAATGGGCTATATATTTAGTATTTTAACTTCTTAGGGAGCGGCAGCTGAGGTGTCGGTTTTGGAGAGTCTGGCGTGCCCAAAGTAAAAGACCTGCCACTCAGGCCCAGAAACTAGGATATGCACATAATTAGTACTATTGGATAGGAAACACTCTGAGGTTTCTAAGAGTGTTAAAATATTGTCTGTGAGTATAACAGAACTGATATAGCAGGTGAAAACCCAAGGAATTTCTGTCCTGGAAAAAGTGATTTTGACACATTGCCTTATTTTGAACCCCTCCCTATTGAAAACAGCCATATATGGGAGTAAGATTGCAGTACCTATTGCTTCCACTGGATGTCAACAGTCTCTAGACAGTGTTTGGTGATGTTAGGTTGCTCTGGATGGTAATAGAAGAAGAATTTTGAACTAGTCACCGGATGTAAACAGAAGAGGAGGCGCGTTCACGTCTTTTTTTCCTTTCCTATCGTCCAGTTTATAATCCGGTTGAAATATTATAGTAAATATACATAAAAGTTTTCCTAAGGATACATTATCAATGATGTTTGATTGTTCTTGGGCAAGTGTATAGGTATAGGTTGAACGTGTTCTCTTCACGGTTCAATGGGCGAGTGGACGCTGTATTTTATGAACATAACGTGCCAACCAAACGGAGATTTATGGATATAATAAATGACTTTTTCTAACAAAAGAACCATTGGATGTCTTCGTTGGACACTTGGGAAGCCCTCAGCAGAAGTTCTTCGAAAGGTATGGGATTTTATATTAGCGATTTTATTGCGTTTTATGAGACCCGCTTTGGTTATGGACTTATGCTAATGCGAAAAATATGAGAGGGGCTATCCTCAAACAATCAAATGTGCTTTCGTCGTAAAGCCTTTTTGAAATCTGACAATGCTGTGATATTGCCAAGAAGCAGAGCTTTTGATGACTATGCAATACTTGTATATCAAAAAAGGCTTTACGGCGACAGCACTACATTTGATTGTTTGAGGGCAGCACCTCCAATATTTTTGCCATTAGATTAAATTCAGAAACCATCGCGGTTCACACATAACACATTTCACAGCGAAAACAAATCAATTACCTTTTGAAGAACTTCTGCTGAGGGCTTCCCAAGTGTCCAACGAAGACAATCCATGGTTATTTTGTTAGAAAAAGTCATTTATTATATCCATAAATCTCTGTTTGGTTGGTGCGTTATGATGAGAAAATACAGCGTCCACTCGTCTATTGAACCGTGAAGAGAACTCGTTCAACCTATACCTATAAACTTGTTCAAGAACAATCAAACATCATTGATAATGTATCCTTAGGAACACTTTTATGTATATTTAGTATAATATTTCAACCGGATTATAAACTGGGCGATAGGAAAGGAAAAAAACACAGCACGCGCAAGCCTGTGAATGCGCATTCTCTTCTGTTGACTTCTTGTGACCACTTCCTAATTCTTCTTCTATTACCATTGTGGCATCATGAGAGGGCGTGTTCTAGAGGGCAGATACATTGCCCTCAGATGGCTGAAGCAAGATGGCCGTCTTTGAAGGACTACAAAACCCAGGATGCCTGAGAGTACAGCTACAGCTAATGAGACCAGCAGCAGGCTCTAATAAGTGGTGGGAGAAACTGTTGTTTGGTGTGTGGCTGGGGGAAAAGGACATGTACTGAGCTGGAGAGATTTATGTTGTAAACCTTTTGTTAATTATTAAACTCACCTACATACTGAAGAGACTGTTGGAGTGGTGTTTACGTGGAACTTGCACAAACTAAGGATCTGGAACCTCTCATGCTGTCACACCATCCAGACCAACTAAACAGAATCAAAACACTGTCTAGAGACTGTTGACATCCAGTGGAAGCAATATGTACTGAAATCTTACTCCCTTATATGGTCATTTTCAATAGGGAGGGGTTCAAAATGAGGCAATGTGTCAAAATCACTTTTTCCAGGACAGAAATTCCTCGGGTTTTCGCCTGCCATATCCGTTCTGTTATACTCACAGACAATATTTTAACACTCTTAGAAACTTCAGAGTGTTTCCTATCCAATAGTACTAATTATGTGCATATCCTATTTTTATAGTATAGTAAATATAGTAAATTATAGTAAATATGCTGCTCCCTAAGTAGTTAATACATTCTAAGGCTGCAAGTTGCGACTCTAATGGTGATTTGAAAAAAGTTGCATGAAAGGCATGAACACTGCTTTGTTTTTTGCGCAGGCTGTACACACTTCATCAGTCTCTCATTCACAATTTGACAAGCACTTGATAATGTTCTCACCAGGTCTCGAATACCCCTAAGGCATCCTCCTTGTGTGGTCGTAATGGCCCCTAAAAAAAATTATGCCATTTGCAGCCGAAGCGGCCGTTGTGCCCTTGGGCTAAATATAATAATTATAATAATTATAATTAGATATCTCAATTCTAAATATAATATTTATAATAATTGTAATTAGACATCTCAATTCTTATTAGCCAATGCCCATCGCCTGATCGGGTCCTTCTCGCAGGCGTCTCAGCTCCGAAGTAGGCGACAAGTGAAGCCAGATGCATTGGGATGTAACTGCGTGTGTCCTTCTTATCGAATTCCGAGGAGCATATTGAAGATGTTAGAAGAACTGTCCACATTTACTTTTCGTCAGCCAACTAGATGAGTACGCCTAGCAAACAGCAAAGCACTAGCCTATGTCAATCTACTATCCCCCATAGTACAAAAGTTTACCTATTTTATTGGTCAACTTGTCCTTCAGTGCGAGAAATAAATATTTCAAACATACTCTACGACAGTTGTGGGATGCGATAGATCCCAAATTAATACAACCACTCATATACATCTTTTTTTTAAAGCAATGAGGCTGCTGCAACAGATCAGAATGTTTAGCTTAAGCCACTTAGGCTCTACAGCGGTTGTAAAGCAGATTTATGTCCTTCATTTTAAGATTTTAAATTATTTGGCCACTTTAGTTGTGATACAAACCTTTTTAAAACAAACTGTATAGGCCTATAGGTGTGCAACTATGATTTGAAAAAGTGCTGTTTTTTGCCTTACTGCACACGCTGGGCATCATTCACAAGTGCTAATATATCATTCACAAGTGATAATACATAATTCACAATTTCTAATACATCGTTCACAAGTAATAGGCTAACATTGTCACCCATCAGACTATTCTTAGTTTAATATTGTCTTTACATATAGGCCTACTAAATCATACACAGTGCCTCGGATTTTTTCCTTATCAATTTACACACAACACCACACAATGACATAGAAAAAATGTTTTTTAGACATTTTTGCAAATGTATTAAAAATAAAAAACGTAAATATCACATTTACATAAGTATTCAGACCCTTTACTCAGTACTTTGTTGAAGTACCTTTGACAGTGATTACAGCATCAAGTCTTCTTGGGTATGACGCTACAAGCTTGGCACACCTCTATTTGGCAAGTTGGGTCTGCGGTCAAACGACCTCCCCTCATGACTGTCAAATGCTCCCTAAAACACTTCAGCGAGCAGGCCTTTCTAATCAACCTGGCCCGTGAATCCTGGAATGATATTGACCTCATCCCGTCAGTAGAGGATGCCTGGTTATTCTTTAAAAGTGCCTTCCTCACCATCTTAAATAAGCATGCCCCATTCAAGAAATTTAGAACCAGGAACAGATATGGCCCTTCGTTCTCTCCAGACCTGACTCCCCTTGATTAGCATCGAACAGCCCCCGTTATATGCAACTTTTCAGGGAAGTTAGGAACCATTATACACAGGCAGTTAGGAAAGCCAAGGCTAGCTTTTTCAAGCAGAAATTTGCTTCCTGTAACACAAACTCAAAAAAGTTCTGGGACAGTATAAAGTCCATGGAGAATAAGAGCACCTCCTCCCAGATGCCCACTGCACTGAGGATAGGAAACTCTGTCACCACCGATAAATCCACTATAATTGAGAATTTCAATAATCATTTTTCTACAGCTGGCCATGCTTTCCACCTGGCTACCCCTACCCCGGTCAACAGCCCAGAACCCCGCACAGCAACTCGCCCAAGCCTCCCCCATTTCTCCTTCTCCCAAATCCAGTTAGCTGATCTTCTAAATGAGCTGCAAAATCTGGACCCCTACAAATCAGCCAGGCTAGACAATCTGGAACCTTTCTTTCTAAAATGATCTGCTGAAATTGTAGCAACCCCTATTACTAGCCTGTTCAACCTCTATTTCATGTCATCTGAGATTCCCAAAGACTGGAAAGCAGCTTCGGTCATCCCCCTCTTCAAAGGGGGAGACACTCTTGACCCAAACTGCTACAGACCTATATCTATCCTTTCCTGCCTTTCTAAGGTCTTCGAAAGCCAAGTTAACAAACAGATTACCAACCATTTCGAATCCCACCGTACCTTCTCCGCTATGCAATCTGGTTTCAGAGTTGGTCATGGGTGCACCTCAGCCACGCTCAAGGTCCTGTCCAAGACTTTCGACTCTGTCAATCACTACATCCTAATCGGCAGACTCCACAGCCTTGGTTTCTCAAATGATTGCCTTGGCTGGTTCCTCAACTACTTCTCCGATAGAGTTCAGTGTGTCAAATCAGAGGGCCTGTTGTCCGGGCCTCTGGCAGTCTCTATGGGGGTGCCACAGGGTTCAATTCTTGGGCCGACTCTCTTCTCTGTATACATCAATGGTGTCGCTCTTGCTACTGGTGAGTCTCTGGTCCACCTCTACGCAGACGACACCATTCTGTATACTTCTGGCCCTTCTTTGGACACTGTGTTAACTACCCTCCAGACGAGCTTCAATGCCATACAACTCTACTTCCGTGGCCTCCAACTGCTCTTAAATGCAAGTAGAACTAAATGCATGCTCTTCAACCGATCGCTGCCTGCACCTGCCCGCCCATCCAGCATCACTACTCTGGACGGTTCTGACTTAGATTATGTGGACAACTACAAATATCTAGGTGTCTGGTTAGACTGTAAACTCTCCTTCCAGACTCACATCAAACATCCCCAATCCAAAATTAAATCTATAATTGGCTTCCAATTTCGCAACAAAGCATCCTTCACTCATGCTGCCAAACATACCCTCGTTAACTTCTTTGGGAGCAGCGCACGAGGTGACCGTTTTGGAGAGCCTAGCGTGCCCAAAGTAAAATGCCTCCCATTCAGGCCCAGAAAATAGGATATGCACATATGTAGTACCATTGGATAGGAAACACTCTGAATCTTCTAACAGTGTTAACATTTCGTCTGTGAGTATAACATAACGGATATGGCAGGCAAAAACCCGAGGAATTTCTGTCCTGGAAAAAGTGTTTTTTACAGATTGCCTCATTTAGAACCCCTCTCTTATGAAAATGCCCATATAAGGGCATATGAATGCAGTACTTATCGCTTCCTCTGGATGTCAACAGTCTCGAGAAAGTGTTCTGATTCTTTTTAGATGCTTTTAGAGCAGAGAAGAAGATGAATAAGGAAGTGTCCACACAGATGTCAATACAAGTAAATGCGCGCTGCTGGCGTTTCTTTTTTTTTCCTTTCTTATCGCCCAGTTTATATTCCGGTTGAATTATTATACTATTTATACATAAAAGTGTTCCTAAGGATACATTTAAAATTATGTTTGATTGTTCTTGGACAAGTTTATAGGTATAAGTTGAACGAGTTCTCTTCACGCTTTCAATGGAGGAGTCAACGCTCTATTTTCTCATTATAACGTGACAACCAAACGGAGATTTATGGATATAATACATTACTTTTTCTAACAAAAGAACCATGTATTGTCTTCGTTGGACACTTGGGAAGCCCTCAGCAGAAGTTCTTCAAAAGGTAATTGATTTGTTTTCGCTGTGAAATGTGTTTTCTGTGAACCGTGAAGCCAATTACTCCTTTGGCCGCCTTTCCTTCCAGTTCTCTGCTGCCAATGACTGGAACGAACTACAAAAATCACTGAAACTGGAGACACTTATCTCCCTCACTAGCTTTAAGCACCAGCTGTCAGAGCAGCTCACAGATCACTGCACCTGTACATAGCCCATCTGTAAATAGCCCAACCAACTACCTCATCCCCTACCGTATTTATTTATTTATCTTGCTCCTTTGCACCCCAGTATTTCTATTTGCACATTCATCTACTGCACATCTACCATTCCAGTGTTTAATTTCTATATTGTAATTATTTCGCCACCATGCCCTATTTATTGCCTTTACCTTCCTTATCTTACCTCATTTGCACACATTGTATATAGATTTGTTTTTCTACTGTATTATTGACTGTATGTTTGATTACTCCATGTGTAACTCTGTTGTTGTATGTGTCGAACTACTTTGCTTTATCTTGGCCAGGTCGCAATTGTAAATGGGAACTTGTTCTCAACTTGCCTACCTGGTTAAATAAAGGTGAAATATAAAACATTTAAAATAAAAAAGTTTTTCCCATTCTTCTCTGCAGATCTGTCAGGTTTGATGGGGAGCATTGCTGCACAGCTATTTTCAAGTCTCAGCAGAGATGTTCGATTGGGTTCAAGTCCGGGCTCTGGCTAGGCCACTTCTGCGTTGTCTTGGCTGTGTGCTTAAGGTTGTTGTCCTGTTGGAAGGTGAACCTTCACCTACAGTCTAAAGTCCTGAGCGCTCTGGAGCAGGTTTTCATCAAGGATCTCTCTGTACTTTGCGCCGTTCATCTTTGCCTCGATCCTGACTAGTATCCCAGTCCCTGCCGCTGAAAAACAACCCCACAGTATAATGCTGCCTCCACCATGCTTCACCGAAGGGATGGCGCCAGGTTTCCTCCAGATGTGACGCTTGGCATTCAGGCTAAAGTGTTCAGTTTTGGTTTGAACAGACCAGAGAATCTTGTTTATTATGGTCTGAGAGTCTTTAGGTGCCTTTTGGGAAACTACAAGTGGGCTGTCATGTGCCTTTTACTGAGGAGTGGCTTCTGCCTGGCCACTCTACCATAAAAGGCCTGATTGGTGGAGTGCTGCAGAGATGGTTGTCTTTCTGGAAGGTTCTCCCATCTCCGCAGACAAACTCTAGAGCTCTGTCAGAGTGACCATCAGGTTCTTGGTCACCTACCTGACCAAGGCCCTTAGCCCCTGATTGCTCAGTTTGGACAGGCAGCCAGCTCTAGGAAGAGTCCTCCATTTCAGAATGATGGAGGCCACTGTGTTCTTCTGGACCTTCAATGCTGCAGAAATATTTAGGTACCCTTCCCCAGATCTGTACCTCGACACAATCCTGTCTCGGAGCTCTACGAACAATTTCTTTGACCTCAAGGCTTGGTTTTTGCTCTGACATGCACAGTCAACAGTGGGACCTTATAGACAGGTGTGTGCCTTTCCAAATCATGTCCAATCAATTGAATATACCATAGGTGGACTCCAATCAAGTTGAAGAAAAATCTCAAGGATGATCAAGGATGATTAATGGAGCTCAATTTGGAGTCTCATAGCAAAGGGTCTGAATACTTATGTACATTTTAATTTAAATGTATTTAATTTAACCTTTATTTAACTAGGCAAGGTTAGTTAAGAACATATTCCTATTTACAATGACAGCCTACCCCAGCCAAACCCTAACCCAGACGACGCTGGGCCAATTGTGCGCTGCCATATGGGGATTACCAATCACGGCCGGTTGTGATACAGCCCAGGATCGAAACAGGGTCTGTAGTGTCGCCTCTAGCACAGAGATGCAGTGCCTTAGACCGTTGCGCCACTCGGGAGCCCCAAGGTTTTTTTGTTTTTTATTTTTAATAAATTAGCAAACATTTCTAAAAACTGGTTTTCTTTTTGTCATTATTGGGTATTGTGTGTAAAATGCTGGAAAATGTTTTTAATACATTTTTTAATAAGGCTGTAACATAGCAAAATGTGAAAAAGGTCAAGTGGTCTGAATACTTTCTGAAGGCACTGTACAGTCGAGGCCAAAAGTTTTGAGAATGACACAAATATTAATTTTCACAAAGCTTGCTGCTTCAGTGTCTTTAGATATTTTTGTCAGATGTTACTATGGAATACTGAAGTATAATTACAAGCATTTCATGAGTGCCAAAGCCTTTTATTGACAATTACATGAAGTTGATGCAAAGAGTCAATATTTACAGTGTTGACCCTTCTTTTTCAAAACCTCTGCAATCCGTCCTGGCATGCTGTCAATTAACTTCTGGGCCACATCCTGACTGATGGCAGCCCATTCTTACATAATCAATGCTTGGAGTTTATCAGAATTTGTGGGGTTTTGTTTGTCCACCCGCCTATCGAGGATTGACCACAAGTTCTCAATGGGATTAAGGTCTGGGGAGTTTCCTGGCCATGGACCCAAAATATCTATGTTTTGTTCCCTGAGCCACTTAGTTATCACTTTTGCCTCATGGCAAGGTGCTCCATCATGCTGGAAAAGGCATTGTTCGTCACCAAACTGTTCCTGGATGGTTGGGAGAAGTTGCTCTCGGAGGATGTGTTGGTACAATTCTTTATTAATGGCTGTGTTCTTAGGCAAAATTGTGAGTGAGCCCCCTCCCTTGGCTGAGAAGCAACCCCACACATAAATGGTCTCAGGATGCTTTACTGTTGGCATGACACAGGACTGATGGTAGCGCTCACCTTGTCTTCTCCGGACAAGATTTTTTCCAGATGCCCCAAACAATCGGAAAGGGGATTCATCAGAGAAAATCACTTTACCCCAGTCCTCAGCAGTCCAATCCCTGTACCTTTTGCATAATATCAGTGTGTCCCTGATGTTTTTCCTGGAGAGAAGTGGCTTCTTTGCTGCCCATCTTGACAACAGGCCATCCTCCAAAAGTTTTTGCCTCACTGTGGGTGCAGATGCACTCACACCTGCCTGCTGCCATTCCTGAGCAAGCTCTGTACTGGTGGTGCCTCGATCCCGCAGCTGAATCAACTTTAGGAGACGGTTCTGGCGCTGAAAATCACTGACATGATGCCAGCTGGTCCTTTTGTGGCAGGGCTGAAATGAGGTGGAAATGTTTTTTGGGGATTCAGTTCATTTTCATGGCAAATAGGGACTTTGCAATTAATTGCAATTCCTCTGATCACTCTTCATTACATTCTGGAGTATATGCAAATTGCCATCATACAAACTGAGGCAGCAGACTTCGTGAAAATTTATATTTGTGTCATTCTCAAAACCTTTAGCCACGACTGTATGTGTGAAATTAGTTTTGATTTAGAATGGACCATTATCATGCACCTGTCTCAAAACAGTGGGAATAGGGCAGGGGGAAAAAATAGGCTACATGTCATCTATGCACTTAAATAATGAATGGAGGACACTTTTCCCGTGGTAAATGTTCATGCCAGCCAGGTCGGCTATACAAAGCAATGTGCTTAATATTAGGATATTTGGAATGTTAAGAAATAATTATAGTAAGCCTAGAAAGCTGATGGGATCCTCCTCTTTTTAATAGATGCCATTAAAACTATGTTTTCTCACACAATTGCATTGCCTATAGAAATGTTGTGCAACACGAGCTCATGGGCTCTCATGTAGTGTTTGATTTGATTTTTGATTGCATTGCATTGATGTCAGAGTGATTAGAGAGACATTAGGGGTGCTGAGTCCAAGCAGTTAGCAAGTTTGGTAGGCTACTAATGACCATCAGCAGCATTAGAACTTGTAAAAGCCTAGTTACAGTAACTAAACGGTCACATGGAATTTGACTGCGTTCATGACTCGTGACCGCCTGTGTGGCGATAATATGGGGACCGTAACAGCCCTAGTGATTGATGTTTTTTTTGTTCATATTAAATTATGATGGAGACACTATGTACAAAAAAAAGTTAAGATCAGTGTAGAAATCCCAAAATAGATTTGAAATAGCAGAAGAAATATGTTGAAATACAGTATCTTGCTTTAATAAAATGTTACCCCTACAATCAAGAGTTACATCTTATGATAAATTCATGAGCTCAATATTGTCAGCAATACTACAACAGCAGGTTCAAATAACCCCAGTCTTTTGGTCCAATAGCTTAGTTTGAGCGTGTGGGTTTAATCAAAATCTATACAAAGTTCTGGTGTCACCTGTTAGCCATCATTGTTCTTGATGTGTGGGCTAAGTCAAACATGGGTATGGAACACATCTGTCCAATCAATGAGTCTGGAGTGACTGACCTACTGGACATGTTTATGGATGTGGGAGTCTAATTAGGAGCGTCTTCCCAGGGTCTGAGAGAGAAGCTCACAGAACAGCTGGTCAACACTGGACTCCTGTCCCAGGGTCAAATGTGTCGCAGGCCGTCACAGACAGTGGAACAGCTATAGGTCTACAGAGGCCAATTTACTTAATTGCTAGCCCTGAGGATGTGGACTCCCTGGTATCTCTTCACCCGGACACTTGTAGATGACACTGTGGTAGCCAAAGCAATCAACAATGCAGAGTAGGTGTACATCATGGAGAAAAGACTTTGTCTGTTTTAATGTGTTTATGGTACAAACATGTTTTTTTATGTAAGAATTGGGGTAATAGATTGTTCAATTGCTGTAAAGGTATAGTTCAGAATTTTTTTTCAAACTTAACAACTCAAACCATTATTTGTATTCAATACAGTATGATGTGCTTATACAATTATTTTCGGAAAATGTTGGCAAAATTAGACCCCATCCAAGGGATAGGAAAGAGTAATTAGTAAAACTGTATGCAACCAAAGTAAGGACATGTTTTCTAAAGTGAAAAAAGCTTTCCAGTAATAGTCCTCAAGCAAACAGGACACTAAATCAAACATTGGTCATTGACATCCAGAAATCTTAAATCTAGATTTTTTCTCAGTCATTGCCCCAATGGTCAAAATGTTTTGGTCCCAGAAGTCTCTTAACAGACAGATGTTACAGTAACATGGCCAGGAAATCAAGCCCAAACATGACCTCTGACACTGCCTGTCAGCTGATCCAGCATCGCCTCTTTTGAAATAGACTCCATACTTCTATAAATTACCACATTTTCCCACCATATCCCGCCATTCATGTTGTCTGACTCCGGCCATTCTCCAGTGAGGGGCCTGCGGTCAACGAATAGTGATGGCACAGTTTGCTGAAAGCTGTCCCCTAAGGTTCAAAAAGGTCAAAGGGCTCACACCAGGGTCAGGGCCTGTCTTTATGTCTATGTCTCTTCCCACCAAAGGGTTTGTGATGAATAGGGAGCCCCAGGAAACAAAAGCTTTCAGCAAAGACAAGCAACTGTGCTCTATACAGCAGCTCTGCTAGCAGCCCGCCCTGCAAAAAAAACTCATTTTCGAATAAAACTAAGTGAAGAAAAGAAAAGAAAGCATAGAAGGACTAGATAATGACTTGACAGGCAACCCACAATCATCATTGGATCAGTCACTGGAGAAAATAACACATAGGGGACAAAGGCATGCATAACTTTCTATTTTGGACTTGTGTCAAATCCATGTACGGGGGACCTAAGCACTTAATTTGCTGTCCCCGTGCAAACAAATGGGATCATACACTTAAAATATATACACTGCTCAAAAAAATAAAGGGAACACTAAAATAACACATCATAGATCTGAATGAATGAAATAATCTTATTAAATACTTTTTTTCTTTACATAGTTGAATGTGCTGACAACAAAATCACACACAAATTATCAATGGAAATCAAATTTATCAACCCATGGAGGTCTGGATTTGGAGTCACACTCAAAATTAAAGTGGAAAACCACACTACAGCCTGATCCAACTTTGATGTAATGTCCTTAAAACAAGTCAAAATGAGGCTCAGTAGTGTGTGTGGCCTCCACGTGCCTGAATGACCTCCCTACAACGCCTGGGCATGCTCCTGATGAGGTGGCGGATGGTCTCCTGAGGGATCTCCTCCCAGACCTGGACTAAAGCATCCGCCAACTCCTGGACAGTCTGTGGTGCAACGTGGCGTTGGTGGATGGAGCGAGACATGATGTCCCAGATGTGCTCAATTGATTCAGGTCTGGGGAACGGGCGGCCAGTCCTTAGCATCAATGCCTTCCTCTTGCAGGAACTGCTGACACACTCCAGCCACATGAGGTCTAGCATTGTCTTGCATTAGGAGGAACCCAGGGCCAACCGCACCAGCATATGGTCTCACAAGGGGTCTGAGGATCTCATCTCGGTACCTAATGGCAGTCAGGCTACCTCTGGCGAGCACATGGAGGGCTGTGCGGCCCCCAAAGAAATGCCACCCCACACCATGACTGACCCACCGCCAAACCGGTCATGCTGGAGGATGTTGCAGGCAGCAGAACGTTCTCCACGGGCGTCTCCAGACTCTGTCACGTCTGTCACGTGCTCAGTGTGAACCTGCTTTCATCTGTGAAGAGCACAGGCGCCAGTGGCGAATTTGCCAATCTTGGTGTTCTCTGGCAAATGCCAAACGCCCTGCACGGTGTTGGGCTGTAAGCACAATCCCCACCTGTGGACGTTGGGCCCTCATACCACCCTCATGGAGTCTGTTTCTGACCGTTTGAGAAGACACATGCACATTTGTGGCCTGCTGGAGGTCATTTTGCAGGGCTCTGGCAGTGCTCCTCCTTGCACAAAGGCGGAGGTAGTGGTCCTGCTGCTGGGTTGTTGCCCTCCTACGGCCTCCTCCACGTCTCCTGATGTACTCTCCTGTCTCCTGGTAGCGCCTCCATGCTCTGGACACTACGCTGACAGACACAGCAAACCTTCTTGCCACAGCTCGCATTGATGTGCCATCCTGGATGAGCTGCACTACCTGAGCCACTTGTGTGGGTTGTAGACTCCGTCTCATGCTACCACTAGAGTGAAAGCACCGCCAGCATTCAAAAGTGACCAAAACATCAGCCAGGAAGCATAGGAACTGAGAAGTGGTCTGTGGTCACCACCTTCAGAACCACTCCTTTATTGGGGGTGTATTGCTAATTGCCTATAATTTACACCTGTTGTCTATTCCATTTGCACAACAACATGTGAAATGTATTGTCAATCAGTGTTGCTTCCTAAGTGGACAGTTTGATTTCACAGAAGTGTGATTGACTTGGAGTTATATTGTGTTGTTTAAGTGTTCCCTTTATTTTTTTGAGCAGTGTATATATATTTGGATTGTATAGCTTTTTTAATGTATTATTGAGTAATTAAATCTTATTTTTTATAGAAGAAGACAGTTTTGTTTTATCTAAACATTTCTACATAAAAAAAAAAACATTTTGTTGTGTTACAGCCTGAATTCAAAATGGATTAAATATAAAACAATCTAGACACAAAACCCCATAATGTCAAAATGTTTTTAGAAATGTTAGAAAATGTATTGAAAATGAAAAACAGAAACATCTAATTTACATAAGTATTCACACCCCTGAGTCAATACGTTGCAGAAGCAAAGCTGTGAGTCTTTCTGGGTAAGTTTCCAAGAGCTTTCCACACCTGGTTTGTGCAACATTTGTTCATTATTGAAAAGTAGCGGTAGGGTTGTAGAGAATCGAAGGACCAGAATGTATTAAGAAACCTTAGGTGCTGGCTTAAGGCCGGTAGCAACCACTACAGAATGTCCAGTCAGAACAAGGATGAGGCGGATGTTCAGGTTAAGGGGAGTTGAATTGAAGAAGATGTCCACATTCACACATCACATACACATCTGACCGCTCATGGTTCAGATAACTGAGAATCATGTCCAGTGAGAACTGACATTAACTATGTGGTCAATTAATACATCAGACATACAGGGATTCAGTCCACAGTAGGAAAAGTTCAGCAGGAGGGAAAACTGTGGAAGTGCTCATCAGAATGGGGAAAGCAAGTTTCTGACCACACAGCGTGCTGGGGTCATAGACTTTCGGAACCTGAAGTCCCGGGAATCAAGGCCACTGATAGGCTGAAGGAGATGTAGTGATAAGTATTTGGCATGACCTTGACCAATAAGACACTAACAAAAGTTGGGGTCCTCTGAATGGGAGACTAAGCTGCCCAACTAGAACTAACCAGAAGGGATGGCTAGAATCAGCTGACTGAAGCTGGCCATTTTAACAATTATTATTTTCAAAGTTCTTCAAGCTCTGTCAAATTGGTTGTTGATCATTGCTAGACAACCATTTTCAGGTCTCGCCATAGATTTTCAAGCAGATTAAAGTGAAAAATGCAAATCGGCCACTCATGAACATTCACTGTCTTCTTGGTAAGCAACTCCAGTGCAGATTTTTCTTGTGCTTAGCTCCATTCCGTAAATTTTTTATCCTGAAAAACTCCCCAGCCGATTACAAGCATACCCATTACATGATATAGCCACCACTATGCTTGAAGAGTGGTACTATGAAGAGTGGTACTCATGAATGTGTTGCATTAGATTTGCCCCAAACATAATACTTGTATTCAGGAGAAAAAGTTAATTGCATTGCCTAATTTTTTACAGTATTACTTTAGTGCATTGTTGCAAGCATGTTTTGTCATATTTGCATTATGTACAGGCTTCTTCTTCTCACTCTGTCGTTTAGGTTAGTATTGTGGAGTAACTAAAATGCTGTTGATCCATCCTCAGTTTTCTCTTATCACAGCCATTAAACTCTATAAATGTTTAAATGTGAGACATTGGCCTTATGGTGAAATCCCTGAGCAGTTTCCTTCATCTCCGGCAGGTGAGTTAGGAAGGAAGCCTGTATCTTTGTAGTGACTGGTGTATTGATTCACCATCCAATGTGTAATGAATAACTTCACCATGCTCAAAGGGATATTCAATCTTTCAATATGTGCCCTTCTTTGTGAGGCATTTCCTCCCTGGTCTTTGCGTTTGAATCTGTGTTTGAAATTCAATGCTCGACTAAGGGACCATACAGATAATTGTATGTGTGGGGGATAGAAATGAGGCAGTCATGAAAAAATTATGTTAAACACTATTATTGTACACAGATTTTAGCCTTGCCGTACAAAGGGTTGGATGCTAATTGACTCAAGACATTTCAGCTTTACAAAGAATTCCAACATACACAATTCCACCTTGACATTATGGGGTATGGTGTATAGGCCAGTGACAAAAAAAATCTAAATTTGATCAATTTTAATACCAGTAATACCTGGCCAGTAATACCTGGCCTTACATTTCTTTGTCTTGATTACACAGGGTAGGTAAACACAAATATCCCCAAAATGTATAGAAAGGAATAAAGAAATATGGAAATACTAGAACGAGCAATGTCAGAATCCAGATTATAAATATAGATGCATATGATGTTGTGTACAGACATTATGGACAGTATATGAATAGAAAAGGTGTGCACAGCAGTAGTTATATAGGATGAGCCTGCAATATATACATATGAAGTGGGTAAAACAGTATTTCAACTTTATTAAAGTGACCAGTGTTCAATGACAATGTGCATAGGGAAGCAGTCTCTAAGGTGTAGGGTTGAGTCCCGGGTGGTAGCCGGCTAGTAACAATGACAACATTTCAGTGCAGGGTACTGCCCGGCTAGTGGTGACTATTTAACAGTCTGATGGCCTGGAGACAGAAGCTGTTTTTCAGTCTCTCAGTCCCAGCTTTGATGCATCTGTACTGTCTCCGCCTTCTAGATGGCAGCAAGGTGAACAGGCCGTGGCTCGGGTGGCTGATGTCCTCAATTATCTTTTTGGCCTTCCTGTGACACCGGTTGCTGTAGATCTCCTGGAGGGCAGGCAGTATGCCCCCGGTGATGTGTTGGGCTGACCGCACCACCCTCTAGAGAGTCCTGCGGTTGTGGAAGTTGCCGTACCAGGCAGTGATACTGCCCGACAGGATGCTCTCAATGGTGCATCTGTAGAAGTTTGTGAGTGTCTTAGGGGCCAAGCCACATTTCTTCAGCCTCCTAAGGTTGAAAAGGTGATTTTGCACCTTCTTAACCACACTGTCTGTGTGGATTGACCATTTCAGGTTGTCAGCGATGTGCACGCAGAGGAATTTAAAGCTTATGACCCTCTCCACTGCTCCCTCTGTTGTCTCCTGAAGTCCATGATCAGCTCCTTCATTTTATTGATGTTGAGGGAGAGGTTATTTTCCTGGCACCAGGGCCGTGTGCAGTGTGGTGGCGATTGCATCATCCGTGGATCTGATGGGGCGGTATACTAAATGTAGTGGGTCTAGGGTGTTGGGTATGGTGGAGGAGATATGATCCTTAACTAGCCTCAAAGCAATTCATGATGACAGAAGTGAAAGTGCTACGGGACGATAGTAATTTAGTTCAGTTACCTTCACTTTCTTGGGTACAGGAACAGTAGTGGACATATTGAAGCAAGTGGGGACAACAGACTGGGACAGGGAGAGATCGAATATGTCTGTAAACAAATGTCTTACTCACGTCGGCCACGGAGAACGAGAGCTCACAGTCCTCGTGAGCGGGCTAATAAGGTGTCCGGGAGCAACGTGTCAATGACCGCAATGTGACAGGTTTTCCCTTTATAATCCGTGATTATCTGGAGTCCCTGCCACATACAGTTGAAGTCGGAAGTTTACATATACTTAGGTTGGAGTCATTAAAACTCGTTTTTCAACCACTCCACAAATTTCTTGTTAAAAACTATAGTTTTTGGCAAGTCTGTTAGGACACCTACTTTGTGCATGACACAAGTAATTTTTCCAACAATAGTTTACAGATTATATCACTTATAATTCACTGTATCACAATTCCAGTGGGTCAGAAGTTTACATACACTAAGTTGACTGTGCCTTTAAACAGCTTGATGTCATGGCTTTAGAAGTTTCTGATAGGCTAATTGACAAAATTTGAGTCAATAGGAGGTGTACCTGTGGATGTATTTCAAGGCCTACCTTCAAACTCAGTGCCTCTTTGCTTGATATCATGGGAAAATCCCAAAAAAATCAGCCAAGACCTCAGATAAAAAATTGTAGACCTCCACAAGTCTGGTTCATCATTGGGAGCAATTTCCAAATGCCTGAAGGTATAAACACCATGGGACCACGCAGCCGTCATACCGCTCAGGAAGGAGACGTGTTCTGTCTCCTAGAGATGAACATACTTTGGTGCGAAAGGTGCAAATCAATCCCAGAACAACAACAAAGGACCTTATGAAGATGCAGTAGGAAACAGGTACAAAAGTATCTATATCCACAGTAAAACAAGTCCTATATCAACAAAACCTGAAAGGCCGCTCAGCAAGGAAGAAGCCACTGCTCCAAAACGGCCATAAAAAAGACAGACTACGGTTTGCAAGGAAGTTAAAGAAGTTAAAGCTTGGTTGCAAATGGGTCTTCCAAACGGAAAATGACCCCAAGCATACTTCCAAAGTTGTGGCAAAATGGCTTAAGGACAACAAAATCAAGGTATTGGAGTGGCCATCACAAAGCCCTTACCTCAAGCGTATAGAGAATTTGTGGGCAGAACTGAAAAAGCGTGTGCGAGCAAGGAGGCCTACAAACCTGACTCAGTTACACCAGCTCTGTCAGGAGGAATGGGCCAAGATTTACCCAACTTATTGTGGGAAGCTTGTGGAAGGCTACACGAAACGTTTGTCCCAAGTTAAACAATTTAAAGGCAATGCTACCAAATACTAATTGAGTGTATGTAAACTTCTGACCCACTGGGAATGTGATGAAATAAATAAAAGCTGAAATAAATGATTCTCTGTACTATTATTCTGACATTTCACATTCTTTAAATAAAGTGGTGATCCTAACTGACCTAAGAAAATGAATTTTTACTAGGATTAAATGTCAGGAATTATGAAACTGATTTTAAATGTTTAAGGTGTATGTAAACTTCCAACTTCAACTGTACATCTTGTGTCTGAGCCGTTGAATTACGACTCCAATTTGTCCCTGTACTGACGTTGTGCCTGTTAAATTGCCTTACGGAGGGCACAGCTGGACTGTTTGTACTCGTCCATGTTCCCAGCCACCTTGCCGTGGTTAAATGTGGTGGTTTGGACTCTCAGTTTTGCACGAATTCTGCCATCCATCCACGGTTTTTGGTTGGATAAGTTCTAAACATCACAGTGGGAACAACATTCTCTATGCACTTCCTGATGAATTCAGTCACAGAGTCAGTGTATACATCAATGTTATTCTCAAAAGAGACCCCGGAACATATCCCAGTCCGCAAAATGAAAACAATCTTCAGCATAGATTCCAATTGATCAGACCAACGTTGACCAGTCCTTTGTATTTTACCCCATTTTTCTCCCCAATTTCAATCTTGTCTCATCTTTGCAACTCCCCAACGGGCTCGGGAGGTGAAGGTCGAGTCATGCATCTTCTGAAACTTTAAAAAGGGAATAGCAGAATGGAGGGGGGGGGGCTGATTTGCCGAAGGGAGGGCCTTGTAGACTTCCAGCATGGCAATGGTCTTGATGAGCAAGTAGGGCAGGCGATTTTCGTTTTCCTCAGATTGCTTTATTACAGTCCCCAGCTACAATAAATGCGGCCTCAGGATATACGATTTTCAGGTTGCACAAAGTCCAGTGTAGATCCTTTAGAGCCATCACGGTGTCGGCTTGAGGGGGAATATACACAGCAGTGATGATGACTGAAGATAATTCTCTAGGGAGGTAATGTGGTCTACATTTGATCACAATCAATTCAAATAACATTTTATTTGTCACATCCACCGAATACAACAGGTGGTCCTTACAGTGAAATCCTTACAAGCCTTAACCAGCAATGCAGTAAAAAAATAAGAATAATAAACAAAAAATAAGAATAAGAAATAAAAGTAATAATAATTAAAGAGCAGCAGTAAAATAACAATGGTGAGGCTATAAAAAGGGGGTCAATGTGTGGGGGCACCGGTTAGTCAAGGTACTTGAGGTAATATGTACATGTAGGTAGAGTTTTTAAAGTGACAATGCATAGATAATAACAGAGAGTAGCAGCAGCGTAAAATAGGAAGGGGGCAATGCAAATAGTCTGGGTAGCCATTTGATTAAAGTCAAAGTCACCATTATTAGTCAGTTGTACAACTGAATGCCTTCAACTGAAATGTGTCTTCCACATTTAACCCAACCCCTCTGAATCAGAGAGGTGCGGGGGGCTGCCTTAATCGACATCCACGTCTTCTGCGCCCAGGGAACAGTGGGTTAACTGCCTTGTTCAGGGGCAGAACAACAGAGTTTTACCTTTTACCTTGTCAGCTCGGGGATTCGAACTTGCAACCCTCCGGTTACAAGTCCAACACTCTAACCACTAGACTACCTGCCACCCCAGATATAGATATTCAGGAGTCTTATGGCTTGGGGGTAGAAGCTGTTTAGAAGCCTCTTGGACCTAGACTTGGCGCTCCGGTACCGCTTGCCTTGCGGTAGCAGAGAGAACAGTCTATGACTAGGGTGGCTGGAGTCTTTGACAGTATTTAGGGCCTTCCTCTGACACTGCCTGGTATAGAGGTCCTGGATGGCAGGAAGCTTGGCCCCATTGATGTACTGCGCTGTACGCACTACCCTCCGTAGTGCCTTGCAGTCGGAGGCTGAGCAGTTGCCATACCAGGCAGTGATGCAACCAGTCAGGATGCTCTCAATGGTGCAGCTGTAGAACCTTTTGAGGATCTGAGGACCCATGCCAAATCTTCGGTCTCCTGAGGGGGAAAAGGTTTTGTTGTGCCCTCTTCACGACTGTCTTGGTGTGCTTGGGCCATGTTAGTTTGTTGGTGATGTGGACACCAAGGAACTCTCAACCTGCTCCACTACAGCCCCGTTGATGAGAATGGGGGTGTGCTCTGTCCTCCTTTTCCTGTAGTCCACAATCAACTCCTTTGTCTTGATCACGTTTAGGGAGAGGTTGTTGTCGTTGGCTGTCTCGTCGTTGATCAGGCCTACCACTGTTGTGTCATCGGCAAACTTAACCTCCCAGGGATTGCTGGGGCGCTAGCGCCCCAATCCCGACACTATCAGGTGAAATGTAAGGCACCAAATTCAAAATCCAAAAGTTGAATTATTAAACATCCACCAATATACAAGTGTTCCATACTCATCAAAAGCTCTGTTTCTTGGCAATATCACAGCATTGTCAGATTTCAAAAAGGCTTTACGGCAAAAGCAGCACATTTGATTGTTTGAGGGTAGCACCTCACATATTTTTCCCATAGCCATGAATCGATTAGCCATCACGGCACACACATAACACATTTCACAGCGAAAACAAATCAATTACCTGTTGAAGAACTTCTGCTGAGGTCATCCTAAGTGTCCAACGAAGACAATCCATGGTTCTTTTGTTAGAAAAAGTAATGTATTTTATCCATAAATCTCCATTTGGTTTGGCGCTGCTATAATCAGAAACGACAGCTTCCACTCCTCCATTGAAACGTGACGCAAACTCGTTCATCTTATACCTATAAACTTGTCCAAGAACAATCAAACATAGTTTTAAATGTATCCTTAGAAACACTTTTACGTATATTTACTATTATAAATCAACCGGAATATAAACTGATCGATAAAGACGGTAAAAATAAAGACGGTTCCCGCGCACTGGGTACTGTTTACATAAAAAGTACACTTCCTGGTTTGCTCTTATTCTCTGGTTTAAAGCATCCAAATTGAAAATTTACACTGTCTCGAGACTGTTGACATCTAAAGGAAGCGATGGGTACTGCATTCATATGCCCTTATATTGTCATTTTCATGAGGGAGAGGTTCCAAATGAGAATGTGTCAAAATCACTTTTTCCAGGACAGAAATTCCTCGGGGTTTCTGTTTCACTCACAGACAAATGGTTAACACTTTTGGAAAATTCAGAGTGTTTCCTATCCAATGGTACTAAATATGTGCATATCCTATTTTCTGGGCCTGAATGGGAGGCATTTTACTTTGGGCACGCCAGGCTCTCCAAAACTGACCCCTCAGCTGCCACTCCCTAACAAGTTAATGATGGTGTGCAGTCATGAGTGAACAGGGAGTACAGGAGGGGACTGAGCATGCACCCCTGATGGTGAGGTATTCCAGATTGGGAAAACAAAAGGACTTGAGTTCCTGTACGTTGCCACAATCACACCATGAGTAGTTAATATATCTGGAGAGAGCCATGAGTATGTTACAGTCTCTGATGTCTCTCTGGAAGGAGATCCTCGCCCTGAGCTCATCTACTTTATTTTCTAGGGACTGAACATTGTCGAGTTATATACTCAAAAGCGGTGGATGGTATGCATGCATCCTGAGTCGGACTAAAAGCCCACTCCATATTCCTCTCCTCTGTCGGCAGAGTCTTGGAGCAGCCCCTGGAATGAGTGGAAATGCTTCGGGGGGTACGAACAAAGGATCCAATTCAGGAAAGTCAAATTTCTGGTCTAAATGCTGGTGAGTGACTGCTGATCTAATATCCAAAACGTATTTTCGGCTGTAGGTAATAATGCAAGAAACATTCTGAGCAAATAATGTAAGAAATAACACGGGGGGCGCTGTTGGAAGCCAAGGATGTAGAACGCGTTTCCCTATAGTTAGTGACCAAATTTATATATATAACCTTGCAAAATTGCATATATTTCTGTTTGCCCAGGCGTCTGAAGAGACCCATAAACAATTCAGTTCAAGTTTAATAAATTTAAGTTTGTAATGACGTCTACCCGGCCAAAAATGAAGTCTGCAAGAGCAGGCCGCAGCAAGCCCGCGCCCTCTCCTGATTCACCCCCGCCACCGGATGCTGCTAATGCCGGCCCCACGGAAACACTGACTGTGGAGATGCTACAATCCGTGATAGGCACCCTAAAAACCAATATTTTCGGAAAAATTGACTGTCTCTCTACCAATCTCAGGTCAGAGATATCAATGGTCAAAGACGAGCTTAAAAAAATCTATTGAGAGTATACAGAATAAGCTCGACGCACACGGAGTGGCTTTATCGGATTTGGAGCGAGGTGCTACAGACCACAGCACTCGCATTAGCGAGCTAGAGGCTAATGTCGGCTCTTTGACAACTAGGGTGTCATACCTCGACAATAGATGCGAAGATATGGAAAGTAGAATGCGGAGGAACAACATTTGTCTACTGGGAATACCAGAGGGAGTGGAGGGCCCAAGACCACGGAGTTCATGGCCCAGCTGCTTCAGGAGCTGCTCGGTCTAGAGGAGAAGCCACTGCTAGACCGGGCCCACGGCACTCTGCGTAGCCAACCCAGGGATGGAGAACCCCTGCGACCATTTGTCATCAGGGTGCATTTCTTTCACGTCCGCAATGACATACTGAGAAGATCGGGAGAAGCATCCCCTCTCCTATATAAGGGTAAAAGAGTCTCGATATTTGCGGACTACACCACAGCTGTGTCTAAGAAGCGGGCTAGCTTTGGAGCTGTGAAGCGTTAGCTACGCGCCTGCCCGGGCGTGAAGTTCGGCCTCATCTACCCTGCGGTTTTGAGACTGACTTTACCGGACGGCTCCATGCACAGATTCGAGGACCCAGCTATAGCGGCAGATTTCATCAACAAGAACGTGAAAGCGGCTGTTGTATCGCATGGTGTGTAACAAATGGTTGGTTAGCTGGTCTTCTTAGCAGGCTAGTTAGCAGGCCGAATGGGTGGCTAGCGAAGCCATCTTTGCTGGGTTCATCGACATTTGAATGTCATTCTCTTTTTTAATTTTTCATTTCCAACCCAGGTTGCCACCTCTAATGCCAATATCTGAGTGTTTTCATGGTTGTCTTAGTTTTATCATCTGTATTGCTGTTAAACCTCTCTTAACCGAGGGTAGTTTTCCTTACACTCTGTTGGGGACCAATCTATGTATGTTTGGCTTACTCTAGTTAAATGGTCACAAATCTCAGGTAGCACAGAGTAAGAGTTATCATGCTTAGCTCAAAAAAAATGTTTTGCTTGCATCTCATTTGGGGAGATGCTTCGACAAGGGTGGTTGTGAGGGAAGGGTTTGTTCCCTCTATATTTGTATATAGTTTTATATGTTTTTTGTGCCTCGTCGCTTGTCTTTGTTTTTTACATTTGCGCTTTTAGGTTCAACTAAGATCTTCAGTTTACATTGTACCTTGTCCTTTACACGTCCTCTCTCTCTCTTAAGACATGACTCAGCCTAGTGTAGCCCATCCTGCTGGAGGGAATGGCTTTAATTTTCTTACTTGGAACTGCAGGGGCATAAATAACCCAGTTAAACGTAGTAAGGTGCTGCACCACCTTCATCAATTGAAAGCTCACATCATCTTTCTCCAAGAAACTCATCTGAAGGTATCACAACACTCAAGTCTTAAGTGCAGATGGGTGGGTCAGGTGTTCCATTCCTCATTTCAGAGTAAGGCAAGAGGGGTGGCTATTTTACTTCACAGATAGGTACCTTTTACATGTTCTAATGTGATCACAGATCCCCATGGTAGATATATAATTGTCAGTGGTAGGCTGCTCAATACAAAGGTACTTCTTGTTAATATTTATGCTCCTAATTGGGACAATGACTCTCTTCTCTGTAGACATCAATGATGTCGCTCTTGCTGCAGGGGAGTCTCTGATTCACCTGTACGCAGACGACCCCATTCTGTATATTTCTGGCCCCTCTTTGGACACTGTGTTAACTACCCTCCAGACGAGCTTCAATGCCATACAACTCTTCTTCCGTGGCCTACAATTGCTCTTAAACGCAAGTAAAACTAAATGCATGCTCTTCAACCGATCGCTGCCCGCACCTGTCCCCCCGTCCAGCATCACTACTCTGGTTCTGTCTTAGATTATGTGGACAACAACAAATACCTAGGTGTCTGGTTAGACTGTAAACTCTCCTTCCAGACTCACATCAAACATCTCCAATCCAAAATTAAATCTAGAATTGGCTTCCTATTTCGCAACAAAGCTTCCTTCACTCATGCTGCCAAACATACCCTCGTAAAACTGACCATCCTACCGATCCTCGACTTCGGTGATGTAATTTACAAAATAGCCTCCAATACTCTACTCAACAAATTGGATGCAGTCTATCACAGTGCCATCCGTTTTGTTACCAAAGCCCCATATACCACCCACCACTGCGACCTGTACGCTCTCGTAGGCTGGCCTTCGCTTTACACTCGTCGCCATATCCACTGGCTCCAGGTCATCTACAAGTCCCTGCTAGGTAAAGTCCCGCCTTATCTCAGCTCGCTGGTCACCTTAGCAGCAACAACCTGTAGCACGCGCTCTAGCAGGTATATCGCACTGGTCACCCCCAAAGCCAATTCCTCCTTTGGCCGACTCTTCTTCCAGTTCTCTGCTGCCAATGACTGGAATGAACTACAAAAATCCCTTAAATTGGAGACACTTATCTCCCTCACCAGATTTAAGCACCAGCTGTCAGAGCAGCTCACAGACCACTGTACCTGTTTATAGCCCATCTGTAAATAGCCCAACCAACTACCTCATCCCCTACCGTATTTATTTATCTTGTTCCTTTGCACCACAGTTTTTTCTACATTGCACATTCATCTACTGCACATTTACCATTCCAGTGTTAAATTGCTATATTGTAATTACTTTGCCACCATGGCCTATTTATTGCCTTACCTTCCTTATCCTACCTCATTTGCACTCTTTGTGTATAGATTCGTTTTTTTTCTACTGTATTATTGACTGTATGTTTGTTTTACTCCATGTGTAACTCTGTGTTGTTGTATGTGTCAAACTGCTTTGCTTTATCTTGGCCAGGTCGCAGTTGTAAATGAGAACTTGTTCTCAACTTGCCTACCTGGTTAAATAAAGGTGAAATAAAATAAAATGGTGATTTTTTCAAATCGGTTTTCTCTACACTCCCAGATATGTCTTCCCATATGTTGATCTTATTTGGTGACTTTAACTGTTGGTTAGACCCACATTTGGATCGATCCTCCACTAAACCTACCACCTTATCAACCTCAGATAGAGTTGTCCGAACCTTTATGTCTGAATTCGCAGTCTCAGATCCTTGGAGAATGATTAATCCAGCTGGAAAAGCATACTCTTTTTTTCTCATCGGTTCACCACACTTTTACGCGCATAGACTACTTCCTTGTTGATGACCGGTTTCTCCATTCCATATCTTCATGTTCATATAACCCAATTGTTGTATCTGACCACGCCCCTGTTACTATGGAAGTAGCCTTTCAAAATGTTGACAATCAGCGACCGCCTTGGCGACTAAATACTCAACTGCTCAGTAAAGAACACTTTGTCAATTTTGTTTTGAGTCAAATCGACTTTTTCATGATTACAAATAGAACCCCCGAACATATCTACGTCTACTCTCTGGGAAACTTTGAAAGCTTATATCAGAGGTGAAATTATTTCCTACACCGCACATGAGAACAAACTGAAAAGGAATAGGCTCTCTATGTTAACACGCTGTATTGCCCAATTAGATTACATTTATGCCGTTTCACCATCCCCGGATATTTATAAGAAACGTTTAACTCGGCAAGCAGAATTTGACACATTATTAACAGACCAGGTTACTGAACTGCTTGTCAAGTCTAGGAGCACTTACTATGAACAAGGAGATAACGCCAGTAAATGATTAGCTCACAAGTTACGTCAACTATCATCATCATTTCAGATTCCTAAAATTCGTACATCATTTGGGATATCATTAGACCCTGGGGGGATCAATGATGAGTTCAAGAGATTTTACCAGTCTCTATATACTTCTAAAAGTAAAGCGGATACATTGGAATTGGATGATTTCTTCCACTCACTGGCTGTGCCTTCGGTCAGCCGGGATTTGGTAAAAAAATTTTTGCAGCCGATCACTGTTGAAGACTTGTCTAATGCTGTCAAATCCCTTCAATTTGGGAGATGCTCAGGGCCTGATGGCTACTCGGCAGAGTTTTATAAAAAGTTTATCTCCAAAATAGCCCCTATTCTAATTGAAATGTACAATGATGCATTTGTAAATGGTGCTCTCCCACAGACTCTCACTCAGGCAACCATTTGTCTTATTCTTTAAAAAAACAAAGACCCTCTTGACTGTGTATCATACCGTCCAATTAGCCTGCTAAATGTTGACTATAAAATTCTAGCCAAAATTCTGGCAACGCGTCTGGAAACAGTCCTCCCATCAATTATCTCTCAGGATCAAACAGGATTTATAAAAAATAGACACTCATTCTTCAATCTTCGACGATTATTTAAAATTATATATAATCCTTCTGTCGACAATACCTCTGAAGCCATTATATCCCTGGATGCGGAGAAAGTGTTTGATCGGGTGGAATGGAAATATCTTTTTTACACTCTAAATAAATTTGGCTCTGGCTCCAAATTCATGACTTGGATAAGACTTCTGTACTCATCCCCTCAAGCCTCTGTCAGGACTAATAACACTCAATCAGATTGCTTCCCTTTGCAACGATCGACACGTCAGGGTTGCCCTTTAAGTCCCTTACTGTTTGCCCTCGCCATAGAACCACTTGCAATAGCACTTCGCTTCAACCCCCTCATCAAAGACATAGTCAGATACGGACACGAACACAAACTGTCTTTATATGCAGATGATTTATTATTATACACATCCAACCTTTCTGTCTCTGTTCCTGCTGCCCTTGCCACTTTCGCATCCTTCGGTCACTTATCAGGTTATAAACTGAATCTCAGTAAAAGCTAATTGATGCCGCTTAATATGGCCGCAAAAAAATCCCCTTTACATAACTTTCCATTTAAAATAGCTCACAGTAGTTTTATTTATCTCGGGGTACATGCCACAACTAGGTTTGAAAACCTTTTTCAAGCCAACTTTGCTCCTCTTTTAACCTGTACTAAGGACGATTTGGAACGCTGGTCTTTGCTACACCTCTCCTTAGTCGCAATAATTAATTATATTAAAATGAATACTCTCCCTAAATTCTTATATCTGTATCAGTGCCTTCCGATCTTCTTCCCAATACATTATTCAAAAAGATCGACGGCCTAATTCTACCCTTTATATGGGACAAAAAGCCCCCTAGGATGTGAAAACAGCTTTTGCAGAGGCCCAAACCTGACGGCGGTCTAGCTCTACCGGATTTCAGATTCTATTATTGGGCCGCTGACCTTAGGATCATTCAGTACTGGTTACAGAGCAGAATGATATTCCCACCCCCAACTTGGATAGAGATGGAAGCTGCCTCGTCTATATCAGCATCATTGTCTTCCCTCACTCACTCCTCCGTTACAGGCCCTTACTCCTCCTTCACCAAAAATATATGTGTCAAAACAACATTGAAGATCTGGAATCAATTTAGGCGCCACTTTGGGTTTCAAACAACCTCTTCTTTGGCTCCGGTAGCCATCTATGATTGATGGTGCATTCTCAACATGGTCTAGTCTCGGTATTAAAAGATTCAGAGATCTGTATATTAACAATACATTTAGTCCGTTTCAACAATTATCAGCTAAATTTGGTCTCCCCAGACATCATTGTTTTAGGTTCTTACAAGTCCGGAGTTATGTCCGCAGCATAGATCCAGGATTCCCCAACTTTCCTGGCGAAACACAGTTCGACACATTTCTTACCCCACTTCCTACTCCGAAAGGCACTTTGTCAATAATCTATAGTCAAATTTGCTCACTACAAGCCATCTCATTAAACAATATTAAATCCTCTTGGGAGGAGGAACTGGGTGAGGAAATATCTGATGAACTATGGGAAGGGGCACTCAAAAGGGTACATAGCTCTTCTATTTGCGCTCGACACGGCCTCATTCAATGCAAACTCATTCATAGGGCCCACTGGACCAAAGCAAGATTATCCAAAATTTACAAGGATGTGAACCCAAATTGTGTACGATGTAATCAGTCTCCTGCTAATCATGTACACATGTTTTGGTGTTGCCCATCTCTTGTTGGTTTCTGAAAAGACATCTTTAACACACTCTCAGAATTAAGCGGCACGCAGATTGAGCCAGACCCTTTTATTGCATTATTTGGGGTTTCCTTACCCACAATACAATTGACCAAAATGAATAAGGATGTAATTGCCTTTGTCACTTTGTTAGCGAGACGATTCATTTTACTTATATGGAAATCCTCTGCCGCCCCTTCTCATGCTCTTTGGATTAAATCTGTTTTGAATTGCATAAAGTTGGAAAAAATTAAACACACCCAATGGGTCTGTAGACAAATTCTATGCAATGTGGGCTCCCTTCTTTTCTTATGTTAAACAAATATATTTCCCTGCAGTTCCAGTGTGAGGTATATTTATATATTGGTGATGTAAGAAGCCTGGTATGTGCATACAGGACATCTTGGATGTTGAGGACGGTATTAACTGTGCTAGTTGACCTATAACAACTGTATCAAAATATATATATTTTTTTATGTCTGTCTCTCTACGTTTTGCTGTATCGTTGTCTTTAAATTGTTGTTCCATATTACTACCAAATAACTTACAAGTGCAATTATTTTCTAAATGCTGGTATTTAAAATTCAATAAACAAAGTATGAAAAAGAAAATAAAATAAAAAAAAGAAATAACACATTTTTGAAAAATACTGCAATATTTGCTGGCGACCATGTCTGTCTGCGCCATTTGTATTTTTTTAAACAAATAAGTAAAAAGTCCCCCTAGTACAAAGCTTCATAATAAAAACACTTGTTTTCCCTGGCATTGTATTGCATTTGACCCTTGTAAAACTGTATCAGCAAACTAATAACCACGTTTGCCTCTAATCTATTGCCTGTGTTCCCCTCTCCTCCTTTAATGTGTTGCAGATTCCAGTGGTTGAAACCGGCTGAGATTTTAAGCAAATGGCATCTGGCTAAAGGTCACAGTCAGGGGGCCCAGAAGGTGAAAGGTTGAATAACCTGGAGGAAAGTAGTGGTTCTTTCAGAGGGGAGATGTTTAATAGGTTTAGACTCTAGTCGTCTTTGTTTTAGTTAGCCAGATACTACTCCAGACTCCCCCTCATCCTTGCCTGTGTTATGTATGACACTTCAATGTTTAGCACTTGATTTATTTCATTCACCAAGCACACCTTGATCGAGTACAGGTGTGTTACAGATGTAGGATATTAATTTGATCACTCTTTTGTTGCTGAGAATTGCAGATGAGCTTCGTGATTTACTTAAATTCACAAGAAACCTGTAATAACACACGGTTATATTAACAGTATTGGAATTTTCATGTAGCCTACTTTTGTCAGGCTAATAGCGTAACCACTGATCAAGCAACATTATGCACTAAACATTCAATCCTTTAGCTGCAGGATTATTTTGCTGAAACAACACTGGTCAAATTAAGATCCTACATCTGTATTCACTCTATCAAAGTAGCATTTTGATCACTTCAAAACATCTGTGGATCCTTCACCGTGAAATGTGTGGTAATATTACTTTCTGATTATTCATGATAATCTGTTTATTATTTTGCTAGTTGTAGTTTTCATTTTGTAAAAATAAAAGTTTAATTGCTGAGGGGAAAATATCACGTTTTTTTGCAGAGTTCAAAATGCAAGTGTGTAAAACAGAACGTATACTTTTCTTCAAAATTAGGCATTGAGTACTGGGAGAGAGGGGCAGGGAAATTAGAGGAATTACTGGTTGATTTTAACCAGATGATTGCTTCAGTTGGACACCAGAGAGTTTTCATTAGGGGCTCTAATTTCAAGCCTCCCTCTGCATTCCAACAGATGGACAAACTCCCCCAGGTCTTTAAGATCATTTTACTTAGGCCATGTGGTAAGTCAGAAGGCACATGCATAGACAAACAAACCACCCCCAAATGGTTAGGTGTTGAGTACCTACTATATACTGTATACCTCCATGGTAACATCATAGGAATGAACATCCTTGACAATGAATTTCATACAGTGGAATGCAATGGCCTGTGTTATCAGCTCACGTGCAACAGAATACTACCTTGAGTTATAGAGTGTTTCTTGTTATGCCCTTCACATGTCACACAAATGTACTCCTAAAGGACTGAAGATCATCTTTCCTTTCTCTAAACATCATAAAACAGAGTAGGAGCCATTGTCCATTTGACACCTTTCCACTCTCTGAGACCTCAATGTTGTCTTTAGATCAAATTTCTATTGGTTCTTTTAGCGATCGGGTGACCATAACATTTTCAGAGTAAATTCTGGTTGATTTTTATCACTGAATTGAAACAATTCACACACCATTGATAACTATTAATATCTCGGTGTAGCCTCTTATTTAAATCAAGAATCTCATTGGTCAAAAATGCAACCAGCAATCTAAACAAGAGAGACAGTTTAGTGACAGCCCCAAGTCTGGTTAACTTCTAATCCCCCCATGAATTTTTCAGCACAATAAATCAAATCTCTACAACTGTTGGCTTGGGAATGACCTTTGATCTCTTAAAAAAAATAAGGTTAACTAACCCAGCATGAATTGTAAAAAGTGGGCAGCTATACAAACACAATCCATTTCCCCAATGTAAGAGTTAGGGAGCTGTAGGTTGAATTAAAGTGTGTCTCTGATGTCTGTAAATGCAGATTTAACTGAATTTCATTCAGCAAATTGTCTAGTTCAGCTAATAGTTGTGAACATTTAGCATGATTATTTGATAACATTCCTCCTCCCACAAATATTTTCCCTCTGGACAGACAGTATGTTTGGATAATATTTTACCTGCTAAAGGCTGTCACAATGATGTGTCACAATGATATTTGACTTGATATCTTACAAATAAAGATGGTAGGCTGCAGTAGATCTCTTAGTAAACCAATATGATACTGTAGCTTCCATACTCTTAGAAAAAAGAGTTACAAAATGGTTTTTCAGCTGTCCCAATAGGATAACCATTTTTTGTTACAGGTACAGTTGAAGTCGGAAGTTTACATACACCTGAGCCAAATACATCTGTTTTTCACAATTCCTGAAATTCAATCCTCGTAAAAATTCCCTGTCTTAGATCAGTTAGGATCACCACTTTATTTTAAGAATGTGAAATGTCAGAATAATAATAGTAGAGAGAATAATTTATTTCAACTTTTATTTCTTTCATCACATTCCCAGTGGGTCAGAAGTTTGCGTTCACTTAATTAGTATTTGGTAGCATTGCCTTTAAATTGTTTAACTTGTGTCAAACGTTTCGGGTAGCCTTCCACAAGCTTCCCACAATAAGTTGGATGAATTTTGGTCCATTCCTCCTGACAGAGCTGGTGTAACTGAGTCAGGTTTGTAGGCCTCCGTGCTCATACACACTTTTTCAGTTCTACCCACACATTTTCTATAGGGATGAGGTCAGGGCTTTGTGATGGCCACTCCAATACCTTGACATTGTTGTCCTTAAGCCATTTTGCCACAACTTTGGATGTATGCTTGGGGTCATTGTCCATTTGGAAGACCCATTTGCGACCAAGCTTTAACTTCCTGACTGATGTCTTGAGATGTTGATTTAATAGATCCAAATAATTTTCCTTCCTCATGATGCCATCTATTTTGTGAAGTGCACCAGTCCCTCCTGCAGCAAAGCACCCCCACAACATGATGCTGCCACCCCCGTGCTTCACGGTTGGGATGGTGTTCTTTGGCAAGCCTCCCCCCTTTTTTCTCCAAACATAACGATGGTCATTATGGCCAAACAGTTCTATTTTTGTTTCATCAGACCAGAGGACATTTCTCCAAAAAGTACGATCTTTGTCCCCATGTGCAGTTGCAAACCGTAGTCTGGCTTTTTTATGGAGGTTTTGCAGCAGTGGCTTCTTCCTTGCTGGGCGGCCTTTCAGGTTTTGTTGATATAGGACTCGTTTTACTGTGGATATAGATACTTTTGTACCTGTTTCCTCCAGCATCTTCACAAGGTCCTTTGCTGTTGTTATGGGATTGATTTGCACTTTTCGCACCAAAGTACATTCATCTCTAGGAGACAGAAGGTGTCTTCTTCCTGAGTGGTAGGATGGCTGCGTGGTCCCATGGTGTTTATACTTGCGTACTATTGTTTGTGCAGATGAACGTGGTACCGTCAGGCGTTTGCAAATTGCTCCCAAGGATGAACCAGACTTGTCTGAGGTCTTGGCTGACTTCTTTTGATTTTCCCATGATGTCAAGAAAAGAGGCACTGAGTTTGAAGGTAGGCCTTGAAATACATCCACAGGTACACCTCCTATTGACTCAAATTATGTCATTTATTATATCAGAAGCTTCTAAAGCCATGACTTAATCTTCTGGAATTTTCCAAGCGGTTTAAAGGCACAGTCAACTTAGTGTATGTAAACTTCTGACCCACTGGAATTGTGATACATTGAATTATAAGTGAAATAATCTGTCTGTAAACAGCTGTTGAGAAAATTACTTGTGTCATGCACAAAGTAGATGTCCTAACCAACTTGCCAAAACTATAGTTTGTTAACAAGCAATTTGTGGAGTGGTTGAAAAACGAGTTTTAATGACTTCAACCTAAGTGTATGTAAACTTCCGACTTCAACTGTAGAACCCTTTTTTATTCCATTTAGAACCCTTTTGGAACCAAAAAGGGGTTTTCAAATGGTTCTCATATGGAGACACCCGAAGAACCCTTTTAGTGTCTAGATAGCACCTAAAACACAGATTATTTATTATAGTTGTACTCCCTTTGAAATACCTCATTTCATGACATTATTCATTAGTGGAGGGACTGGGTCTAAATGGGGTTGTCATTGTTTCCAGTCCATTACCTTCAAATTTCTGGGTAAATGAAGCCACAGGTTGCCAGTCAGGTCCACTATAATGTACTTGCAAAATTGTTTGTAAACACTAAACAGAGGGTTGAATGCAGGGCAGTCATGTGCTTATGCTAATGATGAGAGGAGGGACCACTGTGAGCGAGGCCCCATGCTGCTGTTTAACTCTCTCTGGCTGCCAGGTCATGTGTGATTAAGAGTTTTGTATTACTGGTGCCCTGCTGAGAAACTTTCCCTTGGTGCTTTTTGTCCCATTCACCACATATGTTAGTGGCCACTAATAGAGGCCATACAGTATTTTCACCAGTGCCTATATCAATTCTCTTTCTCTTAATAGTTACCATTTTTCAACATCCTTATTATTATCTCAGTCTATTTTTTATCATATTTTCCAGTTTCATATTTTGGTAAATTTTTAAGCATATAATTATGCCTCTCATATGGCACACTAACGATCATTTATTGAATGGGTAGGCCTATTGATACATTGTGGAGGTGCATCATGAGAGTTTTTAGCCATCTGAAATCCAGTTCAGATCCAAAGGGCCTTTTTTAAAGAAATCAGAACAAAGAGGAAAGCCTCAACACCTAGACACTGTTATTGTAAAACAACTGGGAATCATTTAAAACTCAATCAATTATCTTTCAAATGAACATCCAGAGAGTCTGAGGCGGAGCCCTCAGTTCTTATTGACTGAGGATAATAAATAGTCTTTAAATTGTCCCTGAAATTGTGTCCAACAGTGATTACAACTGGTACCATGCTGTGTTTGTGTGCAATGGAGAGAGGGGAGAAAAAGAAAGGCTGAGACAGTGGCAGAGAGAGAGAGAGAGAGAGAGAGAGAGAGAGACACTCATGACAATTTTTTTGCCTTTGCATGTACAATAATGAGTGGATTAACTGTGTCTGTAGTTTTGGAGGCCCGGAGTGGTCTTTCACAGTTTTCAGGGGGGATTTCATGAGTTGTCAGTAGTCTTTTGAAATTCAGTGGGGTCTCCCCCTTGACTCCTCTTTATCCTGGAGGAGAAGAGAAAAACCTTTTCATGGCATCCTCATTAAGCAACCTCAAATTCCAATCAGACATAAATGCTATATTCAGATTAGAAATACCTGAAATACCTGAAAGGTAAGAGCAAGGGTTAATCTTTGGTTGTAGACACAACAACTGTAAGCCAAAATTTGACTCTGACTAATAATGAAAGCTAACCTAGATTATAATCAGTGTATTATAAAGGCATTCAGACTGTTTTGAACAATAATAATAATGTCCTCTTAAATTTGATACAAATAATATACTGTGCATTGTGCTCAGGATTCATTATTCAAAACAATGCAAATGAAATCAAGTTTGTCAACACTGTGAATCTCCCCTTTCATCCCTCTGTCCCAACCCCTTGGCTAGAACCACCTGTGTTGGTGCCAAGGAAGCCGGGGTGTACTTGTCGAGAGCACCGTGGAGTCAACTGATATTGTCAGGATGCTAGAGTGGAGATGTAGTGTGCTGTTTTGAGGGGGAGAGACAGAGCAGAAAAAGTCCAGCCAGGACAAGGCCTTGAGTCACACCAGCTGCACCCTGTCTTTGAGGAGGGGATGGAGAGCTGCTCATTGAGGTTGGCAAATGCTGGCTCATAAACTTTTCCCTGCCTCTCCCTTTGATTGTCCTTGGACATCTGCCTGGCCCTCCCATCAGGAATGTGCAGCAGCTGTTTGCTGCAAGTGCCTTCGCCGTGTGAACTCAAGCCTGTGCACGGGGCCTGGCTTAATGAATTGAGCCAACTCAAAGTGGGTCGCCTGGGACACTGGGCCCTGGTGCATAACTCTGCCCTAGGGATGACAGGCAAGTGCAGGGAAAGGGGCTGGGAAATGTATATTATGAAGGTTAACCATTTGCCCTCACACTGTAATTGGCTTAGATTGTCCTGCAACTGGATTTGCAGGGGGGGAAACCTGCGCTTTACCGCAGTGCAAAGGTTCAGCTGCGCCTGACAGAATTGTGTGCGTGTGTGTGTGTTTGAGAATAAAAGAGAGGGAAAGTGCAAGAAATGGGAAAGTAAGAGAGGGAAGGAGTGGTGAAGGTGTGACAATTAAGGTGCAATGCTGTATTAGGTGTTCTAGCTGACAAATATCCTTGAAGTGAGGACTCTTTCAACTCTCTATAATGCAAAGTGAACAGAAGAGCTGAGGGGTGGGATCATTAAATCTTGTGCTTGGTGTTATGGGGTTAGACAGGGGTATTGTTTACAAACTCCACCTCACCTCCTTTCATCTTATGCTAAGAAACCAATTTTTTATTTTATTTAACTAGGCAAGTCAGTTAAGAACAAATTCATATTTACAATGATGGCCTACTCCGGCCAAACCCGGATGACGTTGGGCCAATTGTGTGCCGCCCTATGGGACTCTCAATCATGGTCGGATATGATACAGCCAATAAGCTCTTACAGATCACTACATAATTAGACGTTTCTCCACGTTTCTCCAAATGTCAAATTTCAAAGTGTTTTTGACACCCTGAGTTTACTCCTCTTTCTCAGTATCGTTCCGTTCCTCCAAACGTCAAATGTCAATGTTGCTCCAAACATCAAATTTAGAAGATTAAGGATTTGGGTAGGATTAAAACGTTACATTTAGGCATTCCTAATGGTTAAGGTTAGGATTAAGGTTTGGGATAGAGTTAAAACAGAAGAAGAAAAATAATGTGCGTCCACCACTGGGATCAAACACACAACCTTCTGGTCTAGAGTCAAGGGACTACAGCCATCCACAACAGTAAAGCCTACTTGATAGTAATAGGGCTCACTGTTGCCCCTAGTGACCAGTTTTGAAGGCATTTCCCCGCTTCCTCAGGACATGGATAGATGTCCAATTAAGGGAAAGGGAAAGGGGGATACCTAGTCAGTTGTACAACTGAACGCATTCAACTGAAATGTGTCTTCCGCATGTAACCCAATCCTTCTGAATCAGAGAGGTGTGGGGGGCTGCCATAATCTACATCCACGTCTTTGGTGCCCAGGGAACAGTGGGTTAACTGCCTTGCTCAGGGGCAGAACGACAGATTTTTACCTTGTCAGCTCGGGGATTCGATCCAGCAACCTTTCAGTTACAGGCCCAATGCTCTAAGAAGTCACATTTTGAGTGATCTGCCTGGAGAAACAGCAACAACTAGTCTCTTTGTAATCAGAAACATTGTACATAGTTTCTGTTTGAAGTTCCTCAGTGTGTGCACATAGACACACCCACTCACGTTCACACACTTGCACTCATAACTACAAACATATACCTCCTGCCAACACACTGAGATAGGGAGAGACATCTTGGCATAGGGTAAAATTACAAAGGTGGAGGATGCTCAAAGGTTGGAAATTCCCTGATGCAAAGAGGAATGCTTTGATATTCCCTCTTTATTTATTTAAAGCCAAGGAGAGGTTAAGATCTTAGTGTCCAAACTCATCTGAGCTTTAATCTAAAGTAGACGAGAAGATTACTGTTAATGTGGGCAGTCCTCACCCAAGATGAGCTGGCAAACATGACTTGGTGCTGAGTGAGGGAGAGTGGAATCTGATGCTGCCTGTTTGTTTGAATGAGGGGATTAGACAGAGGATGCAGAATACAGGAAGGTAAATAAAGTAGAGGGATTGGCCTCTATGTGAAGCCAGTATGGACCACCACAAGTTAGGGCTCAAGGGGCTTTGGGTTTTACACAGCTTGGTTGCACCCTAAAGTCTTGCTTTCTGATAAGTAATGTATGGATATCCAGAGACAATGAAATAGTAATAGGGGTATTATGCTCATTAGTAACCTGTGTTATTGCTTTTATTTTCATTTCCTCATTTATTCCTGCATGACTAGAGATGCTCGATGGTGAGGGGAGCTCCATGGGCCATAATGAGTTGTTTAAAATCTAATTAGAAACTAACAAGTCCCTGGTTATTTGTTTCTGCCTCAATACTTGAGAGTTCCCAGATGTTGTGGAAGGTAGGGAGTTGATTGTTTATACAGCAGTGAATCTTTTCCAAACACACACATTCTATCAGCCCACATGGCTATCTATCAAGAGAGGCAGAAGTTACAGTTTTTCTGAAGTCAGGCAGGCACAAAAGCCCTTCAGCAGCAAATTACAACTCCCACCCCACCTGCTGAAGCCAGCGTGCTGGCGGCGCAGTGTTCAGATGGTAACCTGCCTCCAATCGATCGGTTGTTATTGCAGCTGTGCTCCGGTTGATGGTTTATTTAAGCGGCTCCACATGCTTGTTGAGGGGAAGGCAGCTGAATACATAAAACAGACTCTCAGAACCCACTTTGTGGTCCGGGTAAGACTAAATGGAATAATAAAATCCAAATGGTTTCATCCTATGTTCTGGGCTCTTAAACCCGGGAAGTCACTGCTTACCTTTATGATCCAATGCATTCAGGGAGAATGTACGCATGAGTGTTAAAGAAAGGGCTTTGAAAAGAAAGACTTCTGGCCAACAGGATGGCCCCGCAATGCCAGATCTAATCATCCATCAGCATGTCTTGTACAGAAAGGTTTACTGTCTCTTTTTAAATACTCCCAGGAATATGTACTTAATGTTACCAAAAGGAATAATGCATTGGGGGCTTGATTTACATTTTTGGATGTGTAGCATGATGGGATGATCCTGCTCCTCCTCACTATAGGTCTGTGCTGGTGAAGCCAAACTGAGAGTTTTAAAGTTCTTCTTAATGGCACTTAAAGCGTTCACAAGTTCCATTTTAAAGTAACAGGAACCCTTTCATCTTTCTTAAGACCCGATTTGTCTCCATTAAACGGTATATTTGCTTAACAAAACAATTGACAAAACATGTTGCGCAAATTTGTTAAAAGCTTCTGAGAAAGCAAAGAACAGTAGGTTTCAAAAAGCATGCACATCAGAGTAGTTGCTACTGTACTGTTTCTGTACAGAATGCAAAAACCTTTTAAGCGAATGGAGTAAAGATATGTTTGTTCAAGCCATTCCATATTTGTTAAGTTTCACCTGCTTGGTTTGGAACTATGTCTATAGCCCCACTGTGTGCCCTGTCTAGTCAAAACTAAACAAAACACACTCACTCAAATTCCTACAGTTGAAGTCGGAAGTTTACATACACCTTAGCCAAATACATTTAAACAGTTTATCACAATTCCTGACATTTAATCCTAGTAAAAAGAGGCACTGAGTTTGAATCCAGGCCTTGAAATACATCCACAGGTACACCTCCAAATAACTCAAATGATGTCAATTAGCCTATCAGAAGCTTCTAAAGACATGACATCATTTTCTGGAATTTTCCAAGCTGTTTAAAGGCACAGTCAACTTAGTGTATGTAAACTTCTGACCCACTGGAATTGGTTTACAGTGAATTATGAGTGAAATAATCTGTCTGTAAACAATTGTTGGAAAAATGACTTGTTGGAAAAATGAAGTAGATGTCCTAACCGACTAGCCAAAACTATAGTTTTTAACAAGAAATTTGTGGAGTGGTTGAAAAACGAGTTTTAATGACTCCAAGGTGTATGTAAACTTCCAACTTCAACTGTATATAGCAGTGGAGGCTCCTCCTCAGTGAATTTCATACAAATAAAAATAATGAAACATTTAAAAGGCTGTGATTTTTAGATAAAACTACACTAAATATATTCACATCACCAAATAATTGATTAAAACACACTGTTTTGCAATGAAATTCTACAGTAGCCTCAACAGCACTCTATAGGGTAGCACCATGATGTACCCGGAGGACAGATAGCTTCCATCCTCTTCTGGGTACATTGACTTCAATTTAAAACCTAGGAGGCTCATGGCTCTCACCCCCTTCCATATACTTACTTAGTAATTATGACAACTTCCGGAGGATGTCCTCCAACCTATCAGAGCTCTTGCAGCATGAACTGACATGTTGTCCATCAGAGAATGACTGTAGTAGTGAAAGCATAAGCCAGAGCTAGCTAGCACTGCAGTGCATAAAATGTGGTGAGTAGTTGACTCAGAGAGAGAAAGACAATAGTTGAATAGTTTTGAACTAATTAATTTCTTCAAAAATGAAGGAGAAGGGCCTCCCGAGTGGCGCAGCAGTCTAAGGTACTGCATTGCAATGCTAAAGGAGTCATTACAGACCTGGGTTCAATCACAGGCTGTTTCGCAGCTGGCTGCGACTGGGAGACCCATGAGGCGGCGCACAACTGTCCGGGTTAGGGGAGGGTTTGGCCGGCCAGGATGTCCTTGTCCCATCTCACTCTAGCGACTCCTTGTGGCGGACCAGGCATATACAAGCTTACTTCGGTCACCAGTTGTATGGTGTTTCCTCCGACACATTTGTGCTTCCGGGTTAAACATGCAATGTGTAAAGAAGCAGTGCGGTATGGCAGGGTCGAGTTTCGGTGGACGCATGGCTTTTGCTTCTCCCGAGTCCATATGGGAGTTGCAGCGATAAGACAAGACTGTAACTATGAATTGGGGAGAGAGAGCTAGCTAGCAATATTTCAACAACAAAAAATCCACTTTCACTTACTTAGCTTGCTATTGCAGCTAGCTAGTTTAGCCTACTCAAACACCCGGCTCAAACAGAGGGATGTTATGATAGCTAGCTGGCTATGGCTATCCAACATTGGAACTCTTCCAAGTCAATGTAAGCTTTTGGTTTTAGTAATTTATTGCCACCGGTGCTCACTGGTGTAACTGCTAAACTGCTTACAGACTGTACATTGTACTGCATGATTGTAGCGGGTTTACTAACGTGTTAGTTATATTAGCTATGTTGACTATGATGTTACTTTAGCTAATATGGTGACAACAATGTAGGCTGGTGTGTAGCGGTTATGAATGTTTTTCCACCTGGTCACAGACAGCTGATGAGTTGTGCATTGAAGTCCACAAGCAAAGGGAAAAGTTGAGAGGAGGAGAGTGCATAGATGAAAGAAGGAGTACAACGAGCTGTTTCTATGTGGCTGCTACGAAAGTGAACTGTGTTTATGTGTTATCAGGGGTGTATTCATTCTGCCGATTCTGTTGAAAAACCTTTATTAAACGCAAGCAAACGGAACGAAACGAGGATTAACATACCTGTATTTGTCCAATAGAAACACTATTTTGCAACTGTTGGACTAATGATTACACCCTAGATCAGCTAGATGCAGGCAAGAGTGTGCAAGGTAGTATTGAATGTGTCACTGTCTGTCACCTCAAATTTGTCTCTCGACCTGTGTGCACCTACGTTGTAAACTTTCATTCATAGGCTAGGTTGTAGCAACCTCATGATGGGTATTGGGAAAATGTGACTATCATGTCGTAGCCTAACCCTTTTAATGTTACGTTGAACAGGGTGAATGGAATATGAAGGACAGTCATCCAATATGCTGTAATAGAAATAGGCCATGATCATTAAAACATATATTGTCCTCCCTCATCTTAAATGGCACCGACCCCCACTGCTATATAGTATTATTCGCAAAGGTTGTCTAAATTATTTTGTCCTATAAGTTAATGCCTGAATAGTGCCCACTTCCTGTAACTTGCTCCGTTCAGCATTCCCTCCATCCTGTCTCCATGTGCCTGCCGCTGAAAAACATCCCCACAGCATGAGGCTGCCACCCCCGTGCTTCGCCGTAAGGATGGTGACAGGTTTCCTCCAGACGTGACACTTGGCATTCAGGCCAAAGCGTTCAATCTTGGTTTTATCAGACCAGAGAATCTTGTTTCCCATGGTCTCAGAGTTCTTTAGGTGCCTTTTGGCAAACTCCAAGCGGGCTGTGCCTTTTACTGAGCAGTGGCTTCCATCTGGCCACTCTACCATGAAGGCCTGATTGGTGGTGCAGCAGAGATGATTGTCCTTCTGGAAGGTTCTCCCATCTCCACAGATGAAATCTGGAGCTATGTCAGAGTGACCATCAGGTTCTTGGTCATCTCCCTGACTATGGCCCTTCTCCCCCGATTGCTCAGTTTGGCCGGGCGACCAGCTCTAGGAAGAGTCTTTATGGTTACAAACTTCCATTTAAGAATGATGGAGGCAAATGTGTTCTTGGGGACCTCCAATGCTGCAGAATGTTTTTGGTATCCTTCCCCAGATCTGTGCCTCGACACAATCCTGTCTCAAAGCTCTACGGACAATTCCTTCAACCTCAAGACATGGTTTTTGCTCTGACATGCACTATTAACTGTGTGACCTTATATAGACAGGTGTGTGTTTTTCCAAATCAAGTCCAATCAATTGAATTTACCACAAGTGGACTCCAATCAAGTTGTAGGAACAAGGATGTTCAATGAAAACAGGATGCACCGGAGCTACATTTCCAGTCTCATAGCAAAGGGTCTGAATTCTTATGTAAATAAGGTATTTCTGTTATTAATTTTTAAAATATTTGAAAAAGTTTAAAAAAAAACTGTTTTCGCTTTGTAATTATGGGGTTCTGTGTTTAGATTGATGACCAAAAAAATATTTTATCTTTTTTAGAATAAGGCTGTAACGTAACAAAATGTGGATAAAGGGAAGGGCTCTGAATACTTTCAAATGCACTGTATAAGTGCAATGATAGACAATGAAATTCAACGTATTATCCACACAGCATAGTTGACTGAAATGAGGATTAGTCCTGCACTTTCTATCCAAAAACTAATTCAGCTATAAATAAATAAAAACATGTATAATTGCATATATTAAAAGTATTTTTTCCAGCATTTCTGGCTCTATTCGTGTCTATTTGTTAGACATTGACTAAATCATGTGAAGTTGATTTATGAAAGTGGTAGGTATTTTTGTTTAGCAAAATACCAATACATGTATATATACTGTACCAGTCAAAAGTTTGGACACACCAACTTATTCCACGGTTTTTCTTAATCTTTACTGTTTTCTACATTGTAGAATAATAGTGAGGCCATCAAAACTATCAAATAACACATAGTTAAAAAAATATTTGCCCTTTGCCTTGATGACAGCTTTGCACACTCTTGGAGTAAAATATAATTTGATTTAACTTTTTTGGTTACTACATGATTCCATATGTGTTATTTCATAGTTTTGATGTCTTCACTATGATTCTACAATGTAGAAAATAGGAAAAATACAGAAAAACCATTGAATGAGTAGGTGTGTCCAAACTTTTGACTGGTACTGTACAGTGGCAATTCTAGACCATTTCAACTGGGGGGGCCAAGCTGGGGCCAGTTGTACTGTTAGAGGGGCCAGTTACATTAGACATTATTGTTGTCATATCGTTTTCTTCACTGCATTGCAGGCATTAGCAGGCAAAGACCATATCCCTCTAGTAAATGTGTGGGTTTAATTAGTGTTCCGCGTTGCCACTGTCTAATAACGGATGTAAAAAAAGAACGATAGCAAAAATTAGTTATGCAAAAATTATTTCATTCTCCACATTTAGGGGGGCCACAAGGGGGTCCAAAATTGTTGTCACAGGGCCACTGGCCCCCTGCCCCCAGAACCGCCAGTGGTACTGTATATACAAAATGTCCCCTTACTCAGTGTCAATAAAGGGTTAAAACAGGGTTAAGGTTGACCAGAGACAAAATAAGCAACAGTGGTTTTATTTATTTCAAAACAATGCTCTATTATTTACAAAAGTTCCTAGTACCTACACACACAGCAGACACATATTTAAGTTTACAGTCCAGTAAAAAAAAAACACTGCATGGTTTGTCCATGAACTGCATATGAAATTTTATTTTCATTTGATATACAACATAAATAGGTATACCCTATAGCCAATTCCAAAAGTGCAAGTAAGCAGGATTTCATGGCCCATTGCTGTCAGCTGTCAAACAGTTTCAGTTGACTTTTGTGGCCCTTGGAAACAAAGGTAAGTCTTGCAAAAGAGTCAGACGCTCTGCTATTTGGGATATTTCTGTCAACTCCCAGGGGACTGAGCTTGCCCTAGAAAAGGCTGAGGGCTGAAAAACATTGTTAGAGCACCACTGTTTATGCAGACTTCAGGTTCAGCAAGCATTTTCACTGATACATAATGGGCCAGTGCACACACAAACAATAGGTGCTCTCTAAGAAATGTTATTGTGCATGACTTTAACACAAATTTTATATGATCTAAAGTTATGTATTTTCCGACAGGGATTTATAAAATCTATATTGCCCCTCACAACCAGCACAAACATATACTAAATGTACAATATGCAGACAATGCTAGACACCTTGGCATTAGGAACACCTCTATTATGTGCTAAAGATTAATTTATAACCATCCATCTCTGAATTATAGAACAACATCCCCAACCTTGGTGGTCTTTTTATTCCCACATTTAAAACAGGGATTAGATTACATAAAAATGTACAGACAGGCGTGATTTCACTCTCATTCCTTTCATGATGATACATGTTAGTCGTGGAGCAAAAAGTGTATTACCTGGAATAAATCACCAACTGCCCAATCTTAAAATGTCCATAACCTTGAGTTATAAGGTTATATGTGCTAATGTCACATATGGGATATATCTCAAAGGAATTGCAATAGTCCTATCGCCATCCAGTTGGATTCATAGAGAACGTACACCACCGAAATGCATATGTGTAAACAAGGAAGGATTTCCTTTTCACATGACTGCAAAGCATTTCTACAATGTTTTCTTTGTACTGATTGCATGCAATATAATTAAGCGTACTGTCAATCATTAGTAGTAATATATACTTTTGTTTCTTTTTTTCCAGGCTAAAGTCACCCATTATGTAAACAGCACAACACCAAGGGCACAGTAATGGAAAATGATGCTTAATATGTGGTGTAATGTTAGTGTTGGAGCAGTGACGTAGGAGGCAGTGATGTCGCAGGTGAGAGTTGAGTACGGGTGCGAGAAGGAATATATTAGCCAGCACGTGTGTTCTGTAAAAGCCTTTTAATGACTTTATATTAAACAGTATAAACGCACAGAAGTAGACTGTGTCTTCATAAAGTGGCTGCAGGCATACTTTGAAAAGAGTTTGCAGGACTGAACCAGAGAGAGGAGAGAGTGGCTAGCATCGAGGAAACATTTTGATTGGCCAGCAGCAGCAAGCTCCAGCTCAGGAGGCTGCACAGCAAGCAACCGCAGCGGCGAGGCAACAAGTTGCATGCACCCCCGAGCGTGTCGTTCACCATACAGACCGCGGAATATTTGGACTTCTTAAAGTCCAAACGCAGGAGTGGGAGAAGTGGAAGTGGGAGAAATTGATCAGAAGGTTTGAAAATTTGAGACTGGCAAGATATTTGCACACCTTATTGCAGAGAAACCAGGTAAACAGGCTACTTTATTGAATGGGTGATGAGGAGAATATGTGCTAAAGCGGGAAAGAAAGATTTTATGTGTTTTTTGTGCCAAAGAGTTTTTTACATTTACGATCGAGCTAGGTTTAATCAAGAGAATGCAACAGGCAAATGAGACTGTAGACTCGTTTATCACGTCGCTATATGCACTGGTTGGAAAATGGAAAGTTCATTCCTAACTTGACCGAGAAGGCCAAAGTGCTAAGAGACTTGCTAAGAGACTGCTCAGAAGTGATGAAGCACTACATAGAGGGACGGCCGGACCCCAGCAGACTGTACAGGGCACTCAAGCACTCTGGTTACAGTGCATGAGGTCTTCTGTTACGGGGCACTAGGTTAGTTATACCATCCACAATGAGAAACAGTGTGCTCGAGAAAGAACATGAAGGACACCAGGGAGTAGTCAAATGCAAGGAACATGCTAGACAATCAGTATGGTGGCCAGGGTTTAGCAGTCAGATAAGCGGGTTAGTATTGAACTGCAGGGTGTGTATCAAAGAGAGAACAAATGTAAGAGAGCCACTCATGCCAACCAAACCGACCTTGGCAGAAACAACTGTCGGTGCAGACCTATTCACATTGAGGGGATCTAACTACTTAATAGTAATGGACTATTTCTCAAGATATGTAGTGATAGCTCAGCTCAGCTCAGCCTGTCGAGGTCCACAGATGTCATTGTACATTTGAAATCAATGTTTGCCCGCCATGGCATAGCAGAGACATTAGTCACCGATAATGGCCCGCAGTTTTTCGGGAGAAACTTGCAAGCCTTCACAACGACTATGGCTTTGAGCATGTGATGAGCAGCCCTCGGTTTCCATATCTGGGATTGCTCGCCTACAGATCTACACCTCTGAGCAATGGATACAGTCCAAAAGAACTTCAAATGGGGCGTCGCCTACACAGTACCTTACTTACCTTTCCAGCCGTGTTGAAACCAGTACTTCCAGACCTCAGGAAAGTTCAACACAGGGAAAGAGAGGAGAGGTAGATGGACGCAAAATGCTACAACAAGAGACATCGGGTGAGGGACCGTTCCAGACTGTCACCAGGAGGCAATATGTGGATCACTGACGCAAAAGCACAGGGCACAGTGACATCTGCACATCACAATCCCCACTCTTACCTTGTCAGCAGGCTACAAGGCACACTCAGGAGAAATCGGCATCATTTGGTGCCTATGACTGCTACAAAGAACAAATGTGAAGACAGCCAACAGTTGCACGTACCTGAGGACGACATGTCTAACTTTGTGAACTGTCAGGTCATACCTGCCAATGTGAGAACAAGATCAGGCAGAGAAGTGATAAAACCAAAGAGACTTTATCTTTGAGAGACTGAAAGTAACATGTATACAAGTTTAAAGTGTTGAGGATAATTCAACAGAAAAATAATTTGTCCAAGAAAATATCTGTGAAATGTTCACCTGATATACTGAGCTTTAGTGAAAAGCCAGACTAGGAACAAATCTGTTTTACAAGGGCAGAATAACTCCTTATGGCCTGCTGAGACAAAGGCAGTCTACCCTTTGTTCTCCAGAAAGGGAGATGTGGTGTAATGTTAATGTTGAGCAGTGAAGTAAGAGGCAGTGATGTCACAGGTGAGAGCTGAGTACGGGGGCGAGAAGGCGGAAGCCTAGGAATGCAGCCAGCACGTGTGCTCTGTAAAATCCTTTTTTTACTGTATATGAAACAGTATAAACATACCAGAAGTAGTCTGTGTCACCATAAAGTAACGTGCACAACACAATACAGTATGTTTCTAATTGATAAAAAGGACAGTATAAACAAATAAACACCTAATTTAATCGTCAACTGCATGTCCTTTCAATATCCTACTGAAGCATTTTTCACGTTCACACACTTGCACTCATAACTACAAACATATACCTCCTGCCAACACACTGAGATAGGGAGAGACATCTTGGCATAGGGTAAAATTACAAAGGTGGAGGATGCTCAAAGGTTGGAAATTCCCTGATGCAAAGAGGAATGCTTTGATATTCCCTCTTTATTTATTTAAAGCCAAGGAGAGGTTAAGATCTTAGTGTCCAAACTCATCTGAGCTTTAATCTAAAGTAGACGAGAAGATTACTGTTAATGTGGGCAGTCCTCACCCAAGATGAGCTGGCAAACATGACTTGGTGCTGAGTGAGGGGAGAGTGGAATCTGATGCTGCCTGTTTGTTTGAATGAGGGGATTAGACAGAGGATGCAGAATACAGGAAGGTAAATAAAGTAGAGGGATTGGCCTCTATGTGAAGCCAGTATGGACCACCACAAGTTAGGGCTCAAGGGGCTTTGGGTTTTACACAGCTTGGTTGCACCCTAAAGTCTTGCTTTCTGATAAGTAATGTATGGATATCCAGAGACAATGAAATAGTAATAGGGGTATTATGCTCATTAGTAACCTGTGTTATTGCTTTTATTTTCATTTCCTCATTTATTCCTGCATGACTAGAGATGCTCGATGGTGAGGGGAGCTCCATGGGCCTAGGAATGCAGCCAGCACGTGTGCTCTGTAAAATCCTTTTTTTACTGTATATGAAACAGTATAAACATACCAGAAGTAGTCTGTGTCACCATAAAGTAACGTGCACAACACAATACAGTATGTTTCTAATTGATAAAAAGGACAGTATAAACAAATAAACACCTAATTTAATCGTCAACTGCATGTCCTTTCAATATCCTACTGAAGCATTTTTCCTACTGAACCATTTTTTCTCAACATGAAACTGCACATATACAGTATGTCACCAATTTTCAGTATTCACCTAATACGTCCAGGGGTCCGCCTCTTAACTTTGAATTTGTGTCATCACTTCTTGTACCTTCAACACTTTCTGTAAGCAGGAACATCTACCCACACTCTGCTTTTGACAAGCTCTCTAATTACCTTTGCTATTTACGGTGCTCTGGCCGTCTGCTACTGATTTCTCAATTTCCTTGACAGTCAACAAACTGGTCCAATTAGAACAGGCTTGCCTCCAGCAGGTCTGGGCTTTAGTGACCACAAATCGTGTCTGCATTAAAAGTCACCATGTATAACTGCCTTCAGCTTTATCGCTAAACTGCCTGTTTTCAGGGAGAACAGGGCCTCTTTGGGCCTACACTTCGGTTTTATTTGCCTTTATTGACTGACCCAGGCACTCTGTTCAAGAGTTATAAGCTTTGAGGGTCCTAGAGAAGCGCCTAAAGCATTTTTTTTATCCCTCTGATCTCTCCTTAGTTGCTCCTCATCTCATGGCTCATGCAAATGTAGTGAGAATAAATTGAGGCAGTGGAGGTCGTCTTGACCAATGGGCAGAGTGAAAACTGAAGTGCCGCTATAGCTAAGATTAAGAACAAGGCCAGGGACATGGGGCCTCATTTATAAAAATGTTCTTAGATTTATACTTGAACTTAGTCGTAAGATCATTTCCGACTGCGTGCTTATGTTCGATTCATAAAAGATACTGAGCATAAAAAAACGGTTCTTACGCACCGGTGATGTATAAATCTCAAATTAACTTAAAATTGACGGCACCTGAACGTGTCTTACAATCAACGATTTCCCCTTACAGAATGCTAGCACAAATGAGGGTTTAGTCAGGAATAGCAGTGGACCAAAAGAGAAAAGCTAACTTTTGGAAAGCGAGATCACAACGATGGTAGAGGAGATTGAAGACAGGCAACATGTATTATTTGGTGGACTAAATAGTGGGTTGACAAACAAAGCCAAACAGGTAGCTTGGGCTTGACATCACAGTGCAAACAATGTTTTGATTTAGGGGGGGGTAAACATTGGAGATGACCATCATAAAATGCCAAAAGTGAACTGTTGCGTGCTGTTTTTGTAGCACTGAATATATCATGAAGTATGAATTAATGGCCTATTGCTAACATCAGAAACTAGAGTATCGCATACACAGCCCAGTTGCTAACAAGCAGCAAACTCGTTAGCTGTTTACTAGTATTTAGCACCTTATCGATCCCACAATGCAACACATTATTTACAGAGTAGAGAAAAATTGTAATATGGATTATAGTGAGTCCTAATGGTCAGTAAACTCAAATGCGGCAGAATGCAAAACATATATACAACTCAAACTCACCAAGATTGGCTCCATGGGGTACTAGCTAGCTAATGCAAAATATCTAATTAAAACAATGGGACTTCCATCCTTGAACATTTTAAACACTATTACTAATGTTGCGCAGATCGATAAGACAGAAAAGATTTGTAACTACCTTAACCCAACATTTAGCGACCTTGTCAAGAGGTTCAGATCTCTTGGCGTAACAGCTAAGGTGTTCGGTTGACAGTCGCATGTTCCCGGATTCAAGCCCCAGTTGGGGCTAACCTCTGACATTGCTATATTTGTGTCAAAAGTGGGATGGCTCCCCAGTTGCAGACATTGAGAGTGTGATCATGCATAAGGAACTTACAGTAGTGAAGTGTGAGGATATTTTAACTTTAACTCTTCACCTTTCAACTTCATCATAAAGTTGAGTTAAGGTGTTAGGTTGGCAGTTTCAAAGTCCCAGGTTCAAACTCTGGTCGGGACTACCTTCTGACTTTGCTACACATTATTTTAATTGGGCCAATCGTCAGGTTATAATGTATACATTTGGCCCATAAAGGGTACCTTGCCTGCCTGCCTGCTGGTATCTTCATTAGAGGTGGAGTAGGGAGGTGTCTCTATCAGGTCAGTGGGAGGAGTAAATTGCTGTGAGTGGGTTTTTCACAGCAGAGAGGTGAGAAAATTATAGGGCTCTAGAAATTAGGGGAAGGGCAATGCTTTCACACAAGCATTTTCACTGCACCCTCTCGTTACATAAAAGTTTCACAATAGTACTTTCATTCTTGTCGCAAGGACAAAAAGAGCTCAGCCAAAAATATTTGTAGAAATGCATTTACACTAAATATCCACAAGTTTTTCAATCCATAAAAAAAAAATATGGCAAATGTGTTGCTGCATATTAATAACTCCCATTACGTTTTAATAGAAAGGTCACACATCTTCTTTTCTGACTAATTTGCATTAGTCTATGCAGTGGTCTCTGGAACAATCAGATGCTTTTCACAATTGGTCAGTAGGCTTCAAGGTTTGACGTCTATGTTGAGGTTAAATCTTTGACATTTGCATTGACACAAGCCCTCTATTTTTACACTGAGCCTCCTCGACCAATAGCAATTTTTTTGTCTGGATGTGTATGGGGTATCAAGTTGCAAATGTCACCATTTTAATGCCGCTGACGGAAAATACTTTGTTATTAAAAGTAAACTGTGTGTGTGTATATGTGTATGTGGTGGACGTGTTTAAATATTCTTGTGGGGACCAGAAGCCCTAACAAAAATGTGACCATCTGGGGACATTCTGTTTGTTAGTCCCCACGAGGTCAAATGCTACTTCTAGGGGGTTTAGGGTTAAGGTAAAAATGTGTGTTATGGTTAGAGTTAGGAGCTAGGGTTCGTTTTAGGGCTAGTTTTAGGGTTTTTTAATTTTTATTTTTGGTTTAATGTTAAGGTTAGGGTAAGGGTAAGAGTACGGTTTAGGTGATAGAGAAAATAGGATTTTGAATGGGACTGAATTGTGTGTCCCCACAAGGTTAGCTGCGGCAGGTAGCCTAGTGGTTAGAGCGTTAGGCCAGTAACTGAAAGGTTGCTAGATTGAATCTCTGGGCTGACAATGTAAAAATCTGTCGTTCTGCCCCTGAACAAGGCCGTTAACCCACAGTTACGTCATTGAAAATAAGAATTTGTTCTTAACTGACTTGCCTAGTTAAATAAAACAAAAAAAAGTGTGTGTGATGGAGAGAAAGTCCTCCTCCCTGACCTCGTTTGGCACAGTTTAGCTATTTCACTGCATTATCATTGCACGCTTCCCATCCACAACAGTTCATGCATATACAATGACACTATTGTGAAGTTTCTGTTAGTTTTTTCGGCTGTTTGTGCACACAAAACATTTTCTTGAAGCAAGCTGAATTTCATCAATTCCTTTATAAAAATAATTCAATGGAAATATTACATTTACATAACTATTCAGGCCCTTTACTCATTACTTTGTTGAAGCACCTTTGGCAGCGATTACAACCTCGAGTCTTCTTGGGTATGACGCTTCAAGCTTGGCAAACCTGTATTTGGGGAGTTTCTCCTATTCTTCTCTGCAGATCCTCTCAAGCTCTGTCAGGTTGGATGGGGAGCATTGCTGCACAGCTATTTTCAGGTCAACCTAGAGATGTTAGATCGGGTTCAAGTCCGGGCTCTGGCTAGGTCACTCAAGGTATTTCTTATAAGGTATTTCTGTTTTTATTTTTAATAAATTAGCAAACATTTCTACAAACCTGTTCTTGCTTAGGCATTTTGGGGTATTAGGTGTAGATTGATGTTGAATTTTTTGTGGGAATAAAGCTGTAAGGTGACAATGTGGAAAAAGTCAATGGGTCTGAATACTTTCCGAATGCACTGTATACTGACTACAGCGTCTCAAGATGGACAAACAGTACTATTGCAGCTTTTTTCTCATTTTTCAAGCGAAGGTCTTTTAAGGGAGTATTCGAGCACTTTCATCTGGGTCACCTACTAGGCGCCAGCCGAACCGAAGCATGCCAAAGCCTTAAGTCCTCGCTGTATCCAAATATGATCCAGCCAATTATCTTGACATGTTAAGGACCAAAGATAAATAGGTGACAAATATCTGCAGCAACAGTGATAGCGGCAGTACAATAACTACTGTACATATCTTATTTGAATTTCAACAGTAGATGGCAGGGAGACGTGGCAACCTGAGCTATATTCCTGTTTTTAAGGGGGTAGCAGGGAGTTGACTGTAATTGCATTGCATATGGGAATTCTACTGGTTGCTTCATAAATAACATCAAGTGTCTTTGACTGTCATAACAGACAAATGTGGACACTCAGTAGATGTCACAGATTTTTTTTTGTGTTTTGACGAATATGACCGGAAATTGTACCATAGGGCGATTCCACAGCAGCGGAAAATATTTTTTATATCTCAGATTGTCCTGGCAATTCTCGCATAGGAACTTTGCAAGTAAGGATGTTTAATATAGCTGAGCTTGATGTTGAATTTCTTTTAAGTATCACAGAGAAGAATTGAGGGAGAAGAGACAAAAGGTCAGATGTTTGGTACGTCTTTTAAAATGTAATAAAATGTTAAATGTCCTCTCTCCCCTCCCTGCAGCCTTAACGTATTTTATTATCTTTTCAAAAAGTATTTTGAGGGAGGAAAAATTCCTGAGAATTAGTGCTTTAATTTAACTATAACTCAATCATCCCTTTGGGGGGTTAATACTATTTCAGTGTCTGGGTGGCAGTTGACAATATTCAGGTTTTTGATTCAATCCCTGTGGCATATGCAACCAAAAATATTGATTTGTCATCCTCCTTGTTGCATTGAGTCCCTAAGCCATAAGTGGCTTTTTGAGGGCTGTTGATCCATGATATATATGTAAAACATTTGTTTTAATTAAGTGTGCACACAGTATGGAAATAGGATACTTGACTAAATGACTGAAACCAACAATAACACTACTAATTGCAGTCTGTGTTGCAGTTACTGTGCCTTTTGGATCAATAATTAGAAAAGTGTGGTATTGTGTTTAAAAAAAACTGAACATGGCTTGTCAAGCTTTATCAAAAGATGAGTGGAGAAATAGGCATAGCTGTGTTGCAGGTTGTTTAACATAATTATAAAACTGCATGTCAACCCTTCTGAAAATATATAACACAAAATATGTAGTTGTGTTGTAAATGTGTAATAAACTATTGCTTATCTACACAAACTGCAAATTAATACATATTTTCAAATATCCATTATTATCATTTCCTAATAACATTTGGCCTTGCTGGGTCCCACAAACACTGTCTTTTTGGACCTGTTTGGGATGAAGTGAAGCATATGCACAAGCTGAGGCAACGTTGCTATACTACTAAACTCAAGGAAATAAAACACTCAGAGGATTAGAACAATTTAGAAAGAGACCCCCTTCTTTTCAATTGTGCCTTCAACGCGCTGCGGCTATTTCTCTCTGCCCAGCATGAGCTCCACTTTGTGGCTTTTAATAACCTGCCTCTCCAAGCTCCTACCCCCTGAGACACATTTTTCCCCACTTTATTTGTGCCGCTCTGTTTCTACCTACCGGCAGCTGCAAGGAGGAGTGAGCTATGGACGCAGCAGCAGCAAATTTCTTCCAGTTGCTCAACACGCTAATCCTCCCCTTTTCTTTGCAGCTCAAGCATTATATTGCAGTTTCATTGACTGGGAGGTGTTGTGTTGCAGTGGAATCAATAGCTGAGGGGATCCCAGCCCAACGATTAGCTTGTCAGTCAGGCCTGTGTGGTTGGAAGGAGGGGAGGCAGTGTAAATCCCAGAATACCAGGGGCCACCGGCATGGAAAAGCTGGAATGCTGGGAGCCGCCAATTGCTCCGCACCACCTGTTGTAAGAGGCAACATGTGCTGAGTGTATTAACCTTTCTGCTACTGTGGTTTAACCACTGCCTGTTGCCATTGGTCTCCCCATAACTTCTAGAGCATTTAACCATGAGAGTCAGAGACACAGCTATGGGAGAATCAAAGAGACAGGAACATTTACTCTGTGTTCATTCTTAAAATCTCTATTTTGGGGGGGATCCAATTTCAATAACCTTGTCCTATAAATGCTTAAGTGACATGATGATAGGGGCAGGAGTTTTTCTGACCATGTGACCATGTGAGTTTTTCCTGATCAGGCCATGTGGTAAGCCAAATCTGTAGGCTATACTATGATATACAGTAATACTATATATTTTGTACTTTGATTGTATTGGAACTGGACACCCCAACTTGTCACACTAAAACATTAGACCTAGAATCATTGCACTAGTACTGTCAATTTATTGGTCAAACATGATGTTGTGCGTGTCCATTATTTTAATGATCAAAACTTGTTTCCACATTCCTAGGAAGCAGAAATTTGAGTATTATTACCGTCTATTTCTTGGGGTTTAGAGTACAGTGTCATATTTGTTTTGGCACATTAAAAGAATTCCTCAGGGTCAATCCCTGGAAACACTGGACTTGGATTCATTTCCTGGACACTTAGGAAGAGTAATTGTAAACTATTTGTATATGAGCCAAATGCGAGGGGAATTTAGACAGAGCAAATCTTTGACCTTTCAGAAATATTTGGCCCTCGTCCCAGAGTTGACACACAGTTCATGATCAATAGAATGCCATCTGATATTTAGAGTATACATACAACATAGACAAAGAGTTATTATTACAAATGTTATACAATGTCTTCTTTCTGCTATCTATCATTTGACGTTTATTGTCACGAATCTTGCCCTGGAGGCAGAACGGAGCGATTCCTGCTAGATGGGCCAGCTGCTTAGTCAAAATTGGCTATATTGTAAAAATTCATGAAATTTTGCTTTTTGGTCTTAATTTCAAGTTAGGGTTAGGCATTAGGATTAGCAGTGCGGTTAAGGTTTAAAATCAGTTTGTACAACTTTGTGGCTGTGCCAGCTAGTGACCACTTTGCAGAGCTGTCTCCAGAACAAGATTCATTACAATAAATGCCAACCTGCACAGGCCTGTGGCCTGTTACCAGAGGCCTTTTTTTAAAGAACCTCACCCATGTAAAGTATACAGTATGTTGTGTTAAATACAGAAAATAGTTGCATATTATACCAGTAGCTCTATGGTTTCCCAGAAAAAGGAAAAGCATTAAAAACATAAAAATAGTTTTGCAGAATAAGTGAGGCAGGTCACCCATGATACAAGTCAGTATTCGATGTCCATCCATGTCTGAGGATGTCGGGAGATGACATGGAAACCGGCCACTAGGGGCAACAGTGAGCGCTGTTACAAGTAGGTTTTGGTTTTGCTAGGGCGTTGTGGTCGCAGATTGCTGATGTGCATAAGCCTCTGGTTCTAAAGATTGCATGTTTGAATCCAGTGATAGAAAGTTGTTTTTTTATATTTTTGTTTTAAGTCTATCCCAATCCTTAACACTTACCTTAACCATTTGGAGTTAATGCCTAACCTTAAGAATTCGGAAGTTAATGCCTAAACTTAACCCTAACCTTAAAAATGTGGAGTTGATGCATGAAATGTACCTTAAAAACTGAAGTATGACGTTTGGAACAACTTTGATGTTCGACATTCGAGAAACACAGTTGAACGTCTAATTCTGACGTGAGACTGAAAGTTTATTGGGATAAGCAGTATAGATGGGCATCCAAATCCTCCATTTCAAAATGATGAGCTCTGCCAAGCTCCTCAATGGGCAAAACCATGATTCCTATTTCCAACTTTCTCATTATAAAATCCATGTCGACTCCCAGCCAAGTCTCATTTTTAGACATATAACTTATTCATATCGTTACATAATGAATAAATGATGCCAAGTTTGAATGCTAGGGTTCTGTGCAACAAGGTACGAACGAGTACACTTAGCTTTCAGAATGACTGATAAACAAAGTACTATAATGGAAAGGGGAACTAGAGTCAAGTTGCAAAATGTCAAAAAATTCAACTTAAAATTCATAGAAAATGACATCTAATTGTTAACCAGCAAAGGTTTGTACCCATACCATCACAATCATAAATGACACTTAACTGTGTTTTTCTTCTTTTTACACAGAACACTCTCTTTTTCACCATGTGAAATACTGCAGGCCCACTTTCCCATCCCTTTCTCGTAAAGGACCCTCTCCCTTACTTGTCCTTTAAAGACTCTTGTTTCACTAGTCATCCAGTGGACTGACTAGGGAAATGAACGACTGTATACTTACACTTGGTTGGCAGGTACTGTAGCTGGTGCACACTGTATAGAAGACGTGTTGCTTGTAATCACTTGAAGCTCTTGCCATCAGGCCTGGGATAGTAAAAAGCAGCCCAGATAGGAACTGGAGGCCAGCTGGTGCAAAACTGGGTCGCACTGGGGGAGATAGAGCAAGGGCGCTGAGCACCGCTGGAGGAGAGAGTGGAGTCAAGGGCAGGATGGAGTGTCCTGTTGATAGGGGTGTGGGCCTCATTAACACAGTACATTACTTCCACTAGCCTAAACTCTAGTTCATGTTTAACACAGGCTCTATCTGTAACAAAATGATAACACTCTAACAAGACACGTGGTGATGATAAACAGAAATGTATTTCTTGATTAAAATTCAATGCAGATCACCAAAATATTTCTGTATGTTTGTTAACCTTATGCAAAGCATGACAGCCATTTATGTCAACAGAGACATCTCTGTCTGCCTCCATAAAGTCACTTAAAATGTCATGATCTTTCCTTTAAAGCAAAATAAAAGTGTCAGTTTTGTGTATACAACATGGAGAGAGCATGGCTTAGCCCTCTGTTTATCAGGGAATCTGGAACCTCTGTTTCACCTGTGACCGAATGCTTCAGCTCATAATATTTTGCCAACAAAATACATATTTGGTGGATGAAAACAACCTCCGCAAACAGTAAGAGCTTTGAGTTGTGGTTATGCCTCGTTGCCAGCCACAAAAAGAGACCTCCATACTTGGTGAAAAATTAGAACTGTGAGTTCCCTCAACACTACAACGGAGGGTGGTTACCACAATTCTCAAGTGTCCGAGTCCCATTGAATAGCAGATAATTCATGTGTGTTATGTGTGTGTAAAGAGTTTGGCAAGCTCAAGACTGTCTCTCAAGAGTCCTTACCAAGGGATCTGGGAGAACGTTCTAGATCCCACGGAAAAAGACTCATCAAGAGGGAAAACACACCAGCGTGTAAAGTTATTAGCCCCACTTTGGGCAATGTATGTGAAACAAGCTCTCATAAGAGCTGCTGAGAATCCTTTAACTCACATTACTCCTCCTCCCAGCTTTGTTTCATTTTCAGAAGGGTCACCCTCTCCATGTGGATAGGTCCTCGGGCCCAATTATCTGGCTACAATGCTCAATTAGCCACAATCCCTCTTTTGAGGTAACAAAAAGAGGGCTTTACATTTTTAAGACTAGAAAAAAGGACAGACCTAAAAGTAAGATGGCATTTGTGGGCTCAACACTAAGCAATGACTAGAATGTGTTTGCTGTCCTCAACGTAGTCATATTTCGCCTTGTATGTTATTACTACCTTCAACAATGGAATATATTCATTATGCTACAGACTTAACCTAAATAAATGTATAAATATGCAATTTAAACAACATGTTCATGTTATTGGACACAGTTAAAGTTGGAGGATGTCTGTGTGTGGATATACAGTATATCTCAATGAAACCATCACTGATCAACGCATGGATTCTCCAGTCCAGGTAACAGCCATCCCTAGCAAGGTCACATTCTGTCAACCGGTGCTCAATTAAAAGGGGCATTAACCTTGTTTATACACTATAACAGCAAAATGGAGTGAGGCAGTACATTTATTGTCGTTAAAAACAGTGGGAGGCCGCTTACTCCTGGCAGCCTGCCCACAAGCCATATGAACTGGGCTGGCACAAGCAGCCTTTAAGCCGTTCAAAATCAACTCTGGACCTCGAAGCCAGTTCCGCTGCATTTTTGTTGTTCCCGTCTAATCAGGGACTGATTTAGACCTGGGATACCAGGTATGCAATTAATTATCAGGTAGAACAGAAAACCAGCAGGCTCCGGACCTCGTAGAGTTGAATACCCCTGCTCTTAGCCAACACAAGGGACACATTTGGGAAATGCTAGTGATAGCCGCAGCCAAAAATGGAAGAAATGTTTGTGCTGTACCCTGCCCTTCCTCTACATGCCTTGCAGATAACGTAAAGCATTTTTGAGAGGTATATTTAGGAGGCAGAGGCGTCAGCTACGATGGAAACTGTCTGCACAGCTTTATTACGTGGAACCCATGGCCACTGACCAAGTTCACAGCACTGTTGAAAAAAAAAAAACGTGGTGGTGTGGTGGTGCCCCTTTGATTATGAGTGTGCCAGGGACTTCGGCCTGCCACTCACTCTCCTCCGCTTACCCCGTGCTCCATCCGCTTACCTGCCAAGAAAGACTCATAACAAAAAACCCAACCAGATGAAATTAAATATTTTCCTCTGTCTTTATTTTTATGGAATAGTTTAGTTGGAATGAGCCTCGGACAAGTCATTTGTGCAGACTTTGGAAAGCTCACTGTTTGAAATCGTGAAATTTGGATGGCGTAAACATTTAGTGCAGGTTATTTAAGAATCTACATTTTTGACAACTGACACATGTACTGTAACTGCCTGGTCAAGTCCCCCAAAGGTCATTACTGTAAACCTCTCAAATGAAGTCACTCATACATTACAAATGAGAAGTTAACCTAGGTTAGTTTGTATTGAACTTTTCCGCCTCTCTCTCTCTGACTCAGACGCTCTCTGTCTCTCTGTCTGTTGCTCTCTGTCTGTTGCTTTCTCTGTCTCTCTCTCTTTCTGTCTCTCAAAACAACGGTACAACACATGTTCAAACACAATTACACTGAGTGTACAAAACATAAGGAACACCTTCCCAATATTGAGTTGCACCCCCTTTTGCCCTCAGAACAGTCTCAATTCATTAGTGCAAGGACTCTAAAAGGTGTCGAAATCGTCCCACAGGGACTCCAACCCAGCAGCGTTGCAGTTCTTGACATCTACTACCATACCCCTTTTAAAGGCACTTAAATGTGTTGCCTTGACCATTAACCCTCTGAATGGCACACATACACAATCCATGTCTCAATTTCTCTTTAACCTGTCTCCTCTCCGTCATCGACACTAATTGAAGTGGATTTAACCGGTGACATCAATAAGGGATCATAGCTTTCACCTATAATCACCTGTCATGGAAAGAGTAGGTGTTCCTAATGTTTTGTCCACTCAATGTATACTCTATGTACAAATGTTTGGAATGTCACATATTTCTTCAAGCTTGATATTGGCATTCACATACTTTGAAGGGGTTTGAAGCTTATCCCAGTCAATAGATCTTTACCTGTAACTAGGGTTAATATATCAACTGTACAAGGAATAGAGCCACAACACATTATAATATATGCCATTTAGCGGACACTTTTAGCCAAAGAAACGTAGAGTCATGTGTCATACATTTTTACATATGGATGGACCCGGGAAACAAACACACAATCCTGGCATTGCAACTGCCAACATCTACCAATTGAGCCATACAGGACCATGTTTGTTTTATTGACTTGCCAGCCTGTATTCTAAGTATCTTATACTGTGTTCACTAAAAGTAAAAGAATGCAAATCTGTTACGCAATTATAGACAATGACTAGTATTGTTAAAGCAGTGGTAGGTTGACTCTGGTTGGATGGAGCCTGTTTTCTATTTGTCTGTCCCACTGTGCAGGCCATTTTCAGCTCAGGCTTTGCAATCCACCATAAACAAGATGCTATTTCATAAATGGAGGCTGTGTTTATCCCCAAAACACACAAGGAATGCATAAAAGCTCTCTCCTTGCATCTATGATTTAAAGTATATTATAGCCTATTATAAAGAGCTATTATGAATGCTTATAGCATGTTTTAGAATACCTATTACGAGCCTTGTGTGCTTTATTATGAAGGCATCTGTAGCCTTTAGGAAATTAAAGGATAAAAGTAGTATTGAGCTGTTATACATTATATGGTATGTCTTAAAATGCTCTATGAGGTGGTAATATAACTTTTTTATTTTACCTTTATTTAACTAAAGCAAGTCAGTTAAGAACAAATTCTTATTTTCAATGACAGCCTAGGATAAGTGGGTTAATTGCCTTGTTCAGGGGCAGAACGACAGATTTTTACCTTGTCAGCTCAGGGATTTGATCTTGCAATCTTTCGGTTACTAGTCCAATGCGCTAACCACTAGGCTACCCTGCTGCCCCAAATGTGCAATCATAATACATAAATATATATGTTACCAAAGCATTCTCAAACTGTTTTCACTGTCATAACTCCATCTGGCATTAAAGAGGGTTATCAGAGATGATTGTGTTAACTTATGGATCGTAAAAGGAAATATGTGTGATACTATTTGTGTGTTTATTCTGAGACGTGTCTTGCTAAAGTTCTATTACAGATGTGTTCCTACATCAGTATTGCAACTGTCACTGTTATTCTTAGAGGAGTGGCATGTAGTTAACTTATATTTAAGGCCTGTAATTTGTGGTTGATGGCACACTTTGAGATCAGTTCAATCTCAGTGCCTCAGGCATCTACGCACAGGACTTGATTAGAGCAAATTACATGAGGGAGCTACTGCTGTAACCACAGCTTGGGGTGAATGTCATTGTGGCATTTCTGGATGGGGTTATATGAGAGAATCTTACAAGGTACAGTATGCAAACAAAAACCATTGTGAAAATAGCCTGATATTTAAAATGTTTTGTTTTTCAAGTATTGTGACAATTTAGTCAGCAAAAATATACTTTAAAGTTTGAATATAGAGGCTCCTAAATGTGTGATCTAAATGAAGGTATTGTCTGGCTGCAAACTTGAAAGATCCACTGTTTTCAAAGTTCTCTACACTCAACCTGTGGTTTTCTGAAGCCACTGCAAATGTTGTGGTGAAGGAACAACTGTTTTAAATCATGAGAACACCATATATCCCTGCCTTGTCTTTATAACAAGTGGCTTGTGAGCCTCATGGTAAGACAACAGATCTTATCAACATGCACATACACATTTACACACATTTCACTAAAGTAGTCATTTGATTCCAAAAAGGTTTGTTTACTTCATTATTTTCTACTTTATGGATTTTTAGTCTTTGGGGATAGATACTGTGGAAGCCCCAGCTAAACCACACCATACAATACCATACTTTACCATACCATACCACACACACATCCATGCCGTTCACATCACATCTCCTCTTGAGGAATTGGAGGACCCCAGGAAGAGTAGATGCTGTCTTGGCAGCAGCTAATGGGGATCCCTAATAAATACAAATACAAAATACAAAGGCAGAACTTTCCTTAAGCGTCCATCTATTCTGAATGGGAGTGTGTATGTCATGTCAGAGGAGTGGAGTTTCTTATGGATTCATTAGCCTCTTCGGGCTCCCCCCTCTTCACTCCCTTGGCCCCTTTTACTTTCTGTCAGTTCTCTCTCCTCTATCGTTCTCTCTCTCTCTCTCTCTCTCTCTCTCTCTCTCTCTCTCTCTCTCACTCTCTCTCTCTCTCTCTTTTTGTTTGCTGTCTATAAGAGTTTTTTAAGCCCAGCCAGTGTTTGTAATTAGCTCCCAATGCTGGAATGGAACATGTTGAGGTGGGTGTTAATGAGACGACCAGGCCCTCTTTCTCACAGCAGGCTGAGAGCAGAAACAGAAACCGGGCTTTGTTCCCTGGACAGGGAGAAGACTAAAAGCTGCTAGAACGTGTAAAGTAGGACCTCTGGAAAATATTAACAGGCATTCACAGTTAAAAAGAAAGCTCAATTGGAGTGAAACAGAACGCAGTTTTAATGACTGTCACCTCTGTAAAGTGTGGAGTTGGAAAACCTTTAGGAACCTGGTATTTGTAATTTCAGGTATATTTTGGAAATTATGCAGACCCTCTTTCCATGAAATATATCATACTTAGTGTAGTAATGTAGTTTCTCATAATTTTCTGTTCATGTGGAATTTGGGTTTTATGAATGTTAGATGTCAGGATTATGCTATTACAGTCATGTTGATCCCTAAAAAACACAACCATTGTAGTTAAACCTCACAAAACATTTGTCACATGTTTTCCCCTACGTGTTGCATTTTTCAGAACGAATCAAGACAAGAGATAGTTTAGAAAATAGAAAACATATTAACGTATAATTTACCTGGAATCACAAAGTGTACTACATATTGACAAATGTAGTGCAGTGTGTTGTACAGTGATATCTAGCGGTAATCACAAAGATCTAGATTTAAACACTTGATCTTCCAGGTCAGAGTTCAAAATCCCTGGGAAAGCTGTGGGCGTTATTCCCAAACCTTTTAAGATCCATCCTTTTTTCACAAGCCCCACATTTAACTACACTGCTGCCGGAGCAATCCATTATTGTGTCAAAGTTCTCGTTCTCCTCCGGCCTGGAAGCAAGGCACAACAGCTTGCTTTAATTTCAGTAGGGGAAAGCCAGGACTATGTTTCAAGTCTCTCGCTCCTCCAGATGTGACTTGATCAAGGGAAGTTGACTAAGCGCTTTGTGTCCTTTAAGACACTAATGTGATTATATCACATATTTTCAGCAGATTCCCATTGCTATTAGTCTTTGTGTGAGGTCTCTGACTCAATGGTCTCTATCTGGATGGAAAGCAGGGAGATTTTTATTCAGCTAAGTCTGGTTCCTAGCCAACCAGAGTAAACGGGGGGGTGGGGGTCTGTTTGCATGGTGGGGGTAGGGCACCTCAATAGGGAGGCTAAGGGAGTATACTTCGACACAGAAGCTTGTCTTTGAAGATTATTTTCCAAACTGGAAACTTTGTTTGCTTGCAAACAATCCATGTGCTCTTTTCATCCTCTTCAGTTATATCAGTTTGAATAGTTAAGGATACTTTGTTATGGATAGTCTGTGTGTTATCATGATACAGGTGTGTTTTCTGTGAACATTGCGATCAGGTGTGAATGTTAAGGATACTGATTTTGGTCACACTGGACAGGAATAGTCACATGGAGAGAAAATCCTGTTGATTTCCTGGTGCACAGCTGAACAAAGGCAGATAAAAAAAACATGTCAGAGAAAGCCTTTGGCACCTGACAGGATGCATAAGTGTATTCTGACCTCGTTTCCACGCTCACTTGGCCTTCCACACGGAAATGAAATGGCTGAAAGCAATAGTGGGACAATGCAATGTATTCAGAAACAAATTGCTAACTAAATGTTTTTTCTGTTGCATTTAATCAACACAATTGAAAGATCCATTATTTGATTTTAGCAAAGATGATCACAAATGAGATAGAAAGGACATTAATGGGTAAATCAATGTTTTTTTGTTGTTGTTATGAGAAGCGTATTAACAAGTACCATTGAATTTGGGGGTGGCAAAGTAGGTCCTCAACATTTTCAAGGTTTTTATTTGGTCTGGGGTCATATTTCTAAGTGTAAAGAACAGCTGTGGTATTTATTTATTATTTTACCTGTGCTCTCATATTTGTTAAGAAACAATTTGAATGCAACAGGACACTTGAGCCTTCACAGGTCAGACCTTGATATTTTATGACATCAGACTTCCCCAGGCATCCCAAAACTTGGATCAACAGCCTACTTGAATCTAACTATCTCCAAACAAACATTTTGTTTTACTGCAGATCTGAAATCGTTCTGTCCAGCGAGAACAATTCCACCCAACAGGACTCGGATGCGAGATTCAATCATGATATTTGACTTGTACCACAACCATCCCATCAGATTGGTCTAGTCCAAGTATGGGTTTTTTAGTCAGTTGTCGCTCTGCAGGTGGAGGGTTAAGGTTAATCAGCATCTCTACCCCAGGTCAGGGAAGGACCCTGATGAGTGGATGCATAAAACCATGTGTGTCATTGAGAAACAGGGATTACTGTGTGATTTCTGAACTTTGCATTACGACAAACAGGATAATCCTGCTGTAGACAGTTTGTTAAATGCAAGAGCCACTTCCTTATTGTTTGGAGCCAGTTCGTGGAGGAGGGTAGTGGATCCCATATGGCCCAGTCAGGGGCAATTAATGCTGGGCTTAATGGCTTAATGCTCTTTTCTCACACCAATATTCAATCAAACCAGCCTTGAGAATGCATGACACACAGGAAAAAATGTGGGTCAATAGTAGTATGTAAATCAGTGTAGTTGCACATCTACTGAATAATCCTATGCTCCACTCAGTTTATGTGTCTAGGTGGAATGCCTTCTAAGTTTCTGTGATGTGGCATATCCTTTGGAATCCCCATTACGTAGAATCCTAGCGTCACTGATATTCTTGTTTGACTCTTACTCTCACCAGGACTGAGTAGAGTTCCTGAGGATCCAGTCTAGCTAGCTGAAGTGATTGACTTTTGATGCAATAGACTTCCATGGGAAGAGCCTATGGTCATATGGGGTTGCTGAGGTGGGGTCGGAGGCTAAATCCCTGTTTAAAGACACCATTAGCTTGCACCATCAACAGACAGGCCATTTCAGTGTATGTTGGATGAAATGTAATTTCCCATCGGCTTTATGGCCATTTCTGATCCTTGGGCTCTTGTCAGTGAACTCCTCTGGAGAGACATCATCAGTAATATAAGGATGACTCTGGCAATACTCAGCGCCTTAAAAGGCACTTCACTTCCCCTGGCTGTGTGGATGGGTTAAGGAATGTGAGAGCACAGGTCACAAGTAAACGGTTTGCAAACACTATCGAATTGCGCACATTTAAGTAGCTTAAAACAGCTTGGATGTTAAATTTGAAATATGTGACTTCCGTTTGGAGTAGCACCAGATTCACTAACCCTTAATTACTTCCTGAAACATGGGTTGTCATCATGTCATCTTGTGGGTAACATTGTTTGACAAAGTTACCTCGCCAAACTGGTCAGTTAATTATTCAAGCAGTCTTCCAACAACAACCCATTTGATTTCGATAGTATATTCAAGAATGGACCAAAAAGGGCAATTCATGCTTTGTTCAAATGTCTTTATATGTTTGAATGATTACTTTGGACAACATGTGAATATGCATGTTGGAATACAGAGGGGCCATAAATGATAGTTGGAATAACACTCATTAGAATAATTCTATTGGGAGTAGCAGAAACAGTATAGTTCAACACTACAAAACTAGCATGGCACTTTGTATGATGTTCTTCTTTTTTTCTCCCTCATTATCGGCAAGCAGAAACTTGGCATGTGTAATGATTCATGAATACACTCTTGAGGAGAATACAAAACAGCATGAGCCCTGGTCTGGCCAGGAGTGCTGTAGTTATAATATGAAACATTATGGCTCCACCACAGCATCCCTACTACACATGTTATTGTTTGTTGCCAAACAGCTCTTTAATTGAGAACAACAGTAAATCTAAGGTAAAATAATTGCCAGATTAGATGAGAACATGTGCTCATATCCCATGTAGGTTTTAGAGTTATACACTAAAGTGACATGTTTTTTTTCTCACTACTTCCTGTTCCAACCTGATGTCAGGGAGACATTTATTTCAATGGAACCAATTTCTTCACTATAAATTATGCCAAAATCAGAATATATTTAGGGGAGAACATAACTGAGGGATGATCTATGAATATTCTACTGACATTTTCCATTATGTTCTTGCACAGGTGATTTATTCTGTTTCAAAGATTTCCTCCATCCCATTCAGTCATCTCATCTCGAGAATCTGATGCATCTAGTTCCCTATCTCTTGTACAACACTTGTGTTCCCCTTTTGAAAAACACCCCACCCATTATTAGTTATTGATCATGTCAAGATCTTCTTGGTCTCTGTCTACTCTCACTTTCTCATGCTTTCCAATTTGACCTAGATAGTTTGTGTGTATGAATTGATATGTTGGCTATGTTGGCTCAGACTGTCTTCTCTCTGGGTCCTCCCCACCCACTATACAGTACAAAGATGTAACTTTCTCTCAACCACACGTGCTTCTTGCTCAACTCAGTTGTTTCCCCTTGTCTGTCTGTCTGTCTGTCTGTCTGTCTGTCTGTGTGTGTGTCTCTCTCTCTCTCTCTCTCTCTCTCTCATACACATAAGCAAACACACACACACTTTATTTAATACATCTCACAAATTCCTCCAAATGAGCTAAGGGACAACATATTATTTATACAGAGGAACATTGAAATGTTTTAGCTGGATCAGTCAAAGTGCGGGAAGCGTATCCAGCTGTGTCTCTTCAACCATGATACACTTCACTTGTAAAACATGCTCATTAGTTACTCAACACTTCTTGGGCTGCCTAACAAGGAATTCCTGTTGACAGTTTGCCCACCCTGTTCCCTCCCACATGCTCAGAACCCCCCACCATGAAGGCTCTGGGTCTCTCCCTTGCTCTGCTCACGAGAAAGCCAATCTCCAATAAGTTAAGGCTAAAGTTATTTCATCCAGGAGGAGAAGAGCTTATGGATCTGAAGCATTTATTATAATGAGGTATACAGGGCTGGTTTGAGGTATAGAGGGCTAATTTGAGGGCTGGTTTGAGGTATAGAAGGCTGGTTTGATGTTTAGAGGGCTGGTTTGAGGTATATTGGGATGGATTGAGGTATACAGGTCTGGTTTGAGGTATACAGGGCTTCAAGAAAATACATATTGTGTCTGTTTTACATAATTTGTAAGTAAACTCTACAAATGTCATGTTCAAGTGGTTTTATGTAAGATCTCATTTTGGTTCTATATTGTGTGGTCACATGTTTGTCTGTGTGTTTCTTAGCCCTCCTTCTCTTCTCCTTTCCATTCTGTGATATGGACATCGGCCTCTGATCGGGAACACTCAGATCCCAGAAGGAGAGCCTGTCCTACCATATGACATTGAAACAGCCCAGGACATTTCCTCCATTCATCACACAGGCTGCCTTTTTTTCTACCAAATGTTGAATAGTTTGAGATGTATCTGGCACAGGGATACAGGTTCTGAAATACACAGATCCTTCAGACTGTTTTGTTATTATTAGCAAGTACTGTAACTGTAATTTAACACTTAATTTGGAATGTTTGCTAAATCCATATTATCAAGATAACATGTTAAATCAATGGGGGGTAATAGAACTGCTGCAAAATGTTGGGTAGAGCTCTCTTCTGTTTACATACACTACATGACCAAAAGAATGTGGACACCTGCTCATCGAACATCTCGATTCCAAAATCATGGGCATTAATATGGAGTTGGTCCCCACTTTGCTGCTATAACAGCCTCCACTCTTCTGGGAAGGCTTTCCACTAGATGTTGGAACATCGCTGCGTGGACTAGCTTCCATTCAGCCACAAGTGAGGTTGGGCACTGATGTTGGACGATTAGGCCCGCAGTCGGTGTTCCAATTCATCCCAAAGGTGTTCGATGGGCTTGAGGTCAGGGTTCTGTGCCGGCCAGTCAATCGATCTCAACACCGATCTCAACAAACCATTTCTGTATGGACCTCGCTTTGTGCACGGGGGCATTGTTATGCTTAAACAGGAAAGGGCCTTCCCCAAACTGTTGCCACAAAGTTGGAAGCACAGAATCATCTAGAATGTCATTGTATGCTGTAGTGTTAAGATTTGGAGATTCGTCCGTCAGATTACCAGATGGTGAAGTGTGATTCATCACTCCAGAGAAAGCGTTTCCACTGCCCCAGAGTCCAATGGCGGCAAGCTTTACACCACTCCAGCTGATGCTTGGCATTGCGCATGGGGATCTTAGGCTTGTGTGCGGCTGCTCGGGCCATGGAAACCCACTTCATGAAGCTCCCGTCAAACAGTTATTGTGCTGACATTGCTTCCAGAGGCGGTTTGGAACTCGGTAGTGAGTGTTGCAACCCAGGACAGACGATTTGTATTCGCTACGCGCAGCAGCACTCAACGGTCCCATTCTGTGAGCTTGTGTGGCCCTACCACTTCGCGGCTGAGCCATTGTTGCTCCTGGATGTTTCCACTTCACAATAACAGCACTTACAGTTTACCGGGGGCAGCTCTAGCAGGGCAGAACTTTGACGAGCTGACTTGTTGGAAAGGTGGCATCCTATGACGGTGCCACGTTCAAAGTCACTGAGCGCTTCAGTAAGGACATTCTACTGCCAATGTTTGTCTATGGAGATTGCTTGGCTGTGTGCTTAATTTTATACACCTGTCAGCATCAGGTGTGGCTGAAATAGCCAAATCCACTAATTTGAAAGGGTGTCCACATACTTTTGTATATATAGTGTAGGTATGGTTAACCACACTAACACATAAGGAAGGTCAGCCTTGAGCTTTTCCCTAGAACTTTACAAGTAAAAAAATTATGGTATTCCAAGTTTTGGGACTATATTTCTTTATGAAGTAAGACAACCTTCGTTGATTTTTTTATTCTACAGCATAGCATTTGGTTGAAATGATTTCCTTTGAGGTGTCAGTGCTGGCTGTACAGCAGTGTTCCTCCTTGGAGCTTCATTTTCAGGAATGCAAATGCCTTGGGCCCAGACAGTCAGTGATTTAAATCCTCATCGATCCTTGCACACATCTGCCTGTGCCCTTGTGTCTGCCTGTTGCTCATTCCTTCGTCCTCTCAGCCAGCGTGTCTACCATGAGCCCTGGGACTCCCCTGCGTGCCCCTGTCTGCCCTACCTCCCCTCACACACACTCACCCTGATCTGGTGCATCCCTCACCCTGCCAGGGCAGACAGTGACTCTGGGGGGTGCACAGTCAACACTGATAGGGTCAGTCTGGTCACAACTATAGGGGAAGGTCCCTACACTTAGATTATCAAGAATCTCAGCACCCACTTTGCTGAACTGAGAGGAACTGCAAGTGTAATACTATTTACTGTAATGTGTGCTGTGTAAGAGTGACCTGATATCCACACTTGCTTTCTGCCAACAGAGATTACTGTCAGAGGAGCACAGTGGGAGCTCCTGGCAGCCCAACCTGCAGCTCCCTGACTCATGTGGACAAACAGAGGATGTGCGGGGAAGGGATGCAGGTTTTCTTTTCCTGTCAGAACAGGGTATGAACAGCAGCAGGGCCAGCACCTGTGGAAAAGTCTCATATTTCTAAAACACTGTGGCCCACCCTTCAGTAAAGCAATCGTACAAACTATGGCTAGACATGTCTGTCGGTATCCTTGGAGTTCATCTTCAGATGTCCCCTGTTCTTTTACACTATGGTCCTCACCCTTCTCCTTCAGTTCCTCCTGCTCTGTCTTGATTTCACATTTCCTAGTCCATGCTTGTTGAGAAACTACCACCTGGTGTGAGGTCAGGTGTTATTTATCACAACCGTCTAGGCTGGGAGTTGACATTCGTAAAGGCGTTTGGCGCTGCCATTGTAATTGAGTCTCCTTGTCTTCTCTGGGACACCAACAGATATAACTATGTCAGGCCACCCTCACAGCTATATATTACCCGCCTCACTGAGGAAGACAAGAGATGAATTGTCATTCGGCATCAGCTAAATAAAAGTGCATAGCACTATTTGCAGAGCTCATTAGTAAGCATTTTCATTTTAGTCACTTACATTAGGTAACCTGCTAGCTATGCCTTCAAGCAGAATGAAGCACATCCTTTATATATGTATATATACAGTACCAGTCAAAAGTTTGAACACACTTACTCATTCAAGGGTTTTCTACATTGTATAATATTACTGAAGACATCAAAACTATGAAATAACACATATGGAATCATGCAGTAACCAAAAAAGTGTTAAAACAAATCAAAATGTATTTTATATTTGAGATTCTAAAAAGAAGCCACCCTTTTCCTTGATGACAGCTTTGCACGCTCTTGGCATTCTCTCAACCAGCTTCATGAGGTAGTCACCTGGAATGCATTTCAATTAACAGGTGTACCTTGTTCAAAGTTAATTCATGGAATTTCTTTCCTTCTTAATGTTTTTGAGCCAATCAATTGTGTTGTGACAAGGTAGGGGTGGTATACAGAAGATAGCCCTGTTTGGTAAAAGACCAAGTCCATATTATGGCAAGAACAGCTCAAATAAGCAAAGAGAAACGACAATCCATCATTACCTTGAGACATGAAGGTCAGTCAATACGAAACATTTCAAGAACTTTAAACGTTTCTTCAAGTGCAGTCGCAAAAACCATCAAGGGCTATGATGAAACTGGCTCTCATGAGGACTGCCACAGGAAAGGAAGTTACCTATGCTGCAGAGGATAATTTCATTAGAGTTAACTGCACCTCAGAATGCATCCCAAATAAATGCTTCACAGAGTTCAAGTAACAGACACATCTCAACATCAACTGTTCAGAGGAGACTGCATGAATCAGGCCTTCATGGTCGAATTGCTGCAAATAAATCACCACTAAAGGACACCAATAATAAGAAGAGACTTGATTGGGCCAAGAAACACGAGCATTGGACATTAGACCAGTGGAAATCTGTCCTTTGGTCTAATGATTCCAAATTTGTGAGATGCTGTGTCTTTGTGAGATGCTGAGTCAGTAATTTATTTAGAATTTAAGGCACACTTAACTTGTTAGGGCTAGGGTCCTTTTTTCTGAATTTCCGCCTGACTGACGTGGCCAAAGTAAACTGCGTGTTACTGGGGCCCAGAAGCCAGGATACGCATATAATTGGTACCATTGGAAAGAAGACTGACGTTTGTGGAAATGTTTAAATAATGTAGGAGACTATAACACAATAGATATTGTTGGAGAAAATCCAAAGAAGAACCAATCGGAATTCTTTTTTTTTTTTAGATCCCATGCTCTTCCATTAGAACGTATAGGGAAAAAGTTAAATCCAGCTCCCAGTATGCAATTCCTATGGCTTCTACTGGATGTCAGTAGTCTTTGTTCAAGGTTTCAGGCTTGTTTCTTCCCAAACGAGGAAGAATTCTGAGTTTTGATACAGGAACACAGAGTTGGAAATCAGTCTGTGCGATGAAGAGGACGCGCACCTGCAAATATCGCTTTCCTATTGAACATAGTTCTTTACGTATTAAATATTATAGTTTAATTACATTTTAGGGTACCTGAGGATTAAATAGAAACTTATTTTGACTTGTTTTAACAAAGTTTAGCGGATTATTTATTTGAATTGCGCGCCCTCCAATTTCACCAGAAGTTGTCGACAGGTGTCCCCCCTGGCGGGACACCTAGCCGTAAAGCATTGGTACCACAGCATTCTGCAGCGATACGCCAACACATCTGGTTTGCGCTTAGTAGAACCAAAACATTGTTTTTTTCAACAGGACAATGACCCAAATTACACCTCCAGGCTGTGTAAGGTCTTTTTGACCGAGGAGAGTGATGGAGTGCTGCATCAAATGGCCTGGTTTCCAAAATCACCGACCTCAACACAATTGAGATGGTTTTGGATGAGCTGGACCGCAGAGTGAAGGAAAGGCAGCCAATAAGTGCTCAGCATATGTGGGAACGCCTTCAAGATTGTTGGAAAAGCATTCCTCATAAAGCTGGTTGAGAGAATGCCAAGAGTGTGCAAAGCTGTCATCAAGGCAAAGGGTGGCTACTTTGAAGAATCTCAAATATGAAATATATTTTGATTTGTTTAACACTTTTTAGGTTACTACATGATTCCATATGTGTTATTTCATAGTTTTGATGTCTTCACTATTATTCTACAATGTAAAAAAAAAAAATGTAATAAAGAGAACCCCTTGAATGAGTAGGTGTGTCCAAACTTTTGACTGGTACTGTATATATATTTTTTAAAGAATGTTCATAGCGTGTTCTTCTATTTGATACTTCATCGCAAGTGATAGGGGATGTTTTGCCCTGCTTTCCGTATGATTGTAAAACCGACCACGCAACAAGATCTCTACTTCGATCAAAATAAACTGATGCCTGCATAGTTCAAGACAGCTGTGTTGCAAATAAATAAATCAGACCAACCCCTCTGACAATGTTAACATTTATAGGGTAAAGGCTCCATGCACATTTGCGGAAGTCATTGGAAAGTAAACAGATATTAATGGTTACCTGCATGACAACCAGATAAACAGGTCACGTTAATGATTAAGCCAAGGTTGGTTGGATTATAGGCCATATGTGCACAAAAGGATCTTGGGTGAAAGCAGGTTCATGCTGGTGCTAAGGAGCGAATATAATTGTTTTAGGACAGCGATTTTTGACCAGTATTTCTAGAGGGAACCTCTGGACGCTTTAGAAAATAGGGGAGCCACACAGACACTTGATCGCAGGGACCGCAGTAAAATATGCCTGTTGAAAGCCTTCAGAACTCTTATGCAGGTATTATATACTGGGTGGGTTGTTGACTGTTCATGGGAAAATGAAGATAAAAAGCATTATGAAGTTCACAAGGTCGCTTCCAGCCCAGGGATACAGTAAACTGAGCAAAACTGCGCAAGCTGCAACTTATCAGGCTGCCTGCATGCCAGAGTTTTTTTTCTTTCTTTCACATTGTTTTGAGTGTGAGTGTTTCAGAAAACAAAACCGCATGAGCTGAGTCTCAGGGTGATTTAAAGTACTAAACATCCGCAAGACCTTCAATGTGTTCAATTCACACTTTCCTGCTTCATAAATTAATAAAATCCAAATAATTTTATACATTTTATTGTGGAAACTAATTTTGAAATTAAATAAAGTGTTCCCTATTGTTTGGCCATGGCCATGGTCATTGTTTGATTTTAAGTAAAACATTTGGTTACCTTGTTCAATGAAATGTCAAGCTAGTGAAAGAGGAGAATTGAAGGCTACTTCAAGGCTAGTGATTCAGTGACGAGGCTATACGTACTCTCCTTTCACAGTGTACATTTGTCAGTCCTTGGTAGTCCAGGAGAAACATGAGGGTAATCATAGGCATCAATGGAATTCACCATCTTTTTGCTCTCATGAAAATCTGTTGTGGATTTTGGCGGAAATGTGAAGCGCTTACTCATTGTTCGCCCTCATGCTTCTGACACTTGAACAATGTGTCAGGGCACAGAGAGCTTACTTCTGTATGAGCCATTTAAACAGTTGATCATTCATAACCACCTTGGCACCCTTTTGTGAAACCTGCATATTTGTGCACTGTTTGCAACAGAAAAGGGGAAAATAAACATGTTTTTTCCTTTTTCACTAAAATAAGGGAATAAACTGGGAAATGCTTTAGATGGCTTTCAATTCCATGCACTTCAACTCTCCATCAGCCGGGATTGGAGATACAGCCTCTGTTGAAGGTTTGCCAGTTCTTTGTCAATAGTCAGTTCAATGTCAGCCCAGGTGGATTGGGGCTTTTAAAGTGCTTTGTGTTGGTGGTGTAATTTGTCTGAAATAATTAGCGTGAAGATAATGAACATCTTTATACAGAGAATTTAAAAGAAAAATCAAGAAAACCAAGTAAGAAACAATTATTATCTGTTATGCTACTGATTGAAAGAGTGTTGATTAATATCAGATAACAGCACTTTTGCAAATGTTGGCAAGATGGCTTTTATGTCCAACAAAATATGCCTTATTATAGTTCCATATCAACACAGTGGAGCCAACTTTTCTTAAACCAGTGCAGCACTCTTGTATACTTTTTCTCAAACCTCAAACAAAATGTGTGCAGAATATGACTTTACCTAACGTACCTTTAACTAATCTGTGCCAATTGGTAAACCTGGGTCAAGCTGAGAGAGGATGGAACACAAATATTGTGGTATGCTAAAATATCATGGGTAACCTTATTAGGTCAAGTCTGTGTTAATCAAGAAACAAGATGTTTTCATTGTTACTAAACCCTCCAAGACCTAGATTGGTATCATAACCCTTTCAAAAAACAAATGTTACATTTGCAGTTTCACATGTCAAAATCCCATTTGGGGGAAAAAAAAATGTCACGTGGGGAAAAACGTGAAAAAATGTACATGTGAAACTTCAAATGTGTCTAGTAAATAAAACCGCCAAAACTCTGGCATAAATTACACGAGTGGGAGAGTTGTACAAGTCTATATCACGCCAGCAAGATAAAAAAGTTAGAGTCATCTGGTTTCCATTAGATGGATAAAATGCTTCATTTAGATCCTTTTACTAGCCTCTTTGTTACTATGAGGCGTCCATGCTGCTCTCTCCATCATCATACAGTTGACACAACATAAAAATCTTCAAACAGCCACGCTGGGTCCCTTAATCAAAAACTAATTGTGATAGATTTTGGGGGAGTGCTAACACTCTGACTGCTCAGGCTGGTATCAGTCGTCCAAAGCTGGAGATACCCTTAAATACAACACAGTGATAGCTGAGACAGGGCAAAATAGGTGTGAAGTGCTACATGTACTCTGATACCATACTCCATGAGATAAGTTCACTGTGAGCATATCAAGCTGTGTTAAAAAGGAATTGAAAAACAAAACATGAAAGGGATCCCTTCAAGGTGTTTTTATGTGCGCTTTTAAAGCCAGAGAGTATTTTTTGGGCCAAGGCTCATTCCTTAACACTACAGTGTGTAGTCTCCTGAAAGGCTGTTTTAGCTTCAATCCCCAAAGAGAAGCATGTCACCTAGTTAGAAACTGGTCATGAAAATATTTTTGAAATGTGTATTTTCAATATAAAAAATAATAAATGATGATTTTGTTGTAATAGTTGTAAATACAGTCACAGACCACAGAACACAGTAGTATAAGGGTCAAGATGTTGGATTGAATTGTGTGTGTGTATGGGCGTACATGTGTGGTGGATGGGTGTATGCATGCAGCTATGATAGGGATTACTAGCCAGTCATTCCACTTAAAAAAATGTAACAACACCAGATTTAATTACATCATTGATTCCTTTGCATATTTATTAGTTAGAGTCATTATAATAGCAATACTTCTCATTGTCACAACACATTGGACAAATTGGAACTTGAAGGAGTTTTTCTTAAATTAACCTTCTTGACACTCCCCTGCTTAGCATATTGAAATCTCTGTCAAATTCCATGAACAAGGATGGAGCAGGCAGTCTTGTCATAGTGATCCATAATGCAATTCCCATCTCCTGATATGATTGAGTTAGGAATTAAGAGTACAGATGCACTTGTCTTCCTCACCATGTCGGTTGCTTTGGCAGGGCCCATTCTTTTGTAGTTAGTCATGCAGCCTCTTGATGAATGTATCCCTAAGTGAAATCTAACCATCTTAGTCTCTGCCATGTGGGTCTTAAAGACCTGACTATAAATGTATATAAGAGCATGGTTTGTATAGTCAATTAATAGGCTGATGTTGGAATTAACTTAAGTATTAATGTAAACTCTTATAGAACGTAGACTTTTTACCTCAACAGTGGATCATTCAAGAAGATGCAATTTGCATTGGCCAACAAGCAAATGGAGTGAGGAGTAACCCAATCCCTTTCCCCATGATTTTGAATGCACTGCTAACTGATACAATCTGTTTCCACTAGCATTGCTATATTCTTCCAAAAAGCCTGATTTTTCTGGATGTTGCTAAATAACCTGCAAACTAATAAAAAAAATGGTTTGGAGGAACCAACAACAGTCTAAAATGTAGTTCAAATTTGAAAGAAAAGTGAACTATCCCTTTAAGCATCCAGTGCACCCATAACTAAACTGGGCAACGGAACTGGACTTCTTCTTCTGTCTCAACATTGGCACATCATCAAGCTACTTCCAAATGTTTTAATCAGCTTTGGCTTGCAATCCCAACTTTCTATGTTTCATCATTCCTGCATTTTTGTATAAAGACAATGTATAGGCCCATTGATATCTTTGGTACAAAAACCTACATCTCTAGGACATACTATTTAGAAATGGGAGACACGTTATTGCATTTAGCACAATATCCAGTTTTAGAAGGCTAAGTAGCTAAACTGTGTACCGTATCTGGACACTGGCTTCGGTAAAGTCAGTTTTCTCCCACCAAATGTATGCCTGAGCAATTGTAATTGTGTGGAAAATGCATGCAGTCCCCACCCAGCACCACCACCCCTGCTGCACTCCCCTGTGGATAACAAATGGGCCTTTTCTCTGTGAATTGAGGCTAAACGATGGTTTCACTTAGAGAGCAAAGTGACTGTCCATCTTCATAACTGCTCTCCATCAAAGAGCAATGAATCCCATCCTATCCCACTGGCTCTGATTAAACACAGGCAATGGATATCCCCTCTGTGTAGGCCCGCAAAGCCGGCCCCTGTGCTTCTTCAGCTTCTCTTGTAATAAAAAAAAACACATCTGGTCAGGTGAGCACCTCGCTCCTCTGGCTGTGCTATTCAGCTGATTCTGTTTGAAAATGACATCTCCATTTGATTCAAATTACCAAAGGCATTTCTTATTGGAGAGGTCACATGGAAAACCCACAGGTCACCGAGGTCAATGGCTGATGGAATTTCAGTCTTTGATTCCCTTTGAACTTTTGGGATCTTTTTCTAATTGTGGAGTGGGAACATCATGCTAAAGGAATGCTCCAGTTTTCAAAGGTTAGGCATCCAGTTTCATACTTTTAATGACTTCTAAATATCTGACAACATAAACAATATTAGATTGATTATTTAAATGTTATATTTATCTATAGAAATTGGCTTCTCTTTATTCAGATTGTCTATAGATACCACATTTTCAACATGCAACAAGGGTTATGGTTAGGGTTAGTGGATAGGTTTAGAATAAGGCAAAATACAAAGAAGGACAGGCACACTGATTCGAATGGCGTTGGTCTCATGGTAAGACAGTCAGCTAAATCTAGCTAATCATGGGTTTGTATAAGGTTACCATCTATTTGAAGGGGGTAACATCTTACACCACTCTTGCCTTGAGCATTGGAGATAGTCAAGAACATTACCTAGTAAGACAACAAGCTAGGTCAACTGAGTTAGCCTGATTCCACACACCACACCGTGAAAGCTTAAACACACCAATACCAGTTACACTGACACTTTGAAGCTGCATATATTATTATTAAAAAAAATATTGAACCTTTATTTAACTAGGCAAGTCAGTTATGAACAAATTCGTACTTACAATGACGGCCTACCCCTGGCCAAACCCGGATGACGCTGGGCCAATTGCGCGCCGCCCTATTGGACTCCCAATCACAGCCTGGATTATTGCACATTATCTACTCTGAGAAATGGGTTCCTTGATTCATGTTGCACAATCATTTTACATAATTGTTTGGATTAGAAATATCCATACAGATATGCACTCATTAGTCTTTTTTCTGAGCAGGAAGACACACTCTGACACAGATCCAGGATGAAAAAGGGAGATGCCTTTAGATCACTCAGAGTTAGATGAATGTTAACAGTTTATCAAGTTAATCAGATACTGAATTAGAAGCAAGGCTGTCAAAGATGCACCTAAAAGTCCAATCTTCTGTCACTATGTCACACAGCACTCTGAGGTTGAGTAGTGTTCAGACATTAGCTAATGTCATTATCTCAACAGTGAGGCCTAATCTCATGTTATAGGATTTACAGAAGCCTATGCTGATCTAATGGGGTAAATGGCTGGTCCTATGACAATTATATAACAGGCTGAATATCCTAACTATCCCTGGCTGTGAACCCACTCTCCGAGTGGGATATGCACCCCAAAAAATTGTTGAATTCACACGTGTATAATACGCACTTGTACATGTGTGAAATAGGACAAACATAAGAACTCACCTAATTATTATTATTATTTCTAGTGGTATCAAATACGCTTACAGCAACATAATCTGACGTACGCAATGGTCAAGAGGAAGTCTATGACATTGTCTTCAATGGAATGATCAATGAACAATGCAACAATTAGTCCTATTCCCACTAAACACGTGTGTGTCAATCTTGGCAGCGTCTTGATGCCACCAGCTCTTCTGGATCGGTCCCCAGAGATTCATTGAATATATTACTCCCTTAATACCCATTCCCTATTTGTGTTAACATGCTGGGTCACCTGTCTCACAGTTGTCCATGGTGACTGGATATGCCTTTTCATAATCAAGAGCTACCTGCAGTAATGACCCTATAATAAAGTGTCATTATCTATCCGCCCTCAGTCTTGTGTACCCTGCACAAAGCCGCTGAAGGAATCCAGGCCTTGTCTTTTATAATTCATTTCTGGTGGGTATAAATGTCAGCGTCCTTTTGTGAGGATTACAGACATTCATTCCCACATCAGGGCTGGGCTGATTGTTCCATGAGGAATCGTGGGAGTAGAATAGAGCGTTTGATTTCAGATAATGTTGAACGAGACAAATGCCACTGGATGGCAGGGGCCCTTTGTCTAAGCCTGGCTGGAGTTGGAGACCTGAATCTGAGACAGTGTCAGTGTCAGCGAGTGCTTGAAGAGAAGAAAATGGCAGCGCAGTGTGGAGTTCACTGACTGTTATAATACCATTTGACAGGTTTTATGATGTTTGTGACAGCTGGAATTCATCCCCTTAACCTTTTGAATTCCATCTCATTTGCCACGCAAAGCCACCTAAGATCTTCATTTTTCATCATTTACCAGGGCAGGTTCCCTTCTTAGGAAAACTCTGTAGTTATAGTATAAGTCCCCTGTGGTTGCACAACAAATTACAAACACAATCATGACTGATACATAGCACAAATAAAAAATGTTGCTCAAGAATATGCCAGTCTTTTCACCTGTTCCACTTCTTCCTTGATTTTGCACCATCAAAGATGCTCCCTCCCATCCTCCAACACAAAACCAAACAACTGTTTGGCCCAGAGCTGAAATATAAACTACAGAGTAAGCTCTGCAATGGCCTTATCTAGTGAAAATAATGATTTTCAATATGATTTTCAAACAGCAATCTGTGTAGCGATCTCTGTGGCTAACCAGCGTATGGATCGAGTTTGGTTGCTTGTCGTTTGTATCCTGGAAAGATCACATAGAATACAACATATCAGCATTATGTACATCAGTACAAAGCATGTGCAGCATAAAATATGGCTTGAAGAGATCCTCCATAACTGTGTTTTCAGTCACCAAGTTCAATAACTTCTTCAGTAATCGGTATATTGATTGTTAATGTCATCATGTGTTAGTATAGAACCAGTCATGTGGCATGCGGAACAATTCAAGAGCCTCATTGTTCATTCATCAGCACCCCTGATTGGGCTCATGTCTTGGTTAGCTGCAGGCCAGCAAGATAAAGATCACTAGATGATTGGGCACAGACATTCTTAACATGGCTGACCCGTGACATCGCAGAGGCAGGCGGGAGCCTGTCATTATGTGCACAATGCTCTGCTTTCTTCCGTCTTATCTTTACCGATGACATTGAGAGTTTCGCATTAACTCATTAACGACAAGACTCATCATTAAAGGCATCAAGGGGACCATGGGCGTGGTGCAGGGGCGGTGACACTGCTGTGAGGAATTTGACCAAAGCCCTCCTGCACCATGATGGAGACTTTAATAATCCCTGGGGGCAGTTACAGGTGTTGTTGGTCTGTCGCTGTCAACTCAGCCATTTTCATGTCATCAGACACTGGTCCGCACCTCAGCATAGTAATAAACCTTCTCCAAAACACAGATCACGTTTTTTGTTTAGGATTACCACACATATTACAGAACCATTACTGTTGCCAACCCCTTTAATGCTGACCATGCAAAATAGAATGTTCTCTCTCCCTTAGAGATCCTTAATTCTTGGATTCCAAAGGCCAAAGTTCCTGTCCTTTATTTAAAGTTGGAGGCCTCAACACCTTGCTCTCTATTATTGATAGGCTATCTGGTTCCACTCTACGATGCAAGCACTGTACATAATAAAAAGAAGTACCATCCTTTCCACAGATCTGTGAAAGCAGCCTTTTCCCGGTGTTGTTTGTGGTTATGTCACCGCAATTACACCAAGGAAGGAAAAGGTGTCTGTTAAAGATTGATAGCTTTGGTCTTTGGTTCAATTGTAAATTAGAATGCAAGTCCCTCTGGGATACAAGGGCTCTATTAGTGATTAAGAAAAAGGCTCCATAATAGTCTGATGGTGAACAAGTTTGCTCCCTCTTACAAACAGGCAATTAGCTTGATGAAATGGCCCCTACCTTTTCGTGTCTTGGATATGTAAACCGATATTATAATGACGTGTCTGATAGTTTATGCTATTATTTCACCTTGAGCCGTACATGAAGTGGTGTTATAGTTTATTGAGGCTTTGTCCTGCATTGTAGCATTGGCTGACACCAGCTCATGCAATGCACAGTCAATGCACAATGCTAATTGAAGCAGAGAAAGAAAAAAAGCAGATACTATTATGATGGTGGTGCTGCTGCTGGCAACTACTGTGTAGGTGCAGTTTGCCAAAGTGACAAAGAACTTTTAACAGCCTTGTGTAAGAAATGCTGAGTCCTGGAATAATTTTAGAAAAAGTTCTCATTGGTTGTTAACGAAACATTGTTACTAATATTTGACACAGGACTCACAAACAAAACGTAACTATTTTGTAATAGTAGCTGTCCCGTTACTGCAAGATTTCGACATTGATGTGGAAAGTATTGCCAAACAACAATTGGCGATGTTAGTAGGGGTTCTAATAAGGTTGCTACACTACGCCCTTCCTTCAGAAAGTGCTTTATTTGCACAAGTACCTCACTTACTGGTCTTCCTGCAGCGCCATCCCACTTCTGACAACAATGTAGCTAATTCAGCCGTAGCCGACTGGGACTCGAACCTGGGTTTCTGATTGTCAGTCCAACACCTTAGCCATTACAAATAAGATGAATGACTTAGTGAGACTCAGATAAGGTTAACCCCTCCAGATATGGACTTAACTCTTGCTGTATTTATGGAGAACACCTAATGTTGGATCATCTCCAGAATGTGTCTGTGTTCTGCTTGTCACGATCTCCTGAAGGGACAGACCAAGGCGCAGCGAGGCATCCAGTATACATCTTTATTAAAATGAAAGGTAACTGGGAAAAATAACAAAACGAACGAAGATCGTAACATGAACATAACATAACGACAACAAAGCTATGAACAAAACAATAACCCACAAACCCCTAGTGAAAACTACAAACATACAGTGGGGCAAAAAAGTATTTAGTCAGCCACCAATTGTGCAAGTTCTCTCACTTAAAAAGATGATTTTCATCATAGGTACACTTCAACTATGACAGACAAAATGAGGGAAAAAAAATCCAGAAAATCACATTGTAGGATTTTTAATGAATTTATTTGCAAATTATGGTGGAAAATAAGTATTTGGTCACATACAAACAAGCAAGATTTCTGGCTCTCACAGACCGGTAACTTCTTCTTTAAGAGGCTCCTCTGTCCTCCACTCATTACCTGTATTAATGGCACCTGTTTGAACTTGTTATCAGTATAAAGACACCTGTCCACAACCTCAAACAGTCACACTCCAAACTCCACTATGGCCAAGACCAAAGAGCTGTCAAAGGACACCAGAAACAAAATTGTAGACCTGCACCAGGTTGGGAAGACTGAATCTGCAATAGGTAAGCAGCTTGGTTTGAAGAAATCAACTGTGGGAGCAATTATTAGGAAATGGAAGACATACAAGACCACTGATAATCTTCCTCGATCTGGGGCTCCACGCAAGATCTCACCCCGTGGGGTCAAAATGATCACAAGAACAGTGAGCAAAAATCCCAGAACCACACGGGGACCTAGTGAATGACCTGCAGAGAGCTGGGACCAAAGTAACAAAGCCTACCATCAGTAACACACTACGCCGCCAGGGACTCAAATCCTGCAGTGCCAGACGTGTCCCCCTGCTTAAGCCAGTACATGTTCAGGCCCGTCTGAAGTTTGCTAGAGAGCATTTGGATGATCCAGATGAGGATTGGGAGAATGTCATATGGTCAGATGAAACCAAAATAGAACTTTTTGGTAAAAACTCAACTCGTCGTGTTTGGAGGACAAAGAATGCTGAGTTGCATCCAAAGAACACCATACCTACTGTGAAGCATGGGGGTGGAAACATCATGCTTTGGGGCTGTTTTTCTGCAAAGGGACCAGGACGACTGATCCGTGTAAAGGAAAGAATGAATGGGGCCATGTATCGTGAGATTTTGAGTGAAAACCTCCTTCCATCAGCAAGGGCATTGAAGATGAAACGTGGCTGGGTCTTTCAGCATGACAATGATCCCAAACACACCGCCTGGCAACGAAGGAGTGGCTTCGTAAGAAGCATTTCAAGGTCCTGGAGTGGCCTAGCCAGTCTCCAGATCTCAACCCCATAGAAAATCTTTGGAGGGAGTTGAAGGTCCGTGTTGCCCAGCAACAGCCCCAAAACATCACTGTTCTAGAGGAGATCTGCATGGAGGAATGGGCCAAAATACCAGCAACAGTGTGTGAAAACCTTGTGAAGACTTACAGAAAACGTGTGACCTCTGTCATTGCCAACAAAGGGTATATAACAAAGTATTGAGATAAACTTTTGTTATTGACCAAATACTTATTTTCCACCATAATTTGCAAATAAATAGATTAAATATCCTACAATGTGATTTTCTGGATTTCTTTTTCTCATTTCGTCTGTCATAGTTGAAGTGTACCTATGATGAAAATTACAGGCCTCTCTCATCTTTTTAAGTTGGAGAACTTGCACAATTGGTGGCTGACTAAATACTTTTTTTGCCCCACTGTATATATGGTTCCCAATTAGAGGTAACGACACACAGCTGCCTCTAATTGGGAACCATTACCCCAACATAGAAATAGATAACTTAGAACAGAAAAACCCTACACCAAAACAAAACTAAACACGCCAGCCTGTCTACTCATGACACTGCTGTTGGTAAGCAAAGAGTAAAGGGAACAACACTGTACCCTGAGGTACCTCTTGTCAACAGGTGGAATTGGATAGAATGATTGTAAACAAATCATAACACATGTATTTGGATATCAGAGGGGATGTGCTTGCAAGAAGGGGAGAGTGGGGTCTAATATGGAAGCAATTACATGAGAGAGGGTGACTCATTGCACAGGAATTCTGTACAACGTTTTTATTTTGTTCATCTACAGGTCAATGTAATTTACGCAATTGCAGAATACCACTGCTATGTCAGAATGGGTATTGTACACATTGCTCTTGACAAAGGTCAGCATGTCTCTTTGTTTAAAGACATTTTTCAAACATCCTAAGTCTATGAGGAGTAAAACCCTGTAATACATCCTATATGTATACTGTTGGTATTCCTATTCATGACCTTATTTTACATTAGTCATTAACACTAAATTCATAAAAAATGGAAGCTGACAAAGTCAAAATGAGTGATTATTAAGTAAATATGCAAACACACATTGATAATATGGTCATTGGGCTGTTTTGATGAGAATTACTTCCACTGTGTTTATTATGTAGAGTGAGATATCTTTAGAGAAACCAATCTGACTTGTAATTTGAGTCAGGGATTAAACATGGAGGGAAATATTGAGGCATTTCTCACAGCAGTTTGTGTTTGACTTTGCATGATCTGCAAATTGACACAAGGATCAATGGGGAGCAAGAGGGCCATGGCCTGTTTGTGCTGAGATCTAGGCATGCGGGTATCAAAAACACGAACTTTCTGTCAGGAGCTGTGCCCTTCTCCCAGGGATATATCTACAGCCACACCCTTCTCAGCAGTCAGCTCTGCTAATGTTTCATTCATAAAGGAAAGTCTAGACCATAGAGGGCCAAGTGGTGGTATTAGTTAACACTCTTGAACAGTCTACTGATCTTGTGAAAAGAAGAAGAAAAAAAGCCTCATCCGACATAAATTGCGTAAGGGATTATTTCATGCACAATAAGCAAATGGCTTTGACAAAAGCTATGCAATCTGCAGCTACTCATGTGTTCCCCGGTGGTAACATTTACAAATGTTACAACAAGAATAGCATATGACCTTAAGGATTAGCCAGTACATGACCTGATATGAACAGTTGTATAAACAATAAGGTGTCTTCCTGGTCATTCACTACTTTGGTTTAGCCTGAAGGGTCTCAATGGATCATTCTAAGCCTGATGGGCCATGGTGTAACAGATTCATTCAGATGATTATCTTGATAGCGCTACCACATAGAACAATGTGTGTGGAACTTTCAAGGATGGCTAGACAGTTAAAAAGACAGTTCTTTTGTAGCTTTACCTTTATATACATTTAGTTATATACAGGCACAATACATTATCTTTCCAATGCCTGGTACAATAAAAATGTTTTATTTATTTTATTTAACTAAGCAAGTCATTTAAGAATAAATCCTTATTTACAATGATGGCCTACCAAAAGGCAAAAGGCCTCCTGTGGGGATGGGGGGCTGGAATTAAAAAAAAATATATATATATATATATATATAGGACAAAACACACATCACGACAAGAGAGACAACACAACACTCCATAAAGAGAGACCTAAGATAACAACAAAGCAAGGCAGCAACACATGACAACACAGCATGGTAGCAACACAACATGACAACAACAGTGTAGCAACACAACATGGTAGCGGCAAAAAAACATTTTTGGGCACAGACAACAGCAGAAAGCGCAAGGTAGAGACAACAATACATCACACAAAGCAGCCACAACTGTCAGTAAGAGTGTCCATGATTGAGTCTTTGAATAAATGATTTAGGTATTCATCCTAGTTTTGTCCACATTTCTGCTACTTCAACTGGTCTAGGGGGATATTTATGACATGTTAAGCCATGATTTTAGCCAACAACTGTGTTGAGGAAGGTTCTGTGGCATGCATTGCTGGCAACGTCACAATCATTCTTTGCTCTGGATACACAAATATACCTAATATTTAGTATATTACATCATCACACCCATAAAGGTTGGATGTCTGAACCTAACCCTAATGTTAGCTCAAATAGCTAGCGAGGAGAAACGTAGAGAAGTTACTGCAATTTAGCAATGAAATATAATAGCCAAATCTGCAAGCATGCAAGGTAATGATTAGCCTAGCCAACAACAAACAATGTAAAATTGTTCATCTGAAGTTCAAGAAGTTTGAAAACGTTGTACTGTGTAGACATGAGAAATTGAGAGAACTGAGCTAAGAGAAACAAACCACTGGCCTCTCAAATAGATGAAAGAAGAATTCACATGGCGCATGGTTGGTTACTGCAGCTGCTCTGTTTTGGAGGGATCATATAAACATTACACTACAATTGATCCCAAATCTTGTTTGACAATGTTTTTTCATTGCAGACACTTCACATGCTTCCTGAACATAGCTGAGGCTTTTTGGCAGTGTTGCAAATACCACAATACAGCACTTCTTACATTTTGTGATGAGTGTGTGAGGTTTCCTGTCTTTGGTGCTGTCTGATCACACTAAATGCAATCGCCACACATGCAGTATGATGATTCATGGCTCAACCACAAAACTGTGGGTTTCCCCCTTTGTCTAGATCGAAAGTAGCTTACTTTTGAAGGATTATTTTCCATGTTAGCTTTATGGAAATTAACAAATTAATTGAATTGATGAGCTAAAGGCCAAAGGGGGACCTCTGTGATGAGGTGGATCCTGAGACAGCATTATGGTCTTCTTCTGGAAGGAAGGTGGCAAAAAGTGAAGGTGAGCATTTTCTTGTGTCATGACTGAAAAGTGATGTATATTTACCTGCAAGCCAATGACCTCAATTGTCCGTTGACACAATAATGTGTTGCCTTAACATCCTCTACTCCAAGGCTTTGGTACGGAATATATTTGGATTCTGGAAAGTTGTGTGTAGTTTAAGTTATGAAAGGTAAAATCTACCAAAATAGGTATAATTCACTATGTGTCCTGGGTAGGAAAAAGGTAAGAGGCAGATAGGTTTATAACAACCTGTTAAAAGACTGTCCGGGGACACCACAAACCAAACATCAGTCCATGTCTCCAAGCAGTACTCATTAGAAAACAAGCTGCTTCCAATTACAGTACAATCCAATAGCCAAATCAATCTCTCTCCTGCCCTCACTCTTTGATTACTTCAGAAAATATTTATATTTCCTTATAACTTGAGTTTAGTCCAATGGCACATGATTAAGTCCAGACTGAGACAATAAAGCAGAGAGAGAGAGGTAGTGTGTGGAAAATATTTTATTTTTTCTATGTGCTCAACATTTGCTTAATGGAAAACTTGCAATTGTACGCTATGAAAATGTTAGTTTCAGCTGTGTAACAAACACAGATTTAAAGCTTTACACAATCCGTTCTTTTAAGAATTGTACACCATTGTTTCATGTTAACGTTAAACATAAAGCATGCAAGTTGACATGACAGAATAAGCAATTGCTAATTGTTTGCTAATGTAGCCAATTTCATCTAGCTGTCACGACAGACATGAGAATGAGAGTCAATTGTTATTAAATTCAACATTATGAGATAAAATGAGACAAATAGAGTTATTTTGTAGATTTTATTAACATCTTAAATTTGTGCTCTACAATAAAAGATAGTATTATTAATTAGTATACTGTAGGTGTCAATCTATACATTTTGTAATAAAGTAATTTATAATGCTTTTACAAATCTGTATATCCTCATCCATTATCTGTGATATACAGTACCAGTCAAAAGCATGGACACACCTACACAAGTTTGTATTGTATTTTTGTATTTTCTACATTGTAGAATCATAGTGAAGACATCAAAACTATGAAATAACACATATGGAATCATGTAGTAACCAAAAAACTGTTAAACAAATCAAAATATATTTTAGATTTTAGATTCTTCAAAGTCGCCACCCTTTGCCTTGATGACAGCTTTGCACACTCTTGGCATTCTCTCAACCAGCTTCTTGGTCAAATAGCCCTTACACAGCCTGGAGGTGTGTTGGGTCATTGTCCTGTTGAAAAACAAATGATAGTCCCTATAAGCGCAAACCAGATGGGATGGTGTATTGCTGCAGAATGCTGTGGCAGCCATGCTGGTTAAGTTTGCCTTGAATAAAAAAAAAATCACTGACAGTGTCACCAGCAAAGCACCCCCACACCATCACACCTCCTCCATGTTTCGCGTTGGGAACCACACATGCGGCAATCATCCGTTCACCTACTCTGTGTCTCACAAAGTCATGGCGGATGGAACCAAAACTCTCAAATTTGGACTCATCAGACCAAAGGATAGATTTCCACAGGTCTAATGTCCATTGCTCGTGTTTCTAGGCCCAAGCAAGTCTCTTCTTATTGATGTCCTTTAGTAGTGGTTCTTTGCAGAAATTCGAACATGAAGGTCTGATTCACACAGTCTACTCTGAACAGTTGATGTTGAGATGTGTCTGTTACTTGAACTCTATGAAGCAATTATTTGGGCTGCAATTTCTGAGGCTGGTAACTCTAATGAACTTATCCTTTGCAGCAGAGGTGACTCTGGGTCTTTCTTTCCTGTGGCGGTCCTCATGAGAGACAGTTTCATCATAGCGCTTGATAGTTTTTGTGACTGCACTTGAAGAAACCTTCAAAGTTCTTGAAATGTTCCATATTGAGTGAGCTTCATGTCTTAAAGTAATGATGGACTGTCATTTCTCTTGAGCTGTTCTCGACATAATATGGACTTGGTATTTTACCAAATAAGGCTGTCTTCTGTATACTTTTCACAACACAACTGATTGGCTTAAACACATTAAGAAGGAATGAAATTCCACAAATTAACCTTTAACAACACACCTGTTAATTGAAATGCATTCCAGGTGACTGCCTCACGAATCTCATTGAGAGAATGCCAAGAGTGTGCAAAGCTGTCATCAAGGCAAAGGGTGGCTACTTTGAAGTACGTATATATATATTTTGATTTGTTTAAAACGTCTTAGTGCTAGGGGGCAGTGTTCGGAAGTTCGGAGAGTCTGGCGTGCCCAAAGTAAAATGCCTGTTACTCAGGCCCAGAAGCTAGGATATGCATATAATTGGTAGTATTGGATAGAAAACACTCTGAAGTTTCTAAAACTGTTAAAACAGTGTCAGTGAGTATAAGAGAACTGATATGGCAGGCGAAAACTCAAAGAAAATCCATCCAGAATTCTTTTTTTTGAGCTCCCTGTCAATTCATATCCTTTCCTATTGAACAATGAAAAGAATAGCTCCCAGATTGCAGTACCTATGGCTTCCACTGGATGTCAACAGTCTTTAGACAAGGATTCAGGCTTTTGTTTTGAAAATTAAGAAGTAGTTTAAGGATAATCCGGTGTCCCTCATTCTGGCTGTAGTCTTGTGGCGCGCTTGACTGTGGGCGCGCTCTTCGTCATTTATCTCCGGTATTGAACATAATACATTCCGTCTTAAATTGTATCATTTAATCACACATTAGGGTACCTGAGGATTGATTAGAAATGTTGTTTGACTTGTTTGGACGAACTTTATCGATAACCTATTTATGTTTCCTTTGTCTGTATGTTGAACGAGTGGAACGGGTGGATTACTGAACAAAACGTGCCAACCAAACAGAGTTTTTGGGATATAAAGAGGGACTTTATCGAACAAAACTACCATTCTTTGTGTTCCAGGGACCCTTGTGATTGCAAACAGAGAAAGATCTTCAAAGGTAAGTTATTTATTTTATTGTTATTTTAGATTTTTGTGACGCCTGTGCTGGTTTGAAATATATTTATATGCAGGAAGTATGCGGGGCGCTGTCCTCAGATAATCAACTGCTATGCTTTCGCCGTGAAGCCTATTGTAAATCTGACAAAGTGGTTTGATTAACAAGATTCTAAGCTAATGAATGGTGTACAACACTTGTATTTTCATGAACGTTTAAAATTACTATTTTTGTAATTTGAATTTGGCGCTCTGCATTTCACCGGATGTTGTCGTAGGTGGACCGCTAGCGTCCCACCGATCCCTATTAACAGATTATTGGTTACTACATGATTCCATATGTGTTATTTCATACTTTTGATATCTTCACTATTATTCTACAATGTAGAAAATAGTAAAAATAAAGAAAAATCCTTGAATGAGAAGGTGTGTCCAAACTTTTGACTGGTACTGCAGTTGTTTTGCAAAAGGTCATCACATGTATGATATTTACACCAGGTCGTGTAGAATCATTCTGTGAGGTTCATCAATAAACATGATTTTCAGAATTTATTTTAGTTTAGTCAGTATTTGTTCAATTGCATAATTGGGCCTTCAAATAAAGACCTGACTGGCAGGTTAGTGAATGTACACCAAAGCACCCTTTTCCCAACACTGACAAATCATCTTCTCCATCACATTTCAATAGGTGGCCACATCCCTATCATGTGTAAGCTGTCTGACACCAGGAGTGTCTACTGTCTACTGGAGGTCATCACTGTATGGTACAGCAGTGCTGGAAGCTTTTTACACCTGGTGGGGTTTGTGCGTGTGTCGGGGTAAATTTGATTCTTATATTTTGGCAGAGAAAGATGTATTCTGGTATCATTATTACACAGTAATATATGTGTGATAGCAGCCTGGTCATAGCATGGACAAAGAGCATAGCTGGTTGTTGGCTTCCAAAGACCTAACAACACTGGAACACATTAACTATTTTCCTTTCTATAAATCATAATCATCATGATTGCAACTATACCAAACATGTACAGGAAATGTAGTGGATAGGAAAGAAAGCACCCTGGCAATCAGCCTAACTAGAGATCATTGAAACAAATTAATCCTTTGCCGTTTAAATTGACACTATAATCCATCATTGGCAAATCGAACTCTGTGAGCTATCTTGAAACTGCTACCTTCTTAGATTGCCCCTTGGGGCTAACAGACACAGAGGGCAAAGAGACTAATCTAAGCTGCTAAAATAACTCCATGACCCCACACACACACACACACACACACACACACACACACATACTGTACTTTACATACACAGCTTATTGAGCAGATCTTTAAAAACTCAAATGTATTACTTCGGAGTCAATCATTAGTGATATACAGTACTTGTTCATTGATTAAAAATGTGTTATACAAAACATCACATACCATGAAGCAACTGTGTGTTCTGCTGTTGGTAAACACACCAAGTGGTTGAGATTTTCCCCTTTCATTATATTATATACTACAACTGTGCTTTTATTACTTACCCCAAAGGAGATAAAACCATACCTCCAATTTAATGTAAAGCCATTACTGTTATGATTTCTTATACCATCAACGAATGCTCTCTTTCAGACAGGGTGTGATTATCTTCAGTATTTCAAAGGGCCTGTGCACTAGGTTATTTACCTTTATTTTACCCAGTTCTATGCCATTTTGGCATGTGTTTTACCCCCAATCTCCTCTTCCACCTAAAAGCAAAAGACTATTCTACTTTTAATCTGATTTGTCCTAATAAAGATGAAGAAATCCTCTGCTGACTATTAAACAATGGATATCCAAGTATCAACAATGTATTAATTGTAGTGAACACTGCTTTGATGCTGAATTCATGAAATCAGTAATGATTAAGATGTTTGCGTAGATAAGACATCGCTATACACACAGAGTGCCTCAACAAAGTACACATATTAATTATCAGTGTAATAAAAATTATAATTTGTAATCTCTTGATGCTTTATGTAGAAAAACATAGGCCTACAGATTATACAAATCCTGACCTGTATTATGACAGTAGATTTTGTATCTCAAATATGCAGTCAATAAGTGTTCCATTTTTATTAACAATTGAAGTCACATAGCATTGTGAGACATAGCAACTTTGTATGAATTCATGATACCCATTTAATATTTTATTAGCGACAAACTTGACCTAAAATACTACAATAAAATCAAAATCTACAGTAGGCCTACGTAAAAGTCACACTAAGAATCCCTGAAAGTAATCCCTTTGTAACTACTCAAAAGCCTATAATATCAGTTACAACCAAATGTAATAATTATGTTTTTATCTGCACAGAAGTCTGGCTTGATGCCCAAATATGTTGTAATTTGTTCTACATTACTTTCAGCGTTAAGACAACACTGCTGCCTTGGGAATTATGGATGGAGTCGTTCTTCACAGAACAATGCGCTCTCACAGGATGCACTCTACAGGAAAGCTTCAGGATTTCATGTTTCATGTTTTCATCTACAAAGTTACATTTCTGAAAAAGAGTCTGAGAAACATGAATATAACCATAACTTCACACTTGAATGGTCCACTATACACTGTATAATTACATAGTGTGATTGGAATCAGATGTAAGACTATGATTATATGTTTTTGAAAAGAACATTAAGAAATGTTCATGTTGTTTTTTAAGGACAGTTGACATGTCACTCAAGGAAGACCAATAAAGGGCAAGGACCACTAGAGCTCTTCAACCCTGTCACAGATTAGTGGATGGAGCTCATTTGTGAGGGCTGTCTGTCTACCTGTCCATCAAACTGCTTCACTGAAAAGAGCCATGAAATCAATGTCAATTCTGTAGGAGGCAAATGAGGTGTAAAATAAAAAAGTTATACCCAAGGCCAAATTACATTGCAACACAGTTCAAGACACTAGGAATATAACATAACATAAGGAACTATGCTATCTTCCCCAAAATATTACTTGTTTCCATAATACACTATGACTAGCCCTATCTTAGTTTTACCTTAATTAATAACTTCCACTTAAATACGTCACCACTAATATAATTGTTGAGGAGATTCAACAAGACATTTGTTTATTCAACTTTATGGATTGCTGATATAGGTTAAAGAGAGATATTCACAACAGACTAAAGTGTTGCCAGTGGTTGGCCTCTGGCTGTTTTTGGGAAGGACCGTTGTTTCCCCCTTGACTCCTTGTCATCTAACTCAATCAGCCTCTTCAAGTTGATTAGCCTGGTTAACCTTTGCACCCAGCTGGGTCTGGATGGGTTAATCAGGCCGGGATCTCAGAGGCCTTCGGGTCAGTATCCCTCTATCTCCTGCTTGAAGGACTTGGTGAAGGCAGAGATAAGATTAAAGTGAACTTTCATCCTTGCCTTGCTGCCTCACCCAAATACACGGAGGCTCACCTGCCACTGCCTGATCCCACTATTCCAGTATTGTCTACTCCTTTAATAAGCATGTGTTTAACCATAGACATTATTATTCAGAATATATCTCCTTTATCTATAAAATATACCTATAGTAAATTTAGGAAGTAATGCATATTAGGTATTGTGTTTGAGTACCACTGTCAACAAGTAGGCCGATTCTATAGTCTACATATTTTCCCAAATGCTACTTTCTGGTCACCGGAAATGAGGTAGCCCTAGCTAATTATTGACAAATTAAAGCTAGAATCCTTAATTGAAACAATAAGAGACCAGCACCCTGCCTGTGTTTTGGTAAAATGCTGAGGGATGGACCTGGCGAAATGTAGCCACGCTCAAATTCATAGACATAGCTATGAATGCTCGGACTGACCCCTAATGATATCAGAATTATAATTTTAAGCAGGGTTGTTTGTTTACATTTACATTGTTTACAAACAGTGGAATAAAACATGATAGGGTACTACAGTTGAACTAGGCTCATGAGGAATTGTATATGTTATATTCTTTAAGAATTAATGGTTATATGATTCATGTATAAGTCCAAAATACATGTAGCAACTAAGGTTTCCAGCTTTAAGATCACGTTGTCAATTCATTTGTTGACTAAACATCATTTTAGTGAACAAATGTTGTACTGTTTCTTCATTTGTTAGCTTAACCTGTTACATGAGTGAAGGCTTTTTCAAAGCACGACCATGAAATCAACCACTGACTTGGCCATTCACTGTCTATCGATTCACCTAACTGCGCTCATCTCGATCAGGGCACATCTTAAAGTCCTGTGTCCCAGAGTCGCGCTTTGCTTTACAAACAATAATAAAGTGATTTACAGCTTTTCAGCGGACTGAGAATGGAAAATCGTTAAAGATCCTGAAAATTGTGTGTGATCAGTAAATATTTAGTGTGGCAACATCCTCGAGTCTCGTCCTAATCGATGCAGGTCCCGATGGGGGTGCGCTATTGTGTATGGAGGCTTGCTGTGCCCTGTAGCCCATGCTTCGAGTTTCTGTCTTGAGAAGATCATTTTAGCCAAGAAGTGCACCACCAAAAAGAAAGGAAAATGTTTTTGTAACTGTAGGCTACTTTTACCATTGATTCATCATAGACATAAGTTTATCCAGACAATGTGAAAAAGTATAGGACAAATCTGTTACTTTTCAACTGACGAAACATCCCATATATGCCTATTGCTGTCATTAGTTGTTATTCTTTACAGCTTTCGTTGTCCACACATGAGTCTATAGGCCTTTCTTGGCTAATCTACAAAAGTAGGCTAACGGTTTAAATGCGAATGTGTGGAAGGCTCTTAAAGCCATATGAAAATATAGACTTCACCCCCTGAACTTCACAAAAGACCAAAAACGGTGAATATATTCAACCGTATAGTCTCTCTCTCAGTACAGAGGTCAGGTCAAATCACACTCTCTCCCCCCTCTTTCTGTCCCCCTCTCGATGTCTTTCTCTCAGTGTGTTAGTGGAAGTTTGTTTGTAGACATATGAGGATGAGAACGTAAACTACTATCAGTGAAGCTATCTGTCAATTGAAATGCGCCTATCTGAAAGCAAACCTCTCCTTCCCCTGTTCACTAACAACAGTTGTGGTTGTCAACCACAGCAACAACAATACAAATAGTAATATTAACAGCAATAATTGGTCTACCAATAATTTCAAGTGTTACCAGTAATAATAATAATAATAATAATAATAATAATAATAATATAGTTGTTACAACACACTGATATACATTTTTCAGCAACGAAGGAATATTTTACAAGTTGGGGTTATCCACTTGTCAGCTAGACTATTGGTGTCATATGTTGAAACTGATTTACATCCAATATTCTCACACAAATGAAGCGATAATGAATAAAAGAATCACTACTTTCAATACAAACAGACAGGTGTCTATATTCTGACTTCACCCCCTCCCTATACCTCTCGTCCAGCCCACACAAAGCAGCGGCATACAGGCGCGTTTTTACCCATGCTGTAGAACAGAAAAGATGCACAGGAGCATCTTGCTTTTTTACTTTTCTAATTTTTAAAGACAGCCATATCAACCACTACTTATGAAGACACGTCAATTTACATTACAAGGTTTAAGTTGAGCACATAAATGAACTATTTCATTCCGTCTGGAAAGGACACCTTGCCCGTCTATTCTCGACATTATATCGAAAAGAGAAGACCAGTAGATATTCTGATAAGAGAGAAGATGCTTCACGCTGCGGACGAATCGACGTATGCTTTTGGTACGTTTGTGAGAATAGCCTATATACATTATTGTCTACAATAACCTCACGATCTATTTTATGAAAAACATATAGGTGGGTTTAGATGTAGCCTACCGTGTGTTTCTGCTCAAGATGTATTGCAATTAATGTTTCGATTAGACAACAATTATCCAGTTATGCGTCCTTGTATCTTTATCGTATGCCTGTAGCCTTGGTTAAGACTCATTAGGTTTTAGCGATTTTGTTATGTAAAAACTGTTGTGTTTTAAGACTAAACAGCTTTTTGATGGATCCATTTTGATAGTCGTTTAATTTAAGACCAAGACAACTACCTAATTCCAAGCATGCGCTCACATTCAAACATTTCATTAAGGAAACAAACATGACAAAATGTTTATACTCACCAATGGAGTGGTCATGTAGATTCCACAATACAACAATAAGATACACTGCAGCCAGGGATATTAGTTTGACCCTAGCGTTAACTTTAGAATGAGTGTTACGCTCAAGACCAATTATTATATCAATCAACGATTAAAAGCCTTTACAAACATTCCCTGTGCCTACAGAGCATATAGGATATGAAGAGCCGAAACAGAGACCTACACGCATACCTCGACGACGTCCAAGTCAATTAGAAGACATTTTCTAAAACAATCAGTTTGAAATGGGAGCACGTTACTTTGGTCAAAGTGGAAGACGAGAGAACGAGGCATTTTCCATGTCGGAAGGCTCCTCGGAATTGAATCTCGATTTGAGACAGAAAGGATCCATACGCTAGGGGGCACCCAGATACTGTAATAGATCCCTTATTCTGTACCCCCTCCCCTATTGACAGCATATGCTCTGATTTAGCTCTGTACATTTTTCACAAGACCCAACTTTGACAGCCCCATTGTGATTTTGAAAGTACTAGCTAACAATGCTCAGACTAGAAACTTCTAGGAGCATATAGGGGCCAATTTAAGCTATATACTTCATAGATATGCTTTGTCTTCAAATTAAACACCATTCACTCAGGCCTATGCAACATATGTAGCATATGATAATGGATTAAGACATATACAGATATTGTTTAACAACCTTAAATACACTCCATGAATGTTGTTAGCTACAGCCTAAAAATCATGAACCCCAAAAATAATCTAACAATAGCTCACCATATCTCGGGTTTTCTGATATGAATTGAGAGAGAGGTCCAAACTCTTATATAGGCTATGTCCATGGCAAATCATTGTGTTGTGGTCTACATCTTGGACGCTAAGGCTACCTAAAATAGGCCTACTTTATAGACTAACGATTACAATCCCTCGTGCTTGTGTTTAATTTATTGTAACTCTATGAAAAGCAATTTATCATATACTTGAAAATGTGTAGCCTACAGTTATTCATAATCATCATAACCAGAAGTATATAAAAAAAAAAATAATAGGCCAATGCGTGAGTTGATAGAAGGAAACCGTGATATGGCATGGTCTGAAATAAGATGGTGCATATATTAACTATTAGCCTATATTGTAATAAAATGTACCATCACAGCATTGTGAATGAACGTAGGCTAATATGTCCTAATCAGTCTAATACAACAATAATAATAGACCTATTTGTATAGCACCTTTCATACAGCAAATGTGTTGCAATGACAGGAACATTTTCAACAAGCAATGTTATCATTTGTTTTGTACAAAGCCATATCGTATAATAATGTTTAATTTAATCTAGTTAAATTTATGACAGCCTACTTCTACTGCATTCTGCAATCTCTAATGTAGCCTAATGGTAGACTGAAGTTTGACTTATAATGCAGGAGCACTATAGGCTACTCCATCTCATGAAAGCATATATCAGATGTAAAAATACCATCCTCACCTCTCTCAAATAAACATCAGGAATCATTTATTAGGTTAGTGCTCTCCGGGATCCTTAAGACGTCCATACCCTTAACCCCTAACCCGAACCTTAACACCAATCCTTACCCTAACCTTAACCATAACCATAACCCTTACCCTTACCTAACAATTCGAAATGTAAACTTCAAGGGACATCCCAAGAAACCCGGATAGCAACGACCCACTGACGTAAGCTATACTCAGTCACATAAGAAACATTATGTGGTCAGAGAATGTAATCATTTAACATGAATTTACATGTATATTTAATTACAAATGTGAGTGAACTAGAAGCACGGTCCTCTCCTCTAAATCGTCTCCTTTTAGGACCAAGCATCTTCTCGACCCCTATACTGCTTTGGCGAGGCACCAAGTAGCACAAGTACTGACTAGCCAATGGGGTTCAGGGGGAGGTCCATGAGCTCTGACCAGTCAAACACAGTCACTTTCCTTATATGGCAGCTCATCTCCATGGTAACATGTGCTAAGTTGCAGCAGTCGTGTCAAAGTTCACTATATAGAGAGCTCAGTGAGCTGATCAGAGAGAAAGCATTCAGCCAGCCAAGCTCCTACTATTCGCAATCACTTCCTAACCTCACCCTTTTTAACATATTTGATCACTTTGATTCTCTGTTATTTTTCTTATTATTTTTCAGTGCATGAAGGAGGTTCTATAGGTTGTGATCTTTTTGTTTTATTATCACTTGCTTGTCGGAGAGTTGACTTCATATTTGACTAAAGCATTGGCTTCAGCTGCTCGCACCACCTCACAAGAAGAAAAGGGAGAAGCAGCAATATTTGTTTTACCAGTTGATGATTTTCATCAAGACTTGAGCTGGAACTTGATAGCGCTCTGCTGCTAGTGTGTAGCCTACATCAATTGTGTGTTTTATGCTGCTGTCACGTCGCCTACGTTCAACGTACTGCTCCGTTTCTTGAATAGGCTACCTCATTTCATTATCGCAATCATTTGCTATTTTTCCCCCTTGAAAGATCTCCTGGATGGCTGACTGCAAGCGCCCCTGGACTTGGCCTCTAAGTGCAAGGCTGCGATTCAGCTCGCCATCACATCAGTTTTAAAACGTGTGCTTCGCATCGTCTACAACAGCAATATAATTTGACATTTTCGAAGATTCAACGAACACTCGACAACAGTAGGCTTTGGCATTTATTTTATTTTTTTACTATCAATTTTGATTACAGCGTGCTGCATTCATTTGAGAAAACAAGCACCGCGAAACCAAAAACGGCAGACAAAAAGTTTCCTTACGTTGACTGATAGATATGGCAATGGTAGTGTGGAGAGGCTCCCAGGACGATGTGTCTGAGACCCAGGGTACCCTTTCTTCGCAATCTCAAGGAGGACTATCCCTTCCGACCCCTCAGATGAATCTGTCAGGCTCTCAGGTCGCCCCTCCGACCCCTCAGACAACCGTCCAAGGACCCCCGAATAACACTGTACAGTCTACGCCGACAAACCAGACGATGCAGTCGGAAAAACAGCAGCCACAGCACATAGAATGCGTTGTTTGCGGGGATAAATCTAGTGGTAAACACTATGGCCAGTTTACTTGCGAGGGGTGCAAAAGCTTCTTCAAACGGAGCGTACGAAGGAACCTCAGTTACACATGCCGTGCCAACAGGAATTGTCCCATTGACCAGCACCATCGCAATCAGTGTCAGTACTGCCGCCTCAAAAAATGCCTGAAAGTTGGCATGAGACGGGAAGGTATTGGGATTTTTATTTTCTTGTTGATTTATTTGCGTTGTATGTCGTGCGCTGAATGAATTATGTAATTGTATGTGTTGCCGTCTCCCATATTCTCTCCCCGATTCTTCTTCCATAGGCTGCGCGGCCGAAGCACGCTATGGGGCCGTCAGCATTTAGTGCTTAAGACCGATCGTAGCAAACCTTCCTTTTAGCGTTCGATTAAAGTGTTATATTTCTTAAACGCTATATTCATCATGTGGCCTTCACAAACAATAGTCATAAGAGTTTAGATGTAGATTATTAGAACTGAATCGTCCTCTTGGAAGAGACAAAATGGATATGCATCTGTATTTGAATACAAGCGCATATACAACGTTATTATGGCGAGTGTGGAGTGAAGAGACAGCTTGTTTAGATCCCACGCATTACGTGTCGTGTTAATCTCGACCAGAAAACTGAGCTGTACATAGAAAAGGGCATATGAGTAGCATTATAATTATTATATTCAAGGATCAGTCGAAAATAGTAGTCAATATAAAACTAGTCGAATAGATTTCTAAGTAGGTTAAGGGTTACAACATGCAAGGACTGCCTTGCCTTTGTGCTTCTAGTGAGCTCATGTTGTTGTAGCCAAACAGCAAAATGAAATGTAAAACCCAGGTTTATAACTAGCCTACTTCTAAAATGTTTCATAGAGAATCATTACTTTTCCGGGCAATATGCTTGTATCGATCTCTACAGTAAATAACAGTCATTGTTTGTATGTATGTAGGCTAGCCTATTTGTTGTAGCCTGTGTATTGTTTTAGTTTAAAATGTTGCATCCATATATTTCATCATAGCATTTGAATAGCAAAAGTAATGTCTAAACTGGTATTTAGCATGTGTATTCCTCGAACTGCTATAGTGTAACAACATTTGACACAGCCTCCTGGTCAGGAGGATTACAATGTCTCTTGATGTGTAGAATTCAGGCATCAATATCTGCAGTTTCTCTTTTTACTGCAGCGGTGCAACGGGGACGGATGCCACCCACACAGCCACACCATGGTCAGTTCGCCTTGACAAATGGGGACCCACTGCACTGCCATTCCTACTTATCCGGATATATATCTCTACTGCTAAGAGCGGAGCCCTACCCAACGTCCCGGTATGGCAGTCAATGCATGCAACCCAACAACATCATGGGCATCGAGAACATATGTGAACTGGCGGCCAGGATGCTGTTCAGCGCCGTGGAGTGGGCCAGGAATATCCCCTTCTTTCCAGACCTTCAGATTACTGACCAGGTGGCTCTTCTGAGGTTGACCTGGAGTGAGCTATTTGTGCTCAACGCCGCACAGTGCTCCATGCCTCTCCATGTGGCTCCACTTCTGGCGGCGGCTGGCCTACACGCCTCCCCCATGTCTGCGGACAGAGTGGTTGCCTTTATGGACCACATTAGGATCTTCCAAGAACAAGTGGAAAAGCTGAAAGTTTTGCACGTTGACTCTGCTGAATACAGCTGCTTGAAGGCAATTGTGCTCTTCACATCAGGTAAGCTCAACATTGCAACAACAAAAAAACTATAGAATATATCATTTCCAGTTATGAGTTTATAGAATGTGTTTAGGTCACGTGTGCTTTGTCTTTTCCTGTTTGAAAACAATACCAGGCTTGGCATGCAATAGAATATATAAATAGTGCACATTTTCGCAAACGCCTGGCCTGTCCTAAAATCCCATAGAGGATAAAAACACAGGCCTGTGGCTATCAACTGCCTGTAGGCCTATATCACTGCACTGTTGGGCATTAGTCATAAAATTGCCCACCATTTGCATTTACTGCTTGGTCAGGCATAGGCACACTTGATTCAATTTGTGTCCACTCCCATTCATGAACTTAGAGATTAATACTGAATAACAAGTTTATTCATATTATTTCCCCTTTCCCCCAATAAAGCAACATTTTGTGCCCCTTCATACAGTGTCCTAAATGCGCTGTCCCAAATATATACTCTGAAAGATAGTTTTAACCCACATCATAAAAGTCACTCATACGAATATTTCAGTGGAGACATGCTATCAAAAACAAACTGTTGGTATTTTTATTGAAGTTACACTTTTAGAATAGTTTGCTTACCAATCAAATATATTGTTTATGTCGGGAATAGACATACAACGGAGCCTATTCTCGCCAGGGAGGGCCATAAATTGTACGGAATATAGTATTTTATTGACGGAATAGCGTATTTTATTGAAGATTTCATTAATAAAATAACAACTTTGCCTTTCTACCACATTTAGCCTGATCACACAACGGACATTACACATATTTCGGGAAAATACTTTTCAATTCCCCTCTGTTCTGTAAGGAAGATCTAGGGATCCAATACATTTTATGGACTCCTTCCAGAACTGGGTCATGACCCAGACTACCCTCCTGTATGATTACATTACATAATTAAAGTGGGGAATAAAGAAAACGTGTGAAAATACACAAATTTACGCAGAAATAAGGAATTACTAATCTAACGTATAAGTTGTTTTTACAATAAGCTATCAACATGTTGATTATTTTTATGTAACTACTAACATTTAGCTATTGGTTTAGGCAAATTCTACAAAAATACCTGGGGGTTTAAATAATATATCGTTGTGATAATGAATGCTTCATTTTGTCTATTTGAATCTTTATTTGATTGCATGTAGGCTATTATGTATTCTATGAATAGGCTATGTAGGCTACAAGAGTTTGCACTGCTAAGCTACATATCATTGATCCGCCATTTTTGGGGGGTTATTACGGTGACTTGGTTAATACAATCGCTGTTTGTGGTTGCTTCAGTTTCTAGCACTACTTCAAGCGAAATCACAACGCAGTAGCCTACAGAGGTCACCATGTCACAACTCTCTTACCCTGTCAGCGTGCGTTCGTGCGCGCGTGTGTATGTATGTGTTTGTGTTTGTTAACCCAAACTACTATTAAAATGTAAACATTTGTGATTGAGTTCGATGCTTGTCTAGTTTATAACAAACAATTGCCAGTTTCCATATAAGGCAACAAAAAAAGGAATTTGCCTGTTCTTATTCACCGCACTACAGTGACACTAATAATCACAAAGCCTTTTGATGATTAGCCTATGCACAGGACATAAATGGCGACTATTATTAGACAGTTTCTCAAGAAAATAATGTAGGCCCACTGAATATGATATTTATGTTGATATTAGTAGCGATAACTGGCCTATGTTTGACATGACAGAGTGATATCAAACACTAAATGTTTGATTATACATAATCATAGTAGGATTGTTTTTTGATTGTTTAGTCAATATTAAATATAGGTTGTTATATTATGGCCTACAAGCACACCTCAGCGGCCACAGTCAAAATCATTCTGATTTAACACCGCAAATAGGGGGTTTTCTTTAAATGTACAAGCAGCCCAAATGACTAAACATTGTTTGTACTATAAGCGCACCTGTCACATATATATATATATTGCAAACGAGAGGGATATTATGCATTATTACTGTTCTGTCGTAAATATGTGTTGAATTTTGGGTCCAGCATGATTAATGTTTATTTATTTATTTTCAGACGCTTGTGGCCTCTCAGATGTGGCCCATGTGGAAAGTTTGCAAGAGAAGTCCCAGTGCGCCCTGGAGGAATATGTTCGAAGCCAGTATCCCAACCAGCCAACACGATTTGGGAAGTTGTTACTTCGCTTGCCTTCACTGCGCACAGTGTCTTCATCGGTCATAGAGCAATTGTTTTTCGTCCGATTGGTAGGTAAAACCCCAATTGAAACCCTCATCAGGGATATGTTGCTTTCGGGGAGCAGTTTTAACTGGCCTTACATGTCAATTCAGTAAGCAGAAGGAATGAACAAAGGGGTTAAGAATGGTTAGCGCTTCTTTTGTAGAAGGAAAACGGCTGTTACAAGAGCTTGCTTTCACAAAGAAAAACATTGTCATAAATGACTGTGAATTAAAAAAATTGAGACATTCATCGAACTTTCAAAATGGAGATAAAAGCTCCCCGGGTCATTCGGAATAAGTTGCTTCTTATCCATTTTTTTATAAAATAAAATAAAACGGAAACAAAAATAAGGAAAATGATTTTGGTAATCCTCAAATCGAAAATGAAACTATAAAGTGCATTTAAAATGAGTATTTGGAAAAACTTAGGAGAAAAGAAAAAGTAAGTTTTCTTTTTCCAAATTAGCCTACTTGTCCTGTGTCCATGTATCTAGCTATTTTTTGTACTTTTATTTTGTTCCTCCTTTCTGGTTCCAAACCGGCCTATGTGATTCTGTAGTACAGGTGGTGTTCTTTTCTAAAACCATGACTTCTTTTGAAACAGTTAAGTAATGTAAAATGTTCTTCAAGAATTAAAACTAAATCCACAGCAATATAGGAAAAGGCTTATAACTACATGCTTAATGCTGCAAACGCACTTACTCTTAGGATAGCCCACACTAAACTGGGAAAGGGAGTTTCTTTCGGTGTTCAAGTTCAACTTTCTGATCCAGCTAAATCATTGCTCTTTCCAATTGAGAATATAGCCTAGGCTACGTGATATTCCAGGGTTGCTCTGTTTTGCCATTGCTTAGTTGAGCCAGTCGAACCACATCAGCTCTTAATATAGAACAAGGATTCTACAAGGCACTGTCGACGGTAAAACAGCTATTACTGAACAGTGAATGAAATAGCCTGCATAGTGGCAACCTATGTTTAATGAACCCCTTTCTGTCTCTATTCAACTTCGTGTGTTCCCTCATGCACCCAGTTCGAAATGTTTGGCATTCAGTTGCAGACAGTTCAACAAAATTATTAAAGCCTTGAGATATGGGCTACTGAAGGGTGAGTGTGGCTTGTAAACGTAGATGCACAGATATTTTAATTGTTATGTTCATTTAGATATGGTATTAACTACCAATGCATTGAACATTGTGTCTCGCAATGTATAGGCCTCAACATCAATCAAAACATCTAGTCATACAATACCTTATTTTGAAATTGGAAAGGTCAATGGTCATATACCTGTTATGTAGGCCTACAGCTGGAATAGTGTTTAATAGCAGTATTATTACGATGTCCCTGAAATGTCACCCTCTCTACACTTCAAGCATTAAGTGCCTGAAAAGTAATTTCTTATCAAAACGTTGTTTAAGTATACAACTTTGGGAACACTATTAGATTTGAAACTTCAGTCTTATGCTCATGTATTTCACTTGAAAAACATTAATTAGAGGCAGTATTGTTGTAAATATAGGTCAATTCATTTTCAACGAGTTTTCCTTTATACAAAGTATATGTGATTAAGAAAAACTGTGGTTGCCATTTTTTCGGTAATACAACGTCTTCAATTGAGTGACAGACTTAGCTAGTAGCACTGAAAGTTATGTTTGTAATGTATATACATATTACGACAAAAATGTTTTCTTTTTCATGTATTTAGACTGTGAATGCATGGCCACAGGTCGCTAACCTATTTTATCTTTGATATATATAAATGTAAATGTTTTTGACTGTATAGATATAATCTGTGCATTCAGTACACTAGCCCTTGTATTTAAAAAAGAAACAAAATGTTCAATAATAGGCTAAGAGTAAACAGGGTGAGCTGGTTTGGAAAGGAGTAGCTATTTTGACTTAGTGTTCTGCTCCTTTGGTCTGTGACAGATGCCTTGTGTGTGTGCGTGTGTGTGTGTGTGTGTGTGTGTGTGTGTGTGTGTAAGCTAGCAATTTTGTCCTTGTTTTTGGGGCTTTTCTTCAACACACAAGACACCATGTTGTGGTTGGACAAAAAGGGATCATATTATGTAGTTGATTGAACAGTGCTCTTTGGCTGTTCCCATGCCACATATGGACCAGAGAATGATACATGATTGTAATTATGAACAGTTTAAACTGACCCACGTTTTTATATAAATATATAAAAATATATGACTGCAGGGTATTGATAACGTATAGATACTTTTTTTATGATGATTATGATTATTAATTGCAAGTGATATATGTGAGTGTGTGTGGAAGTTTATAGTTGAACACATTTCTTGTTTGTTTGTGTTAGCTTATTGTAAACAAGCATTCTGCTGTAAATTTGTTATTGGTATTAAATTATAATTTATGAATTGGAAAACAAAACGTTTTTTCATGTTTTTATTACTAAACAGTCAAAATAATGTGTGTGCATGTATGTGTGTGTATAAATGTGTGTGTGTGCGGAGAGAGAGAGAGAGAGAGAGAGAGAGAGAGAGAGAGAGAGAGAGAGAGAGAGAGAGAGAGAGAGAGAGAGAGAGAGAGAGAGAGAGAGAGAGAGAGAGAGAGAGAGAGAGAGAGAGAGAGAGAGAGAGAGAGAGAGACACACAGAGAGAGAGACACAGAGAGACACAGAGAGAGCGTGAGAGAGACTACTGGGTATATGCAACTATTGGCGTCACAAATTGAAGTGAAGTTGTCCTATGTGTATCAATGCAAAGGAGGACTGTTGGTATGTAAGCTACTATATATTTGTACAATGACATTTGAACAACGTTTACTTTGGTGCTTTAGAATGTTATATCGCATTCATTTTGTGAACGTATAACATCTCGACGTATGGCAACACTGCAGGTACAGGCATGTCTGACTTGAATTCATAAATAGAATGCCACAGTGGACTTTGAAAATATGTCTGAGGAGCCTTGGCTATAACTGCCCTGTATCTTCACCGGCAGCAGCAAACAAGCGTCTGCTAAATTACAAAAATATCAATCTAAGAAGCAAACGAGAGACTATCAGTCGTTTGATTTTACTCAACTAAATACCAACCCTACCCCTCTAGTTGAGTATTAGTTGAAATGTGTGTTTTCTGTAAAGGGAGATCAAGCGTGCGATCCCCCAGCCTTAAAGCTCGCTTTTAACTCAGTGTCCTATTAGTTGAGTCAATATGGCGTCTTGCAATCCAACGCACGCTACGGCTCCCCGGAGCAAATCAGTGTTCCATAATAGAAACCACATTGCTTAAAAAATAGACCCCCTTCATCGAGACCCAGAGCCTCAATAAAACTATTATCAGAGGTATCCAACTATTTCTACTGTGATTAGTAAGCAAACACGGAGTATATTGCAAAATCGTGAATTATGATTAGCCTATTTCATTACTTTGATCATGCCCATCGTCATCCCAGTAGCACTCTCAAAATGATGCTCCCTAAGTTCAATAGGTCTATTCTGTGGACAATTTCTTTAATGAAAATAGCCTACTAAAATTGATTTAATACATTTAGCAGAGCGTTATAATGTTGTAGCACAGGGCATTTCATTTTCCATAGTATCCAAAAAACGTGGCCTATAATTATATTTGATATTTTTCAACTACATTAGAGATTATTATTATTACCTCTAGACCTACTATCACTAGGCCTACTACTATACTACTACTACTACTAAGCCTACTATTACAACTACAACTGGACTACTACAGGTTACTAGTATAAGCAATATGCAGCTCATGGGGCTAGGATATTAAAGTGTAGCCTACACCAGACTGTGCAACACCTTGTCAGTGTCAGAATTTGTGTAAGTAAATCTCACTTCAACTGACTTCCTCCTATTCTCGGATTTCAAAGATATCCCAACATCCTCCTGTTTAATTAATGGTGAAAGTGAACTAAATATAATTATGCTGTATTTAATTCCGTTTGCGGTGATGGTGTAACTAAATTGTGACTAGAATGACTTCTTTAAGATTGGCCGTACACGAAATGTTTCAAATGTTCTTGATGCAGACATTGCACTTTTCAATTTGTCTTTACAACCTTCTAAGATCTGGGACCGCATGCCAAGATGCAGTAGGCCTATACCTACAGGTACACGGAGTGTATTAAACATTAGGAACACCTGCACTTTCCATTGACCAGGTGAATCCAGGTGAAAGCTATGATCCCTTATTGATGTCACCTGTTAAATACACTTTAATCAGTGTAGGTGAAAGGGAGACAACAGGTTAAAGAAAGATGTTCAAGCTCAGAGACAATTGAGACATTGATTGTGTATGTGTGCCATTCAGAGGGGGAATGGGCAACACAAAATAATTAAGTGCCTTTGAATGGATTATGATAGTAGGTGCCAGGCGCACCGGTTTGAGTGTGACAAGAACAGCAAACGCTGCTGGGGTTTTCACGCTCAAGAGTTTCCCGTGTGTATCAAGAATGGTCCACCACCCTAAGGACATCCATCCAACTTGACACAACTAACTTTTGTACACTTAGTGTATATCCTGAAACTTTGCATGTCACTAAAACTCTCACATGTAGTAGTAGGCCAACTAAAGCATTACAACTCAGCAATGCCATTAAAAGGACAATATTAGTTTTCCTATTTTCTTTCAATCTTTATTTACTTTGTGCCGATAGGAATACGTTTGAAGTCATTCATGACTTCACTCAATGATTTTAGTTGACAGAGCATGTGTTGCAGTTGAACTCTATATTTTGCACTTCTGTTCTTTTATTAGCGTTGGAAAACGAGCTAATGAGGTCTCCCTCATGTCACTTCCCACTGGGCAGACGTCTCAACGTTCAACGTCTTATTTTGATTTACATTTGTTCGAGTTGTCAACTAACGTGATTTCAATGTGAAATCAACTAAACATTTCACCATGTCATTGGATTTAGGTTAAAAGTTGGGAGAAAAAAAACGAAATGCCCTTATGTTGATGACTTTTTGAAAATCTGATTTTTGGGGTTGAAATGACATGGAAACAACTTTGATTCAACCCGTTTTTGCCCAGTGGGTTTTATTTCCTTGTGAAAAAAAATAAAGGTTTGGATATGCCTGTGCCTTGCACGAGCACTGAAAATACTGCATGAGATCTGCAAAACGAACAACCAACACTGATTTGAAATCACCACCGCATTGATTGGGATATTCCTACAGTAAAGTTGTTTATTTTCTTCATATAGGCCTAGAAACATGTCTCACGCACGCTCGTTCAGTCAGTATGTGTTTTTGATGTTTTTACATGTTATAGGCTACGTGTGCAAGGACATTTAGCCCAGCAGAGGCATGTGTATGTAGGCTAAGTATTAATGTAGGCTGTGTGTATGTATGTATGTATGTATGTATAACCTTATGTGCGTGTGTGCGTGCTCTGCGCGTTGAGATGTAGGCCTGCATTGTATACATTTGCAATTTCAGTGAGTGATGAAAAACGTGGGAACATTACGTCAAGGCAAAGTACCCAATGATGGCCGCGTTTAAGGTCAAATTGCAGCATAATGCATAGCCTTAACTGTGTTTCCTACTATTAGTATCACGATCAAAGCATTATCAAGGTGTTGCTCGGAAAACGCTCTTGGACATAGTGTGAAAGATCTCGTGACAAAAGTAGGCTAAGCTTATGATTTCGTAATCATGCCCGTCCCACTCTTTTAGTCTGCTGTTTCTTTTTTTCTGCAAGTAATTTGATAAAGTAGCCTACACATAAAGTGATGGCCCGCTAGAACTGGCAACCCACTATTGCGACCCCCAGAGAGAGCGTAGCCTACATCTGCCACTGACTTGATTCTGAATCAGGCTCAAATATAGGCTTTGATGACAAAGAAACAAATAGAAATCGGTCCATGTAGGCTGTAAATATAAAATGGTTGTTTAATTTCTGTAAGTACCGTGTCATTCACTAGGCTGCTCTTCTGGCCATATGAGGAGCTATTGGCCATCCAAAATTCTAACCGAGGACTGATCCCCAGTCACTCAGAGCCAGTGCGGCCCAAATAAATCTTAAATCGTCTCCCATACAAACCTAGGTGAGCCTTCCTGTCGCTATCCTGTTGATAGTAGGCCTAATAGAACTAATGTCAAATAACCTGCGGGAAACCTTATTACAGTTAGACATGGACGTAAATTATCGTTAGGCTATTATCTATTCTTGTTATTACTATTACTATTATTATTAGGCCTATTATTATTGTAAGGCTTAAAACTATTGCAATTACGCCGATGCCATATGCTTTTTCTAAATAGGCCTACTCATTTTTCAAAACCCACTCAATTTATAACATGCGCGTAGTTCTACCGTAAACAACCCTATATTATTAAAAAAAAAATCGCCTGGCAGCTATCTTTGTTATTTTTAATAAAGTGCTCTTAAATAGACTTGGTGCTACAGGCTTCCTGCGTTCTCTCTCTAAATGTTAGAAAATTGTGCCATCTACCCGCTATTCACAGAACTGTCACTTCCAGGACCTCCGGAGACCTCGAGCCAACTTTAACACAAAGGGAGAGACCGACGAGGCTGTTGAGAGGCTTCTCTTTATACCATCACCTTAATTGCAATGAACAACTTTTAATAACATTGGACATCTAGTGCGTTTATTGATCTTATAAATATGCCCGACTTGATGTATAAGATCTTTAATAACAGCATCCAACACGTTAACGAATGGGTTAATATCTTCATATTATTAAAAAAAAATGTTTACACATAAACGTCGAGCTCTGTAGCACCTTTACACCTGACTATCACTGGCATGTTCTCCAAAGAGTTTTGACCGCCAATGTAAGCTGTGTAGCGGCACAGGCCTATCTCACACTTAATAGCTGAATGAAGATTTAATTTGTCCTTCAACGATGTTGATAGGCTACAGCAATATAATTATACATGACATAGTTGTTGGGTATGTTGCATATCAGTCCCGTTATTAATAATGTAAACGTGCTTCTCTGAACTATTTATACACTCACTTCTGTACGAAATCCTCTTCCCCGCACTAAAAGCGAGTTGTTAGAGAAAATGCAAACGAGCAGGGCCAGTCGACACCAAAATGGCAAAGTTCATCTCGAAAAAAACTGCACAGACTTACAAAGGGGCACAAGGCTTTGTGATTATAGAAAGGAGGGAAAAGAAAGACAACTGCAGTTGAGGTAAGAGTGTGAGAGTGTGTTTGTGTGTATGTAGCCTATATCTGAGTGTTTTAAAGATGTTCTTTGGGGCGCTTTGTGCTGACAAGGCACAAGCTCTTGCCAATGCAAGTCACGGTGGACAACTTTGCTTTCCTCTTGAAACGAATGAATATTTTCATTTAACGTCCAATAAATCTCAATCGACAGCTATCTCTGTGATCCCGTGTACGTGGAACAATGAACACAGTACAAGTATTTGCCGTTATAAAAATACTATAGGACATACATAAAAGTAACTGTAATAGAGGACTAACAAACAAATGTAGGAACAAGAGTGGATGTGGGAAACCGGAGAAGAACAACTGGACAAGTAAGGCAGAATTGTGTTATTTCAAGAACACGGACAACGCACCTCCTTCTAATGTTTTTATGGAGAGAAGTATTTAGACTACCTTTCAAAAAGTATAATTGTATGAAGTATGGGCCTAACTAACTCGGAGCAAAAATTATATTACATCTCAGCAATAATGTTAATACTTCTTGCTTGCTCAATAAGTAGACTACTACGATTTTATTATGCTTTGGGCATGATGTCCCTATATCTACGCCCACCCTTTCTTTCTATTATGATAGGCCTTGAAGTAAGGTGGGCTAATTCGCTGTTTACGCTCTTTCAAAAAGACGTGCTGAGTAGGCTACTGTTGCTTTGATGTAATGGCTAGAAATTGCAAGTGACCTTGAACTGTGTCTGGGTCCGTGTTGGAGTTGGGGGGAAAGGCCTAGGCACCGATTAAGGTCTATTGCTAATGCAGGCAATCCACTGTGCAAAAACTGGTCGAATCAACGTTGTTTCCACTTCATTTCAACAATAAAAAAAATTGTGATGACGTTGAATCAACGTAGAAAACGGATTGGATTTGTAAATACGTATCACTGTAAGGGAATTTCGTCTTTTTTTCACCCAACTTTTCACCTAAATCCAATGACATGGTGAGATTTTTGGTTGATTTCACGTTAGTTGAGAACACAACCAAATGTTAATCAAAACTAGATGTTGAACTGACTGATGTGGGAAGTTAAGATACACAGCTTGAAATTCAATAGTCTACATTTAATTGCGACATCATTTTGAGAAACCAGTTCAACGTCGTGTCTTTTTTTGGAGACTTCACCTATACAAACAGCTTTGTCCCTAACTTCTGCTGATCGAACTGTTGTTTCCCATATCGCTCTCAAAGCTGATTTAGGCCCCTCCTTGAGATATGCACCACAACCCGGAGAGGGAAAGGAACACCTTGCGCGCGACTGTGAGACTTCAAACGCTCACTTGGCAATGCTCCTTCAGTTCCACAGCGCACTAAACAGGCAGGAATGGTACAAATAATAGTATTTACAACATTATGTAAGGTATGCTATACTGGTTTAAAAAAAAACAAGGCATGTCATGACTTAAATAGCTTATAATTTTCACTGATAGTAGCAAAACAAGTTAATTGATACAGTCATTATTTTGAAACTATCGTGTTGCATGTGCTTGATGGTTTATACAAATTAGACCCCCTATGTTTTCTATTCAATTATTTTATTAGCCTATCAAAAATTAAAAGAGAATGTGTTTGAATTTGAAAGTAGATCATTACAAATGCCCGTATGTCTTCAATAAAAAGGGATATATCACAAATAAATGCAGTCCTATCGTTTTTGTCTGTAGAAAATTAATAGACATTTGTATTTTTTTACAAAAACTCATTGGTTGAACGCAAGCAAAACCTAGAGAAGTGTGAGCATCCTGACTGTAGCCTACTATAGGCCTATTAGCCTACTACTACTACTAGGCATAGTAATAATAATTATAATTATAATATTGAGTTAGCCGTATTATTGGTGGTGGTGATGGTAGTACTCAAGCTGTATTGGTTAAAAAAAACTATATCATTCCCTTAAGGAGTTCTATCCCCTTTTGTGATAACAGAGGCAGCTCCGTGAGGGCAGAGCCATGTCGACAGCAACACCTAATACCACCAGTGTACCTGCACATCAGAGAGTTGTAGTCTACAGTTTGATGGCCTACTTTGAAAGAGTAAGCGGACACCGATAGCATTCGCTTTGATAGCGAAGGAAGCAACTGTCAATTCCACGGAAGCTCATTCCTCCTTTCTTATCCTGAAATCAGTAGCAGGCCCCTCGAGCAACATGTTTAGCATGGATATAACAACTTTACATAGTTGCTCGCGCAGACGCCCCTCCTACCCCCCGCCGTACATGTTGAGGTGGGTATGTTGATTACGGTAGGCCACTCCTTCACAAGTCTTCGCCCAATCTTATCAAGTGCTGAAGAAAAAGTTACACACTGACACATGAAGTGGGAATCAACTGCTTGTAAACTACTAATTCATAGATGTTGAAGTATATGTCCACTGAATGTAATAACGAAGGTATACGGTACATTGAACATTGGCAATTTAATAACCAGGGGAATACAGCAAAGAAAAAGTTAACAAAAATCTGAATTAGGCTACAGCTTTAGCATATGACACATCAAATTGGTCAACATATGCAGATGAAGAGAACACAATAGTCCTTGATATAAACGACAATCCTTTCAAATACACACATATTTCAACCAAACAATGAATGTAAACTTATCGGATATCATCAAATTTGTATTAGACATAAATACAATCTCTATACCACTGGGGTAGGTTATTGTTCAACCTTGGAAAGAATATATGGAAACCATACGTGGTCGTTTTCAATGAAGGACTGAGCACAAAACTATAGTGAATTTCTCCCTTCAAAAGCGAGATGGCGCTATTTTGCACACCAACCACCACCATGCACGCACGTGGGGTCTTCATATCCCATTCCAATTCTTTGTTTCTAGATGGTCAAAGTCATGCGTTGATATTTAGACTAATTAAATATCCAACTAAAGGTTAATATGACATATAACCATAAAATATAACTTAACCAAAATCAAACAATAGTGGTTAATAGCACTATGTTGTTGACATAATAAACTGTACTTAACCACTATGTTGTTGACATAATAAACTGTACTTAAGAAATGCTCTCTCCTCATTCCTCCTGAGAGAAATCATGAGGACTTTTGAAATCTTTTCGTATCAATGGCAACATATTTGAGACTATGATGCATTACAGTCAAATACATAATTTTGAATAATGTCTTATAATACTACACTACTACTAACAGGTAGGCTAATAATGGTATGTTTATGCATTTCAGATATTCTTTATAAGTACAATACCTGTCAAAAGTCTGGACACACCTACTCATTCAAGGGTTTTTCTTTATTTGTACTATTTTCTACATTCTACAAGTGAAGTAAAATAGTGAAGACATCAAAACTATGAAATAGCCCATATGGAATCATGTAGTAACCAAAAAAGTGTTAAACAAATCAAAATATATTTATATTCTTCAAAGTAGCCACCCTTTACCCTGATGACAGCTTTACACACTCTTGGCATTCTTTCAAACTGCTGAGCACTTGTTGGCTGCTTTTCCTTCACTCTACGGTCCAACTCATCCCAAACCATCTCAATTGGGTTGAGGTTGGGTGATTGTGGAGGCCAGGTCATCTGATGCAGCACTCCATCACTCTCCTTCTTGGTGAAATAGCCCTTACACTGCCTGGAGGTGTGTTGGGTCATTGTCCTGTTGAAGAACAAATGATAGTCCCACTAAGACCAAACCAGATGGGATGGCGTGTCGCTGCAGAATGCTGTGGTAGCCATGCTGGTTAAGTGTGCCTTGAATAAATAAATCACAGACAGTGTCACCAGCAAAGAACCCCCACACCATCACACCTCCTCCCCCATGCTTCACTGTGGCAACCACACATTAGGAGATCATACATTCACCTACTCTGCATCTCACAAAGTCATGGCGGTTGGAACCAAAAATCTCAAAATTGGACTCATCAGACCAAAGGATAGATTTCCACCAGTCTAATGTCCATTTCTCATGTTTCTTGGCCCAAGCAACTCTCTTCTTCTTATTGGTGTGCGTTAGTAGTGGTTTCTTTGCAGCAATTTGACCATGAAGGCCTGATTCACGCAGTCTCATCTGAATAGTTGATGTTGAGATGTGTCTGTTACTTAAACTCTGTGAAGCATTTACTTGGGCTGCAATTTCTGAGGCTGGTAACTCTAATGAACTCATGCAGCAGAGGTGACTCTGGGTCTTCCTATCCTGTGGAGGTCCTCATGAGAGCCAGTTTCATCATAAGGCTTGATGGTTTTTGCGACTGCACTTGAAGAAACTTTCAAAGTTCTTAAAATTTTCTAGATTGACTGACCATCATGTCTTAAAGTAATGATGGACTGTCATTTCTCTTTGCTTATTTGAGCTGTTCTTGCCATAATATGGACTTGTTTTTTTATCAAATAGGGCTATCTTCTGTATACCACCCCTACCTTGTCACAACACAACAGATTGGCTCAAACGCATTAAGAAAGAAAGACATTACAAGGCACACCTGTTAATTGAAATGCATTTCAGGTGACTACCTCATGATGCTGGTTGAGAGAATGCCAAGAGTGTGCAAAACTGTCAACAAGGCAAAGGGTGGCTACTTTGAAGAATCTAAAATAACACTTTTTTGGTTACTACATGATTCCATATGTGTTATTTCATAGTTTTGATGTCTTCACTATTATTCTACAATGTAGACAATAGTAAAAATAAAGAAAAACCCTTGAATGAGTAGGTGTGTCCAAACTTTTGACTGGTCCTGTATGTTTTCCAGTGTGGTGGTCCAACATTAGCCTACAATATTATGTATTATTTGGTGATTAAATTGAAATACAATTCGATTATGCTATTAGCTCATATTATGCTAATAGGCCTACGTAGTTTTTACATTTATTCTATCCAGGTTCAAGGTGACACTTTTGTTTACAAAGCCATAACCTGTAAGTATTTGAAATAAAATAAAATCTAACCCAAGTAAGTAAATAAAACGCAATTTCCCCGGCGGTGGAACACACACGCACACATCTCACTGTATTCCTCCGAGTTCCATGCATATTGGGCAACAGCATCGTTGATTCAAAGCAGCCCGTATCTTCTTATTGCTATACAAATATTTGCTTAATCTTTTCAGGGTTCATGTAGCCCTAGTTTGAAGAACATCCAGTCCCAGACTGACAATATATCACACAAAAAAAAAAAACTATCCATCGCACTTTTGTAATTTTGTCATTCTTATCATCTTAATATTTTACGATTGGATCATTCTTATTGAAATAATAATAATAATAATAATAATAATAATAAAATACATTGGCCTAAATGTATTTATGTATGTCCCATTGTCTTAACATTGTGTCATGGAAATAGATTTGTATTCTCAACACGAATACAAGAAAAATAACAAATAAAATCAGAAAACAGTTTAGGTTTTTTTCACATGACTTTATGAAGGAATTTTTTGGATGAGACTGGAAACTATAGAAGCTAGTTTAAATATACAGGCATCAAATCTAGCAAATAAACCTCACTGTAATTTTCTCGCCGTAGCTCCATTTATTGAGAGGGAAACGTGATGAACATTGTTTTCATTTCAAATCCTATGTTCTACCCTGTGTGCACAAGTCAATAAAAACGTTCCTTGACAAAACATACACCAATTTGAAGCTGTCAAAATCGATTACAGGAAATGGTCACCGACATCTCAATAACATTGATGCACTTTTGAATATTTGAATATTGAACATGCATTGAGACAAATTATTGTTTTATTCATTAAGGAAAGCGATACACAAGTTGCAGTTGAAATGATCAAAACTACTTATGCTTACTTAATGTGCATAAACAACTTTTCAAACTGAGTAAATTATATGTTATATTCATCTCAATGTTATAATGAAATTAGAACACATGGATGAGAAAATGAATTTCCACAAAATATATGTAAATTACCATGCATTGTTGACAAAATTTGTTTTTAGAATAATAATGCCAGATTCTTGATAATAAGTGCTTACAATTCAATATATAGGAGTTTTTGGAAATTTGATGTACCATAAATGTCATATGTATCATCACATGCATTAATAACATAATATGATTCAGTTATTAAAAAAGATGTCTATCCATTCTAGTATATCTTAATTACCCAGACACAAAGGTAGAGACTGGACCCTGGTCTGAAAAAGAGGACTTAAATCTAGCCTTTTATATGCTTCCTTTATTATGTGCTTGACTGAGTGTGCAGCCTCTAATCGTGTCCCCTGAAGTCTCGTCCAGTCCTCTGAACTTTACAACTATATGTAAACAAGTTGTCAGTTTGGAAATAATCTTCTTTGCTTTTTTGGGAGGAATGAAAATTAAATCTCCCAAACAGACAAGATTTTTTTCATTCCTTGTCATTGGTGGGGCTGGACTTTGGTGGACAATAATGTGGCAATTGTTGATGCTTTGTGACCCATAAAATTTGAGGGTGGCTATTCTGGCTTTGGTATGTAATTATGCAAAACACTTTGTATAAAGACTTGCCATTCGATCTAATGATCGAGCCTGCAGTCTCATTTCAAGAGCAGGAGGGACTAACAGCACATACACTACTAGAATGAGGGAGGGGAAAGTGACATTCAAATAAAAGCAAGGAAAACTGCAAATAAGCATGCATCTGATTGTTCACAAGATGTGTGTTAGTGTTCATGTGTTTGTGTTTTTCTTAGTATTTACTGAATGTAAGTGTGACCATGTACTTTCATGTACATTTAAATAGACCTACAATCAAACTACATTGAGTACCCTTCTTTCAAGTTGCAACCTCATTCACATACTTCCCTGTATGCATTATTGTGAGTCAAAGTTAAGACAAAGGATTCAAATTGGCTGGTAGTGACCATTGAGTGATGACAGTTCCATAACAAAATTTGTTTCATATATGACAAATGAACAATGTAATTTTCAATAAAGGACATCATGAGAAAATTCTGTTTTATTACTTTATTTTTCCCAGGAGTTGATATGAGAAATGTGAGTGTAAAATGCAAAACAATGCTAACATATATTCTAGTTAATGGTTCACCAAAAAGTGAAAGGCCAGATTTCCCAGCCCCTTCTGGGCTTGCAGGCATCACAGGTCTACTTAGGTGACTGAACAGAATACTAAGTATGAGACTTTGACACATTTATATGGAAATATTGGTGGATTCATTGGAAGAGGACAGGACAGCATAACAGAAGAGAGACCATCCAAGGAGATGGTAGGTAGTACAGTTCAATCGTGAAACAGCACAGGATAGATATGATATAAAGATTGCATGCTGCATTTCTTTGTGGTGTGCACTATGGGGTATTCTGTGTGTATGCACATAATAAACACTTGCGCTGTCTGACAGAGGTGTGAATCTGAGAGCTTTTCTACCAAATGAAGTGCCGGCAGAGAGAGAAATAAAGAGATCTGCAGCTGTCAGGGGTCAGCCAGTCTGAGATTGCTTCGAAAGATCTTTTGAAAAAAATCACACGTTTGAAGGCTTAGTGCTTTGCTGTCTTCGCATTTCAAGCTCAGATCAGTGGAATCACAAAAAAAGAACAGGGGTTGGAAAATTGATGTTGGGATGGCCATAGGAAGAGTGATTTGGGAAGACATGAGACAAGCCTTTACCTGATCCCTCAGAGGAAGGCGTGGAACAGAAGATACCGTTCTTACTTTTTAAACATGGATCACACAATTAAAGAAACATTGTCTCAAATGATGTATCTTTGTGTCTGTGTGGGTGTTTGAAGGGTGTGAAAAAGTGTAAAAGAGAAAATCAGCTCTACGTACCTCCTAATTTGATTCACGGCAAAACCAATACTTTATTAACTGAAATATTGTGGATAAATGTTTCAAAAGCATAGATTTGCAGTAAGATCATCAAGCAAGAACTAAGACCACAAATGGCTCGACAATTAGAGTTGTATACTTGAATAGCACATCACACATAAGTTAGCAGTACTCTGGTACACTGAAAAAAAATTAAGGTTCTTACATTTTTGATGTGGCACCTACAGTTCTGCAGAATTCTTGAAATGTATGGCAGGTTCTTGATTCTTGAAATGTATGAAAGTCTGCCGATGTGTCCGCACAGCAAATGGGCCAGTGTTAACTAGTGTTGATTTTTCAGTGTAATGTTTCTAGTGTTGATTCAGGAGTTAAATTAACACTGTAAATAATTAAATGAACACTCAGTGGTGTAAAATAACCCCAGTGTTGCTTTTAATAACCAGAGTTGAACCAAACCACTCCCATCCTTATCATATTTCCCAGCATTTTTTAAATTGTTTCTTTCAATATCTCCGTTTTTGCATTTTTATTCACCTGCAACCTGCATTCAGAATGACTGCCAGGGTTGGGAATATTAAGATATGATACTACCTTAAACATCTCAACAGCAACAACAATTTCAGTAATGGGTGCATTAAATCCAAGAAACAGATTAGAATATTTGAGAAAAATGTATGTTTTTTTATATTTGAGTAGCATACAATTAATTGATACATCGATTGATTAAATTCCAAATGTTGGATATCCACAATCTGTCTGGATTCCATGTCTCTGTCACTAGTAAACACAGTCATGAGTGGTACTGGTAACTCTAGAATTCACTCAAAAGGCACCCTGGGAAATATGCAAATATGGCTTAAAACCATACAGGGCTATTCAATTATGATCCTGGAGGACTAAACATTTCTGGTTTGGGATTTTTGCATGGTTCTTCAAAGAACCATCCCATTTATGGTTATTCAGAGACCTTACAATGGTTCCCCTATAGATGAGTTGGCTGACAATGCCACGAAAATGATGTGCATGCATCGATGTGGCCAGAAGCTGTGCATTGTTATGATTCTGAATGGTCAGATAGCTAGCAACAATGACAAGAAGCTGCCATGTGGAGAATCATAGGTGGCTGGTTTCAGCTAGTTTTATGTTATTCTTGATACCATGTCTTGTTTTGAGGTGTTTTGACTCTAGCTAGCTAACCAACAACTCTAAAGATGTATTTCAAGACAACAAGTGCTCATAATGTTGTCAGCAATCTAAGCCAACCCGTCTGTTTTGCCCCATAGCTGCGCACGCGTCAGTTTTGTTGCTAAAATAACCAATGGGTCTAAATCAAATCCAATCAAATTGTATTAGTCACATGCGCCGAATACAACAGCTGTAGACCTTACAGTGAAATGCTTACTTACGAGTCCCTAACCAACAGTGCAGTTACAAAAATACGGATATGAATAAGAGATAAAAGTAACAAGTCATTAAAGTGCAGCAGTAAAAAATAACAATATATACAGGGGGTGCCGGTACAGAGTTAATGTGCGGGGGCACTGGTTAGTTGAGGTGGTATGTACATGAAGGTAGAGTTATTAAAGTGACTATAGATTACAACAGAGAGTGGAGGTGCTGTGGAGAGGGGGCAGGGGGCAATGCAATAGGCTGGGTAGCCATTTGACTAGATGTTCAGGAGTCTTATGGCTTGGTGGTAGAAGCTGTTTAGAAGCCTCTTGGACCTAAACTTGGCGCTCCGGTACCGCTTGCCGTGCGTCTATGCATCACTCTTAAGACCCTTATTTGGTTCCAACATGCACCTTTATTTTTAAGAGTGTATATTTAAGAAATAAGGCATGCGAACCCGGGGATTATGTTAGGGATATACACCGACATTACCTTGGAAATAATAGACGACGCAGTGGGACGAGGCGGAGCCTAGAATAACAGCAAAGTAGAGTTTTTCTATTGTCATTCATTTGGATACATGCATACCAATGAGCTGATAATGCTCGATTTGCCTGGCATAGCTAGAAAAACTTGCCTTCTCGTTAGGACACTGGTCAACAATGATAGTTAATTACGAGAAGATCGCATTGCATATCAAACACTAGGCTATAACCTAGCTAAATAGTTTGTTGCCAGCAAACTTGCCAATATGACAACCGAATTCCAAAATATCCGTTGCTGAAAACATCTGGTCAAACTAGAAACATGTGGGAGGATTTGACAGCTTTAGGGCGGAAGGGACTGTAGAAATTCAAATTCATCACTCACCAAGTTAGGTCATCAGATGCTCAACAACAAAAAAAAGATGTCTCTGCAAAAATAAATCAATGCTAGCTAGCTAGCTAGCTAAGCTTTTTCCTCATTGGACCTGTATTTACAATGTATCCAATTTCAGTTTGTGTAGTTAGTTAAGCTTTCTGTAACTTTGTAGCAAGTACGGTCTGCATGTGTAGGCGCATATAGCGTCATGATTTCACAGTGTCCCGATATTGCATTGCATATCAAACACTGCTGGAAGGTAGCTAAATAGGTTTTTGCTAGCAAACCTGCCAATATGACATCTGTTAAAAAAAATAACAGTTGCTGAAAACAGCTGGTCAAACTCGAAACGTGGGTTTAAGAGGGAGTTACCACACAATAATCCTGGGTTCTAGGGCCTTATTGCTTTTATACAAAGGTTGCCAATAGAAAAATAGAAAAAAGATAACTGACATGTTTTCATAAAAAACTTTATTTTAATGAGTAAATTCGTTTTATTTCATCCTCCCACCAGAAGATATAGTCCGTGTAAAAGCCAGTTGTTAGTTCTGAGGTTCTGAATTTGCTAAACAGTCTGGTCTTGAAATATTTTGGGGTGTTTTGACCCAGTTGGTCATTCCACGTTGCTATGCTAAACAAATCATTGGCATCTACCTAGCTATGATGGCGAGAGACAACTTCAATAAATAGGCCTAATGATTTAATAAAGAATTAGTCAACAAGAACTTCAGCAAATAATTATTTGATAAATAATGTATAAGTAGGCAAAAAAAACTGCTGATTGTCAAGTCAATAATTTAGTTATGGAGGATAGCTAGGCTAACATTACTTCTCCTTTGCTAGCTAACCAACTAAAGGCAAGCTAACACACAATAGCATCGAGCAGCTGAAATGACAGCAAACTATGTGCATTTTCGTTTGTTTTATCTTCGTTTCTATATCACCATTTCTTTGGCGATATCCATTATAATGGATAATCCTGATAAATGAATTAGCCTGGCTCAGAGAAGCTGTCCTTCGCGTCACGTTCATATGCATGCACAAGTCAGATAGTCACACAGCTTGGTTTATATTAACCCACACTGTACCAAACGAAATGCTAGTCTAGTAGTGTAGGGAAGTATTGTCTTGACGCTTTTTTTCTGGGGGAGATTAAGTTTGTAAATTGAATGGTTGAGCTGTGGAACAGTGGTTGCGCATTGATACATCTAATATCACTGTTAAAAGGCATTACCAGTGGAATGTGGGGATTGTGGTTTTATAACTCACTGCTATCAACCAATCAGCATCCAGGATCCAAACAACTCGTTTTATTAAAAGAAAATTCTGCCTTCCATCTAATATGCATGCATGCATCCCACTGCTGGCTTGCCTCTGAAGCTCAGAAGGGTTGGTCTTTGGATGGGAGACAAGATGCTGCGGGAAGTGGTGTTGGAGGGCCAGTAGGAAACACTCTTTCTTCTGGTATAAAAAATATCCCAATGCCCCAGGGCAGTGATAGGGGACATTGCCCTGTGAAGGGTGCTGTCTTTCGGAAGTGGCGTTAAACGGGTGACCTGACTCTCTGTGGTCACTAAAGACCCAATGGGCTTAACCTCAGTGTCCTGGTTAAATTCCCAATCTGGCCCTCATACCATCATGGCCATCTAATCATCCCCATCTTCCAACTGGCTCATTGCTCCCCCTTCCTCTCCCCTGTAACTTTACCCAGGTAGTTGCTGTAAATTAGAATGTGTTCTCAGTAAACTTACATGGTAAAATAATGGTTTAAAAAAACATATAATAATATCAACCAATTCAATGGCACATTTTCAACTAACTCACAGTTATGTAATTGCATATTGTTTCAGCATTTGTAACTAATAAAGATGTATACATGCAAAGAAATGTAGCCTATTGGTATAACATAAAAAAGTTTTAATGGAACCAAAAGCCTTGAGACATAGCCTATCTGGAGACACAATTTATCCTAGGATCAGTTAAAATTGAGTGAGATAGGAGAACAGAGTGGTAGGCTACTTGGAGGCATGTCTCTTTCTTTGATTTATGACCTGCTTCTGGTTGCCATTAGTCTTCCATCTATTTTATTAACATTATCTTGAGAAGAAATCGAATAACCAAAACGAAGTAAAGGTATTATGTTGTCTACATCTGAGTTATTTAGTTGTTGTTTTTTATTCTAGGCCCAGGGCATGCCTGTAGTCTAATTATTAACTCAAATTAAGTTAAATATGAAAACATTTCAATAACGTGAAAATAACAGTATAATCACATCTACGTGATAAACGAACGATATGATGGTTCTATAACTACGCCTGGGGATATTTTGAGAGATACAGCCATGAAGCAATCTCAAAACTTTGGTCCCTCTTTTGGGATAGTAGTTTTTTGATTGTAAATAGTTGAGTACCTATTAGTTTGATAGTATTTCCTTGGATAAACAACGGATACATGAACGCTGTTGCCCAAAACTGTATAAAGTTAATTCAACACATTGATAACCAAGCAAAATCAACAGCCGCTTTGGTTCAAATTAATTACAAATGTAATCAAAATGGCATTTTCGAATGATAACTGTCAAGCTGTTGTGTTGTCACAGAAATAAATACATATGTGAAAAAAAGTATTGTTCAAACGCCCCATGTTACCTGAATGAAGTGATAAAACAGTTACAGGTCCAACGTCTGTCCAATACAATGCTCGACATGACACAGTTATAAACATTTTACGTTTTATGAATGTTGTAGGCTACACATTCGATTGCATATCGTTAAGAGTAAAAAAAAATGCAATATGATTGCAATTCAAATAACATTTTGAAAAAGCAACTGACGTTTCTTTTTTACATTCTCCAAATAGTTTATAGCCTATAGGCCTATGATAATAGCTACAATATGTCCTCGACACACCAGACATGCTCCAACAAGAGGCAGTGGCATTGGTTGACATGTCTATTTGAAGATGACAGGACTGGAAGCCCATTTACACTAGTAGATGTGAAGATGGAGACATGGACCCTGACCCTTGTCATAGCATGTGAATTAATATTGATATTTTCTTTAATAATTATTTTTGTATTGCTGCCTGGTTGATATTATAGCACCCTCCGATTCTTTTTTTCGTTCAATCTACTGTACATTTGTCATTATTTCCATTGATTAACTCAGCGGTAATATTCACATGGAAATTGTCACACAATGCTTAAAACCCCACAAGCTACATCTGAAAGACAAAGACAAGAAGAGCTACAATTTTATTGCAGAAAAATGTATGTCTCGTTTATTATCCCCTTTTCTCAAAACTGTTCAATAAATCTCCTGTTAAATCTCTGACTCCAACATTTTTGTTGTTGTTGATATGTTCATGTTCTCTCCCCTGCTTCCTTGTAGGGAAGGCAAAATATGCAAATCCAATCAGATTTATAACCATCAGTGCCTTTCAATGCATTGAATGACCTGTTTCTGCACTGCTGTACTATTACCTCCAAGGGTTCTCAGATGGAAAGTAAAGCAGGGACTAGAAGTTATTCTTCAACCTGACAAAAACACTTTTTTTTTCCTCTGTTTCAAAAATTGAAAAAAAACAGCAGTAATGACGTTACTTATTAGCTACCGTTCAAATAGATGACGGAGAGCTGCTTGATTTTGACAGTTTGCAGCAAAGCAGGAAAACGAAACAAAACAGAAAATGACAGAGAAAAATATTTATGAGTAGAAAAAGAAGTTGAGAAATTCTTTGATGTGACAGATCATGTGCTCATTAAATTACCAATGGAAAGGCAGAATATAATATCAACAATTTCATTAAAATAATTGCATGCTATACCATGAGATTTCATGAATCTATAACTTAAAGAATGTTACCTTTGTGGAATAAGGGGATAATCACACTTCAGGGTTTAAATCCTTTGAGGAATGTGACACTCCATTCCCATACTCTCAGGCTAAAATGTATTTTGTCCTTGATGTTGATAATATGCAGAGTAAGTGGAAAAAAGTTTTCAGTGTGTGTGTCTCTTGAAATATTATTTTCATTTCATATATTTCAGTAAGTCTCTGACAGCTCTGAATCCATAATTGAACCATTGTATGTGTTTGTGTATATTTCTGTCTCCTAGCATCTGGAGGATTCAGGAGGGGTCTACCTGTTTCTAGAGCTACATGTCCAGATGAAAATAAATGTACAAAAAGAGGATAACTTATTTCTTCATTAGGACTCCAGGTGGTTCCAACATACAAAATGTTGAAACATCTTTTGGAAATATTTGGTGTTGTGTTCCATGACCGGGTAACCTACTCTAAGAATATTAGACATTGGTCCAACTGTCACTTTCAATTTACACATGACCCCATGACCAAAAATGGGGGAAAAGTGGCAGAATGTAGGACTGATAGCTGCTATTATTGGTCTGACAGCTTCACTCATCTGGAAGTAATGCAATATGCAATTCATATTTATAAAATGTGACCTTGTGCTCAAAGAGGGGATCTGCTGTATCTACATTCTGGTCACCAAGGCAAAGAGTTATGGAGAGGATAATTACTCAGAAGGAATTAGTCAGAAAAGTTTGTGAACTTAAAAAGGAACATGAGTACAGTAGTGATGGTGGAAAAGCCCAAAAGGCTCCTAAATATGAGGCTGACATTGTCTTCACAGCAGTAACAAAAGAGTTTGACAAAATGCAGCATGAGCTCCAAGAGATCAGAGACTCGTTTGTGCTGAAGGGAAATATCTTCATATGTTTTATGGCATTGAACAGTGGGGTTATGTATCAGGAAGCTGGAAGAAGAGGGAGATCTATCTTTAGGGATCTTTTTCATTAACTTGAGTTTGGGCATGCTATTTTTGTGTGAGAAATGTAGGCTATATGTAAAAACAGAGACATCATTGCAGTTAACAGAACGCAAAATTATTGATGAGGGTTCCTCTGTACTCTGTCCATTGGTTAGTGTCTGGTAGGTACAAAATAATTGATAATACACTATAGCATACCTTCCACATTAAATGGGTAGTCTGCAGTTGCTACATTCATTTTGGACATATACATTTATGATATACACCCATTGTTTATTGAATAATTGAACTTATAAATGCCTCATGAACTTAGTTCAACTGTCATACCCCATCAGAACCCAACATCTTAGCATGTTTTACTCCAATTTTTGCAAACAATGTAAATATAAACAAACACTGTATAGCCTCAAAACATGGTTAAAAATAAAACATTTATATAATGGATGGGCAGTCCTTGATTCCATAGCTCTGTCTATGAATATGAGACTGGTCACATTTCTCCACAGCGATCTCACAGCTTTTTACCCAACATTGCACAGTAACTGCTTTGTTATTGTTTTATTTTTCAGATTACCCCTTTAATAACTTTACAGGACACCATAGACACAGAGTTGAACACATGGTCACTTCTATCCCGTCAGTAAGTTAGATATCAACAGAATTGATCACAGTAACCTCATGAATACATGTCTCAACTTTTGAACCTGCTCCAGGATGGAGTAAAGATTACTTATTGAACAAGTGCAACATAAGGGGATGTTGTCATTGTGTGTGCAAGTGTGACATGTTACTATTTACGTCTGGTTGCAATGCCTTAAATATACAAAAGCAACACTTGTTCTGCATATAAATGTTGTTCACACTTTGCAGTAGGAAATCAATCTATTAAGCTGTTAATGTGGGCCATGCTATCCCTATGCATATGTTACAGACAGCACAGTGAGTTACAATTGCATTTCTGAGAGCTTTAGGTGATTGAATTGAGCTAATCCTCTCCAGCAATTTACTATTGGGGTAGGAAGTAGCTAGTATGATACCTGAAACAGGTATCATTAATGGCCATTTAATGATGTTTGGGTCAGACATAATGTGAAATGTATAAGTTCTAATGTTTGTTTTTTGGGTTAAGGAAAATAGTTTACTTGCATGTAAATAAGTCCCTAGACCATACTCAAGCTGCACAGTTATTGACTTCTCAAAATTCTTATTGAGAATTATATGCATATATTGATTGCATTAATTTGTGTATAACTCATGCATTCCCATGCAACCATAACAAACCCATCTTAAACTAAAGAGTTTTCCCCCATTTATAATCCACAGTTCTTGTCCCCTGCCTGCCCTTCTAATCCCCTGGCATGTGTGTTAGTGACATCACATGGCCGCTGGCTCCAAGTTCTCGTCCCCCTGCAACTGTCATTAACTCTGTGAACAAATGAAAAGTGACTGGGAGACTCACTGGCTCCCACCACTGACCTTGGGTATTATTAGTGTGACCTCTCTTTGGCTTGACCAAAAAACCTTTTTGATATCATTGCTGGAAGTAGTACACACTGGGAGTGATGGCCTGTCTGCCAGTGGGGGAAAGAGAGGATTACACAGGGGAGACCGAGGCAGGCTGAGCAACCAATGTAATGTAAAGTAGAGACTTGCCTCCATTGCTGCTTTATGAATACTTGATTAGGGGACATAACCTGAACTATTGTGTGCACACATTTCTTGCCCCTCTTTACCGACAATGGACAATATTTGGGTTTAACATTGCGACAGGTTCAGATTAAATGTTATACTGTAAAGCATTGTGAAAGTCCATTTGAGAATTTGAACACTGTTTGGCAGTGTGATATGATTTTTGCTTAAGAAACGAGCAGCCAGGTATGGTCGTGGGAGGCTTATCCACATGAGGCATTACGCCCCAGATTTAACCAGACGAAGAGATGCACTTAGTTTGTTAAAAGGGCAGTGCATGAACTAGGCAGAAAAGCATTAGGGAATCGTTGTCTGAGAGACAGAGTCTGGCTCAGTGGTTGACAGTCTAGGAGGAATCATGAGGGTCACAGGGTGTGGGTGGGAACCCTCACACAGCATCACAGACACAGATGTTTTTAGCACTGGGAGTGGGTGCACAACATTAGTGCCAGCTTTTAGAAAACTCCCTCCTCACTTGACCATTGTTTATGTTCAATGAGCTTCCTCCATTTAAAAAAGCAAAACATGATTATATTGTAACACAATATCATTTTGAAAAAGAAAGAAAGAAAGATAAATATACAGGGATTCTAGCGAATTGTTGTCGTTTCCTCTCATAATTTGAAGAATATGAAAGACAGAGGATTGTTAGCACTGGCTGATGACACCATATCCATGGATTTGCTGGGAGGAGTCTCCTGCACTCCACATCTCTGCGGGATGGGGCCACTGTGTCAAGAGGAGGAGAACACCCTGGCACACACAGACACACAGTTCATCACACATTATACTCTGATTCCATGGCATCAAAGGGTTCATTTCAGAAGAAAGAATATGCATTTGCATAATATATCAGGTCATAAACAGATCTCAGATGCTTTTTTGAAACATATAAGTCCTATAAAGATGCTAAAAGTAAAAATGGGAAGACAAATTGGTGGTCTGGAGAAGAAGGGGTCAACTGAGCGGGGGCAGACTAAATGTTGTCACACATTCTTTTTTTGGGGGTCAGTTTGAAATAGATCTGATGTCCTCTGGACTTTCAACGTTTCACAACAAAATAAGCCATTTTATTACAGGTTATAACAGGCTGACGAGAGACACTGGGAGCACGAGGAAATGACAAGTGGAATAGAAATGCTATCGATATTTAGGAAGCAGACTGAAGAGGACTAAAGATTACCTGAGATGATAGGTAGAAGCGGGGATTCTTTGATGTAATCAGCGCTCTGGGACAGTGCGTTTTCCGTCATTACAATCAAGTGGGGGTAGATTCCGATAAACGTCGCCAGTATTGCTTTGAGAAACTCAATCCGAGCCAACACTCTACTAGCTCCAGATATCGATCCAAATTGAGATATCCCGATAGAATGTTTTAGAATTGAGGCCTATTCATTGAGTGATCATGATGATGCCTGTAACTGCACCTCGCTCCCCCACATGCCTGCACATGCACATACGATTACGATGCAGAAATCGAAAGCGATACAAAGGGTCTTTAACCAAAGGCAGATGTGTTGGTTTATTTCGAGTGGGACCAAGGATCGTGTGAGGGTCAATTAATCCGCTATTACCGAGCACCAATTAGCTGTTTTGTTAGGCCCCTTCTATCCTGAGATGCCCTTCGACGCGGAAAACACGTCTGTGAAATATGGTTTGCTGGATCGATTTTATTCCGTTATTTTAGTAACAAACGTAGTTATATTTTCCTTCACACTCCTCTATTTCTTTTACTGTGAAGGTTGACGATGCAATAATACATTTTTCATCACAGATGCAGTGAGAATGTATCTGTCTATCTGGATGTAGCAGCCAATTAGACAGGTCATGTGTTGCCTGTCTCGTGAGTCAGGAGGACCTGACAACTCCACTCTCTACAAACAGGTGGTGTCAATGGGATAGCACACACATTACACAAACAATGAGGCCGTTGGGGATAAGTCCCAAACTGTGAACATTCATCAAGATCGCTATAGTTAAAAAATGTCCACTTCTGGAAAATATATAACACTTTCATGTTAATTTCATAGGCACTAATAGCACAGCTCTATTTGGAATAATTCTACATTACTTTTGTGGGCTTTTTGCCAAGACATGTTGGGTTATCGGCCTACTTAACATTTACTACAATTAGTCCTCTGTTGATGAGAATACAATTTTAGATGTATGTACATTATTACAGGCCAAAGCTGAGTTGTTTCTTTAATTTTCTTATTTTTTTTTTGTAGATATAGAACATTCCAATGTATCTATTTTGGGGTTCATGAGGACATTGGTCTTTGTTTAAAGGGCAAACCGATCAGAGTGACTGCGTCGATGTTTTCCCCAGCTCCCACCTCTTTACCTCCCTCTCTCCTTTCCTTCATGATTCCCAATTTGTCCTTTATTGAACCTTTGTCTCCGGTGCATCTGCTTGCAGTTAATTAAAATTTGAAGGGGTCACTGTTCTGACTTCAGGCTGCTTGCCGCCAGATGAAGAGTGCTTTCTCTCCTGCAGCCTCCACATTAGCAAACTTCACAGGTGTAATACTGTGCGTAACAGATGTTCAGGGACGGAGAGTGGAACACCTACAAGCTTTCTTTTCAGAGCCTTTCATATAAACCCGCAACAATTTAAATAAACATACAGATCATGCTTATAACCCGGCTCAGTTCACACATTTCCTAGAATTATATTGGTTAAACACAGAATATAGCCATTGTTTGAAACAGATTCACATTGGGTTATAACTTATAACAAACAAATATTAATATTGCAAACATTCTAATAGTCGTTACAGGCAATAAATAAGCCTAAATTATTAATTATTAATAATAATAATATAGTAACAACTATGGTATAGTGCACACTTTATTTTAGATATAACGGTATAGTTTATGACAGAAAATGAGTCAAATAGCTACTTCACGGAATAGCATGTACATCCCCTGAGATTAACATTGAGGTGTCGTCTGAATCTCTAGAATTCAATTAAATTTGAGTTTAGTTATCTTTGGCCATCATGCCAAAGGTTTTAGATTAATTTCTAACCGCTTTTGTTAATTAGACTTTACAGTATAGGCTACTATACGTTTTCTATGCATGCTTGTTGTGAAGTGCTACATTTTAATTTGTGTCGTTTTCTGTAATATCCCACTAATAAAGACGTTTTAGGGTGGGAGGAGGGGCTACGTATTTTGGGATATTTCCATCATTGTGCTTGTTTCGATGGTAGTTTTGTTACGCTGTGATTGATAAATCTATATTACTGTAAAATGAATAGGGGTACATTTACTGAAAATACAATATTTTTTGGTGACAATAGCCCACAAGAACGCGCATAATATTATGGATAATTTTCATATAAGCTGATAATACATAAATAACTATATAACAATAAATAACGAAATTAAATTATATAATGTATTATTAGATTGAGAATAAAGCTTGTATCTAATGAATCATGTGATTTTTTCGATTATCTTTAAGAATGTCACGATTTGGGAATAGCTTACTCATGGTCTTACACCTACATCTAGAGTACAAGTGCATCTTTTTTTGTTGTTGTGTAAAACAAACCTCGAAGCCTCTGTATTGGTATTTTGTCTGAGTAATGATTGTGTGATCCTGTAACTGTAACTCCATATGAATATACTCTGGCTGACAAAACTTTGTTTCACGTTTATACTCAGCAGACATTACTATACAATGTACAGTATAGCTAATGATGATGATAATACTATTTTCAACAAGCAGAAGGATCCTACTTCTTTCATTGTGTTAAGCTGTATTAACAGATGGATATCAGTTTACCTGTCTAGAAAAGTAATCAATGTATCCAATTTAAAAGATGATGACTACTAAGGTGGTCAGGGTGATAAAACTGTCTTGATCAACTGCAGAATAGGAATTGTGTATGACTGCCTTTGCCAAAAAGACAGTAATTGAATCATCTCTTCAATTTTGCTGGATAGAGCAGCGAGAGATGGCTTGGATGACAGAGGGAGCTCTGAAAGCAGTGATGGATACTATTGTCCAAAATTTGACCCTCTATTAACACCGCTTTCCAGCATCTGGATCCTGTCACCAATTCCAGACATGGAGGCAGACAGGGCAACTCATTTTCTGAACATACCAAATCCCTCTCCTTTTTAAGTGTATCCCCAGCATCACTAAATGGATGGAGAGGAAGACCCAGGCTACCATTCTGTTCCTTCATCTCTTTCCACATTATCAGCCCTCCAATGGCACTTTTGTTTTGTAGGTGCCTTCAATTTGCTTCTTATCTTGCCAACATTTGTGAAGCCTAATTTTTCTTACGTTAATGCTATTGCTTGTGGGCTACGTCCTGGAAATATTTAACCTTTTCTAAATTAAAACTCAAGTACACACTTTAGTGACCATAAAAATAGATAATGCACTCTTTATCTACTTGGAGTAGAGAGCATATAGAAGTATAGAATATAGTCTTGGGAAAAGATAGGGGTGTGGCTTTGGGTGATAGATGCAGGTTGGAGGTGGTATTATATTGTGAGTTTCTTGGTAAAAATGAAGAAAGCGAAGGACCAGTCAATTTCACACAGAGACCAAGAGAGTTAGAGTGTTGCTAAGAGACAGGCCATGCTGCACAACTTCCATCAGGAGCTAGGCTCTGACCTTATGCAAATAGGGTTCTGATAAATCGTTTGTGGAAAGAGAGAAAAGACCACTCACTATGTCACTAATACCTGCATTGGGAGACTTTGCACAGGCCATTCTCAACAGAAAATAAACAGAAGTGGTATATGCAATATAGACATCTAGCAAACATGTATTTTACATGATTGTACAGCCATTACATGATAGCGTTATATACTGAAAATATCAAAAAGCAAATGTGCTGTATTTTTGGGTGCAGCATGACTATGATGGCATTATCATAGCATTATAATGCTTAGTAATATTCCATATCACTTTCACCATCAAGTAAAACAACCTTGGAAAACAGGCAATATGAAGGTCTATGAATACTCACGGAGTGTGATAAAGGCAAAGTGATGTGATGGTCTCACAGTGTAGATATGGCAGGCCGCGGGCCATCAGGGCCGTCGCTGGTCTCCAGTGGGCTTTGTTACATCAGTCCACACAAGCCGCAACCCTGTTTGAGCTCTGCAGCTGAGGTTCAAGGGTTATTTGTAACTAAAGTCCCAACACCACATAAACAAGACACTGCTAACCCTATCTAGTCAGACTCCTTTCTGTCCAACAAGTCCCCAGAGAGACCTGTAGGCGACTACACAGGTTGGAGCTGTGGAGCAGTGCTATGATAGAATTCACAAACATCAAAGTTAAGAAGTTGCTGCCTGATCTGCATTTCATTTCAATTGAAATAAGACAGGAATACAGTGACAGAGAGAGTGGGGAAGGAGAAGGAGAGAGAGAGATGTTTAATATTGATGGCCAGAGGGGGCATGTAGGTTACCACCTCCTGAAAAGGTTGTATCGGGTTGTATCAGGTTATCTGAAGTGGTCACAGATAATAGCCCTTCGCACATGTCATGTTTGAACCCTCTCACTTGCTAAGAAAGTGAGGTAATCAATAACGTGAGTGGATCAGTGATATGAGGTTACTGTATGGCCAGCTTGGAAGTTGCAAAGCAAGATCAGTAAGCTGACTAATTGAGATTTGTCTTTTCACTCGGTCATCCATTAATCTATATGTGTCAGAGCAAAATCTATTTCATTCTTGAAATCAAAAATAATTGATCACAAGTCCCGTCAGTTAAAAGCTAATCTTCTGTGGTGACATTTTCTAAGAATATCTGTACATCAGAATGAAACACAATCATTTGTGTAGCAAATTATCAAAGTGGAAAAAAAAGTGATACGGTGGTTATATTTATCTTTCCAAGATAATATTGAGGTCCAAAAAGTTAAATAAATGATAATAAAATAGTCATTCTGAAGTATATAATCCCTGATCCATGTATGCTTTGATATGAAAAGGGTCTTATTCCACTGTATATGTACTAAAGCGGTTTCTCCATTGTTGGTCCTTGGTTTTTATATTTACTTCTGGTTCCCACATTGTCCACAAAGAGAGAGCGGGAGAGAGTGTCAGGGACTAATACACCATCATCATGTTTAAAGCCAACTTTGTCAATATTGCTCACAGTAGGCAAAGGGAGTGTAACAGCACTTTCCTGATTCTACATTGATAACATATAATCCAGTGTGACCTGTTTCAGTATCATATTTATCTAACGTGCTGGGGGACAGAGCAGGGGGGACAGTGTCCCTGTTGCTTGGAGAAGACACACTACACACTGCCCTATGTATTTTTATTGATTAATCCCAGCCCCACCCGTTGCTGACAGGTGTATTAAAATTGAGCACACAGCCATGTAACCTCCATAGACAAACATTGTCAGAAGAATGGCCTTACTGAAGAGCTCAGTGACTTTCAACGTGGGACCATCGTAGGATGCTACTTTTCCAACAAGTCAGTTGGTCAAATTTCTGCCCTGCTAGAGTTGCCCCCGTCAACTGTGAGGGGCGGCAGGGTAGCCTAGTGGTTAGAGGGTTGGACTTGCAACCGAAAGGTTGATTACATGGCTGTGTGCTCGATTTTAATACACCTGTCAGCAACGGGTGGGGCTGAAATAGCCGAAAGGTTGCAAGATCGAATCCCTGAGCTGACAAGGTAAAAATCTGTCGTTCTGCCCCTGAACAAAGCAGTTAACCCACTGTTCCTAGGCCGTCATTGAAAATAAGAATTTGTTCTTAACTAGTAAAATAAAGGTAAAAATAAATAAAAAAGTGCTGTTATTGTGAAGTGGAAATGTCTAGGAGCAACAACGGCTCAGCAGTGAAGTGGTAGGCCACACAAGCTCACAGAATGGGACTGCCGAGTGCTGAATACTCGTAGAGCTAAAATCATTTGTTCGGGCTAGGCCCAGTAGTTCCAGTGAAGGTAAATCTTACAGCATACAATGACATTCTAGACAATTCTGTGCTTCCAACTTTGTGGCAACAGTTTGGGGAAGGCCCTTTCCTGTTTCAGCATGACACATGCTCACAGAATGGGACTGCCGAGCACGAAGCGAGGTCCATACAGAAATGGTTTGTCAAGATCGGTGTGGAAGAACTTGATTGGCCTGCTCAAAGCCCTGACCTCAACCCCATCAAACACCTTTGGGATGAATTGGAACACTGACTGCGAGCCAAGCCTAATCTCCCAACATCAGTGCCCGACCTCACTAACGCTCTTGTGGTTGAATGGAAGCAGCAATGTTCCAACATCTAGTAGAAAGCCTCCCCAGAAGAGTGGAGGCTGTTATAGAAGCAAAGGGGGACCAACTCCATATTAATGCCCATGATTTTGGAATGAGATGTTTGACAAGCAGGTGTCCACATACTTTTGATCATGTAACTCAGCAGGCTCTACAGGGATACTGGAATTCAAACATTCCATGTACACTTCAAGAGGGAAAATAATAATTGACACTTTAAAAAAGTGTAGCGCCTTTCTTAATGGAATCTGAAAGGGAGGGATTTCCTCTTTCTGCTCTATGACCCCTCCATTTCTCTCTATCCTATCATCGCAGTTACCCACGTATGTTTATTCCACCAAATATGCCAGGAAAAGCACATTAGAATCAGAGTGCATTACATGAGAAAGATGGCTTTGAGCAATATGCTTTTTCATTTTGCAATGACCGCTGACCAGGCACCAAGTGCAGGTGTGAGGAGAATTGCTGATGAGGGGCACACCTATGTAGGTCTATATCTATTTCATAGGAATAGGGGTAGTTTAGGGAAAACCTAGACAGTTATACAACTGAACGCATTCAACTGAAATGTGTCTTCCACATTTAACACAACCCCTCTGAATCAGAGAGGTGTGGGTGGCTGCCATAAATCAACATCCATGTCTTCAGCACCCGGGGAACAGTTGGTTAACTGCCTTGCTCAGGGGCAGAAGCACATACTTTTACTTTTTCAGCTCAGGGATTCGATCCAGCAACCTTGCGGTTACTGGCCCAACGCTCTAACCACTAGCCTACCTGCTGTGTTAGCACAGTTAGGCAACTTACTCTTCCAGGATACACTTCCACACTCCATCCCCAGATGTCAGGACCAACCGAGTCAAGGGCTTTACTCTGACAGAAAGCCTTGATGAGCGCATGAGGTGCTGCCAATTAGGTGAATGTCAGTCAGTATCCCATCTGGAAAAGCCCTGAGGCTGCTGGTTTTCTTTGGTGGCCATGAGGCCTTTCGTTTGTTTTTGAGTCTTTAGTTTGGGCCTGCCTTTGTAATTTTTCTTTTTTGTACATAGTTATGTTTCATCACCATCTGAACAAATAATATTTGGCTTGGGCTGGCGGACCAAGAGGTCAAGAAGTAGCTGGGCCTGGACCTAAGGTAAGGTGGCTGTTTCGTGGGCGCATGTACATTCAACACCTGGCCGCATACACTTACTTCTCATATTAATGCACACATCAAATCAGGTAACAGATCAGTTAACTAGGCCTAAGACCCCTAGACTTAGCAAGTGCAACATTAGTAGCAAGCTAGTTATTGGTTTCGTAACACAACCTTAGCCACACAATACTATAGATTTATTGTTTAACTTCTCATTGCCAGCAAACTGACTTACTGATAGAAAACAACCTTGAGGGCAGACATCCTTTCGAAGCACACTTTAGGTGGCAACTTTTCATTGTGACTTCATAGCTGGACGCTAATGTTTTGTTGATCATTCACAGACTTGATATCAGCAAGATAACGACGTGAGAATATCAAAATCAGCGCTGTAGCCTAGTTAGTTCATATCACTGCTCTTTAAAGATAGCCCTGTTCATGTTTGCCTTCTAGCAGGTCTGTTTGCTTCCATGTGTCACCAGAGAGAGTAATGTGTTGGCTATCCAGAAAGGGCTCCAGTCAGGAAACAGACAAGGGCAAGCATAACCCTGACACAACCTTACACCCCATTTCAAGCAAGAGTATAAGATTAACAAGGCAAACTGACATCATATTTTTGCAAGACTCGTCAGGAAATATAGCTGTGAGTTATAATGAAGTCTTAATAATGGCACTATGTTGCACTATTACAATGCTCTCATTGGCTTCATAGTATTGGATCACTACCACTACCTCACTTTCCAACCAAGGTGCAGGAATTGTGGAGCAAACTGAAGTAGAGAGGAGAAACTCTTGGAGGACAATGGAATTAAATACAAAAGCTTATTTATTGTTAAAATAAACAATGGCTCTATTGAAAGTGTTACCCAACAGTTTGCTTGAACCAACATTGTATGGCACACTTGGTCAGTGACTTATTTTGCCACCCACCCTTCCTCTGAACTTGACCCACATAGCATTAAAAACAAAAACTGTGTTTTAAGTGAGAAGTAGGCATTGGTCTGAAGCCGAAAAAGGAAATTCACATGAGCACCACAATGCCTACTCCACCCATGCTCTACCAAGGTTTTCCAGCACACAGCTTTGACCTACTACAGTAGCTACAGTATATGTTGGTCTATTGTACTTAAAACAATGTGTATGCAGGTTGCTTAGGATGCAAACAGACCAATTCATACTCTTAGAGGATGTACTGCCACAATAATGTGAATTGTATCGCATGCAAGTTAAAGTATTTGAATCTTCACACACCGCACTAATCTCATTCTACTATCTTTTCAAATGTGTTTTTATTATATGAAAGCAAGCTTTGCTTTTATACATACAAGACCATCATGCTCGACTGAGCGAGCAGTTTTGTCTTGTAGTAATGTGGAGCCTGACTGTATTTCCTTAACCTCTTTGCGCACGGATCCCGCTAGCGGGATCATATTTTGACAACATCCGGTGAAATTGCAGAGGCTACAAAAATCGTAATATTAAACATTCATGAAAATACAAGTGTCTTACAGGGTTCAAAAGGTTAGAATCTTGGTAATCCAACTGCATTGTCAGATTTCAAAAAGGCTTTACGGCGAAAGCATACCATGCGATTATCTGAGGACAGCGGCCCACACCAAAATCATTTTTCAACCAGCACAGGCGTCACAAAAATCACAAATTGCAATAACAGAAATCACTTACCTATGAAATATTGCTCTGTTTGCAATCCCAGGGCTCACAGCTACACAGTGAATGGCCTTTTGTTTGATAAAATATTTTTTTATAGCCTAACACGAAACATTTTGTAAACCGCTTGTTTCGTGAATTCCGTCAGTCATGTTTGGTTTCCTTGCAATCCTCTGGTTGATTGTAACACAACCACACATGATGGCTTTTTTCCCCGGGACAAACTGACCGAAAGAAACCGATTTGAAGACAACAAGTAATGACCTCATTGCGCACCAATGATATGACTGCTGTTCCGTTGATTGACTGTATTTTGGCCCAATGACCACCTGTCTTGAAATCTAGCTTGGTAGATAGCCAATGAGCTGAGGTAAATGGCAACCCGTAATGTTTATGTGTTGGAAGACCAGCACAAGTAGTAAACTCTGGCGTAAAGAGGGTCTTTCTGACTGGAAGGAGCCACGTGCGTTACGCATAGCATTATTTCGGTAAAGAGCATTTTCAGCAATTTTTAAATAAAATAATATGGCGACTAAATCAGGAAAATCTAAGTCTAGGTATACAGATGTAAACCAAATTATAGATGAAATTGATAGGGAAAGTGAGACAGTTTCTCCTTGACGAAGATACTGTTAGCAAGCATAGCTATGACTCACAGACGGAAGAATATTTTTTACACGGAGAGGACATCGTTTTGGACTGGTAAGTTCTTCTCATGCTAATGCCGTTGTTTGAAATTAATAATATCAAATATTATTAGATATTTTTATTTATTTATTTGCAATATATAAAAATATAATCAGTAATGAAATGTGTAAAGTACACATTGGCTATACATTGTGGGTGGGGGTATTTGTATTGACCCATAACATGTGTGTGTGTGTGTATATACTGTATATATATATATATATATATATATATATATATATATATATATATATATTATACATAGAATTATTTTTACTTTTTTTATATATAAAAATACAATTGAGTAGAATGTAACAGCAAACACACACCTCAACACAACTACCATGCTTCCTCCACTCAATAAAACATATTGTGTGGATTAGAGGGAGCATGGCCACCATGCCGAGATGCGTGGTGACCTGTGTGACTTCATGCGAAATGTCATGTAGCTCGCTCATTCCGGAAGTTATAATTCTGAAACTTTGCACAAGTACTGTTGCCCTCTTATGTTCCTCATTGAAATTATCCCCAGCATCCTATCTGAATTTGTCTTTTCTTGTTCATTTCAAAGATGATGCAACAACAAAAAACGTATGTTTTTTGTTTGTATTATCTTCTACCAGATCTATTATTTTTTATTGTGTAATACTTTCAAAAAAAAAAATTATTTTTTATTTTGGGTGTTAGAATAGCATTTTGGTATTTTGTATATAGTTATTGGCTTCAAAATGTATCACTTCACCAATTTGGCCACTTGGGTACATTTGGGTAACTTGTGTGCGACACCTGGGTGACTTCATGCGAAATGTCATCTAGCTCGCTCATTCTGGAAGTTATCATTCTGATACCTTGCACAAGTACTGTTGCCCTCTTATGTTCTTCATTGAAATTATCCCCAGCATCCTATCTGAATGTTTGTCTTTTCTTGTTCATTTCAAAGATGATGCAACAACAATAAAAAACAAAAAACGAATAAACATTTCCACAAACTTCAGAGTGTTTCCTTTCAAATGGTACCAAGAATATGCATATCCTTGCTTCTGGGCCTGAGCTACAGGCAGTTAGATTAGGGTATGTCTTCAGGCGGAAATTGAGAAGAAGGGGCTAGCCTTAAGAGGTTAAACCTTTGTTTTAGCAACACAATTATCAACAAAATATTTCATATTTTTTTGGTCAGTATGTGCCTAACATAACTACAGGTGGTGGTGTATTGGACACATTCACTCATATGTAGAGATCTATAGAGCCTGTCTGTGTTCCTGATTTCTGTAACTATTAGCTGACTTGTAACATTGACATAAGCTCAAATGGTCCTGTTTTATTAATTGCAGGCCTATATCTAAAAATCCATAATATATACACCAAGTGAAGTGTGCAAAACATTCGGAACACCTTCCTAATATTGAGTTGCACCCTCTTTTTGCCCTCAGAACAGCCTCAATTCGTCGCGTCGGGGCATGGACTCACACAGTTGCCATGTTGGCTGGTAGTGGATCTCTACTCCGAATAGTTTGTTCCATCTCATCCCACAGATGCTTAATTAGATTGAGATCTTGTGACTGGGCAGGCCACTGCAGTAAGCTGAATTCACTGTCATGTTCGTGGAACCATTCATGGACAATCCTAGCCTTGTGGCATGGGGCATTATCCTGACACAAATATCAATTTGGCGATGGATACACTGCTGCCATGAAGGGATTCACCTGATTGGCAATGATCAGATATCAGCTCCACGGTCAAATGGCAAAGTTGTTCGTTTGATCAGCACACATTTCGATTAAATTGTCAAGACAGCAGAAGGAGCATACTGGAATTTAATCTGGATGTTTGAAACTGGTGAGTTTTTCTGATGATAGCAAGCATGCATTTTCACACTGCAGTGAAGTGCACTGCTCAACCCAGGCTCTGTTTACATGTGCATTGGGGGTACATGTAGCTAGCTATTTGTTTTCTCAGCTACAGTTACAGGGCTTGCAAACTATGAGACTACAAAGGGAAACCCAGCCACAAGCTTCCCAGTGACACAAGCCTACCAGACAGGCTGAATGCATTTTATGCTCACTTCGAGGCAAGCAACACTGAAGCTTGGATGAGAGCACCAGCTGTTGCGGACAACTCATGCTCTCTGTAGCCGATGTGAGCAAGACCTTTTACAGGTCAACATTCACAATGCCGCGGGGCCAGATGGATTAACTGGCTAGTGTCTTCACTGACATTTTCAACTACTCCCTGACCGAGTCTGTAATACCTACATGTTTCAAGCAGACAACCATAGTCCCTGTGCCCAAGAAATCAAAGGTAACCTGCCTAAATGACTACAGTCCTGTAGCACTCACGTCGGTAGCCATGAAGTGCTTTGAAAGGCTGGTCATGGCTCAGATCAACACCATTATTCCGGAAACCCTAGACCGACTCCAATTCGCATACTGCCCCAACAGATCAACAGATGATGCAATCTCACTCTCCACACTGCCCTTTCCCACCTGGACAAAAGGAACATCTTATGAGAATGCTGTTCATTGACTACAGCTCAGCATTCAACACCATAGTGCCCACAACTCATCACTTAGCTAAGGACTCTGGGACTAAACACCTCCCTCTGCAACTGGATCCTGGACTTCGTGATGGGCCGCCCCCAGGTGGTAAGAGTAGGCAACAACACATCCGCCACACTGATCCTCAACACGGGGGTCCCATTTATTAAAGGGAATTTGTGCCAATACCTTCTCTCCCCTAAAATGCGGGGACTATGTACAAAAAGTGCTGTAATTTATAAACGGTTTACCCGATATGGATGCATATACATAAACATTCAAGCGGACAGTGTGCACTTTAACCAAAAAATTCCCTGAGAACTCAATTACTAACGACTCTGTTAAAAATCCGGTGTGTGGTTCTCGGTAACAACCGGACAGCTCATGACGAGAGGCAGGAAGTCTGGTGTGTACCTCCAAGTTGATTTGTACATTTTTATCGACATTGGTGTCATATTGGCTTAGATATATTGGTAGTGAGAATTTAATTTTACATTGAGCTTCAACCAATGCCATGCTATCGTGGGGGCGATATCAGGTGAATCAGACTCCCTTAGCTTCCTGTATCATTGGTGATGTCTAAAGTGTAATCCCTGATTTAAGCCCACTATTTAAATACCTACATTTTTCAAATTGAGGCCCTGTGTATGCGCCCACAAATTCAGGTAACGATCAAACTTGCAGGTAAGATTTTGAAGTCCAACCAGCCATACCATGTTTTTTTAAAGCTGACATGAGCATCGGTAGGGATTATTATGCATTAATTAAATTGACTGTTTCCTTTAATGAGGGAAAAAGGATTTCATGTTAATGCCGCTGATCTCATAGAGGCTTCAATACACTTAATTAACTGGTATTTTCTCAACAAACTAAAATAATCAACAAAAATATATTTAATTACTACCAGTTACTACTACCAACCTAAGAGTGACAAGTGATTAGAGTAAATATATTTTTTAAATAGCAGCCAGGGAATGGAAGACAAATAGATTTGAGTCCCCATATTCCCTCCATTCTTTCCCTGCAATATCATTTGCCTTCTATTGGTATAAGAAATGTCACTAACCCTTTGTTATATGTGAAAAGGCAACAGGAAGAGTGAACACATATAAACTGAAACAATAACATGCAATTAACCATCAAATTGTGCAATCCAAAGATTTATAATTAAAACGCTATAGTAGTTGAATAACTATCAACTACTCATGGTGCTAGTTAGTTGTCTGTTGCTAGGGGACATACAGTAATAGTCTAAAACAGGTATATAGTCTCATAAAACACAGTTCTTTTCTCTATCTATTTTGCAATAAAATTCATTTTCTAGTGTTTCATCTTTTTGTCACACTTTTATTATGTGAGTGTTGGCTGAGAAACTGTGCACCTGTGTGCTGTATAAAGATAGGGTGGCTGTGGAGTGCCAGGGAACACACTCCAGAGAATCCATCCATCTCAATCTGAGGCTGCAGCTGACACCTTACAAAGAGGTACAATTAATAAGGACATTATCCGCCAGTAGGTAACAATGGAGTCCTAACGCAGAGACAGCAACCCCGGGAGGCCCAGGCAGAGGGAAGAAGAGGGGGGACTGCAGAGCAAGCCTCATTAGGACCAATTTCTTCCCATAAGAGGCATCTTTAAAACTATTACCAGGTGCCCTGTTAAGATGGGTCATTCTCAGGGATCAATACAACATTCATCAGGAGCTCAGACTATGTTGATGAGCTCTGTTTCAACCCTAAAGAAAATGAAGTCAGATGAAAATGTTTTAAATGTTTCTCTGAACAAAATGTTGTTAGTTTAATATCAGAATCACATCGTCATTAAACAAAATATATCACCTTTATTTAACCAGGTAGGCTAGTTGAGAACAAGTTGTCATTTACAACTACGACCTGGCCAAGATAAAGCAAAGCAGTGCGACACAAACAACAACACAGTTACACATGGGATAAACAAGCGTACAGTCAATAACACAATTAAAAAAAGAAAGTCTATATACAGTGTGTGCAAATGGCGTTCGGAGGTAAGGAAATAAATAGGCCATAGTAGCGAAGTAATTACAATTTAGCAAATTAACACTGGAGTGATAGATGTGCAGATGATGATGTGCAAGTAGAGATACTGGTGTGCAAAAGAGCAGAAAAGTAAATAAAAAAACAATATGGGGATGAGGTAGGTAGATTGGATGGGCTATTTACAGATGGGCTGTACGACGATAAGTTGTACGACGATACAGAACTTAACTAGAATAATCCCATGTAATAAAGTTCCAGAAAGTGACAGCTAGAGCCAGGACTATTTTAAATGTCTTCAATAAAAATATAGGAAACACCTAATGCGGCCATTTCTTGTTAGTGTTTGATTTAATGGGGTATTTTAAAGAGCAACAGGGAAAGTGACAAATCAGACAGGACTGATAACAGAGCTCTCATGAAAGCCTCCCATTTGTGCAGGTTGAGTGCAGCCCTATGGTTAACAGGGGAGAGGGTGGAGACAACACTGCACTGACATTTACAGCAATCCAGGAGTTGTTTGTGGTCATTGGACTGTAGACAAATGTTGAACCCCAGAGGTTTAAGGTCCGGGCTAAATTTCCTCAACAGAGGAGGTCACTCAGTTGGAAAAGAAAAACAGAGAAGACAGAGAGGGGTGAGGCGCTGGTGCTGTCTGTCTGTCAGACTAATCGTATCAATCAAAGGGTTCCAACTTCAGATGTACACTTACACACAAACACCAAGCAGTCATACACATGGAGCTAAAAAGTTTAAGTGGACAGAATACCACTGCACAAACAGGCATGCACACACAACATTGACACACAACAAAATCCAAACGGGTATGCACACACAACAAAATCCACATGGCTTTCCGGTCTGCCATGGTAAATCAAGGTCAAATTGTAAATGACAGTAGCAATGGTTTGGGAGTATAACAATGAGCTCTAATCCCTTCTAACTCCCTCCCACTGATTTATAAAGTCAAGAGTTTCTCCCCAATGTTCTATTTTATTTTCCTGCTTGTTCCATGGGGAAGGGATGAGTTTGGTTATGGATTAACAGTGCAATCAATAGAGATTGATAGGAGTCGGGCTCTCTAAGCTAATGAAAATTCATTCGAAATGCAGTCAAACACTTATCGAGCCAGGGGTTGCTTTCATTGCAGGCTGTTAATAACCCACCAATATTGTGATGAGCAGCTAATCTCTCATTTTAAATACAACCGTCACCCTTCACATCCTCTGCTAGGATTGGCCATCTTATTTGTTGTCCAAGCGCTTTATTTGTTCTCCATATAGCTTTTATACATTTATTTTATCTTTGTTTGCAAAAGGGTTTTGTGAAACATTGTCTGGTCGAAAGTATATTCGTTACTTTTGATCATGGTCAGAAATGCAAACCAGAGTGGTGAATATCAGACTTCATTATAAACTCATTAGCTTGATGGTAAACCCAGTGAAGACCTGGAGCACTGGGATGTCAGCCTCCTCACAGCATGGCAGAACTCCTCATATCAAAGACTACATGTACGTCTCCATATAGAGCTGGCAACACATTCATTACCTCCTAACAGATTGACTTCAGAGGACTACTGGGCTCTACACGTATACACTTCCATTACCTGACATGGCATTACCTTGCCACTTAGGCTACTTTTTGATTGGAACCTAACTATGACTGCACATGGTGTTTACAATCAATTTATAGGCTACTTGGAAAAAATACATTGATTTCAAATGTGTGGCTTGGTAAAAACCAAAAATTAAGATATACAACCTGTTGGTATTTGTTACACGGGTAATCATCACTTTAGACATGCTACTTTGGTATGAAGCAAAACTTTTTTTCCTCACAATCAATGCATACAAATCACATTGTATCATTTCCATCATTCAAGGCTACAAATTGCAGGCTTGGAAAAGGGGCCAGGAAGGTGGATTCTATTCAAGTCATTTAATCTATCGCATTGTATTCTTAAGAATCACTTTATGCCTGACAAATCACATAATTATTTGGGAAAAGTGGTGATTAAAAGCAATTTAGTGTGAATATGAAAAACAAAGAGAATACTGATCTGATGAATTTTTTTATTATTAAAAAAGCCAGCATAGTGTATAATAAGTGTATGATTAACAAGCGATTACTTAGGAAGACTAAATTGGAAAACACAGCTTACATTTAAAATCTCTGTAAAGACACCATACCAGTTCACCTGTTGGGTCATCTAATGTAAAAGTCTATTGTATATGGAATCATAATCAAGGAGTGCTGGGAACACTGTGATATAATTTAATCCTGACCGTCATTGTGAGTATTTCAATGATTTGAACAGCCATTACTCATTATCATCAAATGGTATTAGCAGGAAGTTTTGTTTCACAAGACACCGATTACCATTAATTTATGTTCTATTTGCCAACATAGAGCCCCATATTGTGGCTCCCGAGTGGCACAGCGGTTTAAGGCACTGCATCTCAGTGCTAGAGGTGTCACTACAGACCCTGGCTCAATCCCGGGCTGTATCACAACCGGCCGTGATCGGGAGTCCCATAGGGCAGCGCACAATTGGCCTAGCTTCGTCCAGGTTAGGGGAGGGTTTGGCCAGGGTAGGCCATCATTGTAAAATAATAATTGTTCTTAACTGACCTGCCTAGTTAAATAAAGGTAAAAAAAAGTATATATTGTCCATAAACTGTCATTCAGGAGCAGAGGAAAGCCAGCGTTCTAGAAGGCCTTAATCAGAAAGAAAACAAATCAGGTTAATTGGTGATCAACGGAGTGTTTTTGACTTTAATGAGGCCCTGTTGCCCATGGCAAGGCCCAGTTTAGGTTAAGGGACTTTCTCCTGGCTGCTTTGTCTCCTTTGATCTTGTTTGCTTTTCCACTGCTGAGATTCTCATTGTTGTTTTTAATTACTTTACCACCAAATGATACAGATGAAAGATAGGTGTCTGTAATTAAGAACATTTCCATAAATTAGAATTGCTAACCAGTCTCATTAGTAGCTAGAGCCTTTTGTTTTGACCAAAGTCTAATTCCATCTTTTTCCATTCAATCTATATATATATTTCACAGCCAAGAAATCACTTAATATTCACCATATTTTTTGATAATCAAATTTCACTAAGTAATTAAACACACCACACATTCGAACGATTGGGGTCAACCTGTAGAAAATGCCAGTTGCTATATTAAACCTTAATAAAATTGGTAAGTCTATTCAATTAGTCAGCTCAGAAACACTGCCTCCGAACATGCAGTTTTCACTCAAGCACAAAGACATCAAATAGTTGTACAACACTACATCTTTTGTATGTAATGAGGCTCAAGCAACTTTATCTTGAGGCTTTTCACTGAAGTTGTTTTGTGTTTTTGATGGTGGGCCATATGTTAACGAGGGATTTTTGTTCCCATTACCATCAATAACTCAACTACAGGAGGGGATACAATTTGAAGGTACTTTCTTTGAAAAACACCTGTCAACCTGATAATAACGTGCAACCCCCAGGTTTGTCTGTAGTGCACTGCAGCTCAAGCTTGAAATGATATATTTCCTTGATGTATAACATGTACAAAGGCCCAACATATATGCTATGTCAAATGGATGACTACTGGCTGGTCCTCAGAGCTTAAAATTAACCATAACCGTTCAGCGTTAGTGTCTGTTTGATATCAAATCATTATTTTATTTAACTCAATAATGATTGTACTGAAATGGCATAACAGAATTACATAGAAATAGTTGGCCACTATTAAACATTCATTAATGAATTACTTTGTAGCACAAAATTAAATAATAACGTAACATATTCCATTTAGCAGACACTTTTATCCAAGGCGATTTACAGTCATACATGCATACATTTTATGTATGGGTGGTTCCGGGAATCAAACCATTACAAGCGCCATGCTTACAAGCATTAGAAGCTCCATTATCTACCAACTGAGCTACAAAGAACCACAAAGATGATTTGAGAGGAATGACTCCATCAGTCTAATATATTCTGTTTACCTATAGTAAAAGGCTATTTACACTGATCACAGAACAGGTCAAACAGAGATTCTACTCTTTGTTGCTTGAAACAGAGCACTATGGTCTGTCAGAGGACAGCCTATCATTACCAGAGAGTGGGGTAATAGACTGACATGGATGCTATGGGGAACAATTGGTTTTGCTGCATCAATCAGTTCACATAGAAATTGAGCTAAATAATTAGGGAGAAAAGGCCTTTTTAGTCCCCTACGTCATCATAAATGACAGCATGAACACACAACTGTGTTGCTTTAGGTACTGACATTAATACGGCAATCGGAATGGTTGGCCATCCAACATTGCAGCATCCAATACCTACTATTACGTTTCCAGTACCTACTATTACGGCCTTTTAGACCAAGTTCTGCTACACTGGATTCCCTTTGATATTCTTATACTGATGCTCTACAAGAGGATCCTTCCATACATATGTTTGTGTGTATGAGTAAGTGAATCAATCTACTAAAACTAGCAGTGTCCATTATGTGGAGTGGACTATACTGAAATTAATCAATTAAAGTATCACATTTAATTAATAAGTTATCCTCTCTATTTTTTTGTTTTAGACAGCCTCGTTAATAGACTGCTGGCTGTGCCAATATGTAAGGGTCAAATGACTTGGAATGAGTGTTGGTCAAGTTGTCATAGAGGATCATTTTCTATGATCAAAACGAATAATGTGCAAGTATAACTACAATACTAGTCATATTACACATACCCCTCTCAGAAAGTCATATTGAACCAAAACCTGTCACTCCACAATAAACAAGCACACAATACCAGAAAAACTATCTAACCTATTCTTCCATGGAAGTCTGTGTTTGGAACTTCTCCCCTCCACATCCCAGTTAGTAAGTAAGATGTCTTATCCAACCCTATAAAGGAAGGGTCCCATCTGTCAATGTGTGGCCTGATTAAAAAGGCCAGAGGAAAGGCTTTGGCTGGCCAATAGGGGAGGTCAAGGACAGAGGAGGCAGTTCCACTCCCCCACCACATAATTTTTGTATGACAGCACCACCCCTAGGTTGAAGTTCACTGAGGCTTTTCATGAACACAGTGCTTAACGTCAAACACAAGATTAAAGCAGGGGTGTCGCATCTTGGCAGGCCCAAATGAAAATATCAAGCGTTAAGCCAGCCTCAGCAAAGCCAGGGGACAGATATCTAATATTAGAGAGAAGGCCTAGTTAGCAGACTGCCTGCTGCTTTCCATGTTCTCAGAGGTGGTCAATAGGCCATGCTGGAGCTGTTATTGGTAAAATATATTACAGTAGAGGTCTGCAGAGCTGCCTTATTAAGAGGTGTGGGCATAGAAGAGATGCCCTCATGACACTTTTCTGGAACTGAAAACATCTCCATATTACTGAATAAATAACTAGCCAAGATTTTATTTCATTACCAGATAATATTAGGGTTATAAGGCAAGTCAATAATGGATTTATTTGAACTAAGCTTATTGTTAAGGAAATGTAACTACATAATGAAATGGGCGAAAAACAATTACAGCAAACTTCAGCTTTGGAATTTCCATAGATCTTAATTTGATCAACCTGTTGCAGGAGAAGTTTACTGCAATAAAGGAAATGTAAAACTTGTACTGTATTCGAGGTTTAAAAAGGCTTCTGAAGTTTGTAATTTCCACTGATATTAATTTTCACTTCTACTTTTTCCCTTATGATCAACCCCAAATCTCCATTAATTATAATTCACATATTAATTCACATTTCCTGATGCTGCAGGATAATTTTCCTTCTGTAGCAAACAGGCTCAAATTAAGATCCTACATATGTACATGGTTTCTAACATGTAAATGCAGATTTAAATGTAATCATCACATCAGTACCACTTCATCAGCAGTACCTTAGCCCAAACCATCTAGAATTCTATCCAACCAAGACAATTCAACAACAGTGTTATCATCTCTTCCTACTGGACGCGTTACACAATCTCTTGTATTTATTTTTTCTCTTTTTAATTCTTAGTGTTGCAATTGCTTTTTAATGTTGAACAGATGCCACATGGATATCCCTTACTGTCTATTTTAACAGGCCCCCTGCCTGATGACGATGGGAAAAGCAGAGGAAAGCTTTGAGGAGAGTAGCTAAAGCTCATTAATAACGCTGAAGATCAGACAGCAAATGAAACCCAGTCCTTAGTGAAGAGAAACTTGGGGTCACATATTGACGCAGATATTACAATCCTCACAGCATATAAAAATAAAGCCTGAGACTAATATGTAGTCAAAAGTTTATTTTGGTAGCTTGCACTGTGTTTTATCAATAAAGGAATTTTACATGATAGTTACATTTGCGTTTAGACAAATGCTTTACAATTTGCATATTTGCTTAAAATTATTCAAATTTGCAAGCTTATTCAATCAGTGGCTTATTCGAACATCAACAGATTGTTACTTTAAAGAAAAATATTATTCAACTTTTCCCCCTTAGGAAATGTACTTCTCATCCATGAATTCCAAAAGCCTTCACTATGAGATCATAACCTTGACACAGACACAGCATAGCCTACGGTGGAAGGAGTCTGGACAACAACAGTCGTGCCTATGTGCTTTTTAATCAGTCCAAACCACTGATATATCTCATTGTCTGCACCAGATGTTGCAGCTATCTGGTATGACATGTGGACCAATCACGTTGCCCAAGCCCTTTGGTGGATAACGCCAAGGATAATGCCCGAAGCCATTCTTCCCCAATCGTATTGCCCACATTGCCCACCCATGAATGGCAGGACATCAAAGAAAACATTTGCTGTCCAAAAATGTAAAACAACAGCTCTGGCACACCAGCTCTGACGGAGACTTCAGTGTAATGGACTTCAATTAGCCATCAGAAATGGACGAGTAGCCTATGGGTACCACACAGCAGTAGAGTTAAACATTCTCTCAATAATATTGCCCTGGGCATCCTGTTAACCATATTACTGCCTCTTTTCGCTTGTATTGAAATGTTTTGCTTGAAAGATGCTAAGCTGGGAGGGAGTTTTTTCCCCCCAGGCATCTAATGAGCCAAAATCGACCACAGTGTCCCATATTTGGAGAAGTGATTAGGATTTTCACTCGAAATAACTCAGAGGTGGACAGTTAAGGGTAGAGTAAGACATTTATATTTAAGAGATTTGAGACTACAAAAATGTACTACACAGTATACCTTTGGTGTGTTGTTGACAATATACATTAGCTGTACTATTCCCTCATATGCCTACATGTTGGGAGTGCCATGTTCTAAACCCCAAAACATTGTATTCCCCTGACATAAGGCCCATTGTTTCAGCATGCATTCGTGTAGCTATTGACTGGTCTTCAGAAGTTATAAGCATATTCAGTAACAGCATAATGGGGTTCAGGTAGAATGATTGTGTGCTTTAGGGCATCAACAACGTCGTTGCAACTGCCATTAAGACAAATCACCTGTGTTCCATGTAATATATACATTCAAATCTGCACCAACTGGAATCAACCCTCCTATTGTCTAAAAAGCACCATTGGCTGAAATATTCTGCCCAGACGTACTACAAGACATGCATGCCAGCCTGGTTATGTTGTATGTACTGTAGACTAATTTAAATGAACATGTCTGAGAGAGAAGCCATTTTGTAACACAAAGATGGCTTATTTCTTTTCCCCCTGTATTGCAACAGAAGCTGGTGCTTCAGACCTCTAAGAGGCTTGGGAAGCTTAAAATAGGCTTAGCTGCCCTTCTCATCCCTTCACAGCCATACATTGGCTGAAAACTCTATAGAAAGAAACTGAAGAGAGGAATACGATTACACTGAGTGTACAAAACATTAGGAACACCTGCTCTTCCATGACAGGTGAATCCAGGTGAAAGCTAAGTTCCCTTATTGATGTCACCTGTTAAATCCACTTCAATCAGTGTTGATAAAGAGGAGGAGTCTTTAAACAATTGAGATATGGATTGTGAATGGGCAAGACAAAATACTTAAGTTCCTTTGAACGGAGTATGGTAGTATGTGACAGGCGCACCGGTTTGAGTGTGTCAAACTTTGTAGCCCACTTCTGTAAATTAAATTCTTGTAGAGCATCAGTATAAGAATATCAAAGGGAATCCAGTGTAGCAGAACTTGGTCTAAAATGCTCTTTACTGAAAGAAACGTAATAGCAGTTCTTTTCACACTCAACAATTTATCATGTACATCAAGAATGGTCCACCACCCAAAGGACACCCATCCAACTTGACAAAACTGTGGGAAGCATTGGAGTCAACATGGGCCAGCATCCCTGTGGAACGCTTTCAACACCTTGTAGTCCATGCCCCGACGAATTGAGGCTGTTCTGAGGGCAAAAGGGAGTCCAACTCAATATTAGGAAGGTGTTCCTAATGTTTTGCACACTCAGAGCCCACTTCTGTAAATTCAAATTCAATTCCATAGCTAGGAACAATTGGAAATTAAATAGTGAATCATATTAACAAACAAATGTTTTGGAGTTTACAGAGCGCCAAAATAATGCAAATCTACTGAATCCCTCAAACAATTTTATAATATAACTTGCTTTCAGTCTTTAGAATAAAAAAACTAGCATTGTATAGTCAGTTGAACAAAAAAGCCATAACACAGTTTTTTCTCATTACTTTCTTTAGGAGTGAGCGATGTCTAGCATTTTGGTAGCACATAACTATTTATGATCAAAACTCCAGAAAGGCATGAAGCTGATCTTTAAGGCTTTTCTCTAATCCCTCCCCTGGATGCAGTCTTAACTGGGAGCCTAGTTTGTGATGGGCTCACCCAACAGCACAATGTTGCATGGGATACTACATTCAGCTTAAGCCAACCTATCAACTACATTCAAAGCACATCCATTGAGCTATGTGGATGGACTTTTTTGCAGATCTTAAAAAAAATACTCTTATCTGTATTTAGCATATGCCGTGTATGTCGGTGTTGGCAGCTTTAGACGGATTCGCACTCAAAACACCTCAAGCCATTCTTGAGCTGAAACTACTGATAACATTCTAAAACTTTCTCAGACAAGCAGGTTTTCACGTCTAGATAAATCCATTCAGTATCCTGTTGTATCATTTTATTTATGTATTGTCATTTTAGTGTCTATGGTGCAGGATTTGGAATGCCATTACATTTTCTTTGTTGCTTTCCCAAACAGAGCGTATTCATTTTCAGAATAGATTTTTCCATTTGCCTCACAGTAAGAATGCAGAAACAGCATGTAGTAACAAGGGTTAATCTACTTTAGTGTAGAAGCACTATTGTATTGTGCTGATATCTTTAATTGTTAGTCCTTTTTATTGACATACATTTCTAACTTTTTTAATTCAAGTTCACAAATTTGTCAATGATTGCAAAAATACTGTGAGGGAGTCATGTATTTGTGTGTGTGTGTGTGTAAATATTGACTTATTTATTTTTTGACATAGAACCCTACAATTAAATGGACAAAGCAATGTTCTTACACTCCTCCATGCACAGTTTGTGTAGAAAACATCTGATGTTTGAATATATTGTGGTCAACTTGAGGGTGTAAAACCACCCCTCAAAAAAGACAAGAAGCTTTTATGTTGCCCGCCAGAGACTGAGTCACACCACTACTAGAGAATCATGAACGAGTCCAGGAGTAAGGCTGTCTGCGGACCACAGCGGGACGTCATTCACAGGGAGATGTGTTCTAGCTGAAGTGCAGGGGTTGAAAGTTAAAAAGGATGCATTCTACTCACATTTTCATAATCAGAGTGGTCTCTCACTTTCAGCAATAGACAAGTCCAAACAGCTATCATAAAACATGATAATCGATGGTAATGGTTCTGTGAGCAGACCATCAGAGATTGACAAACTCAAATTTGAGAAAAAATACAAGTTACATGTGAATTTACCGATGTATCCACTTTATAATTCTGTCCTCTGACCATTTTTATTACATTTGCAATTAAAATGAATGATACTTTTTAATCCAATACTAAGCTAATTTGTTTGTATGTATGTAGGCCTAATCTCTATTCACTTAAAACATTGTGTACTTTGAAATATGGTCAAACATACATTTTTCAGTTTGTGTTGAGTATTACTGCCGTATAGCTTTCTTGGGTCGGTACATTTGAATATTGCCTGGTAAACATGTATTTAATTCTGCTCTCCGCATGATATTAGCACAGATGCTTTGTCTGTGAAGCAGTTGTGAAAGAGAACTGTGATATTTCTGCATTAGTACTCAGTGCTGAGCACTGAGACTCAGAAACAGCAATCCTCTCATACCTGTTAAGAAGTCTTTCATCCTTAATGGGCTCATTAGGCACATTGTTAATTGAGTGCTATTCAGGGCAACATCAAAGCAAATAATAAGAGTGTTCAGTTCCTTTATTTATTTTTGTCAAAATAGAGACCCAACAGTGCACTAATGCTGCTTTCATGGGGGGTGTATGCTTAAGGAGGCTTATTCCTTTTAGATTTATTGTGCACCATTACAGTAAGAACATTGGCCACAATAATATTATCACCACTGAAGGCATTCTACATGTCAGCATCTCCCCTACTTCAGAGAACTTCACTTCTATCTTTTTTCTTCAGCCTAGAAAGCCTCTTCACCGTGGGATTCTAGAGCATTGCAATGCAGCAGGAGTTTTTGTGCTCTCTGTGCAGCTAATTCCAAAGAGATTTCAGACAATTTACGAGAGTATTCAAACTGGGTGGTTTAGACCTAAAATACATGGACACACAAACTGACAAATTCATCAAAGACTAAACAATAATGATGAAGGGGATAATGCCTGTGCTGAAAGGGGTGATGTCAATATATCTGGATCCTTTGTAGTTCCTAGTGTTATGTCTTTTTTTTGGACTATTTTTACAAGATTCACCCTCACTACTTTAACCAATAACAGCAACAACAATAGTGCAGATGATGATGATAATAATAATGAATGTGCTATATTTTGTTTTGTTTTTAAAGGGAAATAATAAAGCCAGTTGTCAAAAACATGGTTTTGTCTTTCCTATCACAAGGAAATATAAAAACACATTTCATTTATTCTGTTATAAAATATTTATATCAGCTAAGTGGTCTTCTCCCCATGATGCAATATTGGTGGGTAATGGGATCTGAAAATTGAAGCTAACTCATTGGAATTACATTTATCAGCATGTGTTCAGAGGTAATAAGCTGTCAGTTATAAAATGAAGATTTGTATTTAGATATATGATAGGGAAGAATAATGAATAGGCAAAATGGATGAAGCTGCTTTACAACTAAATTAGTTATTTTGAACCAACAGACCAAGAAAAAATAATAATGATTATGACAATGATTATAGCAGATATGTTCAGTATGGAGGAGAAGACAGTGAATATGAAATCATGCTGCTGTGCAGAAGCATAAAAAGTGAACAAGGTAATATTTGCAGATATATTTAAAGAGAAGAAACCAAATCTAGTGTAATCATCAAACTTTTTAATGAAGGAAATCTAATTAGGATAAAGGGAGGCATTGCTCCATGGAGCATTGATCAAACCCAGACCCTGTGAACTGGCATCCTTGGGGTGGAGGGGTTGCACAGGGTGTGGGAGAAAGGAAAAGCATAACAGTCAAGTAAAAAAAAAAAAACATGTCAACAATAATCATGTTCACAGCATGATTGTTATTATTATTAAGTTGTTGTCATCATTCATCTACTCAGGTTGGCAAATTATAGTAGCTAGTACTCTTTTCTAAGAGTCCTTGATGTCCATAAAACAGGGAATGTCTCTGATGCAAGGAAAGAATATGGAATAAATAACGCATGTTGATCCAGCAGTTATTTAATGATACATTGTATAGTATAATTTTGTGCTATTTCTGAGTTGGGATTGTCATTATCTGTGAATTCAACACTGTTTCAGAGGTTTACATATGCCTTTGCATTATTGATATGAAGAGGAACAGGTGTAGGTGACTGCTTGAGTTGGTTTCAGTCAAGCTTTGAGGAAAGTTAGTGGAATTTCTGTTCAATTTGGTACCTATGAAAGTTTGTCTAGATGACATCAAAGGCGAAACATTTGAAAGGAAGTCATCTCTGTTGTATGACTGAATACAATAATTGTGACAAGAACCAAATAATAAAAACAGATGAGAGAGCTATGAATTGCAATGGAAGAAATAATGATAGTACTAACTTGTCAAAATCATAACTAAAACAGCAACTGATAGCAAGTGTCCTCTGTGAGCATTTCCTATTCTTAGCATATCTACACAAATTCATTATACTGTATTGTTACTTTCTGGTTTGTTGAATTTAGCAAAGAAATAACTAACTTTAGAGTGAGAAGTTATTTACATTGTGGTTATAGTTGATTCTGTGGTTATTCCATAAAAAAAGAACTAATTGCACTGACCAATATTACAGTATTATCGAATTCTATATTGATACATCATTCTGTGTATATATTAGGTGATTCTACATAAAACGTGTGTTGTAAATTTGACTCTTTCACAAAGTTAAATGTGTCTTACTGGAATTGTTAAGAAAGCTAAAAAATATATATTACTGATTTAAATTCCAAATGAAGTGTTTTGGAGTCCAGAAACAAACAAAACATTTCATAATAGAATGCTCTGTCTGTTTCTATTGACACTGAGTACTTAGCAGATGGAATACAATACTTATTTCCATGCATTAAAAAAGCTTATGAGTAAGAATAGCATCACATTGAGATGACAGACTGTGCTGCGAGGCTAGGTTTTAATATATATCACATTCAGAAAGCGAGATGGGAGCAGATATGTTCATTCTTCTGACCTGCTCGGTGTAAACAGGCAATGACATGAAGAAAAGTATATTAAAAAAGTCCAGCGTGTCTGCAGAACTGGCGTCTGATGCCTGTCAAATCATTAAAAAGGAGAGGTGTCGTTATCAATTGCAGTGGATCAGCGATAGTGGTGGCACATGGCTGTGATGGGGTATCTTCCACAGGGGCACTCTAGGGGCCTTTTGTGAATTTATAAAGTGAGATAAAATCGGCTTCATATTTCTCCACCAAATCACCTGATGAAAGCAGGCTGGGAGAGAGAATTACATGGCAGGAGTTTTGTCACTAACCCCATAGGCTTTATGGGTTGGAATGGAAAAGGTAATGAGAAAAGCCAAGCTGCGGGTTTGCTCTATTTAATAAGTCATCATGCCACTATCTATGGTTACCTGCAGCGTGCCCACCAACATAGTAATAGGAATACACTTCATTCAGTCCAATTGCAGGCCTATGATTGGTTATAATGTCTAACATGTTTGAGCAACCAAGCAGTTAGCCCCCCTCTTCACCAACACAGACACCATTACACAGACTCCTGTGATGTTAACAATCTGACCAAAGTAGACAGAATGAGACTGTATTCTAGTGTTCTCTCTGCTCCAGAAATGTGTGATCGCAATTAAGATATGTCTTAAACACAATATGAAAATTAGTGAAATCTTAGACATAATAATTGCATACAGAACTTGCAAGTAAAATGCTTCCCCCCGATCACTGCACACTTGAGTGCGCGCACACACACACACAAATTCCCAGACGGACGGCATGATAACAAGCTAAATTGTCCTGTCTACAGGATACTAAGAATGATGCTTGGCACCAGTGTTTTTTTTCCTCATCTAATAATTCATCAAACACATTTCCTCCATCTCAGTGAGTCCTTTCTTATTTTCCCTGGGTTTCATTCTCCCAGTAAATTCTGTAAGTGCAGAAATATTCCTGCCTGAAGGAAAATGTTTTTTAAAGTGGGTGGATGATGAATGGCCAAACTGATTCCCCGGCAGGAGTTAAAGCTTTGTGGAGACACTTGGCGCAAATTTGATGAAAGCAGTTAAAACAAAGGGGGGAAAAAAGACAAACATATCTAAAATAAAAACTTAAAGTGCTACCTCTGACAGTTCTGGTCATGTGCGCAGTATGTGCGACTGAGAAACACAGAACCGAGGCATGTTTCACATTTGACAGCAGAATGCAAACCTATTAACAATCCATAGTAATTTGCTGTCTTTCTAAGTATCCATGAAAATAGCTCTATTACCATGTCTCAGCCTGAATAGTTACTATTTTAGAGGTCCATCCCTAACATGGGCAGATCTGTTTTAACAGACAGGCGAGTCACATGCTTATATCAGCCATCCATACTGAAGGATTTTTGGAGCGTGTGGAGTTTTAACATGGAAATTGGCTTTGAACCCCATCTGTACAGGTCGGCACATCTTTGGGCAAGGCACTGCTACTGCTGACAGGGAAAATGAACCATCAATTCCTTATAATGTGGCCTGATTATCATCCTACTTACCCCCTGCAAATTCAAACTTTGAGCATTTCACCACCACCTAATGTGGCACCCTGAGACGATTTTTCCAACCAATACTAATATCTCCGCGTTACCAATCTCAAGCAAAAACAAATACATTTAACATATTGTCGGTCTGGAATGAGCTCTGCCCAACAAGTAGCGTCTTTTGAAGAGAACAATTGTAATATCCCATTTATCATTAGAAATATACATCTGGCACAAGCTTTTTGCCTAAGCAAAGAAAATATTTACACTACAGAAAATATTTTAAATCATCAATAGTCCATTAGATGCACCTTTGGCTATTTCTAATTTGACTGACAGAAAAGAAAGCAAGTAAAACAATGTAAGTGACTTTTCACACAGACAAATCCACAACTCTTTTTAAGTTGCTAATTGACCAGAAGTTGATCACTAGGCCAGTTTTATACTTAATATAAGCAAATAAAGGACTTGGTAAAACTACATCATTAAACAAAGTAAAAGTTAGAACATGGTTCCTACCTTGGTAGCCCTGTTGTGTTCACCAAATTAACTATTCTTTTTATAAAGTTATCAAGGACGAGAAGTCAACACAACAACAAACTACTGACCACTAGAATACGTCAAACAGGACTCTGATGTATAGCACAAATCGGACCAAAGAGCAAAGTTTTTCAATGTGTGTGATGTGAGTGTTCAGCAACTTTGGGATGGGGGATCTGTAGATGTCCGATGTGGGATGTCTTTATTTGACAGGATTGGTTTTGTTATTTCCTCGGGCAGGCCTGTCCAGCACGCTGGTGTCCCTTTCACCCGTTAAAGCAGCTGGGGCCTGACCCTGCAGATCTGCTCCTCAGAGCAGGGCTCCTTTCAGCCCCATACAGGGACCCTCCTTGTCCCCTCCCACCAGCAACATCCCATTCACTCCCAGAGATAACTTTATTCATCTTGTGCATCATTGTATCCAACTGAATGCAGGAACTATGCAGACACTCTAGTGAATTGAACTAGTGTGCGAGTGTGTGTCGTCCGGGGGGGCGCGAGTGTTATGTCTTAATTTTGTTCATTTAAATTGGGCGAAGAAATCAGTGTGTGCATTAACTCTCCTATGATCTTGCTCTCTGCTAAATTCTGCAGTGCCCTGTGTGTCTAACTTTTGTTTGCCAAGAATAACTATCCATTATTACCCGTGGAATAACGACATTCAAGTCATATTTATCATAACATTATTCCGTGACTACATAAGACTTTAGGTAAGGATGATTGCTACCATGACTATCCCTTTTAGAGATTCGAATCTTGTTTAGCATAGTTTTCCTCTTTTATAGTTCCTATCACTGTTTTTGATTTCCCTGCTGAGCAGCTGGCAGGGACAGTTAGGGTGATTTTCACCTGCCTGCACCCTAGCAGTGGAGACCACCCTGCTCTTCTCTCATCATTCATATTCAAGCCAGGGCCTCTTGACAAGTCTGCTGATCTCACTCAATGTTTTGTGATATGGACAATACGTTTTTTTCTCTGTGGAGAAAAATGCTGAGGCCATCACACTTCTGGAGGCCTGCCTTGTGAGATTCAACTGAGGCAGAAGCAGTGGATTACTCCCCTCAGAGTCCTACTTGGAGCAGATCATGGCTCACCAAAAACCCAGTCAAACACCATCTAATGACGCATATAGAAAGAAGGTAACTGCCTCTTCAGTGTGTCTCCCTCATATTCTCTATATCAACACATTTGCAGCTGAGAGAGAAAACGACATCTGCAGTTGAGAACTCAGAAATCCACTGACTTCAGGTTATAGATTTTTTTCTGATGGTTCTCAGTAAAAAGTATAGTGTGTTGTATGAAATGGTAGGCTTAATGTTTATGTTGGGTACTATGTATTATCAAGTAGTGAGCAATGTGTGTTACTGGTAAGATCTTTGTCATATCAATTTGTTTATTAAATTTGAAAAAAGGAATGCTTGACATTTGATGTGGACATGGACGTGGAAGCGGAATTAGCAACAATGCAGCCTTTACTCAAACTCTGGCTCAAATCAAGAATGGATGAGTTTTTAAATCAGTCAGTTGCTGTTTGGCAAGAGGAATCATCAGTAACTCTTGATGATAGTAGATTTTTTTTATTCTTAATAAGAGAGTTTGAATGTTTATGTAGTAACCATTGGTAACATCATTTTGGGTGGATTCTAAAAGAGAGAAGTTTATACATTAGCGCTGTAGTTGCAAAACACTGTTGATATTCAAATGATTATTGTGCAAAATCTGGGATAAGCTTCAGTGTGAGAGCCCTTCTAAGTGCCTACAACTATTGCTAATTCCCCTCTCCATTGTGAATTGCACAAAGGCCTTAATCCCATTTCACTTCTGCAGAAAGCTGAGGCTATTTTCCCTCTCATAAACCAACAACACTCCCCCTGGCTGGAGCTGAGAGGCTCTGAGAAAGGCGCCAGTGTGTGTATACTTCAAGGCTTTTTTGTGTTACTTGGCCAGTGCTCTGCATAAACTTTTAAGTGGTCCCAGTAGGCCTCAGACACCTTTCGGCAGAAAAATAAGCCATCATAGACTGTAAAAAAGGAAACCAAACACTCTCTTAACCTAGACAATCCAAAATAAAATATATGAAGGCTTTTATAACAACTGAGATTGAGTTTGGAATGCAAAGGGTTAACTTGTCGTTTTTTCTGGCTGCGAATTCATGCACTAGTGGGGGAACTTTCATTCTGTTGAAAAGCAGAACTATTTCTATTCATTGTAAATCCTTTAATACATTATTTATAACTTGGTGGTCCACTATCAAAGCAACTGAAGTAGGACAGAATTCAATCCCCCTGCTTTGTAGTTTGGCAGAGACTTGCAACAGAAAAATACGACTCCCTATTTACTTATTTAGACATAATATTTTCCTTTGTTATTAGCACAATTCTACCCTCCCTAACCTTTCCAATGTGTGGTTCATTCCAACAGGGAATAGCTTCAAGGTTATGTCTCATCTAACTGGCATGACTTAAAGTGTTTTATTAGGAATGTGAATACTATGTAGAAGGTAGATAATTGTCATTCCAATTTAAAAATATATATTTTTGCATTCCAATTGCCATCTCCAAGGACAGCCTCATGATTTTCAAAATGTTTTTTTGTGATTTTAATCAAAGCCATACCTCTACGATGAATTATGATTCAACAGAACAATACACCCCCCAATAGCTGAGACACTCAACATTTTTTACTTTTGATTTCAGTTTGGTGAAAGCAACAGCTCTTTGGCAGACAGGTCTCTTATGTGGTTATGGAATTGCTAAAGCTCCCTGGTCTGGTTCTGCGATTACTCAATAGAAAGCTATGCCACGCTGTGACAAGCCCATCCTTTAATAAGTAAGTGATGGCTTTATTCAGTGGCTGTGTCATGTGGTGCGTGTGAACATACACCAGCATGTGGCCTGTGTTCGTTCATGTTACAGGTGTGTGAATCGGGGGTCCGCTTGTCTTAAAACGAGGGGGCGTATTGTGCGGTAAACAGAGATCAGATGGAAACGGATAATTGTTGGATTAGCTTTCTTCTTCTAATATCCTTGTTAGCGTTGATGTCAATCAGACCCCCAAATTCCAGTTTACATTTCCTTTCACTGTATACCACTATATGCTATGAAGGACGCATGTTAAAAACATCTCTTTATTTATTACATAGTTATAACACAGTTAAACAGAGACAGCTAGGACTTTTGGTGGCAGTAGAGCATATTTAACAGACTTCAAAAGCCTATAGTTTCCTTTGTTCTGCCCTTGCGTTCCCTTTGTTTTATTTAAGTGCTAAAATGTTCCTAAACAAGAATCATTGGAAGGACATACTCTCTCCACCAAGTTGATCTAAGGGCCACTACTCTGAATTACATATTTTGAACTGTTCATATACTGTGTGTGTGTGTGTGTGTGTGTGTGTGTGTGTGTGTGTGTGTGTGTGTGTGTGTGTGTGTGTGTGTGTGTGTGTGTGTGTGTGTGTGTGTGTATGTATGTATATATATTCCCTGAGATGACACTTCATGAATTATTCTACATGACTCGAAGATTCATAGATTACTAAACATTTTATAAATTGGTGGACAAATAAATTGTGCCAACCCTTATCGAGCCATACTCTTGCAGTAGGATATAGCTTGGCTTGGTCTGGCTAGATTTTGAATATTACTTACCAATGTCTCTCAAAGGTAACCTTTATTCGCTATTAAAAATTGTAAATTCAACTACCAATTAACCAGAAATCTCTGGTACAGCATGATATTTTTAAAGCAGGATACATTTGTACTTCATTATCCCAAAAGGTCATCAGATTTATTATATATTTTTTGGTGGTTTTGCATTATCAAACAGCTAGGTATTGTTGACCAACAAAAGTTGTTGAATCTCCAACATTCATTTCAACTCCACTAGTGTAACCAACACTTGTCCCATTTACTATTTCATAATGACTTTAGATTTCAATTTAATCTTATGATACAATAACACTACAGAGTGTGAAAACAAAATACTTTTATTAGATTTTTGATTGACATGCAACCACAATTCTCTATTATAAATGAAATCAAGTAGCCTCTAAAGTCATTTTAGAGGGGAAACTGTTGAGTTTATATCAATTACCTTGTCTAATTGCTGGTACAAATCATAAAAGCACTAAATTGAAAAATGGTTATAGAGTGAAATAAATTATGAATGCAAGTGATCACAGATTGTAATTGACCGCGTTCACCTCCATATTTAGGTTAGATAGAAATTGAATTAAGCAAATGTGTCTTCCACCAGGGAGGTAGATGAGTTAGTTATTGGGCTCATAATCTTATCTATTTGAAAAGTAGATGGATCCCTTATGTTGCACTTTAAAGGAGGTGAAAGGATAAAGACTTTTGTTGAAAAATTCCCTATGGAAATAGTCAATGGACAATATTGATAAACCTTCAGCAGGCAATGTGCAAACAAACCTGAAAATGTTACACCCCCACTACAACAGTGGATATTACGTTTGGTAAGATCTAAGAAAAAACATTGTGCATACTTTGCCCATTCCTTTCATCCAATCATTCTAATTTTGTACTGCCACTGAATAATGGTAGTTTGTTAAATGTACTAAAAGAAACACAGTAGCCTGCTCTGAGCAGGGTTGAGGAGAGCATTGAAATCGTAGTATAAGGGTCTTTCAACATTTGATTGATTCACTCCAGAGCCTGCAAAAATTGCACAGTATCTGTGATAGTATGGTTCATCAGTCAGCTTGTCTCCTCTTAAGCACTGGGATACACTGAGGTCCTCTGGATCACCCCCATGACTTTGTCCCTTCATTTCAATTCCACAACACTGCCAGCCCATATCCACAACATTATCCACACATCTTCTCCACTCAACTAGAGAACGACTACAGCAAGTGGATTCGGGTGTTTTATCTGTCTACAGTATATTCATTTTGAGTATTCTTTCCTAGCCTTTGAATTCACACAATTGAAGACAATGTCATCTAGTTCTTTGATTCTGTTGAACTTACCAAGTAACCAATACATTATTGCAGTAAGGATTTTATTTATTTAAAAGCAATTTGTAACTTTTTGGGTGACCCGACCAAACTCTCATAGAAATGTGTGTTATAGATCTGTCATTCTCATTGAAAGCAAGTCTAAGAAGCAGTATCTGTTCTATGTATGCTATTTCTATGCTTCCTGTTCTCAAGTTTAGTTTTGTCTTTTTACTTTCGGTTTTGTACACTAGCTGAAAATACAATATTTTTGGTAATGAAAAAGATATTTCAAAGCGGTTTAGATTGTACAATGATTCTCTACACAATCCTTGCTTGTTTTGTCACATAAATGGAAATTAGGCGAACTTGAGCAACCAGGAAATGCCGGAGCGATTCCTGCATACTGCGTCTTTAAGGCTTGGGAATAAAATGCAATACAAAAGAACGGCTAAACCTCAGTAACTTATTACATTTAAGGTCTTAACTAGTGTGATAAGTTGTAACACCCAGGTGGCCATTAAAATGATTATCTTATCAGGTGTTCACTCCAGGAGGAATTAAGCTGATGGTTTGGTTAAGAACTTATTCATCCCTGAGTTTAATTAATATTAAAGGAGTGGCAGGCACAATAGCCCATTGCATTTGAAATCTTAACCCCAAGAACCCTCATTTGGAACACCTAGTGTATCTCTATGCTGCACCAGTCTAATCTGAAGCGCGTCGGTGTGACCAGGTGAAAAGTGGCATTAATTCCATATTGGAGGTGGGCATGTGTTTAGAGCAGCAGAGACAGGTAGAGCATGCCATGGGAATCAGCTCGTGACCTGACAGCGATTGCCAGGCAGGGTGTTAATTGGGAAGGTGCGCCAGCCCATTGGTGTTCCACAGCAGAAGACGTTGGACTTGCTGCTTGACTCCCTTGATAAGTAACTGTGCTTGTCTTAAACGCGCTCAGTGGCTAAGGTAAGGACAGTATTAGTGTATCATATTCCCTAGTCACACGGCTTTCACTGGATGCACATTTTATTTTGTGTGCGAGAGGAGAAAGAATGATTACAACTTCAAAGCTAAGCTGATAGTGCTCACAGTAGGCAACGGAGTGTTGGTGTTTGTGTTGACCAAAGACCAGATACTATCTCTCCTAGTTTAACAGCAATAACCAGTGTCTAACTTTTATTAGACTGGTGTTCCATTAAGAGCCACTCGGCTACATTTTCTAAGCATAAACCAATTGGTACATGCACACAAAAGACAAGAATGTGTTTTGTGTACCAGAGTAAATATTCATTTTGAAGTGATATTGGGTACAAGAGAAGAGCTGCTGTTGAGAATAAACCCAGACCTTACACTAATAACCTGAATTTCCCAATAGGATTTAGAGACACTACTGCTCAATCCTGGGTCTTATGACGGTTGACAACATACACACAACTACATATCGAAACCAACATTGACTCCGTTTGGTTTGTAAGCACAGTAAGAATGTGTTTAGATAAATGTATTAAAATTATGATTTAGAACAACTTTATTGATGATAGATTTTGCTGTAGTTCCATAAAATATTACATTTTCATAAGGAAGAAAAGATGAAGTCACCCTTTTTTGCATTTTGTCTGTTAGCCTGCACTCTGTTGCCCACAATACACACTATTACATTTAGCTGCATACTAGCATATTTTCAAGGATTCAGTACATGGCTGTCTCCAACCATTTGAATATGAATGCACCATTCTCTGATACAGCAAAGGCTGTTCTCCACATAATTCACACAACCTTCAATTTAACCTCAGAACCATCATGTTCAATGGGGACTGGCCTTTCTATTGTTAAAGATGCAGCATCCTTTTTTTTCAGCAAAAGGTTTTAATTAAACCCAACGCATTCCAAAAGAAACAGTCATTTTGGGACACAATCATACAAAATGTGTCCGGCGAAGATAATTCCGCTTAATGGAAGCATTTAAATGTGTTGGCTGAAGCCTCTTACTGGACCTTGGGTAATATATCATGGCTTTTGTGTATTGCTGTAGATTATCTTTATAAACATGACTAAGCGAATAAGAGCACAATCAATATGTCTGTTTACTGTAATTGTTGCAATATAGATTTGTATGAACATTTCCATTTCAAATTGTGAATTAAATAAACAAGAAAATCCCTTGGCGTACCTAGTGAACCATATCAAATAAGACATAACAAATAGATTATCATTTTGAAAAATAGAAATACCATATCAACAGAGATCTTAACTCTCATATGTCATTTTTACCGACAAATTTCTCCCCTGGACTGTTTAGTTCTGTTAATTAAGATAATTTGTCATATTATTTTATGTTGGTGCAGGACATTTGTTCTGATACCAAAAAGGTCTCCACATCGCAAACAAAATACAGCTAAAATTTACCAGAATAATCGCAGCTTGAAATGAGGGCTGGACCTGCAACGGGAGCACTGGCCCGAGCTGTCAAATTTCCTGTTGATATCTTAATAAACAAAAGTAGGATAAACTATTGTTAATGGGGATGTGGGAGTGTATTTTCAAGCAGCAGGCCGAAAAAGGGGGCGAGGATGTGTTCGGTCAGCTTGAACAGCAGAGAAAGACTTTGGGGAGGACGCCTCCTTTGTGACATGTGCAGCATAGACATAATGAAAGATATTATAATTACAATGCACGGTCTGTAAAAAGGGACAAAACAGATATTTGACCGGGGGGTGGAGTGTGCTGCACCATAGAGACCCAGGCCACTCCAGAGCACAGTACCAACTGCAGTTCCATTCTGATCACTAACTTAGACAAATCTCAATACGAATGCACACAACAGGAATCTCCAGTGAATAGCGTTTTGTTCCAGAAATAAAAACATTTGAACGAGGCCCCCATATCATCTCATACAACTCTAAACTGTCCCATCAGGCATGAGGAGAACTTACACCTCTATTTGAGCATGGGACACATTTTACAAACTATAATTGTACGTCTATAAATGATAGTCCTAGGAGTGATAGGAGCGCTCTTCTCATTATTATTTCCTGTGTTAATTCATACATAGTGTGAATGACAAGCACAGACCGAAGCGCAACCGTTATGTCTGACAACTGGAATGCTGCTTTTCTCTGTACATATTCACCCCATAGGCGAGACAAACAATGCAGTGAATGTGGGAAAATGTGAAATGCTAAACTTGCGTGCGTGTGTGCGTCTGTGTGCATTTGTATAAGGGCTACGGATGAGTTTGAATGATGTCCTTGTTTGGTGATGGCATGGATCTAGTGGTTGTATAGGCATGTGGAAGAAGGATAAAGTGAAGCAGAGAGAGAGAAAGAGAAACAGAGGGGAGGGAAGCTGGCAGTGACTGAGAAGATGAGGATTTGACAGCGAGGTGACGGAGAGTTCAAACAAAATGAGGCTTGTAGATTAGCAGCGTTCCCCTCGGTGACAGGTGTCATCTCTTGTGGCAGTCTGTCACTCTGCCTACTGCCACTCTTTATATAATACCAGGAGGGAGAGGGGAGAGGCAGCACCAGTCTCACCTCACCAGGCACATCCATCCGGCGTCTCCCTGCCAGTCACCTAGATTAAAGCCCAGGTGGCCAAGGGATGCAAGAGGGAAGCACCAGGAAGAACAGAAATCAAGCTAAAGGGAAAACACACTATTAAAGAAATTACACCTACTGTCTTCTGTGAAAACGATACTATTAGTACAATATTTGGAGGATTCAGGTTAACATGTGACAGCTCATTTTAGCTATACACTGATCAATATTTTCATATTCAGAAAGCATAAATAATGTGGTGATGGCTCAATGATGTGATAGGTCATCTTCATTAACTTGACCAAGTGTGATGTAACATAGATGAAGTTGGTCAAGGACAATGCCCCATGTTACGTGCTGGCTAATACCCACAATTAATCTTTGACATTATAGTTTGTAGATGTGTTACTAAATCTATTAATACTACTACAGCTTCATCTGTGTAATGTCATATCAAACACCTTTTTCCATTATTATCTACAGACAATTCTCAAAATAGATCTTTATTAAGATATCACAGCCACTTATATCTATCCAGAAAACATAAATACACTAACCTACACAGAGGTTGGGACTACAGTCTCATCTCCATACACCTCTATTGACTCCCATCCTACTCTAGGGAGAGTCAGTAGTTTTCTAGATGAATGAGTGAGTTTCCTGCTGGCCTTTGTGAGTGAGGCCCTTTCACATGACTCTAGCCCAGGAGGGTATTAACTAAAGCTGGGAGGGAGCCGGGACACATCGGCCATCCGGTGACACCCAGGGTGAGACCTGCTGCTCCCTGCCTAAGACTTCAGCCACCTGCTTCACAGATTGGACCGAAATACACACAGCCAGCGCTGCCGCCACCCCTCTGGGTTACAGAGTCAGGGGAGGGTCAGCTATTTCTTAACTTTATAACTTTAATAAAGCTGCTATCTTACATTTGGAATAAGATAACCATGGATTAATTTCATACAATTGTGTTGCTGGCTGTTTTTATGTTGACTATATACAAAAATCAGTTTGTCACACTAAAATGACAAAGGGAACATAAATTTAACAAGGGCAACAAAAATGTAATAGACAATCAGAAATCAAGATGTAAGCACAGATACAAATACACACCTAATTAGTATTCTGCAGTTTGTATTTTCGACAGATGAGCGATGCCCCCTATTGACTTTGTCAGGAAAGCCAGTCCAGAGTGAAATACAGAGATGAGGGAGTTAAACCACTGTGCGCTGCTGCCTGCAAATTGTGTTGTGAGCCATAGCAAGTCCCAGCATTCCTGGCATTGCAGTTACAATCGTGATAGCAGAGAACCGATCCACACATAATTTGGACAATGGAGGGACTGTATTATGTCTTACATTGAAACTCTGATGGCCAATATACAGTACATTATGGTTTTTAAAATATTAATTGCGCAGGTTGGAAATTACAGAAGGTAATGTATGTATTTGGTACTCTCGCGATTGGAAACTTCTCTCTGCATAATAATCAGATGGAATGGAGTCCGAAACGAAATGAAGATGAGCTTCTGATACATAAAACGACTTTCTAAAATATTGTAATGATCAATAAATATAATAGATTTATGGTATTTTTAGTACATGTATTATTCATTATTAGAGATTAAATATTGATTTCTAGTTTCTAGTTTCATCTTAAATTATCTTCAGTTCTTGTCCTAAAACATTTAATTGATTTGAATATTCACAAGTTCTGAAACTTCCTCAGATAATGATCTCCCACAGTAGCAGCCTAACAACAGCTGTGCTCTTGTAGCCTGTGCATTTACAAAATAGTCATATTCTTCACACTGCCTCTGGTTCTTTTGGGGGAAAGAGACCACCTTCGGCACAGTGTTGCTAGTGTGAGTAATGAGACAGGCTTTCCGTGTTGCTGATAGAGGCTACCATTAAAAGGCGTGCTCCGGGGTATTCTCTCTCTGCATTCTAGGGAGGGAAATGAGATCTGATACCGCCATGTATAATTTGTTTCCACATCAAAGTCACAATTATTGGCAGAATTGTTTTCATTGTTACATCTACCTCCTGGTCAAATTCAAGTTAAATAGACTCTGTGCAGGCAGGGCTCTGATGTGTATGTGTCCTACGTATGTTGGGGAAAGTTTAGCACTTTACCTATCACCTTTAATAGAATTGTATGGATTTCATGAGTTGTTGCACAGGTGACTGGTATTATCTTAGTGAACTATTTGTAAATGGTACAGCATTACAGTAGCATTTTAAGAACATCAAATGCAATGTAAAGCGACCTTGAGCTATGGAAAGGCGCTATATAAATAAAACTTCTTCTTCTTCTTCTTCTTCAAATATACAGTAAGGTACAAAATTGCCTACTGCCATACCTACTGTAAAATATGGTGGTGGATCTTTGATGTTATGGGGCTATTTTGTTTCTACTGGTCCTGGGGCCCTTGTTAAGGTCAACAGCAACATAAACTTTACCAAGTAGCAGGACATTTTAGCCAAAATCCAGGTTTCCTCTGTCAGGAGGCTGAAACATGCCCATATTCAGAAAGATGGATCTTCCAGCAAGACTATAACCCCAAGCAGAGGAGGGGTGCCAATAATGATCTTTTTTAGATGTGTTATTTTGTTTTATTACAAAATCTTGTATTAGAATAAAATAATGTGTATTTATATGTATTTTTTTGGAGCATACAATATTTGCTCATCTTTATCAAGGGTGCCAATAATTCTGGACCTGACTGTAAATTCAAATAACAGAGCTCTTTTGCCTCATCTAAATTTCTCTCTAAATAATCCAGTCACCCATCCAGTCATTTTCATCTGTACTTTGTGGTGGAGTAACAGAAAAATGGGCGCAAGCCAGAAAAATTGGATTTTGGTTCCTTATATTATCATGTTTCTTTGAAGTATTTTGCAAATGCCACGCCGTTTAACCTTCAAGATGAATACACACACACACATACACACGCACACATCTAGGATTTCCATTAAACTCAAAGCTATCCTGAAGAGGATTATTTTGAATTTGTCAGACAGCCCTCTTCATATCTTTGAGACTAAGTTGGGATATCTTTGGATGTGCCTCCTATCAGAGCAGATTTCTTTTCTCACACTGAGGGATCTGTACAGCATGGGCTGTATTTTCTCATTGCATCACTAGATGTGTAGCATTACAACTCATGAGTGGCACCTCATTTCACACCCCCTAATGGCTTGACACTGGGAGCACACTAGGGTTCCAGCCAGGGAAGCTACCCTTCAGTGTTGTCCAGGGTTATATAAGGGACGGGAAGGAAAGAGATGAGGAAATGTTCGACTGTTTTTTCAACTCAGCAGAACGTGTAGAATTATGACACAGAACATTTTAATACTGATGAATACATTTCTTAAATAATATACAGCAAGACTGCTCTGTACTGTATTGTCCACACGAGTGTTGGTACAGAGACACAGCACACGGGGCACAGACGTAAGTCAATGTCTATTCCACATTGGTTCAACGTAGTTTAATTGAACATGGTTACAAGCACACAATAATACGATTATTGTGGATAGTCAGATTAATATAACAATTTACATTTAAACGTTTACATGATTTGCAAGAACGATTTCCCTAATAATCCTGTTTAACTACATGGAAACATCTGAAATCAGGCTGCATGATGGGATTTAAATAAACACAGAAAATCGTCAAACAAAATAAACGTTCTACCACAGTGATGGTTATTTTGCTAAGCCTATTTGATTCTGAGTTCGGGCATATAAAGTTTGTATGTGAACTATTTCTAAGATGCATACTTTAAGTTTTCCGAACTCACTTCACTCCTGCATATACCGGTAGACTCGCGCTACCGGTGCTGACACATGCGCAGATCAAATACACCGATAGAATGCCGATTTAAATCATTTGAAAGATTGTTTATTTGGTGTATGCTTACTTCGATTTTGACCTTACGCCGATTAAGATAAGCAGGGTAAGGTGTTTACATGACTATTTCCATACTCTTCCTACTGCCAAAATCAGTTTAATATCAAATTAAACAATCATTGAAATTACTTGGAAACAACATTGATTCAACCAGTGTGTGCCCAGTGGGAGGAGTGTAATACTGGAATATATTGAATGCATTTATGTCAAGATAAAATGAGATGAAGCTGTTTGCGCTTCTCTGAAAAGCACTCCAGTGGCCTATGCTGTGATGTTTGATAGTGTTAGATTAAGAGCAGAAGATAAATTCCGCTCAGACTGCACTGTGCACCCTATCTAGCCAGGTCCAGGCTGGATGACAGACATTGTAGCCCTCCAGCTTACTTGTCATACAGCAGCAGCCAGCCAGAGCGAGGCAGGTAACATGATTGTATAATTGTGTCATGACATTGTGAACCCGCTGGTGATATATAACCATGTTCATTTTCTGATAGCGCAAGGCTGGGCCTTAGAATCAGAGTTATGATGGGTGTAATTTGTACCTCCTACACCAAAGTGAAAATAGCAGGTCATTGGCAGGATAAATACAAATTAAAATTGATGCAGGTCTCATTTCTGTTTGACCAGTTCATATGGGGATGCTACAGAGAGGCAGACATGTAGGGCTTGTCATTAGGTCTTCCATTTCACACCATAGCCCTGAAGGCAAAAACTGCAGATGAAATGTAACTGCCCAGAGATATATAATTGGCGAACACTCCTTTGACATAAACATGTTTGATATAAAGCACATTTGAAATATTTATCAGTTCATAGTGTTTATTCACTTTCATTGCTGATGACATTGTATGATAAAAAGGCCAGGATAAAGACACAAAAAGGCTGACTACAATGTTGATGTTTTCCTTCACTGGAAGGATGTAGATGGGTGAGGCAGGTATACTGGAAATGAAAAGCTCTTGATTTGTGAGAGATTCTATGAATGACAGCCTCATTTTGTTTCCAGGAACTTAGGTAGAGGGACGGTGCGTGTGTGCTCCTGCACAGTGAAAGAGGCCACAGAGGATGTCCTCCTGAAAAAGTCACATCTTGTCTGACTGGCAGTTCAAGAGCTCTTCATTACAGCCCCACTGTGTCTAAGGGAAAGAAAAACAACGTGCCCAGCCTGGGACCTGTAACCTTGCCATTTAATCAGGAGTTCAAATTGCATTGTCTCCCACCACCACATCATTTAGTCTGAGGCTTCAGAGCAACTTTGAGGCAAATGGCTTCATATCAAGCTAGGCAGAAATAGCTCTCACCGCATCACACTAGTAAATGCACTTAGGCGAAGCAGGTATCTTGCACCGTATCAATGTCATTCATCACATACACCTGTGCAATCATTTTTTATGTCTTAAATAATGCATTTGAATTGGTTGTCTACAGTAAATGCATGGCGTGATCAACAGTCAACACTGTAATTGCTCCCAGTGTTGAAGATTTCCAAGGCCCCCTGGAACCTGCGCTATCAGAAACAACAATGGGGTTCTGAAGATGGTAAGGGACGAAGCGCTACAATGGATGCTAGCACACTAGAAACATGGTTGAAACACACTGCACACATTACACTAGTATCAGTGCACAAACAAGCTAACAATTGCTAGCTAACAACAATGGCAACGTAAAAGCTAAACATTAGCTTGCTTACCAACTGTTTTAGTGATTGTCATTCAACTCATTGTAGCTATGTAGCTAGCTAACCAGTGTCCTCCTGGATAGCTTCCTGATGCACAGGTCTGCAAATATGACAGATTCACTTTTTCATAGTGTTGGGGTCCCCAAATCAAATCTTGTTAAGGGCCCCAAAAACAGTAAAACCGGAACTTCTCAAAAAGGTGGCTTACAGAGTTATGTATGACTTGTCATCTACACTAAACAAAAATATAAACGCACGTAAAGTGTTGGTTCCATGTTTCATGAGCTGAAATAAACGATAACAGAAATGTTCCATACACACAAAAAGCTCATTTCTCTTGTTTACATTCTTGTTAGTGAGCAGGTGCACCTTGTGCTGGGGACAATAAAAGGCCACTCTAATATGTGCAGTTTTGTCACACTGCACAATGCCACAGATGTCTCAATGTTTGAGGGAGTGTGCAATTGGCATGCTGACTACAGGAATGTCCACCAGAGCTGTTGCCATAGAATTTAATGTTAATTTCTATACCATAAGACGCCAATGTTGTTTGAGAATTTGGCAGTACGTCCAATCAGCCTCCCAACCGCAGACCACGTTATGGAATGGGCAGGCATAAGCTACGGACAACGAACACAATTGCATTTAATAGATGGCAATTTGAATGCACAGAGATACCGTGACAAAATCCTGAGGCCCACTGTTGTGACATTCATCGACCGGAATCACCTCATGTTTCAACAGTGCATGGCCCAGATGAAAATGTCCCAGTTTTTCCATGGCCTGCATACCAGACATGTCACCCATTGACCATGTTTGGGATACTCTTTATCGACGTGTACGACAGCATGTTGCAGTTCCCGCCAATATTCTGCAACTTCACAAGCCATTGAAGAGGAATGGGACAACATTCCACAGGCCACAATCAACAGCCTTATCAACTCTATGCTAAGGAGATGTCACGTTGCATGAGGCAGATATTGACTGGTTTTCTGATCTACGGCCCTACCTTTTTAAGGTATCCGTGACCAACAGATGCATATCTGTATTCCCAGTCATGTGAAATCCATAGATCAGGGCCTATTTAATGTATTTCAATTTACTGATTTAAATAACAATGAACTGTAACTCAGTAAAATCTTTGAAATTGTTCCATGTTGCGTTTATTTTTGTTCAGTATATACAGTATTTATGCTTCAAATGTTTTCAGAGTTTTTTGCATTCATAACGTTTAATTTACCAAACCTTTTCAGACTTTTCACACCTACAGTAGGCTAATGGTCTGAAGGTACAAAGAGTGCTTTGGCCTGGGCTGTCTCAGTGTCCCACAGCTATTAATTACTGTGTGTCACTTTTACTACTACACAGCAAATTAGATTGGCACAGAGGGATTTAAACTGTTCAGTCCAAGAGCTGGAACACATTGTGCGTACCATTGATATTATTGCTATTACTTGTGGAGTTTAGGTGTAATCTCTGTTTCAGAATTACCCTTTGACTGTACCTTTTTTGCTGACGATCATTATAAATGGATGTCCTCACTTTCAATTTTGTCCATGCACCATTTCAGCACACAATTTTGGCCCATGCTCATGTGACAAATACTGTACTTGCAGTTTCTGCTCACTTAGGTACCTAATTAATTGAGAAAATTCACATTATCTCTGTATTACATTGACCACGTGTTGATACTGTGCTAACCATGAATATGGATAACCTACCAACAGACAACAGTGATGGCGTTTCATGTTCGAGATGAGAAGGAACATTTTGCACATGATTTCACAACAAAACACTTTTGTACTTTGCCAACAAGGTGATTTGTAACAGCACATTAAAACTATTTTGTCATGACAGTGGCAAACTAGCCATCTCAACAGTCCTACTGGCCAGGCAGTCAGTCAGTTGCAACAAAATTATTCTAAAACAAATAAGAAAAAGAGGTGATGAAAAGAGTATGCGTGAAAAAAACTTGTCAATAAAGTTTTGCAGAAATGCATAGATAAAAATAACAACACCATCTCTACCATATAGCAGAAAAGTTGATTTTGTCTTGCTGTGAGCTAACACACTTCATTGTAGTATGCAAATGAGAGCAATTACAAAGCTTTTAGGTGAAGAGATGACAGCTAAGGTTGGTTTCATAGCAGGCCTCACCCAAACAGTTGTCATGGAAACAATGTAGAATAACCTCACTGTCAAATAATTGAGGGCATTATTGTAGAGATAGCAGCTCAGTATGGTTACGTTTGCATTAATGCCCACATATTGAAACATCGGCCTTACATTCATTCCATAAATGATTTTATAGGCTACATGTACTGTAAATAGTGAATGGTAACACCAGGCCAAGTCTGGGGATATGTGATTGAACAATGGTACTTTATGTCTTAGCGTGTCTTAACGCTATTTATTCTATTTGATCTATTCATTATAACTTGGGACAAAGAAATTCAATGGAAATGTCACATTTATTGATTAGAAATGGAATATTAATATTAATGTGTTGCCTATTAACAATTCTTACAGTTCCAATTGAAGTTGTGTTGTGTAGACTCTGGATCCTATAGTACACTCTGGATCCTATAGTACACTCTGGATCCTATAGTACACTCTGGATCCTATAGTACACTCTGGATCCTATAATTGCAATGACAATGATAACATTGACAACCATCATCTTTTCCATACACAATACTAATGATGACCAGACTGACGTGGTGAAGGTTTAAGGCTTTAACAGGCAATTTTCAATAATATTATTTGAGATAATGATTTCTCTCCTAAATCAAATGCATTAGCTACCCCCTTCTTTGTTTACAAGAAATTAAGGGGAATGACCATGAATGCCACCAGCATACCAAATAAAAATTGTCGACACAAATTGATATTTTCTATGACAATTTATATTACAATTACTCTTGTGGAGGCTTTCATGAATTAAATATGAGTTCTGTCTGAGAATTAGATGTTATGAAGGTAAATGACAAGAGGAGCCTGTAATTGAGGTGGCGGCAGCATGGGCCTACTGAACTAATCTCTGGCTGGGTCATGTGATAGGCTGTCCTCCAATGGCAGTAGTTCTTTTTTGCTACAAAGCCAGGGCAGCTGAGAAAATTGATTTCTCATCTGAGCTGTATTTGATAGCTTTTGAAATCTGAAATTGAAATTAACTAACCTATGCCCAGTCATTACAAAAGAGCAAATGAACATTGCAACAGTGTTTCCTATATGCAGTGCAAGCCTGCCAAGGTACATTTTTAAATAATTGTAAGATGCATGCTCTCTCTCTCTCTCTCTCTCTGCAAAGCTGATTGAAGTGCCTTTTTAAAATAATCCATATCCATAATGAGAGTGAAAATAACAGAGATACGCACATGTACTTCTGACAGAAGGTACCAATAATGCTTATTATTGTGATGACTCCAAAGCACAGAAATAGTTTTGTGTGAAATTGCTATGGACTACACAGTTAATTGGAATGTGAGTCAAAATGTATGGCACTTTTATGCTCAAATGAACATGGCTCATATTGTTTGGTCATTGATTTTTGCAGCTTCTACTGTACATGTGAAATCAGAGAATCCGCATGTGTTTTATTATTAGCTTTCAATTAAGTACATTTTTAAGCTGACAGTTTCTTTGTAACGGTTTGATTTTTTTTAAATCACGGGTAGAATATTGCATTATTATGTGTAGATAAATAAGTAATTGATAGATTTTTTTTCTCATGACAAATCAGTCAACCAAGAGTGCATGTCTTGGCGATGAAATTGCTTTTCTGTTTGCAGTCTTAATGGACAAATGTTATTAATCAGCTCACCACAAACTGTATCCTTTGGAAGTGTCTGGTGCAAGCAATAACAAATTATGGTTGGTAATGTTTTTTCTACAATATTACTAACACAATTTGTCTCTTGTAATTATTATGAGCTTAATACAATTATATCAAATCAGGATCATGGATTCCCCTCAATTGTTTAGATAAAGACTACAATATTGATTCGGTTTAGGATTATTGAATGAGCCAAACAAGTTAGTTAGTGAATGTGAACAAGGCAGGGGATTGATAGGTAGTTGGTTTATTTGACAAAAGACATGCTAAAACAGATGTTACTGCATGTGGACAAGAAGATCAATAGACGGTGGATAGCAGATAGATAGTTACCTGAGATGGAGGAACTTGTAGCAGATGTTCAACAGACTGATGCCCGTGTTGGCAGATCAATGGACAGGAGGCAGATGGAGGAGAACATGCAGGAGCGTAGGGAGGTTTGCTAGACAGAAACATTAAATAATTGGGAGTCACATTTGATATGCAGATGGCGCCTGTCCACAAAGTCTACCATCTACAAAACAATAAATAATAGGTTGCAATTTGGGAGGACACTTTTTGAAACCTTTACTCCACAACCTCCATTGACTTCAGTGTCATATTAATTACTGCTAGACTTAACCTTTCACTGTCAGGACTGTGTGAAATAAGTTAATGTCCAAACATATCATTTCCCCCAACAACTTCTCCATGACCATTATTTAAGCCTGTGAATTGTGAGACTCAGCAATTTCTGTGCTTTAAACTGATCTAATTAGCCACTGGAAACGAGTATCACGTCAAGCTGTGAATGAACACACTATCCCTTTTGGCTCCTATTAGTGACTCCGACTCCATGCAAGTCCCAGGATATCTCTTGGACGTGAGTATCATTCTATGCTTTATCATTTCAGGTAAGCATTTTGCTAGATAATCATATTGCCTCAATATTGCCTAAAGGGTTGTTTACATGTATAATTTAATGGTTCATTTCATTGACAGCCTCATGGTAAATCTTCATTATAATACTGTATATCCATGGGTTATCTAACAGTCCTCAGCCGCAGGGAAAAAATTGACCTGTAGCATATACACTGTATTATGCCATGAATTTACTTGACACAATGAGGAATATCTCTGCCATATTGAACATACATGTCACGACATACAGACAGTTTCAGTCTCTTTCATACTTCCCCTCAACACATACACACGGATCTCCTGACATGCCTTGTCCCAATGGCCATGCTGTCCGAGAAGGAACTAGGCGATAACCTGATAGACTTTTATCTTGTCTTGCCTAGGTCTCAGTGAAGCCGGAAGAAGACTTCAACTGTAAGGCATCCCCCCAGAGTCCTAACCTTCCCCTCATCTCCCCTCACCAGCCGCAGCGGCTGGGAGCTGTCAGCGGCATGTTGCTTATTGATGTTTCTGCATGTTTCAGGTCTATCTGAGATATGACAGCCCTGACACACTGCTGATTTCAATCAGCCTTCCACACAGCACACAGTCCGACAGCTAGAGAAAGTAAGACAGAGAAAAAAGAGAAGAAATTATCTATGGGGATGTCATTGGCTCAGATCAGGTCCGGCCTTGTCTCTGACCAGGGGACTCTCCTCCCTTCTAATGAAGATGTTTCATTCACATCTCAAATTAAAGTGCTCCTTGCCTCCCTGGCTGATTAAATTCAATAGAAGAAAAAAGAGAAATGAATAGGGAGGGAAAGAATTGCAGCTTTTGTCAGATTGGGTAGGCAAGAAGAGAAAATGACCCCTGAGCCAAAGGTTCTGACACTGCATCAATCCCTTTAGGGGTGAGGCCTGCTGGACCAGCGCTGGCTGAAGATTACTTCAGCACATCTGAGGGATGACTGCTCTATCTATTTCACACATCCTATGCAGACAACAAGCTTGTATGGTCTGGATCCTGAGCTGCCCACTAAATTAGGTCTGAGATCATTCCATGGAATGAGGGGACCCATCCAAGGCAAAACCATTGACAGAGGGCCCAGTGAATCCTTTAGAAAAGAGAAGCATATATTCCCTCCTTTTCCTTTATACCACTGACTAGAATAATATACAATTGATAATCCCAATAAATCTCTGCCCCCGCAAATTGAAGCACATGCACACATATCCCGATAAGACTCTCTCACACAGTTTCCTCACATAGCCATTACGGACATTCACATCGCCTTGGTTCAAATCCCCATACGTTGCTATTAATTGTGAACAATACTTAACAATACATTATTATTAATTCAGTCCAATAAAGGTGGTCTGATGCTAGGGTTTGATTTAAAGCAAGACTCAGTGTCAGTCGCAAAATGAAATTCAGACCACTAAAAATAAATATTTCCTTTCTGGGCTTGTCTTTGCACATTTCACTTTTTTGGAATCTATCTATCTATTTTACTTATCATATTACCTTTGTACTTTTGTTTTCTGTTTGTTTATACATTTGTTTTCTGTTTGTTTATACATTTGTATGTAAACCATCAAAGAAATGTATTAAAACAGCAACAATTGGAAGAACAATATTTCTTCCTGAAAAAGTATGTTCATATGGGTTACAGAGGATGTGCTTCAATACCAATAGACATACAGTATAGTATCTGCAAAACCTATTGCTATTAGTTTGTTAAACCCTTTCTTTATGCTTGAAAAATGTAAACTTTCTGAATTATAGAGATATAACATGAATATTATTAGCCCCAATACTTCATGTTGAGTGTATTTCATTTCCAGGGTTTCACAGACCAAACTTCCAGAGCCTATAATGAGATTGCCCCAAACAAAGAATAGATTAGCTGTCATTGAATTACTTCAATTTCCTTATTCTAATAGAGGGAACCACAACACCAGTCACAACTTTGGTTACAGGCTTCACAACATGTTGTACTGGATAATTAATCCATCAAGCAATGGCATTAAACGCCTTGAGACTACAGAACTGAACATCTAGAAAATCGAATTTAACCCCGTGTTGACTAAAACACTCCCTTGCACTGTTGATCAAGCATGTCTCTCCTTGACAGCTCTGTTCGTATGTTGTTAAATAATCGAAAGGAGAAAAAAAGAATCATGAAAGAAAAAGCAGTCTCAGAGGAACTGTCACAAAGAAAAGAAAATGCCATGGGGGGTGAGGAATGCCTTCAGTCACCCAGCTTTTCACATTTTAATTTCAGTCTTCAGGACTGACTCATGGTAGCGCCTGAGTGAGCGGGGCCTGGGAGTCAGGGCCCTGTGCTGACCCCTGTGCATAGACAGACCCAGAGAGATGTCAGCCGGAGCTCCCGAGGATCACCAGGCTGCCAAGCGCTTTGAAAGCTGCTGCCAATTCAGCCTAAGTCTCAGCTGAATGGCCGCCACAGAGAAGAGGAGCGACGGCAATAAAAACAGGTTGCAAAAGGAAGAGAATTCGCTTTCAAAATGTCTAAGGCCTTTGACCTTTCATCCAACCCCTCGCCCTCTGTCTTTGAAGCTGAGCATATTTTTTGAGGGACATTGAAAGAAGGGAGGGTTTTGGGGGTGGACTTGGGGCCTGTCAGTATAAATATATTAATAATCTGACAGCTTCATCTGCTTTTGAGGGCCAGCCATGACAGCTACACAATGCCTCACGCTGTAGCCCTCCTCGTACATGTCTAGCCTCCCTGTCTGAACAACAGAGTGTATTAAGACATCACAGTCCTGTGAAGTATTGATTTAACACCAGTCTCTGTCACTTACTGTATTAGCCATATCAAAGTTCCCAACTAAACAATGAAGGCTTCACATGCAACCTGCTACTTTTATTTCTGAAGATGGAATGTTTTAACGCACAGTATGCAATCAAATCTTTCACGTCTAAATGTTGACCCTTGTGATCTAAACAATCGCTAACTTATTTTTTAGAAATCCGAAATTCTATATCAGTAAAGAAAAATGCTAATAATGTAGCATTGAACAAGGGCATTTAAGAATATAGCTAAAATAAAGGGAATACTGGCCCAGAAAAAGAGAGAATATTAAGTTGCTAGAAGAGCCGGAGCTGTCAGTCTGTCTGTCTGTCTGTCTGTGGAAGTCCGCCCCTCAGAAAGTGGATCAGTCCATTGAGAGAGACGGAGAGGGGTCAGAGGGAGCGCAGGTAATTGAGGTGTCCCCTCCCCTGCCTTTTTTCCAGGGCTCCTCACCCCATCCTCTCACCCCCCGCCCTATCCACACAGCGAGCACAATTACGCTCCCCATAACCCCTCCAGCTGGCCCCCATGATCCCGCACTTCTCACTAAACGCGACTCCGCCAGACCTCTCCCTGTTAACCTCGCAGCACCCGCTCTAGGGGACTGGGGGAGGCGGCTGTACACTAGACCATGGAGAAGGAACTTAGAGTGCTCTGTTTTACAGGCAGCACTTGGCAAAAACAGAGAGAACTTCAGTTAACATGTAGGTTACACATTGAGTATTGTACTGAGGGATATGTATGTCTGCAGATGTTGGGACTTTATTCAACATTTTTGGGGAGAACCAACACAGATACACAATCATGTAAATAAAATGGCATTTCTTAAAATAGTGTCATAATATTCTTGAAATTTGATCACAATAAAAACAGTATTACATATGTTAATGGTGAAGTGCCCTTTACTCATATATTTTTCATCATAAATGTAGCAGCAATCAACACCTTGGTTAATTGAGTCACTAGAAATAGATTTCAATACCCATGAGTCAGTCCATTCATATTTCTCCAACACTCAAGGCATCTCAAGATAGACTTCAGTTTTCAGTCCCATCCCTTCACATTAATGAGGGAAGCCTCTACTGTGCGTTATTACCGTAAATAATACCATATGGTAAAATGTAAACAACATCTGCATATTCATGTCGTTACTTCATCTGTTTAATTAGTTCCAGCAAAGCAGTTTACCCTCTGAGGCCCTCCTTGTCAGAGCAGCACCGCTACAGCCGTGCCCTGCTGTCGGCCCTGACAGTCCTCCATTGTTCAACTGATGCTCACGCCCTGCCAGTTTAATGCCAGGTGCTTTCTTATAGGCTGTGGATCAGGTGGGCAGAGTGTAGGGGATGCTGTCACATGATGGCAAACCTGGCACATTCCTCCCTAACAAGGAGACCGATACCAGTAATTTCAGGATGATTTTATTATACCTCAACATGGCTTTGTTAAATGCCTAGTCTGCTACAGTACCTTTACCAAAATAATACAGATGATGCTGACATGCATCAGATATCAGAAACATGTCTGATATGCCTGATCGAATGCATCTGAAATCTATAGGCTACCTGCTATTTCATCAAACACAAAACATATATTTTATTTGAATACAGGAATAAATGCATGTTTATACATACTTACTGCATAAATACTTCAGTGTGGGTTGGATTGAATTGGGTCCTTGCATAAAAATAAGTTACACTGTCATCACGTACATTTTAGTCTCTAACTATGGAGTCCTGCACGTCTCAATGCTAACAACTAATGGCAACAGAGTGCTTGCTACTGTAGCATTAATGGCATGGAGCAGTGCAAGATAGCATGGAGGCTTGGAGGCTTACAGGGCATTCTCTCTAATTAAATTCCCCTTCATCAGGCACTCGTTTGTGCACAAGCATTAATACTTTTGACCCCATGTTGCCCAAACACTGACGTGCCTGGCGAAGGAAAAAGAGTAGGGAAGTGAAAGAAAACACAAAGGAATATCTTATTAGGAGAGTCAGACATGTTTTAGCCTTCGTTGCTTGATGGCTGCTCCTGGTGTCGCGACCTTCTGGCGTCTTGCTAATACGGCAGTGCGCGCCATGCCATTGTTCTCAATCAATAACTAATTATCAAAGTACTGGCTCCGACTAGTATTGTCCTCTTTGCTTGGAACCCCTTGTTGTAGATTGAGAAACGGAGAGGGAGGAGAAAGGGGGCCGAGGGTGGCTTTTGGCTGCATAGTGATGCTGCCGCCACAACATCCTCGCTAGCCTATCCAGATACACTGTGCTGTCAGCTTGAATTAGCATCCCCTACTAATTGATATAAATTAGAACAGAAGAATTCTTGTTGCTGCTGAATGTCATAATGATATCCTCAAAGTAATCATGGGAGAGAAAAGGAGAACAGTACAAAACACACATGCAGAACCAAAAGGAAAAGACAAATTAGGCTGACTCCTGCTATGGACTTGCAAACCAGTCTTGAAACAAAGGGAAAGGGGATCCAGACTGACGCCAAACTCTGTTTCATTATTTCAATCTCATTTGTGAGTGTGAATCAGCGTTAGTTTCTAAGATATGGAAATATTTCCCTTTTTTTGCAATTCTTGTCTGTCTTTTGACAATCACATTATATTCAACAGATCCAAACACAGCAGTCTATATTAACTGGTACTATTTTCCTTTACCACCTTTTCATTGTTTGTTGCCTTTTGCAAATGAGCTGACAGAAATAGAGGAGCCAAGTAATTCAGAGTTCGCAACATGGAGGATATTCTGTTCCGGTGCCTGGCTGTCTGTGTGCTTCTGAACAGAGAGTTAAGGATGATGTCATCCCACGTGGCAACACAGTTCACTTCTCCCAGTCATGTTGGTGCCACTGGCACCAAGCCTGGGGTTTGAGGCCCCTAGGAGCCCGGGGGGTGGCTGGTGCCCCAGTAGCAAGGCAGGGGTCAGCCTAGTAAAAGTGCTGCCCTCAGGACGGGGAGTATAATCCCTGTGCGAAACCCAGGCAGCTGGAGCAGCCCGCTCCGCTCGGCCCATGAAATGATATGGGTTGCACTGGAGCTGATGTCTGACCTCATTATCAGAGTTTAATTGCGTTGTTACAGAGTTTCACTTCTTCTTTTCTCTGGCCTCTTTGTATTATAATTCCTGGGTTGCTACAAAAGTAAATTAATGACTTATGTATTTTGTATCTCCATATATATCCCTAAAAGTTGTATTATGACAAAATGGCTATTATAATACTCATTACGTCACGGAACTGATTAATTTGTGCAAAGTATTTTCAATTCTAAAACCAAATGATTATATTGATGACAGCTTTGCCTGCATTTCCCAGTATCTGTGTGATCTAAGAGGTGATATTAACTCACTCAATAGTTCATATGACGGTTGTCTATTTATATGGAAATTATTTGAAAAGGAATGAGAACATTAAATCAACAGTTCATTAACACCTCTTAAATCATACCTGTTCCTCATCAAGTTGTGTTTATTAGGAACTGGTGTGCAACATGTTTGTGAGTTCAATACATATGTAAATAACTGTGGTGTTGTTCACACTTATAATTAGTTAAGATTTCTTTAGACTTATTACACAATTATAACCAATAAATTAAAAGTGATTAAGACATCCTGAAATGCATATTTAATTTGATTGAATCATTAATTCTTTTTTTTTTTTGCTGGCTCTAAACATACACTACAACAGAGTAGAGGACTTCATCTCAGTGGTTATCAACCCATTCTACAGTGAGTGGAATGTTTTGCTGCTTCGAAGCCAGGAAACAGCTCTACTTGCAGTAAACCTGGTGACCTTTGAGCCATCCAGCAACCTGCCCTCCATCATTAAGTAAAGGTATCATAAGGCTAAAAGGTTAGAGGCTGGGAAAAAGTTGAGGATGTAGAGAGAGAGAGAGAGAGAGACGAGGATGTGCATGGGGACTGAAGATGTGCTGGACTATATTACTTTATCTCCCGTTCTCTTGGAATTGCATCACAATACACCCTTGAAAATAGCTCCCAATTAAAATCCATGCATTGTGTTTGTGGATAGATTTTCCTGGGTTCTCCTCATGAAAAGTGCAATTATAATTCCATGGTGTATAAAACACACTCTCCATGTAGAGTGCCCATCCTATTCCTATCCTATTGTCAGTTGGAGGATAAATGTTGAAAAGGCCTAATCCTGAGATGGGCTGGACAGCAGGCTATAATGAGGAGCCTGTCTCAGAGCCTGTCTTAGGCAGAGCCATGTGATATCCTGGCTGGGGGCTGGGGCTGGGGCCGGCCCCGGTGTGGAGGTCAGGTCGTAATAGAGGGGTCCATGGCTTCCCCTCTGGAGAAGGGCGGAGCCCACTTAGGCTGACCCATTAAGTCAAGTTGCTCTCCTCTGACCCTCCAGAATATGCCTAGTTGTGGGACACCGTCAGGCAAGCTTCAGCACAAACAGACTGCCTGCCTGCAGGCAATGGGGAAAAAATAAATACAAAATAAAGACTCCAGCTATGAACAAGGGAGGCTGGAGCCTGTGAAAGATGTAAATTCAAAGTAAAAAGAGCAGAAATTTAACCTATGGGCCATCATGCAGCAAGTGAAACCGAGCTGCCGCTTGGAATTAGGGGACAACAGGAGGTTCAAGCCAGGGGCATTTAACCAACGGGCAGCTAGTGTATCGGCCAGACCGATCCAAATCTTAGTGACATTACTGACCGCAACCTCGCACAAACTCTGATCTCTGGTGGCACAAAGGAAGGGTTGGAGACCAAAGGGGATTAGTACAAAAAAAATATATACATGGAAATATACATGGAAAAATATGGAGGGAGAGACTTAGTACAGTACTGCTGGATGCAGACGGGAGCCAAGCTGTGCAAATAGTCACATGATCACGTAGTCAATAATACCGCCAATCTTCAGAGACAGAAAGCTATAAGCAACAAAAATCCATATTGAAGGTGAATGCCAGAGTTTTTTCAAAATGTCAGCCCAGTGGGTTTGCAGAAGGGCAGGGATGACAGCTAAGGAGCAGGGGGCTGAGCAGGCGGGACAGCGGGGACAGGAGGGCTCTATGCTGATGAGGTCCTGGACAGGGGGGCCAGGCAGAGTGCAGTGCTGGGCCAGGACATAGTCCCACTCCGCCTCAGCCTGCTCCAGCACGATAAGGCCAGAGGGATGCTCTGTCTACACTGTTGGTACCTTAGGGGAACCATTCACTCACAATACATCATTATACTGAATGTGATCATGATCTGATACAAACATGGTACATGATCTGATACATATTTTACCATGGATCTGTATTAGTGGTCGGAAGTAGTTTGAAGTGCCAAGCAACTTGGTTTTGGAAAAGGTGTTACATTTATGGTACATATGACCAATTTTGTTCAGTTTGTGTTAGATAGATTTTTGGTCCATTTTGGGGTATAGAAATCTTTTCCATTTTAACTTTAATAGAAGTGCAATGAAATTGAGGTGTTTTTATGTTCGATTTCTTTCTTATCCACCTCTGAAAAGCATTGTTTATTCTTTTCTGAGGTCTTTAAGTAATTTTAAAAGTTTTTTCGGGGCACAGTCTTTCTTGAATAAAATAAGTGCAGATTTGCTGAAAATCTGTAGCTTTTATGTGCGGCTGCAGGAGCATGGTGAAATGTTTGGACACTAATACCCATTCATTTCGGTAGATCCATAAATAAAAGCTGCCAGCTATGCGGCTGCCGTGAAGTGGTATTCTTTGGTGCCCAGCGGGATGTCCTGTTCACATTAGCACAGCGGGGGAAACTGGCCGGAACAGCCAGACAACTAAATCAAGACATTTTCAACTTCTGACAAAATTGCTATAGGGGGGAGAGACAGTTTGAAAGAGGGATGTGTGTGACTTGTGCATGTCTCTGTGTGTGTTCGTGTGCAAGATCTTTTCAAATGGTTGTATATTCCAATACCTTCAAGAAAAACTCCATGTGGTTGAATAAAAAACACAATGCTAAGACCCAGCAAAAACCCCTCAACAATCACTTCTCTCTTTGTCCTTTTTCTGTTTTTATACCAGAAATCGAAGAGATTTGAGAATTTGTGCGGGCCCGTTTTGTTTTTTTATCTGAAAGAGATTAGTGTCACCTAGGTATTAAAAATGAAATGTGTAAAGATTTAAAACCTTTCAAGCGTAGTTTTTTGTCATAGTCAGACACCTCTGATGATGTATTTCATATATAGATCGAAATTTAGTATTTGATGTAATCTAAATATTACCAATGCATTCCAATCATGATGTTCATGAATTTTTGTGTGATGTGCACTACCATAAACACGATTCGCTTCAGTTGTGCAGAAATAATTATGTTGCCTATGCACACAGGACATACCATTCCACAAAGTGTTATCATACGTAAAGCTGGCTGTCTGATTTCATCGTATTATATGACAAGGTTCTGACCTCCTTTCTGTAGGCACAGACATTAGCACTAGAGTCTCTTGCCTGTATGTATAAACTGGACTAATCTCAATTTAAAAGGGATCAAATAAAAATCTCCAAGCATTTCTGCTAAAATTACAAAAGGTCAGAGAGAATGGCAGGTGGTGGCAGAATGTCACAAAGTATCATCTTAACAGAGTCACAGCCCTGGGCTACATTTGCAGGTGGTCGATTGCCTCGTCTTCACAGGGGTTAACTCTTAAGGAGTGCTAAAGTGTGCTAAAAGCTGCAGGTCTGAAAGAGAGGCCTATAATCAGAAGAGGCTGCCTTAGTGCCAACAATACCCAGATAATGACAATCCTGACCTCAGTTAAGTACATCACACAGCCAGGGCTCTTGGATGTGCTGCCCAGAACAATGCAGGGGGAGAAGGGCCCAGCCACGCCAGTCGCCAGGGCCTCAGCTGGGATTTACGATGCCAACGGGCATGCCATCTTGATTAGGGGGCAAGTTAACCTTTCAACTTAGTGAAAATTAAAAGAAAGGTTTGTGCTCTGATTCCTTCTGCAAATTCTACGTGAGTACATGTGGTTCAAAACATCATTGCATATGAGATATAAACCAATACTGTGCATGTCACTGCTCCCAAACGCCTATCACATATTGTCTGGGGAAGAAGAAAACAAGGTTTGGCAGTGCCACTGTGAGGTTGTGGCTGGATTTTGCTTGTCTTGGGGCAACCTGGATCCCGTCCAGACAAGCCTTCTTTTGGAGTTCTGTGAACTGGAGATGAGAGGAGTTCTCCCCTCTTTCTGTGGGCCCTGCGTCTGAGTCTTTGCTGTAGGGTTCAGTGGACCTTGAGAAAACACCAGCAAATCTATCACCATTGCCCCCCCACCCCCCGGGGACAAAGTTGCCTGGCCACTTCTGAAGCTTCAATGACCCAATGCCTGAACCCTGCTGCTCTCTATTCCCTCTTCTACGCAGCCACTGGGAATCTATGACCTCAAGTTCATCAGGAATCACACAGTCACACATCAAAAGCAATGGCAGTTACTGTCGTCATGTTAGCAAAGTACGCTGGTCGCAATGTTGGCTTAGTTCAAATGTGCAACACAAATGATATCCTAACAAATCTAATCACTGCCTGAATATATACTGTAGACTTTTAGAAGTAAAATATGATAATTCATTCATTTTAAAATATGGGGTATGATTTTATCATATTTATCCTATTTCATCCAAGCCCAGATGGCCCTTAATTGGTTGGCAAAGGGAGCAAGAAGGTCTGCTTTGAGGCGTGAGTGTGTGATTGTTGCTGTTGAATTGCTGCTGTGAAAGGCTGGCTGCATGATGTAGAGATGGAGCAGTGTGAGAACAGGTCACACAAAGGAACCACCAGCCATGCGCACAGGGGGCTAGCCCAGAAGAAAGAGAGACTGAGTCTTCAGATTCAACACAATCATTGACCAAAACATGTAGACTACATATGTGTTGGCATTTATCCATGGAACGTTTCAGAGAGTATGAAGTATCATTAGTCCATATTCACTGACTAAGATATCATGTATGCTCAGCTGTTCTTTGAAGGAGAGAAAAATGAAAAGAATGGAAATCACTAGGATTTCACAATCCTGGTGTCTACGTTTAGGGCCAATGGCAGACACGCTACTTTGTTTGGAACAAAACAAGCTACATTTTAGAGATTGAAAGCCCTCTAGATGCAAAGACAGATGGTACTGTGGCTACTATTACTACAACTAGCACTACTACTAGAACTAATATCTGTAATCCCCAAGTCTCACGCATACCACCATCGTCCCTGTTCCAAAGAATTCTAAGGCTACCTGCCACAATGATTGCCCCCACTGTAGCGCTAACATCTGTAATCATGCAACTGGATCCTGGACTTCCTGACGGGCTGACCCCAGGTGGTGAGAGTAGGCAACAACACCTCCGCCACGCTGACTCTTAACACGAGGTCCCCCCAAGGGTGTGTGCTTAGCTCCCTCCTGTACTCCCTGTTTACCTACAACTGTGTGGCCACGCATGACTGAAACTCCTTTAAGTTTGCTGATGACATGACGTTGGTAGGCCTTATCACCAAAATCGATGAGACTACAGTGAGGAGGTCAGAGAACTTGCAGTGTGGGGGTCAAGAGCTTCAAGTTCCTTTGTTTCCACATCTCTGGGGACTTAACATGGTCCTTTCACACCAGAACAGTCGAAGGCACAGCAACGCCTCTTCTCCCACTTGAGGCTGAAACGATTTTTTTGGCATGGCCTCTCAGATCCCCAGGAACATTTACAGCTGCACAACTGAGAGCATCCTGACTGATTGTATCACCGTCTGGTATGGCAACTGCACCGCCCACGACAGGAAAGCCCTACAGTTGGTGGTGCGGGCTGGCCAGCGCATCACTGGGGGCGAGCTCCCAGCCATCCAAGACATACACGCCAGGCTGTGTCTGAGAAAGGCCTGAAAAAGTGCCAAAACTCCAGACACCCAAGACATGGACTGTTCTCCATGCTCCCGTCCGGCAGGCGGTACTGGTGCATCAAGGCTCAGACAAACAGACTCCTAAACAGATTCTATCCTCTGGCTATAAGACTGTTAAATGGCTAACAACTACCGTTCTTCCTCTCCCACAGACTATCCACATGGACTTTTTGCCCATCCACAGGTCTCTACCCACTCAGACACAACCTACACTGCTGCTAAAATGATAATTGATTATATTTATTACTCCATTACACTGCTGTCCATTGATTATTAAATAGTCATTGCCATTAGTCTTTTTTTTTTATCCTGCTACTGGCCACTATTACTCCTGTTTACATGTACATATATCGTACAACCAGTACCTTTTTATGTATAAACCAACCACGCCAGTACCCCTGCACATTGAATAAGGTACTGGCACTGACCTGTATATATTGAGTGTACAAAACATTAGGAACACCTTCCTAATATTGAGTTGCAACCCCCACTTTTGCCATCAGAACAGCCTCAACATGTCAGGCATGGACTCTACAAGGTGTCAAAAGCATTCCACAGGGGTGCTGGCCAATTTTGACTCCAATGCCTGACATCAATAAGGGATCATAGCTTTCACCTGGATTCACCTGGTCAGTCTATGTTATGGAAAGAAAGTTTTGTATACTCAGTATATACTTGCATTCTCGTGTAATTTCTTTTTATAAAAACAAAACTAATTTTAGTTATTGTGGGGTTTTTATTATTTTATATCCTGTTATTATCTATATTATTATTATTATTATTATCACTGCATTGTTTGGAAAGAGCTCTCCAGGGAAGAATTTCACTAAACTGTTTTACACCTGTTGTATCCTGTGCACATCACGTATAAACTTTGAAACTTGAAACTTAAAATACTACTTTCTAAAATGTTCTCTACAATATTAACTTGATAATTCTCTACAACAAGCATGACATCTAAGAGTATTTCAATAGAGCCACATGGATTCATGTCCTTTAGCTGGCAACACCAGTTTCACCCACACATATATTCACAGACATGCACGTATGCTTTTACAATACTTTTCAAATGCTCTGTCTTGGGTGAATATGACACTGCTTGGTCCTTATGCTCTTTGAGGAGAGACATGACTGAAAAAGATGAAGACCTTACACTTGTGCAACAGCTACAAGACAATGTCTTTAAGAGCAAGAGGCAAAATTAACCTGTGTCAAGTCGATAGGCCATGTGAGAGGTTGAGCAGGCCATCAAATCAACGGAGGTCCAACACAGGATCCCATTATTAATGACACTGAACGGCTGCCTCGGCCAAAAGTCTCCAGTGCCAGAGAAGTTCAGGTGTTACTTGATTCATTAGAGCTTCTGTCTCAGCCAATATGATGGCTCTCCTGTTGTCCTGAGTGGGTTGGAAACGGAATGTATTTTATTCCTGCCAACACTATGTCACTTTAATGTCTTTTTCTGATGCCTAGTCTTGACACCTGGTAAAGGTTTGAGAGAGAGAGAGAGGTAGCAAAGGATCACAGGAGAGCCCTATTTAAAGGGAGTGGTTGACACTAGTGATATTTCTTACTCCTCCTTTGCAGCTTCAACATCCTCCTTAAAGAGAAAATGTGTCACATTAAATACAGAAAAGTTGTAGGTTGTTTGAAAGTGCAGATAATGATCAGTCATTACTCAATGTTCTTTTACAATTTGGTCAGGCCCTGACACTATCACCTGCATGTTTAAAACTGATCACAGACGGCCATGGGGATGATGGTACTGTAGATATTAACATATCGCTGCAACAATTAAAATTAAAGATCCAATCTCTTAAAATGTATTCGTGACTCAACTAGGAGGCATAAATCTCTATGATATTTCATATTGTTGGAAATACACTGCACTGAAAGACTATGCAAAATTGTAGTGGGGTAATATTTATCATATAAGTGTACTAAATATATATACTGCATTCAGAAAGTATTCAGACCCCTTGACTTTTTCCACATTTTGTTACGTTACAGCTTTCTAAAATTTATTAAAATATGTTTCCTCATCAATCTACACACAATACACCTTAACGACAGAGCGAAAACAGTTTTTAGAAATATTAGCAAATGTATTACAAAAAAAACATACATTTTTACATAAGTATTCAGACCATTTTTTGAGACATGAAATTGAGGTCAGGTGAATCCTGTTTCCATTGATCATCCTTGAGATGTTTCTACATGATTTGGAAAGGCACACACCTGTCTATATAAGGTCCCACAGTTGACAGTGCATATCAGAGCAAAAACCAAGCCATGAGATCGAAGAAATTGTCCGTAGAGCTCAGTCAATTGAAATAAATTAATTAGGCCCTAATCCATGGATTTCACATGACTGGGCAGGGGCGCAGCCATGGGTGGGCCTGGGACGGCATAGGCCTACCTACTTGAGAGCCAGGCCCAGCCACTGGGGAGCCAGGCCCAGACAATCAGAATTCGTTTTTCCCCACAATTGGGTTCTATTCCAGACATAAATACTGCTTCCCCCCTCCCACTCTGATGATCCCGCAGGTGAAGAAGCAGGATGTGGAGGTCCTGGGCTGACGTCATTACATGTGGTCTGCGGTTGTGAGGCCAGTTGGACATTTTCTAAAACAACATTGGATGCGGCTTATGGTAGAGAAAGTAACATTCAATTCTCTGGCAACAGCTCTGGTGGACATTCCTGCAGTCAGCATGCCAATTGCACGCTCACTCAACTTGAGACGGGCGGACCAGCGCATCACAGCACAATTTGGCCTTTTATTGTCCCCAGCACAAGGTGCACCTGTGTAATGATCATGCTGTATAATCAGCTTACTAATATGCCACCTGTCCGGTGGATGGATTATCTTGACAAAGAATAAAATGCTCACTGACAGGGATGTAAACAAATTTGTGCACAAAATTTGAGAGAAATAAGCTTTTTGTGCTCATGGGATTTTTTACATCAGCACATGAAACATGTTGTGTTATATATTTGTTCTGTCTACTTATATGATAAATATGAACCCACTGCAGTAAATGTCAAACTCCGACTTTGTATATTTTATACTTTATGGATAAAGGAGGCAGAGTAAAAAAATGAATTCTAGAAGTTAGTGTGCATTTGCTGAGCAAACACCAAATCAGCGATTTGAAGGGAAATATACGCAATGAGTATACAAAACATTAAGAATATCTGCTCTTTCCATGACATAGACTGACCAGGTGAATCCAGGAGAAAGCTATGATCTCCTATAGATGTCACTTGTTAAATTCACTTAAAATCAGTGTAGATGAAGGGGAGGAGATAGTCTAACGAAATACTTTTAAGCCTCGAAACAATTGAGACATGGATTGTATATGTATGCAATTCAGACTGTGAATGGGCAAGACAAAAGATATATGCCTTCGAATGGGTTATGGCAGCAGGTGACACAACTGTGGGAAGCATTGGAGGGTGCAACTCAATATTAGGAAGGTGTTTATAATGTTTGGTACTCTCAGTGACTTCAGAAAGTATTCACACACATTAACTTCTTCCACATTGTGTTGTGTTACAGCCTGCATTTAAAATTGATTTAATTGAGATTTTGTTTCACTGATCTACACACAATACCCCATAATGTCAAAGTGGAATTTTGTTTTTGGAAAATGTTTGCAATTAATACAAATATTAAGCTGAAATTTCGAGTCAAGTATTCAAGCCCTTTGTTATGGCATGGCTAAATAAGGTAAAGAGCAAATATGTGCTTAAGCAATCACATAATACGTTGCATGGACTCATTCCGTGTTCAATAAAAGTGGTTAACATGATTTTTGAATGACTACATCATCTCTGTTAATTATCTGTAAGGTCCCTCAGTCGAGCAGTGAATTTCAAGCACAGATTCAACCACAAAGACCAGGGAGGTTTTTCAATGCCTCGCAAAGAAGGGAACCTAATGGTAAACGCTGAATATCCCTTTGAGCATGGTGAAGTTATTAATTAGGCTTTCGATGGTGTATCAATACACCCAGTCACTACAAAGATACAGGCGTCCTTCCTAACTAAGTTTCTGGAGAGGAAGGAAACTGCTCTGGCATTTCATCAATGGTGATTTTAAAACATTTACAGAGTTTAATGGTTGTGATATGACAAAACTGAGGATGGATGAACAACATTTTAGTTATTCCACAATACTAACCCAAATGACAGATGGAAAAGAAAGAAGCCTTTACAGAATAAAAAAATATTCCAAAACATGCATCCTGTTTGCAACAAGGCACTTAAGTAATATATATAAATATTTTGTCCTTAATTCAAAGTGTTATGTTGGAGGCAAATTCAACAGTACCAGTGTCCATAATTTCAAGCACGGTGGTGGCTGCATTATATTATGGGTATGCTTGTCATCGGCAAGAACTAGGGAGTTTTTTAAGCACAGGCAAAATCCTAGAGGAAAACCTGCTTCAGTCTGCTTTCCAACAGACACTGGGAGACAGATTCACATTTCAGCAGGACAACAACCTAAAGCACAAGGCCAAATCAACACTGGAGTTGCTTACCAAGACGACATTGAATGTTCCTGAGTGGCCTAGTTACAGTTTTGACTTAAATTGGCTTGAAAATCTATGGCAAAACTTGAAAACGGCTATCGATCAATGATCAACAATCAACTTGACAGAGTTTGAAGAATAAAAAAAAGAATAATATGGAAATACTGTACAATCTAGGTGTGAAAAGCTCTTAGAGACTTACCCAGAAAGACTCACAGCTGTAATCACTGCCTAAGGTGATTCCGTCATAAAAACTACTGAGGATGGTAGCTGACTCTATAGCCACTCCTATCTGTCATATCTGTCATATCTTTAGTCTGAGCCTAAAGGAAAGTCTTTGTCCTCAGGCCAGGAGTGAAGCCAAAGTCATTCCGCTACCCAAGTGTGGCAAAGCCGCCTTTACTGGTTCTAACAGCAGACTTTCAGCATGCTTATAGAGAAGGGCACTCAACATGTACTGCACGGACACAAATTACTGATGGTTGGTGTAAATTATTTAATAATAATAAGATTGTGGGAGTTGTGCTGTTAGATTCTAGTGCAGCCTTTGATATTATTGACCATAACCTGTTGTTGAGAAAACTTATGTATTATGGCTTTTCAAGCTCTCCCATATTGTGGATTCAGAGCTATCTATCTAATACAACTCAGAGGGTCTTCTTTAACTTGTTAGGGAGTGGCAGCTGAGGGGTCGGTTTTGGAGAGCCTTGCGTGCCCAAAGTAAAATGCCTCCCATTCAGGCCCAGAAAATAGGATATGCAGATATTTGGTACCATTGGATAGGAAACACTCTGAATTTTCCAAAACTGTTAACAATTTGTCTGTGAGTAAAACAGAACGCATATAGCAGGCGAAACCCCGAGGAATTTCTGTCCTGGAAAAAGTGATTTTGACACATTGCTCATTTTGGGCACCCCTCCCTCATGAAAATGACCGTATAAGGGCATATGAATGCAGTACCCATCGCTTCCTTTAGATGTCAACAGTCTCGAGACAGTGTATTTTTTTCATTTTGGATTAATAAGACCAGAGAAGAAGAGCAAACAAGGAAGTCACTCTGTCATGTAAACAGTACCCAGCGCGCGCTCCCGACAAAGCGCGCAGTCTTTTTTACCGTCGTTATCGATCAGTTTATATTCCGGTTGATTTATAATAGTAAATATACGTAAAAGTGTTCCTAAGGATACATTTAAAACTATGTTTGATTGTTCTTGGACAAGTTTATAGGTATAAGATGAACGAGTTCGCATCACGTTTTAATGGAGTAGTGGAAGCTGTCGTTTCTGATTATAACACGCGAACCAAATGGAGGATTTATGGATAAAATACATTACTTTTTCTAACAAAAGAACCATGGATTGTCTTCGTTGGACACTTAGGATGACCTCAGCAGAAGTTCTTCAACAGGTAATTGATTTGTTTTTGCTGTGAAATGTGTTGTGTGTGCCATGATGGCTAATCGATACATGGCTATGGGAAAAATATGTGAGGTGCTACTCTCAAACAATCAAATGTGCTGCTTTCGCCGTAAAGCCTTTTTGAAATAAATCTGACAACGCTGTGATATTGCCAAGAAACAGAGCTTTTGATGAGTATGGAACACTTGTATATTAGTGGATGTTTAATAATTTAACTTTTGGATTTTGAATTTGGCGCCTTACATTTGACCTGGTAGTTTCGGGAGCAGCACGCTAGCGCCCCAGTGATCCCTGAGAAGTTAATGGAAGCTTCTCTAATGCCAAACATGTAAAAAGTGTGGTGTAACGCAGGGCAGCTCTCTAGGCCCTCTACTCTTTTTTATTTTTACCAATGACCTGCCACTGGCATTAAACAAAGGATGTGTGTCCATGTACGCTGATAATTCAACCATATATGCATCAGCAACCACAGCTAATGAAGTCACTGAAACCCTTAACAAAGAGTTGCAGTCTGTTTTGGAATGGGTGGCCAGTAATAAACAGGTCCTTAACATCTCTAAAGCTAAGAGCATTGTATTTGGTATAAATCATTCCCTACATTCCAGATCAGATCTGGTAATGAATGGTGTGGCTGTTGAAAAAGTGTTACCTTAGATAGTAAACTGTCATGCTCGAAACATATAGATTCAATGGTTGTAAAGATGGGAAGAGGTCTGTCTGTAATAAAGAGATGCTTTTTTACACCCCACTACAAAAAGCAAGTCCTGCAGGCTCTAGTTGTCTTATCTTGTCTAGTCATGTGGTCGAGTGCTGCAAGGAAAGAGCTAGTTAATACGCAGCTGGCCCAGAACAGAGCAGCATGTCTTGCTGTTCATTATAATCAGAGGGCTAATATAAATACTATGCATGCCAGTCTTTCTTGGCTAAGAGTTGACTGACTGCATCACTTATTTTTTATAAGAAACATTAATGTATCGATAATCACAAATTGTTTGCATAGTCAACTCACAGACAGCTCTGACACACACACTTACCCCACCAGATATGCCACCAGGGGTATTTTCACAGTCCCCAAATCCAGAACAAATTCGAGAAAGAGTACAGTATTATATAGAGCCATTATTGCATGGAACTCTGTTCCAGCTCATATTGCTCAAATGAACAGCAAACCTGGTTTAAAAAAAAAACTGATGAAGAAACGCCTCACGGCACAACCCCTCTCCCCTGTTTGACCTAGATAGTTTGTGTGTATATATTTATATATAGGCTACATGTGTGATTGTTCTGTCCTTGAGCTGTTCTTGTCTATTAATGTTCAGTATTATGTCATGTTTTTTGTTAACCCCAGGAAGAGTAGCTGCTACTTTCGCAACAGCTAATGGGGATCCTAATGCAATACCAACAAATGTATTCATGGGTGTGAATACTTATGTAAATTAGATATTTCTGTATTTCTGTTTAAATAAACTTGCTATACTTTCTGAAAACATTCAAAATACTTTCTGCATCATGTTATGGGTATGCATGTAATTATTAAGGACTGGGGTGTTTTTTAGGATGAAAAAGAAACGGAATGGAGTTAGCACAGGCAAAATCCTAGAGAAAAACCTGGTTCAGTCTGATTTTCACCAGACACTGGGAGATTAATTCACCTTCAGCAGGACAATAACCTAAAACACAAGGCCAAATCTACACTGGAATTGCTTACAAGGAAGACAGTGAATGTTCCTGAGTAGCCGAGTTACAGTTTTGACTTAAATCTACTTGAAAATCTATGTCAAGACCTGAAAATGGTTGTATAGCAATGATCAACAACCAATTTGAGCTTGAAGATTTTAGAAAATAATAATGGGCAAATGTTCTTAGAGACTTACCCAGAAAGACTCACAGCTGTAAATCGCTGCCAAATGTGCCTCTACAAGATAATGACTTAGGGGTGTGAAAACGTTTGAGATATTTCTGTATTTAATTTTCAATAAATTAGCAAAAATCTAAATTTCACTTCATCAATATGGGATATTGTGTGTAGATGGGTGGAAATTATATATATTTTTAATCCATTTTGAATTCCTGCTGTAACACGCCAAAATATGTTTTATTTATTTATTTCACCTTTATTTAACCAGGTAGGCAAGTTGAGAACAAGTACTCATTTACAACTGCGACCTGGCCAAGATAAAGCAAAGCAGTTTGACACATACAACAACACAGAGTTACACATGGAGTAAACAAACATGCAGTCAATAATACAGTAGAAAAAAAACGAATCTATATACAATGTGTGCAAATGAGGTAAGATAAGGAACGTAAGGCCATGGTGGCGAAGTAATTACAATATAGCAATTTAACACTGGAATGATAGATGTGCAGTAAATGTGTAAAATATGGACTAAGTCAAGGCGTATGAGTACTTTCTGAAGGCACTGTATACAGTTGAAGTCGGAAGTTTACTGTCACGTTTATCTTCCGGACGGACAGACCAAGACGCAGCGATGTAGCCAGAATACATATTTAATCAATCCACGGAACAAGACGGAACAAAACAAAAAGAACGGAGAACGTAGCGATGAACATAACTGAAACAAACAAACACAGCTATGAACATACAATAACCCACGAAACTAAGGTGCAATTCCCAAACATATAAATGGTTCCCAATTAGAGACAACGAGACTCAGCTGCCTCTAATTGGGAGCCATTAACCCAACATAGAACTAGACACCATAGAACAGAAAACCCCTAAACCAAATGAACCCAAACGCTCTGGCCTGTAAACCCAGGCCTGGGCGTTACAATCTCCAGCGCGGACTCGGACGCCCTTTAAATCTGCGGGGATCTAGGTGGGTTCCTTTTTGTCCCAGGTAGAGGGCTCCGGTGCTGGCCGTGCTGGTCTGATGTCACGCACCGAGGCCCTGACCCTTTCTTGGAACTCTGGTGCGTGGAGCAGAAGCTGGCCCTACCCGGACTCGTGATGCTCACTGGGACTCTGGTGCGTGGAGCAGGAACTGGCAGTACTGGACTTGTGATGCTCACTGGAACTCTGGTGCGTGAGCAGAACTGGTCGCACTGGACTTGTGATGCTCACTGGAACTCTGCGCGTGGAGCAGGAACTGGCAGTACCAGGACTCGTGATGCTCACTGGGACTCTGAGTGCGTGGAGCAGGAACTGGTCGTACTGGACTCGTGATGCTCACTGGAACTCTGAATTAAGTGGAGCAGGAACTGGCAGTACCGGACTCATGATGCTCACTGGGACTCTGGCGTGGGCAGAACTGGTCGTAGTACTGGACCCGTGATGCTCACTGGAACTCTGCGCGTGGAGCAGGAACTGCAGTACCGACTCATGATGCTCACTGGGACTCTGGCGCGTGGGAGCAGGAACTGGTCGTACTGGACTCGTGATGCTCACTGGAACTCTGGTGCGTGGAGCAGGAACTGGCAGTACCGACTCAAGATGCTCACTGGGACTCTGGTGCGTGGAGCAGGAACTGGCAGTACTGGACTTGTGATGCTCACTGGAACTCTGGTGCGTGGAGCAGGAACTGGCAGTACTGGACTTGTGATGCTCACTGGAACTCTGGTGCGTGGAGCAGGAACTGGCAGTACTGGACTTGTGATGCTCACTGGAACTCTGGTGCGTGGAGCAGGAACTGGCAGTACCGGACTAGTGATGCTCACTGGTACTCTGGTGCGTGGAGCAGGAACCGGCAGTACTGGACTTGTGATGCTCACTGGAACTCTGGTGCGTGGAGCAGGAACTGGCAGTACCGGACTCAAGATGCTCACTGGGACTCTAAAGTGGGAGCAGGAACTGGCAGTACTGGACTTGTGATGCTCACTGGAACTCTGGTGCGTGGAGCAGGAACTGGCAGTACTGGACCTTGTGATGCTCACTGGAACTCTGGTGCGTGGAGCAGGAACTGGCAGTACTGGACTTGTGATGCTCACTGGAACTCTGGTGCGTGAGCAGGAACTGGCAGTACCGGACTAGTGATGCTCACTGGTACTCTGGTGCGTGGAGCAGGAACTGGCAGTACTGGACTTGTGATGCTCACTGGAACTCTGGTGCGTGGAGCAGAACAGGGACGTGCTGGACTCTCAGAGCGCCGGGGAGCTTGGTGCGCGGAGCCGGGACAGGACGTGCTGGACTCTCTGAGCATCGGGAGCTGGGTGTGGAGCCGGGACAGGACGGTGCTGGACTCTCTGAGCGCACGGGAGCTGGAGCGCGCCGGAGTCAGACAGGACGCGTGCTGGACTCTCGGGCGCATCGGGAGCTGGAGTGCGTGGAACAGGGACTGGACGTGTAGACACCACTACACGGACTGGGATCTTGGACACGGAACAGGATCTTGGAGCAGCGGAACAGGGATCTTGGAACGCGGAACAGGGATCTTGGAACGCCGAACAGGATCTTGGAACGTGGAACAGGGATCTTGGAACGTGGAACAGGATCTTGGAACGTGGAACAGGGATCTCGGGCGTGGAACAGGGATCTCGGAGCGTGGAACAGGGATCTCGGAGCGTGGAACAGGGATCTCGGAACGTGGAACAGGGGTCTCGGGAACGTGGAGCACGGGACTGGACGTGTAGAAACCTCTACCCGGACCGGGGAACCTGATATGGAGAGCCGACACCATATCTCCAGCTAGCTCACTAACCCTGACCTCATGGGTGAGTGGAGCTGGAATCTCTCGGACTGGGCTGTGGATCCGCATCGGAGATTCTGCCCGTAGGACCACAGGATAACATGGACCCAAAGGCGCACTGGAGACCTGGCTCGCAGAGCTGGCACCACTCTCCCAGGTAGCACACAGACCTCGGCCCGACCAATGAGTGGCGCTGGGATCTCTCGCACTGGGCTGCGGACACGTGCCGGAGACACCGCACACGGAGCTGGAGCAGGATATCCGGGTCCCAGGAGACGTGCCGGGGACTTAGTGCGCAGCGATGGCACCACTCTTTCTGGCTGAACACTTATTTTCCCCGACTGATGAGTGGAGCGGGAATCACTGCGCATCGCCTCTGAATCCCTATAGGGAAACCGTGCGCAACCCCTGCATAGCACGGCCTCCCTTCGCTGCGACGCTCTCAACGCCTCCATAAAGCACGAGGGTTGGCTCAGGAGTCCCTCCTGAACCGCCAACCTCCTCGTGTGCCCCCAAAAAGTTTCTTGGGGCAGCCTTTACGGACCTCCGTGCCAGGCGAGATCCGATGAGGTCCTCCTGGTCCAGCACTCCCGAGTCCCTCGCTGCTTGGTCTTTTGCTGGTGGGTTATTCTGTCATGATTATCTTCCGGACGGACAGACCAAGACGCCTTGTGATGTAGCCAGAATACATATTTAATCAATCCACGGAACAAGGCGGAACAAAACAAAGAACGGAGAACGAATTAGAACATAACTGAAACAAACAAACACAGCTATGAACATACAATAACCCACCGAAACTAAGGTGCAATTCCCAAACATATAAATGGTTCCCAATTAGAGACAACGAGACTCAGCTGCCTCTAATTGGGAGCCATTAACCCAACATAGAACTAGACACCATAGAACTGTGAAAACCCCTAAACCAAAATGAACCCAAAACGCTCTAGCCTGTAAACCCAGGCCTGGGCGTTACATTTACATACACTTAGGTTGGAGTCATTAAAACTCATTTTTCTACCAGAACACACATTTCTTGTTAACAAACTATAGTTTTGGCAAGTCGGTTAGGACATGGCACAAGTAATTTTTACAACAATTGTTTAAAGACTTATAATTCACTGTATCACAATTCCAGTGGGTCAGAAGTTTACATACACTAAGTTGACTGTGCCTTTAAACAGCTCGGAAAATTACAGAAAATGACATCATGGCTTTAGAAGCTTTTGATAGGCTAATTGACATCATTTGAGTCAATTGGAGGTGTACCTGTGGATGTATTTCAAGGCCTACCTTCAAACTCAGTGCCTCTTTGCTTGACATCATGGGAAAATCTAAAGAAATCAGTCAAGATCTCAGATTTTTTTTTGTAGACCTCCACAAGTCTGGTTTATCCTTGGGAGCAATTTCCAAATGCCTGAAGGTACCACGTTCATCTGTGCAAACAATAGTACGCAAGTATAAACACCATGGGACCAAGCAGCCGTCATACCGCTCAGGAAGGAGACGCGTTCTGTCTCCTAGAGATGAATGTACTTTGGTGCGAAAAGTGCAAATCAATCCCAGAACAACAGCAAAGGACCTTGTAAAGATGCTGGAGGAAACAGGTACAAAAGTATCTATATCCACAGTAAAATGAGTCCTATATTGACATAACCTAAAAGACTGCTCAGCAAGGAAGAAGCCACTGCTCCAAAACCGCCATAGAAAAGCCAGACTACGGTTTGCAACTGCACATGGGGACAAAGATCGTACTTTTTGGAGAAATTTCCTCCTGTCTGATGAAACAAAAATAGAACTGTTTGGCCATAATGACCATCGTTATGTTTGGAGGAAAAAGGAGGAGGCTTGCAAGTCGAAGAACACCATCCCAACCGTGAAGCACAGGGGTGGCAGCATCATGTTGTGGGGGTGCTTTGCTGCAGGAGGGACTGGTGCACTTCACAAAATAGATGGCATCATGAGGGAGGAAAATTATGTGGATATATTGAAGCAACATCTCAAGACATCAGTCAGGAACTTAAAGCTTGGTCGCAAATGGGTCTTCCAAATGGACAATGACCCCAAGCATACTTCCAAAGTTCTGTCAAAATGGTTAAGTACAACAAAGTCAAGGTATTGGAGTGGCCATCACAAAGCCCTGACCTTAATCCCATATAAAATGTGTGTGCAGAACTGGAAAAGTGTGTGCGAGCAAGGAGGCCTACAAACCTGACTCAGTTACACCAGCTCTGTCAGGAGGAATGGGCCAAAATTCACCCAAATTATTGTGGGAAGCTAGTGGAAGGCTTCCCGAAACGTTTGACCCAAGTTAAACAATTTTAAGGCAATGCTACCAAATACTAATTGAGTGTATGTAAACTTCTGACCCACTGGGAATGTGATGAAAGAAATAAAAACTGAAATAAAACATTCTCTCTACTATTATTCTGACATTTCACATTCTCAAAATAAAGTGGTGATCCTAACTGACCTATAACAGGGAATTTTTACTAGGATTAAATGTCAGGAATTCTGAAAAACTGAGTTTAAATGTAGTTGGCTAAGGTGCATGTAAACCTCCGACTTCAACTGTATATGGTGTGTATATACAATATGGATAGTATAAGAATAGAAAAGGTGTGTGCATAAGTAGTTATATAGGATGAGACATGACTAGAATACAGTATATACATATAAAGTGTGTAAAACAGTATGTAATCATTATTAAAGTGACCAGTGTTCAATTACTATTTGTATATGGCAGCAGCCTCTAAGGTGCAGGGTAGAGTACCGGGTGTTAGCTGGCTAGTGACTGAGTGACTGAGTTCAGGGCAGGGTACTGGTCAGAGGCCGACTAGTGGTGACTATTTAACAGTCTGATGGCCTGGAGATAGAAGCTGTTTTTTAGTCTCACGGTCCCAGCTTTGACGCACCTGTACTGTCTCCGACTTCTATATGGTAGTGGGGTAAACAGGTCGTGGCTCAGGTGGCTGAGGTCCTTGATAATATTCTTGGCCTGTGACACCAGGTGCAGTAGATGTCCTGGAAGACAGGCAGTGTGCCCCTGGTGATGCGTTGGGCTGACCGCACCACCCTCTGAAGAGCACTGCTGTTGCGGATGGTACCAATTACAGTACCAGGCGGTGATACAGCCTGACAGGATGCTCTCAATGGTGCATCTGTTGAAGTTTGTGAGGGTCTTAGGGACTAGTGAGTCCATTTAGCATGTCACAGCATCTAAACGCTTGTGTGGGGGATGAGACTAGTGTAAATAAGACAGCATTTCTAGAGACAATAAAACTCCTTTGTACTGAGTAATTTAGGGTTCACCCTGTACAGATACAAGTTACCACAGAGATCACACACCCATGTAGATTGCATCGGTCCTCTTCAGGGAAGAAGTTTCAAATAGATAACAAACATGGCTGTAGTAGTTTTATTCTATCACACATTTCAGATATCTGGATGCTGTGTGCGAGAGAGAGATACATTTTGGCCCCTCAGAGGGGGGAAGGGTATACTGGCCCTTAAATCATTGTCCTTGGTGTTTTGCTGGGCCAATTTCTATGTGGCCAGAGAGCACATAAATTAGGGCTGAGCCTACACAATTGCAAAAATAATTCTATGTTTTCAGACTAGTTTTTGCATAATGTCTTGCATCTCTCAGTTGAAGTGGACAGGCAGACTAAACTGATGTAGCATAATAGCTGTCAATGGCTGTGCAGTGTTAATAATGTAATATGCCTCTCCCTTGGGCGGCTGATCTCCTCATCTGGGTCATGATGAGTATTAAAAGGGTTAAGGGTGCACAGTAAATTTATTGTGGTTCTTCCAACACCAACGGGCCAGAGCACTAATGGATGACCTTGGGGTTTGGCTGCGCCAGACTTGGGGAGATCATGTCTCACCACCCCCATAGCAGCAGCATGACCCCATCCCTCTCTGGCCCTGGCCTCAACCTTTAACTCGCTGATCTTTGACCAAATTATTAAGCAGACACCTGCTTTCCGGTGTTTGGCCAGTGTGGGGGATGGACTAGCCCAGGCAACTCTAATTTGATGTAAATGTGTGGTGTGACAGTATCCCTCTCTCCAAAGACATCCCATCTGTTTGACTTTCCAGCAGTATGGCAACGCTGTCTCTAGCCCTGTATTCGTTTTGGGAAGTATTGCTTGTATGCACTACAAGTAAGGTTATGTTGTTAACAGAATAAAATCATATCTTATACTGTATTTCTCATAAGTATAGAGTCCTTTTGTTATCTGCACTAATATGTTCACTGCTTTTTCGAATCTAGTTTTCTTATTAGACACATACATAATGTACTTGCACACACTACCCCTAACCACGACACGCTAACGTTGTGCAGAGTGCAGTTTTATTTGTTTGGACATATACACTGGGGAGGAGACAGGTATTTATGCGAGATAAACTGTGTCCCCATGGCGGTTGGCTCCGAGGACATTATTTCCTGCTCAGTCTAATATGTTGTGAGAGGTGAGTCTGCTTTCAGGACTGGACTTCAGGTGTGTTTCTTGGGGGCAAAGAAGCTCACTGTATTAGAGCAGCTCCTAGTGGCTCATAACTGAAGTAAGAAGGTAAATGAATCACCCTCATTGTTTAATTACACTAATTTAGGGTTTGTCACATTTCTGAGGTTTGTGGTTCCATTGGTCTAACTGTGCACTCTTCAACTTGCTTAAGTCTGAGGAAAAGGTAAAGAAAAAATATCAGACACATACATTTTGCAATGTGCAATATTATGTATTTTATTTAATTAGCTGACTATACTGATTTAATTCCATAGATTATTGAAATCAGGGGCACTGTTTTGTATTTTGGAGAGTGGTAAGTGACAAAAATGGTAAGTGATGAAATTGTAAGGTAAATTTGGTAATAGTGTCATTATATCCACTGGAAAATGTAGTCCTCTGTCAAGGACATGGAGGTAGTAACAGACCCCAAAGACCATTCTGGACCTCAGGGACCCACATTCATCAAACTTCAGAAAAAAAAGTTAAAAACCTCTAGCCATTAAAGTATAGCTTGGGAATGACACTGACCTAGGTCTGCCATCTTGTATTGTCCCACCATCTGCACAAATGTGAACTTTGCCTTTAAATCCTGCCTTCTCAATTAACATGTCCAGCTGGGTGGAGAATTCTGTCAGCTCCCTAATATCATTACTGCCACACCAGAACGGGATATTCATATAAAAAGTGCCCAGAGCTCTTTCCCTTGCTATGGGAGAGCTTCTGTCTTTAGTGCCATAATGAGGTTCACAGACAGCAGGGTCATTCTAGAACCAATGGTCTGATTAGGGTCTGGTCAGGGCAAAACGGGGAAAAGATAAATGTCGAGCTGTCATTGTTTGAGACTTTTCCTTCTCCTCTCCTGCTCATTAGGAAGCTCAGACACAGTGGAAGCACCTATCTGGCAACTTGTTCATAGACACACAGCTTGTTCCACTGCTTTCTGACACTGAGTCTCAAGCCTTGTGTGAGATATACCGGTGGACACAGACAAAGAGGGTTGAGAATGTATCAAGTCTATTTCCAAAAGGGCTGTATGTGTGGTGTTTGTGATAGCTCCATTAAGAGCATGAAGGACACTGAAACGTGCCTGTTCGTCTGGGTTTGTGTCTGTCTGTGTTTGTTTGTGTGGATAACTGCAATTCCCAGAGAAAAAACCTGAGATCATAAATTTGGGGACGTCTTTGAATGTAGGACACTGCCGCTGTACCGGTTAATCTCCCCCCACGGCTTTGCAGACGGTAGTGGATTTAGGAGTTGGCATCATAACTGACCAGTGCTGTTTGATTAGATAACAGGGGCTCTACGGCAGGCATCAATCGTCCACTATGCTGAAATGAAACGGTTCACGCAACGGTCCCCGTCCATTCTGCTTCGAACACGATGGGGGTGACTGACGCCATGGGCTGCCAAACAGCGTTCACCATGGTGCTACCACGGAAGGCACCAGCTTGCACCAGATGCTGGGAATTAGCTGTCCCTATGACGGTCAAGGGTTTGTGTCCGGAGCTTCTTCTAAGAGACAGATTGAATGGGGTTGCAGGTTATGCCTCTGTGCCAAAAAGGCCACAAACACAGTCAGGATATACTTACTAGCAACATGTTCAGTTAGTATCCTCCTTAGCTCATGATTAACACTAAGATGTACAGTACTGTTTATGGAGGCCATGTGTGTGATTCATATTGCACCAGGCAGGGAGTGTGGTTTCTTGGCTTTGGGGACATAGTCATTAGGTGGCCAAAGGATGCAGATTGGCTCATTATGCTTGGTTAATATGCTGACCAGATGAAGACCCTTTTGTCTTATTTTGCTGCCAATAGAAGTCCAGCTACACATGGAAGGACACCAAGCAGACAGACTACAGAGCCAGGGAGCCCACATTTGCCACATACAAATCCAGTGTGTACAACAATGTCTTTGACAGTGAAACCCAACAAACAGTAGCTATAAACCCCACAGGTTGATGCTTTAGTTTGCTATAGAATAAATTATACAGATAGCAGAATTATTTAACTCAACTGTTTTCTTGGACTGCATGTGAACGCTGCCTTAGGCTTCTGCTGAAGGTTATTCTGGCAGTCATGGTTTAACTACACAGCTGTAAAAACAATGGAATGATTGCAGTAATTTGTTTGTTCAACGACATCATTTTTTTTGTTGTAGTTAGTGTCATTATAAAGTTCACTAAATCTAACCACTTGTGAATAAATATAACCCCTGTTGCAGGCAATCTTGTAAATTGTTTTACAGTTTTTGCAGTAGGATTGTCATGAGCTGTTCTCTTTAGAGACTGACCTCTTTAAAAAGTGAGCCCTCCTCTCAGTGAAACACGTGCAGGAAGGCCATAGAATGAACGTTCATACTGCATTCATGGATTGGATCCATCATCTGATAGTCCTCATACTCAGTCCAATACTTTCTTTTATTGCATGGAAAATCACTTATAACCATATCCAAGAGGATACAGTATATGGATTTTATTAATATAAAACAAAAGTTTTTATTTTACAAGAGATTGGATGTGATTTCAGCACCAGGGCATTGACGGGTTAATCTTAGCCCAAGTTGTACAGTGGTATTGATGGATGTCACTTTAGATACTCATGCATTTAGGGTCTGCATGGGGGGAAATAATGTACAACAATGATATCTTTGATCATTGCAAGAACTCCCTAACACAAAAACTGTGTCGAGTGTGGTTATCATCAACCCATTTTCTATTCCCCCCAGCACAAATCATTCCATGGCTCCTCCATCCCCATGCACTAGAGCTGGGCTTCAAAAGCAATTTCAGCTGAAAAATATGGTGCTTTTCTTCAATTTTCAAGCCATTTGTACCGGGGTTAGTGTTGTTTACCTAGCTAGTACACTGGTATTTACATACCTCTTTAAAGAAAAAAATAGCTTGGTATGATTTATGGACTGCAGCAATTTTCCATGTTGTGCACCTAATCTGAAAGGTTATCGAGAAAGGTCACATTGACCATACAAACACAATGGCCCTTCCACGGAGACTGGCTGGAGATTCATTTTCCTTAAGATATGTCAGGTTGGCTTGCATTGGAAGAGTATTATGATATGCAAAGACTATGGATTTGAAAATATCTTTGATTTATTTGTTTGCTTCAATGCTGAGAGAGAGAGAGAGAGAGAGAGAGAGAGAGAGAGAGAGAGAGAGAGAGAGAGAGAGAGAGAGAGAGAGCAAGAGCAAGAGCAAGAGAGAGAGCAAGAGAGGGAGAGAGCAAGAGCAAGAGAGAGAGAGAGAGAGAGAGAGAGAGAGAGAGAGAGAGAGAGAGAGAGAGAGAGAGAGAGAGAGAGAGACTGCAGGATCAATCCCATGTTTCAGAGTTGTAACCTTTACCCTGTCCATTGACTGAGAAGTGATATGAGACCATTGTTTTAAATAGAGAAGGAAAGTACATTTACAAAACTTGGAGAATATGATATGGTTTACTGGTCTTTCTGTCTATTCCTTCATTTCCCAAACTAATTGTGTGTGAAACGTATCTTTGTTTTGATCTGCCTTGAATTTGATCTGCTTGGCAGGGAAGAATAACCTGCCAAGCAGATAATTACTCTGCCACCATGGCCTATTTATTGTCTTACCTTCCTTATCCTACCTCATTTGTACTCTTTGTATATAGATTATTATTTTTTTCTTCTACTGTATTATTGACTGTATGTTTGTTTTACTCTATGTGTAACTCTGTGTTGTTGTATGTGTCGAACTGCTTTGCTTTATCTTGGCCAGGTCGCAGTTGTAAATGAGAACTTGTTCTCAACTTGCCTACCTGGTTAAATAAAGGTGAAATAAAAAATAAATAAATAAAAAACCTACAGACAATCTTCTATGATTTATCAAACTATCATCGGCTAACAAGATGGCATCCTGCCTGCCTGAGGTAAGAGTCATTGAACATGCATAGTTACTAATAAATGGGAATGTTTTAATTTAATATCCATTTAAGGCTGACTTGGTCTATGTACCCTCATTAATATTAACTGTCTTGCTGCTCTATGGTATAACTATGTGGCATGTTTCTGCTAGATGGAAAAATATGAACTCCTGAAAAGGTCACATGAACAGCAGAACACTAGGCAAAATAATAAAGGGCATCACAATCAAGCTATCATATTGGGACAAGCCGCTGGTGTTGAAATGACAGAGAAGCCCAATGCATTATAAGCCTGACACAAGGTATGAATTATTTCCAATGAAAAGCATTGTTTGCTGGAAGTAACATTTCATGCCATTTTAATTGCTGAGTGGAAACTGTTACAAATAGGATAATTGGTGTTAGAACTTTAGATCTTAGAACTTTTATTTCTATAGCTAATCACATCTAACAGCTTATATCAAATGAGGGTGCATAAAATAAACCTTTTTGAGATTTATTTCCAAAGATGTTACTCATGAAATGCATTGTCCAACTTTGGGAAATGCTCAACAAAGCTATAATACTGTACTGCACTTTAATCTTAACTGGACTTGCCAATTCAGTTTCAATTTGAACATATAGCACATTTGAAAGATATTACTACAATTTACATTATAGTATATAGTGTTAAGGTTATCATCCTCCCTCGTGTTTAGCATTTCTGATAGGTCTACCGTTGCTCATTATTTACAGTGAGTTCAGTGCACCCCTCTTTAGCATGGACAGACCATTTCATTGGGAAGCAGAGGACCAAGTTCAGTCTTAATGACAACCCCTCACTGACCTCTCCAGAGAGAAAACAAATGGAACCTCAAGGTGATGTTTCAATTTCACTAACCACTTGGGTGTCCTGGGGAAAAGAACAGATGTAGCCCTGAGGACGGGGAAGGGGTGAGGTGCAGGTCAAGGTCACCATACGCCAAGGTTAGGGTCAGATAAGCACGGCTGGCTCAGGGTCTTCAGATGCCCCAAAGGCCATTAGAGGGAGGGGGTGGAGAGGGGCTCAGGAGCTTTGGATCAAGTGTTGCTCCTCGGAGGGGCTGAGGGGTGGGTGAGGGCAGGGGCACCAGGGTTCACCTCTGTCATCTGCACAGGGCTATACAGTTGCCCTAGGAGCGATCATATGTTTTGGATAGTAGATACCATAGCAGCTACCATTCATCTCACTAAGTTTATATTGTGTATCTAATGACAAAACTTTACCTCATGGAGTCTTCAGAATAAAATACATGTGATACAACACATTACTTGATCATTTCAATGATCAATTAGGAAGTTAGAAATGTTGCTTTACCCCCTCAATCAGAATTCCTCAGACATATCAAGGCAAAACTGTGGCCTAATATAATTAAATATCTGTTTTTACATAAAACGTCTGTCACAGGAATAAGCATGTACAGTGTATTGGATTGCAATGAAGCCAATGTGTTTATAATTCAGAAAAGAAAGAGACAAAGTTTCGACAGCTTGATCAAATTGCTTATTAGCAAAAAAAAAATGTATATAGCAAACTAATTTGATAAAAGGCTTTTATTAATAAAAGCAATAGTATTTAATTGCAAATGGAAAATAAATTTGCTCAATATATTTTCAAGGGAGTAAAACGTCAATATGAGACACTAGTTTCAGTAAGAGAATCCAGGGTATTAAACTAGCTCTGGCACACTTATTTTGACTTAATAAAATAACCTAAGTGATTTGTTTGATTCCCTAGTCTGTAACGTGCAATAATAACTGGGTAGGGACGTTTTCTAAATGTGTTCAACTTGAGAATATCACTGGAATGAGACTGCAATTACTGTCATATTCACGGGGAGGAGTATACTAATAAGGAGGGGATTTCTGCAGATCAAATCAAATGTATTCTGGCAGGTTGGGATTCTCTTCATTAGAATAGGCTAGTTATTTGGTAAACTCTTAAAGACCCTAAGTATAGGTTCTACTAGTTGTCATTCATTGCTACAGTATATACTTATTATATAGCTATGAATATATTATTAGATTATGTTGTATCATGCTATATTGTTTTACATTGTATAATTTGGAAATTATCCACCCACTACAATTGTCTTGAGGGTAGTAAATATCAGAAATAGAAATTCAATACCTCTATTCATCAACTTAAACTCAATGGAACAGTGAATTACACTTTTAGAAAAATGTTGATCCTCCATTCATCTATTATTTTGTTTTCAGGAGACACCAATGACTGAAACAAGGTACATACTTTTGATATTTTAGGTAGACGTGCTAATCGAATTTGGTAACATATATGTATGTGGTGCTGAGGTAAACTCAGCAAAACAAATGAATATTTAATGATTAGAATTGATACTGGAATCCCATCTGATTTCCTCTCTATGCAGAACATTAGCAATGCAGACTTTATTGAGTTTACATAGAAACGGTCAAGGGAACTTGAGCTAAAGTGAATTAACAAGTCATCACATATGTTGACACATTTCCATGGGGTTCATGTGATATGAAGACTAAAACAAGTTGTATGCTGATGAAGCTATGATCGTGACATGTCACATGCTGGTTCAACTTTATTGGTGGCACTTGTAATAAAGCTGAGGTTGATCAGATTTTCCACAGAAGGGATATTTTGTAAGTGAGTTCATTAGCCTTATTATTAGCTTAATTCCATACATTATACCATTGAATGGCAACCATATTGGCAAAAGGTAGGATATACCGTTGCTACTACAGATCACCATGATGTGGTGACCATCACGTGGACTGTAATGAAGATAATGAAGAATAAAGAAGATTTGGGAGAAGATAAACAGGAGGGGGCAGAGAGAGAGACGTGCCTTCACAAAGGTCAGTCCTTTGTAGTCAATAATTGACATTTAAATGTGCATTTCAAACATCACTGATAATGTTAGGCGAGATAATGGAGAGAGACCTGCTTCCACTGGCATGCAATTATGAGCATAATGAGATGCAAAAATGCAAATGTCTTTGTGCATGCTCCAGCCTCCTTTTGTGGGCTGCCGTGGCGTCTGTGGTGGATGATAGATGCCATGCTGGCGGTGGCAGACAGAATGGTGACATGTGGGAGCAAGCAGAGAACAGAATTGGGGCAAATATGCCACACACACTCTGAAAGAATTAATCCCACTACTGCCCTAACTAATGCTTTCCTGAATGCTCTCCAAACCTCCACTTTGCAGTTGATTAATTGTTACAGACAGACAGCTCTTTGAGTCGTTCATGACATGCAAAAATATATAAATGTTATTGTTTAATTTCTGCATGTTCACATGTGACTCCAGTAAATTAATGTCTCCCATCTTTCTCTCCCCAAGAAAAATATATACAGTATATACACAATATATACAAAAGTATGTTGATACCCCTTCAAATTTGTGGATTCGGCCACACTCGTTGCTGACAGGTGTATAAAATCGAGCAGACAGCCATGCAAACTCCATAGACAAACATTGCAGTAGAATGGCCTTATTGAAGAGCTCATTGACTTTCAACGTTATACCATCATAAGATGCCACCTTTCCAACAAGTCAATTTGTCAAATTTCTGCCCTGCTAGATCTGCCCCCGGTTAACTGTAAGTGCTGTTATTGTGAAGTGGAAACATCTAGGAGCAACAATGGCCCAGCCATGAAGTGGTAGGCCACACAAGCTCATAGAACGGGACCGCTGAAGCGAGTAGCGTGTAAAAATCATCTGTTTTCGGGTTGCAATACACTACTGAGTTCCAAACTGCCTCTGGAAGCAATATAAGCTCAATAACTTTTGGGGAACTTCATGAAATGTGTTTCCATGCAGCCGTACACAAGCCTAAGATCACCATGCACAATGCCAAGCATCGGCTGAAGCAGTGTAAAGCTCGCTGCCATTGCCAGTGGAGCAGTGGAAAAGCACTTTCTGGAGTGATGAATCACGCTTCACAATCTGGCAGTCCAACGGACAAATCTGGGTTTCGCGGATGCCAGGACAACGCTACCTGCCCCGATGCCAACTGTAAAGTTTAGTGGAGGAGGAATAATGGTCTGGGGCTGTTTTTCATGGTTCGGGCTAAGCCCCTTACTGTAGTTCCAGTGAAGTGAAATCTTAACGCTACAGCATACAATGACATTCTAGATAATTCTGTGCTTACAACTTTGTGGGAACAATGTGGGGAAGGCCCTTTCCTGTTTCAGAATGGCAATGCCCCTGTGTTTGAATGAGATGTTCGAAGAGCATGTGTCTATATACTTTTGGTAATGTAGTGTATGTATACAGTATATAGCGCATTCAGAAAGAATTCAGACCCCTTGACTTTTTCCACATTTTGTTACGTTACAGCCTTATTCTAAAATGGATTAAATTGTTTTTCTCCCCTCTTCAATCTACACACAATACCCCACAATGACAAAGCAAAAACAGGTTGTCAGAAATGTTTGAAATAAATAATCACATTTACATAAGTATTCAGACCGAAGCACCTTTGGCAGCGATTACAGCCTTGAGTCTTCTTTGGTATGACGCTACAAGCTTGGTACACCTGTATTTGTGGAGTTTCTCCAATTCTTCTCTGCAGATCCTCTCAAGCCCTGTCAGATTGGATGCACAACTATTTTCAGGTCTCTCCCGAGATGTTCAATCGGATTCAAGACCGGGCTCTGGCTGCACCACTTAAGGACATTCAGAGACTTGTCCCAAAGCCACTCCTGCGTTGTCTTGGCTGTGTGCTTAGAGTCGTTGTCCTATTGGAAGGTAAACCTTCCCCACAGTCTGAGGTCCTTAGAGCTCTAGAGCAGGTTTTCATCAAGAATGTCTCTGTACTTTCTCCATTCATCTTTCCCTCGATCCTGACTAGTCTCCCAGTCACTGCCTCTGAAAACCATCACCACAGCATGATGCTGCCACCACCATGCTTCACCGTAGGGATGGTGCCAGGTCTTCCCCAGATGTGAAGCTTGGCATTCAGGCCAAAGAGTTCAATCTTGGTTTCATCAGACCAGAGAATATTGTTTCTCATGGTCGGTGTCCTTTAGGTGCCTTTTGTAAAACTCCAAGTGGGCTGCCCTTTACTGAGGAGTGGCTTCTGTCTGTCCACTCTACCATAAAAGCTTGATTGGAGGAGTGCCGAAAAGATGGTTGTCCTTCTGGAAGGTTCTCCCATCTCCACAGAAGAACTCTGGAGCACTGTCAGAATGACCATCGGGTTATTGGTCACCTCCCTGACCAAGGTCTGTTTGGCTCGGCCAGCTCTAGGAAGGGTCTTGGTGGTTCCAAACTTCTTCCATCTAAGAATGATGGAGGCCACTGTGTTCTTTGGGACCTTCAATGCTGCAGAAATTTGTTGATACCCTTCCCAGTATCTGTGCCTCGACACAATCCTGTCTCAGAGTGCTACGGACAGTGCTACGCTACATGACATTCACTGCCAACTGTGGGACCTTAAATAGACAGGTGTGTGCCTTTCCAAATCATGTCCAATCAGTTGAATTTACCACAGGTGGACTCCAATCAAGTTGTAGAAACATCAAAGATGATCAATGGAAACAGGATGCACCTGAGTTCAATTTTGAGTCTCATAGCAAAGGGTCTGAAAACGTACGTAAATAAGATATTTATTTGTATTTATTTTTTGAAAACATTTATAATACCTGTTTTCACTTTGACATTATGGGGTATTGTGTGTAGATTGATGAGGACATATTTTTATGTAATACATTTTAGAATAGGGCTGTAAAGTAACAAAATGTGGAAAAAGTGGAGAGGTCTCAATACTTTCCAAATGCACTGTATATATACAGTGAGCACCATAATTCATTGGACAGTGACCATTTTTTTGTTATTTTGGTTCTGTACTCTAGCACTTTGAGTTTGAAAGGATACAAGTGCAGCTTTAATTTGAGGGTATTTTCATACATATCGGATGAATCGTTTAGAAATGACAGCACCTTTTGTACATGGTCCACCCATTTTAAGGTACTACAAGTATTTGTTGAATTGGCTTCACAGATGTGTGTCGTAAGGCAGGTGTATTCATTTGTGTCTTTAGTGAATGCAGGAGAGCTGTTGATGAATAGTATTGATTCTAGACTTTGCTATTGCCTTTGGAGGTTGTTGTTGGGGTGTGACAACGTGAGGAAGACAGCAGTGTCGATGCAAATGAAGCTGGCCGTCGTAAGGCTCAGAAATGAAAATCAATCAATCAGGAACATTACAAAAATCCTGGGCATGCAGTGTAGATGTGTCAAAGTCTACCATACGTAGAAGACTACACCAGCAGGACTACAGAGGGTACACTACAAGATGCAAACCACTGATAAGCCTGAAAAACAGAAAGGCAAGATTACAGTTTGCTAAAAAGCACCTAAAAGAGCCCCAAGAGTTCTGGAAAAAAGTATTGTGGACAGATGAGACAAAGCTTAACATGTACCAGAGTGATGGAAAAAGGAAAGTGTGGAGAAAAAAAAGACATGCCTATGATCCAAAGCATACCACCTCATCCGTGAAACATGGTGGAGGGGGTGTTATGACTTGGGCATGTATGGCTTCCAGTGGAACAGGCTCACTTATCTTCATCGATGATGTGACTGCAGACAGAAGTAGAACAATGAATTCTGAAGTCTACATAAATATTTTATCTGCCTTGATAAAACTAAATGCCTCCAAACTCATTGGATGGCACTTCATCATGCAACAAGACAATGACCCTAAACATACTGCTAGAGCAACGAAGGGGTTTTTGATGGCCAAAAAGTGGAAAATCCTTGACTGGCCAAGTCAATGACCGGATCTGAATCCAATTGAACATGCATTTACATGCTGAAGAGGAGACTGAAGACAATAATTCCCTGAAACAAGCAGGAAATGAAGATGGCTGCAGTACAGGCCTGTCAGAGCATCACCAGGGAAGATACCCAGCGTCTGGTGATGTCGATGCATCGCATTCTTCAAGCAGTCATTCCATGCAAAGGATATGCAACCAAATATTAACAATGATTACTTTATTCTACATTATGTTAAACTGTCCAATGTTTTTTGATGCCTGAAAATGGACTATGTACAAAAGCTTCTATAATTTCTAAACGGTTCATCCGATATGTATGAAAATACTCTCAAATTAAAGCTGACCGTCTGCACTTGTATCCTTTCAAACTCAAAGTGCTAGAGTACAGAACCAAAATAACAAAAGAATGGTCACTGTCCAATGAATTATGGTGCTCACTGTAAAATGGTAAGATATTTATCAAAACTACAGATTTATGGTCAATGGCTAGGTCAAAAAGCAATTTTTCTGAATCCCTTCCAAAAGGTCCTTTCCTGGTCACTCTAATTGGAATATAATATTGGCCTACTCCGGATGAGGGTCAGAGTGACAGCCTGTGTGAGCCATACAAATGAGCTGCTCTTGACTACATGTGTTTAGTTACATACACTGCGTGCATAATCATTAAGAACACCTTCATAAAATTGAGTTGCGCCCCTCCGTCGCCCCCAATTGAGTTGCCCCCTTGCGCCCCTCTCTGCCCTCAGAACAGACTCAATTCATCAGGGTATGGACTTTACAAGGTGTCGAAAGCATTCCACAGGGATGCTGGCTCATGTTGACTCCAATGCTTCCCACAGTTGTGTCAAGTTGGCTGGATGTCCTTTGGGTGGTGGACCATTTTTGATACACACGGAATACTGTTGAGCTTGAAAAACCCAGCAGTGTTGCAGTTATTTACAAACTTAAACCGGTGCGCCTGGCACCTACTACCATACCCCGTTCAAAATCACTTAAATATTTTGTCTTGCCCATTCACCCTCTGAATGGCACACCTTCACAATCCATGTCCCAATTTTCTCAAGGCTTAAAAATCCTTCTTTAACCTGTACTTTAAGCATCAGCTGTCAGAGCAGCTAACCGATCACTGTACCTGTACACAGCCAATCTGTAAATAGCACACCCGGCTACCTCATCCCCATATTATACTTACCCTCTTGCTCTTTTGCACGTCATCATCTGCACATCTATCACTCCAGTATTAATGATAAATTGTAATTATTTTTGCCTCTAGGGCCTATTTATTGCCTACCTCCCTACTCGTCTATATTTGCACACACTGTACATAGATTTTTCTTTTTTTCTTTTATTTTGTGTTATTGGCTGTACGTTTGTTTATGTGTAACTCTATGTAGTTGTTTTTGTCGCACTGCTTTGCTTTATCTTGGCCAAGTCGCAGTTGTAATTGAGAACTTGTTCTCAACTGGCATACCTGGTTAAATAAAGGTGAAAAAAAAAAGAAAATAAAAGTCTACTTCAATCATATACATATACACTGATTGAAGTAGATTTAACAAGTGACATTTATAAGGGATGATAGGCTGACCAGGTGAAAGCTATGTCATGGAAAGAGCAGGTATTGTTCATGTTTTGTACACTCAGTGTACGGGAATACAGCTGCTCAAATATTAAATCTGATCTCAACTTTTGGTGAATTTCCTGGAAGATTTGTCACTTATGTGATTTTGTATAAGCCAATGTTAGTTTCGGAGCTTCGCAGAACCCTTCACAGCTAACATGGCATTTTATTTTTTCCCAGGCCACTTGTGGATCAGAAAAGAGCTCCAGATTAACTGTAAATGCATATATAATGACCATATACAATATATTTCACCAGATGTATCTACACTGTGTTCAACAATGCAGCTAGCTAGCTAACTATCTTAGCACTAATTTGGACTTCTTCAGATAAGTCTATGGGGGTTTGTCCAGATAACTCATGGCCATGGCCTCTTAGCATGGTGTGATGACACTTTTGATCAAGAAGGTCTAAAACATTTCCAGAACTCCACCCTATATACCCTCCACCCCCCCCGCCCCGCCAGACCTTCTCTCACTCTGCCCTCCATCTTGGGTGGGTAACTGAGTGGCACACAAAACCTGTGAGCAGTCATGCTGTTTGTTAGAAGCAATTAATTTCTCTGGGGCCTTCGTTCTATTCAATGTAAGCTTTTGTGCTTTAAATCCTGCTATTCTAAGCTCCTCTTTTTCCACAGAGGGAGATGGAGAGAGGAGGATAGGGAGGGAGAGAGGCAGCGACAGAAAGCTTTGGATGACAGATTATCTTGGGCCAGTTAAGCATGTAATTGCTCAAATGAGTTAAAATCCCTTCAAATATCTGTCTATGCACCTCATCACACCACTTCATACTCAAATATTTGACAATTAAAAAAGATAAACTTAAAAGGGATCTTCATTAGTTGCCAACCACCATGACAAGATTCTCTCAACTAAAGGAATACATTCACTGGATTTGTAAAAGTCTAACAAAAACAGCTGGAAAGAAATAGATTACTGTCATCTATAGACATTCAGACTTTGATCCTTGTTCGACCAGTGATCTTCCTTTTGTTTAGTCTCAAGTACCTGGTATTCCACTGATTGCTATATAAGGTCAGCAGAAGTATAGTACGCAAATTAGCTGTCAGTAACAGTGACTACTTGACAACTTTACTACTCTACAGTACTCACCCCTAACCTAGCTATATACTGTAGAATCACTCACTGAATTATGTTTTTATAACCACAAGGAGTCTTACAATTAACCACATTGTTGTCTCATTGACCACCATGCCAGTAAATAATATTTCAAAGTAATACAAAAAAACATTCCTGAATATGATCTTTATTGCTGTTTTTCAGATAACTGCCTTGTACATGCCGGTAGTATAGTGTTAGTATTGGTATTACTGTGAAATGAACAGATTGGAGAAAGCTGAGCAGTGGTGTTCGGGATCATGTAACCGAATGGATGTGTATTAACTCAGGAGACAGAGATGTAGAGTGACAGACAGCGGTCAACACGCTGATCTGGACAAAGTGTGCCTTGCTCTTGGCAAGCCTTTACACATAGTTACTGTTTCTCCAGGCATTGGCTGGTTTATCCATGGCTTCTAGTGAATGCCTGTTTCATGCCAGTGCGTCAGAGCCCCTTGTAGATATCAGAAAGAATTGTTGCAATCCATTTTTTATTTCTTAATATGATCATTATTTTGGTAATTTGACAATACCTCTATAGCTTGTTTATTCCTCAGTTGTTAAACTGAGATTTCAGGGTTGTTAAGTTACTGCTACATTTATGGATTTGAAAGTAGTCCATACAGTTGGATACAACCTTGACAGCACTAGAGCTTAATAACCATGTTTCTACCACTTCTACTACCTATTGTAATGAAATCCACCTATGGAGGTGTCAAACGCACCTCTTCAATACATGTCATATTAAGACAACCCCTTATAGATTTGACGGCACAGACATACCTGAGTTGGGATGAAAAGCATGATGAAACATGATGACTATGATGAACTAGCACCAAGAGTTTTGCCAGATTTATCTGGGTCTTGACCAATGCCACCCTCAGAGCAAATTTTATAAAAATAAAAAACCGAAATATCACATTTACATAAGTATTCAGACCTTTAACTCAGTATCTGATTGAAGCACCTTTGGAAGTGATTACAGCCTTGATTATTCTTGGGTATGCTCTGGGGCTGTTTTTCATGGTTCTGGATAAGCCCCAGTGAAGTGAAATCTTAACGCTACAGCATACAATGACATTATAGACAATTCTGTGCTTACAACTTTGTGGGAACAGTGTGGGAAAGGCCCTTTCCTGTTTCAGAATTTTCTAAAATTGATTAAAATTGTTTTTTCCCCTCCTCAATCTACAAGCTCTGTCAGGTTGGATGAGGAGTGTCACTGCACAGCTATTTTCAGGTCTCTCCAGAGATGTTCAAATTGGGTTCAAATCTGGGCTCTGGCTGGGCCACTCAAGGACATTCAGAGACTTGTCCCAAAGCCACTCCTGCGTTGTCTTGGCTGTGTGCTTAGGGTCGTTGTTATGTTGGAAGGTAAACCTTCCCCACAGTCTGAGGTCTGGTCTCCCAGTCACTGCCCCTGAAAACCATCGCCACAGCATGATGCTGCCACCACCATGCTTCACCATAGGGATGGTGCCAGGTTTTCTCCAGATGTGAAGCTTGGCATTCAGGTCAAAAGAGTTCAATCTTGGGTTCATCAAACCAGAGAATCTTGTTTCTCATGGTCTGAGTCCTTTCGGTGCCTTTTGGCAAGTGGGCTGTCATGTGGCTTCCGTCTGGCCTGATTGGTGTAGAGCTGCAGAGATGATTGTCCTACTGGAAGGTTCTCCCATCTCCACAGAGGAACACTGGAGCTCTGTCTGGTTTTTGGTCACCTGCCTGACCCAGGCCCTTCTACCATGATTGCTCAGTTTGGCCAGGCGGCCAGTTCTAAGAAGAGTCTTGGTGGTTCCAAACTTCTTCCATATAAGAATGATGGAGGCCACTGTGTTCTTGGGGACCTTCAGTGCTGCAGAAAGTTTTTAGTACCCTTTTAGTACCCTTCCCCAGATCTGTGCCTCGACACAATCCTGTCTCGGAGCTCTACGGACAATTCCTTCGACCTCATGACTTGGTTTTTGCTCTGACATGCACGGTCAACCGTGGAACCTTATATAGACAGGTGTGTGCCTTTCCAAATCATGTCCGATCAATTGAATGTACCACAGGTAGACTCCAATCAAGTTGTAGAAACATCTCAAGGATGATCAATGGAAACAGAATGCACCTAAGCTCAATTTTGAGTCTCAAAGCAAAGGGTCTGAATGCGTATGTAAATAAGGTATCCGTTTTTTTTATTTGCAATACATTTGCAAAAATTTCTAAAGACCTGTTTTCACTTTCTCATTCTGGGCTTTTGTGTGTAGATTGTTAATTAAGGAAAAAATATAATTTAATACATTTTAGAATAAGGCTGTAACATAATAAAATATGGAAAAAGTGAAGGGGTCTATATACTTTCCGAATGCACTTTATGTCTCAATGTTATTCACACCAATTCAAACTGTGCCTGCAAGGAGGTGCAAAACTGGGCCTGGCAAGTTCCCAAACCAAAACACCCTTGAAGAATGTCAGTACATTATATGGGCTTAACGCATACATGAGTGGAACGTGTATAGTACAATGGAAAGTAGCGGTTGTAATAGTGGTCCAGCCGTCAATACAAACTACAAATCTTGTCTACTCAGGAAGTCGCTTATTTTCACACACTTTTAATTAATTTAGTTAATTTGTTCAAATTACCAATTGGTACTGTTCCCGCAAAGTAAAGCCAGAAATAGTACAATCCAAGCAAAAGAACACGCCTCCAATTTATGTCTGTACAGCATGTGATATTTCTCACCTAACTGCTCTTGGAAAAAATATTATTTTCAATTGCATGTGCATTTTTGGAGGTTTGACTTTCACAGAGAAGATGGTGATTTGTCTTGTTTAAAGCACAGCTAAATAGTTATTTGCATAATTTCACATCACAATGAATTCAGTGCAATGACAGTTTCATCTGAAACGGAAAGCCCTGCTGTGCCTGGACTCAGAGATGGCATGCAACTGGCAAGGTCTCAATGGCTCTCGTCAATATTAAGCTTAAATGAAAGCAAATCTGTAAATACTTAAATGTGATGCTGTTTAGAACGTTCTTCAAAGCTTGTGAAAAGTTTCCAGTCCCAATATATGTTCACCTACTACTTAAACACACAGAGAAAGTGAGACAGAAGGAGATATGTGCAAAGCAGGGTAAAGATTGCTGAATTTGGTACTGTACTGCACAACTGGGTAAAACTATATCAATGAGAACTTAAAATTCCTTTTCATCATAATGTACAAAACTGCCAGGGAGATTTTCATGTGGCGTTATAAAACAGACCTTGAAACCAACTGTCACCATACTGTCAATAGAGATTACTACAGCTCAAGAAAGCATACAATGAACGTTTATGCAGAACTTCAAGCCAGCTTTGAAAATGCAAAATGCAATACAAAAGCATCAAAGACAGATTAAAGTCATTCCTTAATGAGGTAAGACAAATTAAAGTCGTTCCTTAATAAGGTTGTGCTTTACTAAGGTAAAATATACCCAGGATATGGTTCCTTCACTGCAATATTCAGATTTGGTGACAAGCTGACAAGGTCATTGGATGTACAAGCTCTCATTTAAAACATAGACATGAGACCAGGACTGGGGTTAGTTGGGTCTATCAGAGCTGTCAATCAATTAATGACAATTATTGAGCAAGGAAACCCGTGGGAGGCGAGAGGGGGAATGAGAATGACCGTAGAGGAACAACACAGGGAACAGGATAAATTAAGGAGATTGGAAAATAATGACCAAACCTGAATTATATTACCAGTTCACACATGCAGATCTCTCACTTCAGAATCTCTGCCAAATGGGACAATGGAGCATCATGACAATAAACTTTATTTTCTTTCAATCACCCACAATAACAATGTTTTTAGAACAGCACAAACTTGAACCAGAACAATATGGCGATGCACGCTAACCAGTCAGGTTATTCACTTGAGAGATACTAAATCGAATCGCTATCCTGTCATGAAATGGCTCCATTTGATAGCTACTGTATGTATGTCAACATTAGTTAAAGTTAAAAAATCAAGTGCATTGTGTAATTTAATAAAAATTACGAATTAAGTTGAGACCCAGTTGTAAACAGAAACAGAAACAGAATACCAATTTACAAGTATACAGTGTTTCAGAAACTTGCTAACAACAATAGTAGAAATGTGCCATCTACTGTAAGCAACCTCAGTAGGTTATGTAATTGTAACAAGGGGGATCATCCAAATCAATATGAAAGACACTTTGATTAATGACAGGGGCTACTATTGAAACCAGGTTAGCACATTTTCATGAATAAAAAGGACACCAAGGGAGACTATTTGTGGGAGGAACAGATAGTGGGGGGAAGTGTGGTGCTCATATAAATAAAAAAGGGACAGAGTTCTGCACATTCTCAAATACAAGAGGAGAAAGGGTTCTGAAAGAGGAGGGCGAGACAGCGTTTTGAAATTCTCCAGCTGGCAGCCTTTAATTTTCCACCGTTCTAATTAAAATGCAAATTAAATGTATAATTAGCAACCACAGTATCCGTGAAACCACCTTGTGTGCAGCCCAAACATATGGGGAAACCAGCGGTGGGCAGCAATGTCCCTCTGAGGCAGCGGGGGCGGTTGGTTGGCTGGGTGAGTGGGTGGTTGGTTGGCTGGGTGAGTGGGTGGTTGGTTGTTCGTTCAGCCTCCTCCACTCAGAGGGGCTATGCTGCTGGTGATCATGGGGCTGGGCAGGTGAAACTCCCAGCTCTGGATCTAATGGTTAACCTAGCCTCCTCAGCTGGAAGCCCTCTGAGCTCTATAGGAGACGAGTGGCGGGGGAGCACGGCACAGTTTACCCTGCTGTCACTGGCCATGTCACAGGCCATTGCCTGTGTTCCCTCAACTCTGGACAAGTGCACTGGCTGCTGCTACAGGGGTCAGATCCTCCAGATCGAAAGGTCTCGGACCAAAATTAACCTCTGCTGACACGCAGATAATTCATTGCTCATTGACGGGGGATTCATAGGAAACAACTTGCTTTGATGTCTGTCACTATTACCTATCAGGAATAGAGGATGCCAAACAGCTGTTTTACATGCATCCTTATATCAATAAATAGCTAGAATCATAAAACAAGCTCATCAAATGTAATTCTCTGGCACTGAACAGCGGCTTTTTGTGATGAATGAGCTAGTTGTCACACAATATTTACTCTCAATCATGGTTTTAACCTAAGTTTTGTTCTATTAGTAATATTGTAGATAGGCAAATGAAAGCCAGGCTATGACAATGAAATGATGAACTGTTTGGGTCATGAAAAATCTACAGTCAAGGGACTTTGAAAGCAATTATCATGAGACAGAATGATAACGAATGCAACCTGTAGTTGTTGTCATTAATATTTTCTATAATCACTAGTCGTGTCCACGCAAGTCAGTCAGGTCCCCGCGGGTCAATATGCCATTTTCTTTAAGGTGACTGCCTTTTTACTGACACTGCTGAAATGGCACCACCAATCATCCATCAGCTGTCACAGGCTAAAGTTGAGGTCACAGCCAATCCATGTCAAAGGAGAGGCCACTTCACATCTCCTCATATGCTTTCAATGTGGACAGTCAGTCTGGTGACACTGTTCTGTGAGACCGCTCCTCTTGAGGTCTAGAGCTAGTCTGTGATGGACTGGCCAGTGAGAGGGTCTTGGATGACCTTTTCAACACCTGTATCCCTCTGTCAGCTGAGTGGGACCTGTACTCCTGTTGCTCTGGGAAGTGTCCTGCCTAAAAGCCAGACTTATCTTGGAAGCTGTCAGGTGAGTTAACAAGCGGGCCCAAAGCTTTGTGTGGACACTTATGTGGCCCGGTGTCACGGGTTACAATGTTTCCTCTCAGGTTGCTCTCTTGAGAGCCATTCATCCCTGCTCAGGGACATGCACTGACACTTTGTCCACCACAACGATAGCGGAGGGGAGTGTGGTTTTGCTTAAAGCTAGAATATTTGTTGCTACATACATTTTTAGACTTAGAAATGAATTATATATATCCATTGAATCTTGAAGAATATTACTTATAAATATCTCCTGAGCTTAGTTCAACTGTCGTACCCCATCAGAACCCCAAATATAAGCTTGTTTTATTCCAATGTTTGTAAACAATGTAAATGTAAATGTGAAAACGAAACATGGTTAAACGAAACATTTTATATCCTGGATGGTCAGTCCATTCATCCATAGCTCTGTCTATGAATTTGAGAGCGGTTACATTTCTCCACCTGCATCCCTCATATTTTTTGTGAAACAGGGGCAGGGAGGAGGCTTTGTTATTGTTTCAATCAAGGATTCTAGCTTTAACCAAGCATTTTCAACTTCACCATGGGCCTGGATCTAAACAAAACACAATCATTAACAAAACAGGTTAATTACAAATTACAAATGATTACGTTTATACCATTATCAATATTCAAACATCCAATTACAAAATATAAAACATCATGGATGTGAATTCCAGGTATAGGTTCAACACTATTGAATGTAATATTCTGTTGACTAAGTAGAAGAGACCCACTGAGGAAAAAGATTAATGTATGTGAATCCAATTTATGCATTTCTCTAGAGAACCTTAAAGGAAACCTTTCAACATGTCCTACAAGCGATATCCAGACTGCAGTGCCATGCAAAAAAGTCAAGATGATGTATGGATGAGCCAAGGTGGGAGACATTTTAGGACAAAACCTAGCTCACCAATACAATCATTCACATTGTTTCCCTCTCTCTCAGAAATGTTTCTCCATAGCTGCTTGGCTGTGCCACCTGTTGCCTTGTTAATCATGCTGAGAAGATACTCATAAATCATAACATTCCGCAATTAATCAAGCTGTCAGCTCCCAGGTCAGAGATCATGCGTGGAGAAGCCAAAGGTCATCTCCGGGGTGTGAAAGGGTCATGGTTGTGTGGCATCTCTTATTCTTGGGAGGTGTCAGGAGAGGAGCCAATAGAACAAAGGAGAAATCAAAGTCCAGCGACAGGGGGAGAAGGGGGGACAACCATACCAGGCCCAGGGAGGAGAAATGGGTCCAGAGGACAAAGCAAGTAAAATTGACCTGTCATTACATCAAGAGAGCCTTGCCAGACTGCAACACTATCACACTCCAACATACTATTTAAAATGACAGAATTCCCATAACCTATTTGCATAATTAACAAGTAATTTCTCTTCGTTCATATGACTTTCATTCATTTGTCGAATACTTCAGATGAATTGGCAGACGCTATATCAGGCATCTTCAATAGCAAAAAGAGCACCATGAAGCATCTGGTTTTAATAACAAACAAAAAAAACAAGATAGAAAATGTATATGTTTTAACTTGTTCTGAATCGTACAATGCCAATTGTGATAGGTTCCGGGTTCAAATCCAGGACGAGCGTTCTAAAAATAAAATGTGGTATTGGCCATTTGGCCGCAGTAATTACATGTGTGTTTGCTTGCGTGTGCTGAATGTGTATTGTTGTGGCTATAGCCTCAGTCTGAAACACTTGAGGTTGACTTACCTACCACCATTTCACCCCTGGCAGACTGAACTGTTATCTGGCACAGACGCACAAATGGGAATGTGGGTTTGCAGATGGTGGCTTTGGCGTGGCTGTCAATAAAATTAGCCCATATCAGAAATCCAGCATGCCGTTTTGCAGAACTGGCACTTTTCTGGCTCCAGTCACATTGTTGGGTGAAGGCCTGTCTGTCGCCAAGCAGAGTTCAGGGAGAGGCCCTGAGATGCACTGTTACCACAGATTCTCAGAGCTGCTGCCAGGCCTGCTACTACCTGTGTTGTCCATGCTCAAATCCTCATCAACAGACATTATTGGACCAGCCCTGGCCAAATCATAGGGGTCCAACAGCACTCACGCAGGTGTGAGGTCTGTAAAGGGTTGTAGCGAGAGCCCTGCAGACTACATGAGGGCTGCTGATATAAGTGTTCTTATAATTCAATTAAAATATTTTTTCCCCTTTGGGTGCAATTCATGTGTATTCATACAGTAGGTGTGAAGTGATCATTCCATACACAGAAAATAGCTCCAAGGACAGATTTATCTTCTGACCAACCACCTGCACAGCCCATAAATGTTGCTATGGTCAATTTCTTGAAGGGCATAATCTTGATTTCTTATTATTTCCCTACAATCAATTCCTTGGAAGGCATACAATCTGGAAATAATCCAAATTTTGTATTTCATTCCTACAATCCATAACCCTCATTCCCACTACAATGTCTAAAACAATATAATTTGTCAGTGTATGCCAATGCCAGGTATTTATGCAAGGCCTCTGAAAAGCAAAGTACATTAAGTCTGATATGCCCTTCCACTCATAGTGTGAGGGGTCATTCATAGATGATAATTAGAAAATCCATAAAATCTCAAGCTTAATGTAGTATACATCAAGGCTGAACTTTAGCCAGCTCAGCACATCAATCAATCTGCACTACGTATTTGTCATTGCATTAGCAAGCCTTGATGACATTTAAGTCCTACAAATGTTGTTGTTAGCCTTTCAGTGCCTACTTACTTACTTCCCCATAAATGCCATGTGATTGGATCATTGAGTGGCAAGTCTAGTTATGCAATGGTTGCTGGGGAAAAATGTCAAAATGCATTTACTACTATTTAGTGTCAATTATGAGGAACACTTATTTAAATGACATTACAAAGCCACTGCAACGAACTTTAAGTGCCAGACTGTGAAAATCATGCATATAAAATTTTATATTTTGGGGTTTACGTATGCAGTATATTTTGTGTAAGCTAATGCTAAATGACATACATTTTAAGAGAAAGGGATCTAAAATTAGGACCACTTTACACCTTGAAGCCACATAAAGAGTCTATGTACCAGTGCCAATATTGCCTGTTTAACAGTTTGATGAAATGCTTTAATCAATCACTATCGCAGCCTGTATATTAATCACTTTATCAAGCAGTTGATGCATTGCTGCTTCTAATGGACTCCATTTATTTTGATTTCTCCCCTCTTCATCTTATCGAAGGGGCTCTCCGAATCTGGGCAGATTAAAGAGGGATGTCTGGGGGTAGTGGTGAGAACAGAGGCTGGAGCCCACTCCCTTAACTTCATTACCATCGCCGTCCTCAGACTTAACCAATTTATTAGTGGCAATTATTGCCCTGAGCAATTGCTAGGTAAACCACACAGTTTAGCTCAGATAAACAGGTGGCCATTAATTTGTCTTCTCACCTGACAGTGGTGATACATGAACATAATAAGATTAATATCCACTCGTTTTATTCCCTCTCTCTGACCCTATGGGCTCCTTTTAGTGTTTCTCCTCCTTGATCTCAGTCTGTTGCTCAAATTTTGTGTGGAGGGAAATATACAGTGCCTTGGGAAAGTATTCATACCCCTTGACTTTTTACCTTACCGCCTTATTCTAAAATTGGTTAAATGTTTTTTTTTATCCCCTCAATCTACACACAATACCCCATAATGACAAAGTAAAAACAGTTTTTTATATCACATTTACATACAGTACCAGTCAAAAGTTTGGACACATACTCATTCCATGGTTTTTCTTTATTTTTACTATATTCTACATTGTAGAATAGTGATGACATCAAAACTATTAAATAATACATATAGAATCATATAGTAATGAAAAAGTGTTAAACAAATCATAATATATTATATATTTGAGATTCTTCAAAGTAGCCACCGTTGCCTTGATGACAGGTTTGCTTCATGAGGTAGTCACCTGGAATGCACCTCAACCCAATTGTAGATTTGTTGAACACTTTTTTGTGTATCTGTTATTTAATAGTTTTGATGTCTTCACTATTATTCTACAAGTTGAAAATAGTAAAAATTGTGAAAAACCATGGAATGAGTCGGTGTGTCTAAACTTTTGACTGGTACTGTAAGTATTCGGACACTTTACTCAGTACTTTGTTGAAGCACTTTTGGCAGCTATTACAGCATCAAGCTTTCTTGGGTATGACGATACAAGCTTAGCACACCTGTATTTGGGGAGATTCTCCCATTCTTCTCTGCAGAGCCTCTCAAGGTTGGATGGGGAGCGTTGCTGTACAGCTATTTTCAGGTCTCTCCAGAGACGTTCGATCAGGTTCAAGTCCGGGCTCTGGCTCTGGAGTTCTGTCAGAGTGACCATCAAGTTATTGGTCACCTCCCTGTCCAAGGCCCTTCTCCCCCGATTGCTCAGTTTGGCCGGGTGGCCAGCTCTAGGAAGAGTCTTGGTGGTTCTAAACCTCTTCCATTTAAGAATGAATGGTACCCTTCCCCAGATCTGTACCTCGACACAATCCTGTCTCGGAGCGCAACGGACAATTCCTTCAACCTCATGGCTTGGGTTTTCCTCTGACATGCACTGTCAACTTTGGGACCTTATATAGACAGCTGTGTGCCTTTCCAAATCATGTCAAATTTACCACAGGTGGACTCCAATCAAGTTGTAGAAACATCAAGGATGATCAATGGAAACAGAATGCACCTGATCTCAATTTTGAGTCTCATAGCAAAGGGTCTGAATATTTATGTAAATATGGTATTTCTGTTTTTGCTTTGTCATTATGGGGCATTGTGTGTAGATTTTATCGTATAGCCTGTGTGTAGGCTATAATGTACATTTGTTTGGAAAAAGTCAAGGGGGCTGAATACTTGCTGAAGACACTGTAAATAGGGCCTAGGGCTCCCGAGTGGCGCAGCGGTCTAAGGCACTGCATCTCAGTACAAGAGGCGTCACTACAGTCCCTTGTTAGAATCCAGGATGTATCACATCAAGCTGTGATTGGGAGTCCCATATGGCAGCGCACAAATGGCCCAACGTCGTCTGGGTTTGGCTGGGGTAGGCCGTCATTGTAAATAAGAATTTGTTCTTAAATTACTTGCCTAGTTAAATTTAAAAAAAATATATACAATTTAGCTGTTATACAATGTACTTACATAGAGCGGGATATATTTAGCAGATGTGGCTCGAGATATGGGCATTTCTGTACATTTCTGTGTTTTAATAATAAGACTGAAATCTGATATGGTCAGAGAACCAATGAGGTTTGATAATGGAATAACTATAAGAGGCAGCCCAAACAAACCACCTTATTGTTAGAGATGAAAAATAAACCTGATCGTCTCTCTTTTCTTTGCCCCTTTAGTGGGATTACATTTTTTTTTTTCATTTTATATAGCTTTAAAGTAGTCCTTGAACTTGCCATGTTCTGGTCAGAAATGGCTACAATTAGCAAACAATCCATCCCCTTTTTAGCCTGCCCCCCACCCACCAACCCACTCACTTCCCCCTAACACCATACACATTCACACTCAGACACAGACCCTCTGTCTCATCCACATTTCCTTCTGTCTGCCCTTCTGCTTCTCCTCATCTCTCAGTTGTGTGCTAAAAAGCTATTGTTTGTGTCTTCTGAAACTCTACTCTTATAGACACCAGTGGAAAAAAACGAGAGTGCACAGGTTTTGAACACTGAATAGAAAAGTGCACTTAAGTGGTCTTCTCTTGCCCATCACCCCTAGACTCCACCCCTCCTCCACATGAGAAGGGCTGCTGGGGGTGGACTGCAAGGGGACGCCAGCAGGGCAATGGCAAACTTGAAAGCAGCCAACATTTGCAGCACTCTCGAAAAACAAGCATTTCACACCTGAAGCCTTTCATGCAAGGCCTTGAGGCATCCCCTTCAAGGCATTTAATTGGCAATTGCTTCAGAGCTCGTTGAGCGCACCCATTATGGCGAGGTGACAGGCAGCCAAGTACAGATGTAGGATCTTAATTTGACCTGTTTCATCGCAGGAGGAAAATAATCCTGCAGCAGGAGGATTTGAATATCTAAAGAAAAATGTAGAATCGTGGATGTATTTTTCGTTGGGGAAAATCTGTTGTTTCAGATCAATTGTTTCATTATATGTTCTGCCCAAAAAATGTGTTTAAGAATGAAAAAATCATTGGACAATTAACAATTAGATTGCAAGCGCTCATCCAATATCAAACATCATTATAAATAATACAACATAGGCTACATTGATTCATAGAACATGCACAGACCTAGCAAGCAACAAGATATGCTTTGCTAACTGATTCCACCATTAAAAGCAAAAACAAACAAAGAAATAGAAAATAAAGTATGTATATGCTGAGATTCAGGTCAGAGATTTTGAGGTGGAAATGTAAAACTTCAAAGGACTTTTAAGCCTAGAATACTTTGCAAGTTTGCCCTTTCACTTTTGATTCACACCTTTTGGAGGCCCCAAGCGAGATTTGGTTAGGGGGCCCCCCCCAACTCGCGGCAAAACATTTGTAGCCTCTTTCTTGGCAGCGGAGAATTTTAGTTTTTAAAGTACATTTCCTGCAATTCTACACAATCCATTGGATAATTTAGAAGTTGCAAACATTTTTTAGCTAGTCTGTATAAAACATATATACAGGTATGTGACCATTTTATAAATGGTAAAAGTGCGTGTGCTATGATTGCATTATGGAACTCTGCTGCCACGTCACTCAAAGATGAATGGTTTTGACCATGCTCCACTGCTTTGTTTGGTGCAGCTAGAATTCACAAGTGTCTATCCTATAATGAAAAGCAGTGGTGGAAAAAGTACCCAATTGTCATACTTGATTAAAAGTAAAAGATACCTTAACAGAAAATTACTAAAGTAAAAGTGAAAGTCACCCAGTAAAGTATTACTTGAGTAACAGTCTAAAAGTATTTGGTTCTAAATATACTTAAGAAGCAAAAGTAAATGTAATTGCTAAAATATACTTGAGTAGAAAAAGTAATTTCAAATTCCTTATATTAAGCAAACCAGACGGCACCATTTTCTTGTTTTTAATTCATTTACGGATAGCAAGGGGCACACTACAACACTCAGACATAATTTACAAATGAAGCATTTGTGTTTAGTGAGTCCGCCAGATCAGAGGCAATAGGGATGATCAGGGTTCTTCTCTTGATAAGTGCATGCACTTGACAATTTTCCTGTCCTGCTAGCCATTCAAAATGTAACAAGTACTTTTGGGTGTCAGGGAAAATGTATGGAGTAAAAAGTACATTATTTTCTTTAGGAATGTAGTGAAGTAAAAGTTGTCAAAAAAATAAATATTACCGATACCCCAAAAAACTACTTAAGTAGTACTTTAAAATATTTTTGCCTAAGTACTTTACACCATTGATGAAAAGGCACCCACGAAAGAAAATTACACAAATTTGTTTAGCTATTTTGCACTGTTACATTGGTGTTTCGTTTCATGTCCAATGCGCTCAGGGTGTTACATGTAACTTGCAGTGTGCATTTTGAGCATTGTCACCTATCATTTCACTTCCCCTAGCTGTGAGAACCATGGCATGAGCACGGGCTGACTTGGCACTGCTGTAGCGCTGTAGTGCAGCTTGCCAGCAGCCTACCAAAGGTTGAACAGTCCATTACAATGTAGAAAAGCTTGTCTCTAGTCCAAACGATTCAATAGTTAGGCTATCCATATTACCGGAGATTCCTCTTATTATTTCTATTTCATGCGCCGATTACCACAAGTTGTAGACCTTAAAGTGAAATGCTTACTTACAAGCCCTTAACCAACAATGCAGTTTTAAGAAAAATACAAAAAGATATATATATATATAAGTAACAAATAATTAAAAGAGCAGCAGTAAAATAACAACAGCGAGGCTATATACAGGGGGTACCGGTACAGAGTCAGTGTGTGGGGGCACCATTTAGTCGAGGTAATATGTAAATGTAGGTAGAGTTATTAAAGTGACTATGCATAGATAATAACAGAGAGTAGCAGCAGGCTGCATAGGTGACGGTTTTGGAGAGTCTGGCATGCCCAAAGTAAAATGCATGCCACTCAGGCCCAGAAAATAGGATATGCAAATAATTAGTACTATTGGTTAGGAAACACTCTGAAGTTTCTAAGAGTGTTAAAATAATGTATGTGAGTATAACAGAACTGATATAACAGGCGAAAACCAGAGGAAAATCCATCTGGATTTGCAGTTTTTTTTGTAAATGAGCATCTTCTCCATTGTGCCTATTGCATACAACTTTATGTAGGACTGAGACTGCAGTACCTATGCCTTCACCTAGATGTCAACAGTCTATATACAAAGTCTGCGAATTCTAGGAGTGACCAGAACAGATAGGAACAGGAAATTGTCAGGCGACCACTTTTGTAAACAAGGTTTGACGCGCGCGAGATTGTGAACGCGCACCACTTTATTTTGCTTTCCTATCGTTCACGTTATCGTCCGGTTTAAATATTACAGCAAATATACCCAAAAGGATACCTAAAGATACATAAAAAATTATGTTTGATTTGTTTGTAGAAAGTGTATAGGTATAATTTGAACGTGTTCTCTTCACGGTTCAATGGTCGACTCAACGGTGGATTTTATGATCATAACGCGCCAACTAAACGGAGATTTATGGATATAATAAATGACTTTTTCTAACAAAAGAAGCATGGATTGTTATCGTTGGACACTTGGGAAGCCCTCAGCAGAAGTTCATCAAAGGTAAGCGATTTTATGTTCGCGATTTTATGCGTTTTGTGAGACCCATGTGGGGTTATGGATTTCGGCTAATGCGTAAATATTAGAGGTACTATCCTCAAACAATCAAATGTTGTGCTTTCACCGTAAAGCCTTTTTGAAATCTGACAACGCTGTGATATTGCCAAGAATCTGAGCTTTTGATGACTATGCAACACTTGTATATTGATGAATGTTTAATAATTCAACTTTTGGATTTTGAATTTGGCGCCTCACATTTCACCGGGTAGTGTCGGGAGTAGCGCCCCACCACTCCGTAAGTTGTTAAGCTCCTCTGTGTACATATCACAGACAAAATGAAATGGTCCACGCACACAGACAGCATGGTGAAATAGGCGCAACAGCACCTCTTCAACCTCAGGAGGCTGAAACAAATGTGGCTTGTCACCAAAAACCCTCAGTAACTTTTACAGGTGCACAATTGAGAGTATACTGTCGGGCTGTATCACCGCCTGGTATGGCAACTGCACCGCCCACCACCGCAGGGCTCTCCAGAGGGTGGTGCGGTCTGCACAACGCATCACTGGTGGCAAAATACCTGCCCCCCAGGACACCTATAACACCTGATGTCACAGGAAGGCAAAAAAAATAACCACCCGTGCAACTGCCTGTTCACCCTGCTTCCATCCAAAAGGTGAGGTGCATCAAAGCTGGACAGAGAGATTTAAAAACAGCTTCTATCTCAAGGCCATCAGATTGTTAAACAGCCACCACTAGCACAGAGAGGCGGCTGCCTATCTACAGACTTGATATCATTGGCCACTTTAATAATTGGAACACTAGTCACTTTAATAATGCCACTTTAAGAACGTTTACATATATTAGGTTTTGTTGTGGAATTTGTTAGATATTTGGTTTTGTTGTGGAATTGTTAGATATTACCTGTTAGATACTGCTGCACTGTTGGATCTCGAAGCATAAGCATTTCATACAGGCATTTGTCTATGGAATAGCCTTCCCTTGGAGATCAAGCAAAGAAAAAGTAAGCTTTAAAAAGCAAGCAAAGGTTTTCATTTGGACAAGGTTGTCTAAGTAAGAGAAACCACTCCACTGCCTCTTTTGCCCCCTACTGCTGGTCAGGTGTAATTATTTGAAGGATCGGTATGATGTGCAATTAATAGATTGTTTTAATGTGAAGTTAATATGGTTGATTTTTAGGATGTCAATATAAATTAATGTATTTATGGTTGTTTGTAATTTTTTATTGCCTTTTATTCATTATATGCGTTATTGTTTTTACCATCGAGGACCACTTTGGAAACAAGCATTTCAATTAATACTTTCAAGTGATGTGCACATTGTACATTTTGTTGTATGTCTGTCCATCTGTGGCAAAGTTTTCCCTAAGTGCTAATGACAAATCCAGATCCAGAACCAGTCATAGCCTAGCCAGCTGGCTAATCTTTTTAAAACGGTGTAGCAACAACATATAACATTAGCTAGCTAAATAAGGTTAGCATGCTAGCTAGCTACACTGACAGCTGTCAGTGCCCTATTTGTTGATATTTCTCCACAACTTTTCCACACCCAATTTGTGAATATGTATTACCAGCCTGCATCATTCTTCGGAGGTGGAACCTAAACGAGAATTTCCGCTATAGGATTTCGTCAAAATAGGGGTGGCATTGCGCTCTGGCGGCATTGCCCTTTAAAGATTAATTCCTACAATTTTTTTTTTTTTTTTATACCATGACTTATGCCATGCTAATATGATATCTGAATGAGAATGACTAACAAAATCAATGGGGGCCCCTGGAGGTCAGGGCCCCTGGGCACGTGCCCTGCGTGCCTGGTCGGTATTCGGCCATGATTAGATAGCTGGCTAGACTAACTACCAATCTAAAAATTGGCATGGCTAATTGTAAGCTAATTGAGTGACAAGAGAAAAACTGCTGATGCGCAACCAGATTTTGAAATTGTACCTGGTGTATTTTACTATTCTTACTCTCAATAGTAAGTTGAGATCACGACTGAATTAAAAACAATGTTTTTGGGGGGGTTGGGAGCCTCCTAGTGACCACTTATGTCTGGAGCCAGCCCTGGATTCATGCTCTGAATGAGTGGAGGAGATCCACCAACGGATCTTACATTTTTTTATTAATCTAGATATCATATAATCTACATTAGGCCCACAAGTTAATTGCATTTATTTAAATGTTTTCAAGAAATAAAATGAATAGTCTGATAATTTACACAGAAAAGTGTTTCAGGTAAAAAAAAATTTGGGGGATAGACTCAAATGCTTAAACATCTTGACAGCTTTAAAAAAATTAAATACTAAAGCCACACAATACAATACACACTTAGTTTCGCTAGAAGCCTTTAGATGTCCTCCATTGCGCTCAATTCCGTAGGCTACATCACTATTCTCAATTATATCTTGTATTTACATCTGATATTAAAGGCCTATTTGTGCAATTTGTTTTCATAGGCAAGAGTCTGCTATAATCAGGGAGAAGCGGCGCTCCCTCACTTATTTCAATTTCAGAATATATCGGAGCTGGTTAAACTATTTATGGAAAATGTATTTTGCTAAAACCAAATTAAATATTAAATGACCACAAACATTCATAATTTTTTTTAATGACAAACAAAATAAATATGTACAGCAGCCTAAAGGTAGGTAAATGGTGGTTTCTTCCCTGTCTTCTCTCTGGTGGTGGATACAATGATGAAGAACTATAGGCTGTGTGTTTGCACTGCGGAGGACGGTCAGAGGCTTGACAACTTTGGCCAATCAGAATGTTGAAAGATTTTTTTTTTCACTGTGTCTGCCTTGATGTTCATAAAACTCCACGGACCCCTTTTGCGCAGTGGAACCCAGAACGATTTGTGACCACTTGGTTACGGTGACACCATTCTGCCGAGGACACCCAAACCAGAGTGGCCACCGTAAAGCCCAAGGAGCCTGACCGTCCCTGGAAGTTGCTGTAGGCCTGCTTGGTATATTTAGCCTATTGGGCCCGTTCTAGCTTGGTATGTCAGGGTAGGCAATTGGAAATGTGAATTGGGTCAAGTTGGAGGTAATAATGCATTTAGGTTATAGTTTATTGAGATGCATGAATACACCACACCAAAAGCTTGGTTTGATGGCGGTTTTAAAACAAATTTCCTGCAATTCTACTGTACGTGATAATGATTTATGTTGACTACTTGGTCAATTGATTTGAAAGCATGTTTAATCTATACAAATAAATTCTATGAATTGATAGTTAACCTCTCAGTTTTATTTTATTTTGTAATAGGGTATATTGTTCATGCTAATCAAATCAAAGTTGATTTATGATACAGCACGTAAGCTACACAATGCCTACTCACAATAAAGCTTTCCTCGCAAACAGTGCAATGATATTAAGCTATACTATTTGTATTTACTGTACATTAGGCTATAGCTTACAAATAGCTACATCATGTAGTCATAGGCCTATTCGGCTATAGGCCTACTGCAAATTATTGTTGTTTATTCCTGAACTTGACGAATGGCAGAGCTATCCTTCAGCACCATAAGTTGGTTCAACTTCTTCAACGTCCTTGCGGAATCCTGGCGCTGTCCTTTCAGCACCACGAAGGGAGATCCAATCTCTTAAAATTACATTTCATCAAGATCTGTTGCATGTGCCTAATTGTCACTCATCATTTATTATTACAAATAGAAGATTATCACTTCTCACACTGGTGCTCGTTTAGTAGATCAAAGCTGAATCAATTTCTCGCAAGAAATTTGCATTTTACATAACAGAACCGAATATAATACCCTAGCATAGTAGGCCTATAATGTTACTGTTAAACCAAAAACACCTAATTTCTAGTGAGATTTTATGATGGTTAGCTGAAGCTGAACTGCCACTTTTTTTTCATGCACCAAAACTCAAGAGTGTGCCACTAGGCAGGATATATGCTTCGATTGAAATACAATACAAGAAAGGCTAATAGCTTGTTAACACTATCTGCTCTAATTTGCTCACAAAACAGTAATTCAAGAAAATCTAAATGCATATTCCCGTGAAACAGATTGAGATCAATCAAATCATTGGCTTGGAGATGCAGTTGGACATTTCATTGGTTAAACGTGAAGAATAATCATTCACGGTTGACAGTGAGGATGGCCTATTTTGAAATTAGTTAGCCTAGCCTAACTTGGTGTTTGAGGGTATTAAGAATATAACATTTTCTTTAGACCATATGTGTGGGCATAGGCAGACGTTGCAATTGGAGTATGCATTTTATGCATATTCTATAATGATAGGCTATTAAATTGGCGGTACACATTTGAGGAGATTATTACATAATTTACATATTTTTTGGTGCTCCCTCATCTAAAGAAATAGCATTACACCACTGGCTATAGTTTAGGTGTAGCCTACTGTACAGCTGCATTTCGAATACACTTGTATGTCTTAGTGGAGACCAATATCAATCTTGTGTTATTAAGCGGTTGTTGATGTGAATGGATACAATTCAGACACATTTTTGTATATTTTAATGTTGCAGTAGGACATTTATTAATATTGGGGCTTTTAGTGTTTGAGTGCATGAGAGACAGAGGATGCTTTTGATAACTGCTACTGGTCTGAATGACTCGACTGCATGGAAAGAAACAAAAGAACTGCAGGTTTTCAGTGAACATATCTAAATCACAAGGCTTATTTGAATTTGCTGATGTGCAGGAACATTTTCCACGACAAAAGAGTGATCAAATTAAGCTCTGACATCTGTACGTTGAATGAAAAGGGTCTGTTTCCCAGGTGGGCTTGGTGGCATTTTAAACTGCCAGACCACTTCTTGCTGGTGACTGGCAGAGGGTAGAAGTAGGTTAGACGCATACAAATCAAATCACATTTTATTTGTCACATGCTTCGTAAATGACAGGTGTAGACTAACAGTGAAATGCTTACATATGGGCCCTTCCCAACAATGCAGAGAGAAAAAATTGAAATAATAGAAGAAAAATAAAAAATTTATAAATAAATACACAATGAGTAACGATAACTTGGCTATATACACAGGGTACCATTACCGTGTCGATGTGAAATGGCACGAGGTAATTGAGAAAGATACTGTATGTACATATATGTACAGTAGGTAGGAATAAAGTGACTCGGCAACAGGATAGATAATAAACAGTAACAACAGCGTATGTGATGAGTCAAAAGTGCAAAAAGGATCAATGCACATAGTTAAATAGTTAACCAATAGCCACCTGGACTAACTATCTAGCAGTCTTATGGCTTAGGGTTAGAAGCTGTTCAGGGTCCTGTTGGTTACAGACTTGGTGCATTGGTACCGCTTGCTGTGCGGTAGCAGAGAGAACAGTCTATGACTTGGGTGGCTGGAGTCCTTGACAATTTTTAGCGCCTTCCTCTGACACCGCCTGGTGTAGAGGTCCTGGATGGCAGGGTGCTTGGTCCCAGTAATGAACTTTACCGTACGCATTACCATCTGGTAGCACCTTGCGGTTGGATGCCAAGCAGTTGCTATACCAAGCGGTGATGCAGCCAATCAAGATGCTCTCAATGGTGCAGCTGTAGAACTTTTTGAGGATCTGAGGGCCCATGACGAATCTTTTCAGCTTCCTGAGGGGGAAGAGGCGTTGTCGCTCCCTCTTCAAGACTGTGTTGGTGTGTGTGGACCATGATAATTCCTTAGTGATGTGGACACCAAAGAACTTGAAGCTCTCGACCTACTCCACTACAGCCCCGTCAATGTGGACGGGGGCTTTCTCGGCCCTCTGTTTCCTGTAGTCCATGATCAGCTACTTTGTCTTTCTGACGTTGAGGGAGAGGTTGTTGTCCTGGCACCGCACTGCCAGATCTCTGACCTGCTCCCTGTAGGCTGTCTCATCATCGTCGGTGATCAGGCCTATCAACATTGTGTCATTTTCAAACTTAATGATGGTGTTGAAGTCTTGTGCGGCCACGCAGTCGTGGGTGAACAGGGAGTCCTGGAGGGGACTAATCACTTTACCCCTGAGGGGCCCCTGTGTTGAGGGTCAGCATGGCGGATGTGTTGTTACCTACCCTCACCATCTGGGGGCAGCCCAGTTGCAGAAGATGGTGTTTAATCCCAGGGTCCTTATTTTAGTGATGAGCTTGGAGGGCACTATGGTGTTGAATGCTGAGCTGTAGTTAATGAACAGCATTCTCACGTAGGTGATTATTTTGTCCAGATGGGAAAGGGCAGTATGAAGAGCAATAGAGATTGCGTCATCCTTGAATCTGTTGGGGCACTATTCAAATTGGAGTAGGTCCAGGGTGACTGGGATGATGGTGTTGATGTGAGCCATGACCAGCCTTTCAAAGCATGGCTACAGATGTGAGTGCTACAGGGCGATAGTCATTTAGACAGGTTACCTTTGTGTTCTTGGGCACAGGGACTATTGTGGTCTGCTTGAAACATGTAGGTATTACACACTGGGTCAGGGAAAGGTTGAACATGTCTAAAGACACTTGCCAGCTGGTCAACACATGCTCTGAGTACTTGACCTGGTAATCCGTCTGGCCCTGCGGCCTTGTGAATGTTAGCCTGTTTAAAGGTCTTACTCACATCGGCTACGGAGAGCATGAACAACTGGTGCTCTCATGCATGGTTCAGTGTTGCTAGCCTCAAAGCGAGCATAGAAGGTATTTAGCTCGTCTGGTAGGCTTGCGGCACTGGACAGCTCGAGGCTAGGATTCTCTTTGTAATCCGTGATAGTTTGCAAGCCCTGACACATCCAATGAGTGTCAGAGCCGGTGTAGTAGGATTCGATCTTGGTCCTGTATTGACTCTTTGCCTGTTTGATGGTTCATCGGAAGGTATAGTGGGATTTCTTATAAGCCTCCAGATTAGTGTCCCACTCCTTGAAAGATGCAGCTCTAGCCTTTAGCTCAGTGCGGATGTTGCCTGTAATCCATGGCTTCTGGTTGGGGTATGTATGTACGGTCACTGTGGGGACGACGTCATCTATGCACTTATTGATGAAGCCTGTGACTGATGTTGTAAACTCCTCAATTCCATCGGATGAATCCCGGAACATATTCCAGTCTGTACTAGCGAAACAGTCCTGTAGCTTAGCATTCGCTTCATCGGACCACTTCCGTATTGAATACGTCACTGGTACTTCCTGGTTGAGTTTTTGCTTTTAAGCAGGAATCAGGAGGATTGAGTTAAGTCAGATAGGCGAAATGGAAGGTGATGGAGAGCTTTGTATGCATCTCTATGTGTGGAGTAAAGGTGATATAGAGTTTATTCACCTCTAGTTGCACAGGTGACATACTTCACACATACAAAACATATCCTAATACTCAATTTAAACAGGGAAGTTGGAATATGTGGGAGAGAGAGAAGTGTGATGTAAGTTTGAAAAGGTTTCAAAAGGTTTTGTGAGGCACAGCATATTTGTCACACCGTTGTGAAACCTGTGTTAAAGAGAGCACATGTAGACACTGCTGTATCCCCATCACATATACAAGGTAGTGACAGCTAACATGATGCACTACATAAGATCCTCTATAAGACTGACGGAGGTCGGTGACAGGTGTAGCAGATGACACTGTTACACAGATGCATTTGTTTATGAATGCTGGCATCCCTGCTGACTGAAATACAGTACCAGTCAAAAGTGTGGACACCTACTCATTCAAGGGTTTTTCTTTATTTGTACAACGTTCTACATTGTAAAACTATGAAATAACACATATGGAATCAGGTAGCAAGAAAAAAGTGTTAAACAAATCAAAATATATTTAATATTCTTCAAAGTAGCCACCCTTTGCCTTGATGACAGCTTTGCACACTCTTGGCATTCTCTCAACCAGCTTCACCTGAAATGCTTTTCCAACAATCTTGAAGGAGTTCCCACATATGCTGAGCACTTGATGGCTGCTTTTCCTTCACTCTGCAGTCCAACTCATCCCAAACAATTTGACCATGAAGGCCTGATTCACACAGTCTCCTCTGAACAGTTGATGTTGAGATGTCTCTCTTACTTTAACTCTGTGAAGCATTTATTTGGGCTGCAATTTCTGAGGCTGGTAAACTCTAATTAATGTATCCTCTGCAGTAGAGGTAACTCTGGGTCTTCCTTTCCTGTGGTGGTCATCATGAGAGCCAGTTTCATCATAGCGCTTGATGGTTTTTGCGACAGGCACTTGAAGAAACGTTCAAAGTTCTGATTGACTGTCCTTCATGTCTTAAAGTAATAAAGGACTGTCGTTTCTCTTTGCTTATTTGAGCTGTTCTTGCCATAAAATGGACTTGGTATTTTACCAAACAGGGCTATCTTCTGTATACCACCCCTACCTTGTCACAACACAACTGATTGGCTCAAATGCATTAGGAAGGAAAGAAATTCCATGAATTAACTTTGAACAAGGCACACCTGTTAATTGAAATGCATTCCAGGTGACTACCTCATGAAGCTGGTTGAGAGAATGCCAAGAGTGTGCAAAGCTGTGCAAAGTTGAATAATCTCAAATATAAGATATATTTTGATTTGTTTAGCACTTTGTCTTCACTATTATTCTACAATGCAATTTTTTTTTTTTTAAATACCTGGATGAGTATGTGTGTCCAAACGTTTGATTGCTTTCACTTATTGTTTTCAGTATGACTGATAACTGCTTAAAGATACATTGCCTACCCACATAACATAAAATGTTTTTAAAATTATGTTTGCGACTAGTCTCTCGACACTTGTCTCCTGTAATCTTAGCTCTAGGATGTATGTTCCACTTTTGTTAAGACACTCTACCTTTAAGATATGCTCTTTTATCCTCTCCTGTGCCATCTGCCTCTGAAGTTTCACCCATACCCGCTGAGGAGCCAGGAGCATTGGATGGCAGTGTTTTTAGGGCACGCTGACTCCATGGACAGCCTTGGGGGAACCAGAGAAAGTAGGTGCTAACTCTGGACTGCTGATGAGGAGGGGGGATTGGCAGTGAACTGGGTTGGGGCTCATGGGAAATCTGGCGTGCAAACTAATTATGTTGTGCTGCCAAACTGCCTGTGATTACTAAATTGGGAGGGGGCATGGGTAAAATAAAGTGGTTCAAATTAGGGTTATTTTATAAGAACACCCCATTTTATACTAAAATAATTGTTTCTGTGAAGATGCGTTGATATGTCTTTTCAGTTTTAACTACAACATTTGTGGATTTCCAATGTTCAAAGATAAACCCAACATTTGTGAAGCGATTCTCTAATCTAAGCCACATGACACATCTCCTAAAATGTCCATCCTCAGGTCACAAACTATCTATCTGCTCCTCTAAATCAGGAATATATGACAGCTTATAGCTGGTGGTACAAACAGCCCCTGAAGGTAAGCAACCCATTAGAGGTAGAATACCAGTCCACTTTCTCAATAACGGAGCACAATAAAATTTAAAACAAAAATCAGCATCAGACCTGAATTAAATACATATACCGGAGTATTTTTGTATTCAAATTAATTATATTTGAAGTATTTTAAGTTATAAAGTAAGTATTTTGTTAAATAAGGAATTAAGTATTTGATTATTGAAGATATTTACTCTGCTATATTTCAAATATTTTGTTTAATTGTGTATACTGTCAGTTTGGAAAGCTATTCCTGTTTTTAAACCAATTTGAAGACATGGTTATAACAGTTAATAACGTAGAAGCATTTCTTCTGAATCAATATTTAATGCAATTTTTTTTTTATACCTAAGTCATATAATATAACTACATTTGTGGCTTTTTAAGAACATGCAATACACTGTAGAGAAACAGTGTTATGATTTGTCTGATTGCATACTGTATCAAATAGTTTATATGAAAATACATTATAGGTTGTACACTGTATACATAAATAATGTGGTTAAACAACTTTTTTTCCAAATTATTATTTGGATGTAATTGAAGCAGCCGCATATGATATGCAGTCAAACCTGGAACAAAAGACAATCTATGTGGGGGTAGATGCTGCTTCTCCATTTAGCCCAAATGTTTTGTTGTTAATAGACATGTGTAATGTTGCAAGAAATGGTAGCAGGGATGATTATAATGTGAGTTAAATCTTAGGTCCTCGCCATTATTTGTATGACATTATGTTTCAATAGATGCAAATGTGTTTAGCAGATGTCTCCATAATTTGTGACTTACATAACTTATATTTTAGCACATAATCCATTTACTTAGTGATACACGTCACTGGTTCAAGTGTACCACGGCAGAGTCTGACAGCATCCCACCTAAGAACAACCTCAGCTCTTTCTCTCTAGACTTAATCCCAGCATCTCAAGGGTTAAAATTATGGATCTGATTTCATAAAGGAAATGGAGGCACTGTCATGGATCTAATCGTGATGGAAAGGATGCAGGTAACATCGGTCATTGACATGGAGCAACATGATATCAGTCATGGAATAGATTACTGGCTGTGAGGTATACATAGACCCACTCTTCCACAGACCTCATCCTTCAAAGGGGCAGACTGGTTGTGGTTAGGGAACTGAACTTGGGACTAGAGGGCTGCAGGTTCAATCTCTCCAGTGAGACACTGAGCAAGGTACTTAACCCGAGCTGCTTCAATGAACATCCCGCTTAATAAATAGATGGCAGGTAAAATGTCACCACTGCATGCTAAAGTAGTAATGCTCTGGCAACATACAAAGACAGTGACTGTAAACTACAGCAGCAGGTTCATATTGCAGTATGCTATAACTGAGCATCTAGTTACAGTATGTCACATTGAAAGAGTCACTTTGATTGTGTAGAATACTGTTCATAGCAAGACTTGTAACATAAGTCAAAGTAGACCAAATTATGTAAACAGTCTACTTGCTGGATGCATGATCAGAGCTCCTAGATAGGGGCCGCCCTCTCTTCGGCACCTCAGCTCTCCAGTTTCTGTCCCGGGTTCTCAGAGCAAGGAGAAAAAAATCAATAAACCAACAAGACAGTGAGTCTCAATGGATTTCACTACAGATTAGGTACTGCGTGGAAAAAAGCGGTGGAGAATGCAATGGCGAGATTGCATTATGACATTATTATCAAAATCCACATTGATTATTGAAGTGTAAAAATAAGAGTAATCCTACAAGTAGTAGGAATCTAAATCCAACAGCTCACTGTTCATCCAGCAATGATAGCCAATGACATGACATTAAGCAATGAGACAGGGGCCACTGGTTTAAGTGATCTGGAAGGCGGTATGATGCCCTCCCTGTCAGGATCTATCAGTCCTGCTGAAATTAAGAGCAAGTCTGTAAATTGGTCTTAATGTTGTGTTTCATCCTGAATCTCCTCAACACATTGACTGGAGGTTGGTGTCCTTCATCCCGCTCCTTTCATTCTGTGCAGACGGCTGATCTCTGCTCTCTGAGGGGAGGGAGCCAGTGGGCCAGGGACCAGGCAGCACCCACAACCTCTCATGGCTCACATCGTACTGCTGGCAGGGAGCACAATAGACAGAAACTAACACTGGGGTTCCCCTTAATGTTCTCTCTCTGCATAAAAACTAGTCCAACAATGCTCAATTTAGAACGGCAGGACATTTTATACTACCTCCATTTTTAAGTAGAATTTATCACCTCACAAAGAGTTCATGTGCTGTTTCTCTAGACCTACAGTATATGGGTGGCCTAAGTCTCTAGTCCATAAATGGGACAGACTTGAAAGGCCCTAAAAACCACCCTCTCTGCCCCTCTCCCAGTCTGTTGGAAAGTAATCTGCTTACATCATTAGGCTAAGCTTGCTGAAACTAATTACCAGATGTTGTGTTCCTTTTTCTCTCCTCTTTTTTGTCTGTGTGTTAAAATACCCGCCATAATTTTCTCTCACTAGCGCCCCCTCCTTCTGTGGCACCTTCACACAATAAAGCCATTTGCAAATAACAACAATTGAAAAAAGAAAGCTCCCTGCCGCTATTCAGAAGACCTATCTTGTGCTGTTCACCTCCCTACTCTTTCAAAATATGCAGTCATGTAGGGGCTAATAACCTGAACTGAGAAAAAGAAAATACCTGAAAAAAATGAAAGCAGAATGAACCGAGGCAATTGAGGTCGTCCAGTCGCATTTGCACAATTTTTGAGAGTTTAGCTTATCACATTATTACCCATTTAGAGATAAAGAAGTGTCCCAGTGCTTATTATGGCACTGTAGCATGCTGAGTGTGCAAACACATATTTCAATCCTCCTCCTTTATAATTCTGAGTGCTGGTGTGCCACAGCACATATAGAAGAGTTAAACAAACTCAACCATATCCTGGCCATAAAGATTTATGTCTCTCAAAAGACTGGATTTGTGATGCGTGTTTATGTCAAAGGATGTTAATTTCCACAGTTGTCATTTCCTGATTGTGATAGGCAGTAAAGTGCAGTACATTTTCATATGAGCTGAACGGTGCCGTGTGACTCATGCTCAGTTCCGTTGATTATTAGTTTGACCACTTTCCCTCAGCAAAGGACATAGATTTCTTTGTTTTGCGAAGCACAGCAAGAAAGCAAGACACCATTGTACCACAGCCACCACCACTACTACTATTAATAATGTACATGAACCATTATTCTAATAAGCATACTAACACAAATAATATTAATAATAATATTTTGAACATCCACCCTATTTATCTCTTACCTTTATGGTATTTTCTCTAGTCTAAACTATTATTACATTTTACAGAACATTTCTATTTGGAGTTTTCACATGTAGCTATTATAAGACACTTTTGCGATGGATTCAGATATTAAACACTGCTACATATGACCACAATCACACTCACACTTTAGTAGTAGTAATTAAATTGCATGCCTTTCCACATAATGTCCCAGTGCTTTCTTTACAGGAGTAATGATGATGGTGAGCTGCAAAAACAGCATTCTTAAAAATAAAACATATGATTGAAGAATGTATTTATTTTACTTTTAAAGTAACTCCATACAACTAAACAGAAACGCTGTTTGTCCTACTCTGACCTTATTTAATAATAAGGGGACCTCAATAAATAAAATAATGAAAACATAGACATATGCTTTTAAAAACCACTAGCTTGTGTATATCCCTCTTATCAACAGCCTGGCAGTGATTGTGATTCATAGCAGTCATTTAAGTGATAACGCACTCATTCACTACACTACCTCCTGGTTATCTGTGTGGCAGAGTTGGTGCCGACGCTAGCCACCGAACAGGAGGCAGAAATTCAAGATGGTGTTGATTGATAAATTGACAGGTTAATTTTCATGTGGATAATGAGAGTAAGAGCCAGAAAGACAGTAGAGAAAGTATCTGGCCCTTTGCTCTACCTTGCATGCAGTGCCATCTATCTATTGCTGCCAGTACCACAAGCAGAAACAGGTATACACTATGTCAAGCACTGGTCAATTGTTTTCATTACCTAGGCTACACATTTTCTCTGCCATTTCCTATTATCATCACATCACTCTATTCCTTTTGGGTAAAAAATTTATATATATAAAAAAAAAATTTATCAGTGGGTATTAAGCTGCTATGTTACTTGTGTCTGCTGTACCAAGTTATATCGCAATCAATTGTAAAACCATTTAGGACAAAATGCATGAGAGTATATGGTCCACTGAATTGGATCCTTATTGCATGCTTGGGAAGTCAATGAAATTAGAATAAGGAAACCTTCTGCTAAAATAAAATTCACAATGAGAATGTGCACATGGCCATACAAAAACAGACAATATGCTATACAAAACTAATAGTTTTAGCTATAAATTGTATTATTTATGAAGTTTGTAATAAACTCTATCCATGTAGACTGTAAAAGCGAGAAAAGAAATCTGAGAAATTCACAACCTCCCGACAGATGCAAAAGTTTTGTATCTTTTAGTTTTCTTTTTTCCAAAACTCTATTCACATTATTTGAATCCTGTCTACATGCTTGTTTGTGTTATAGCAATAGGCTCTTTTTTATCACAGGTGTCATTTTTCATCTCACTTTTAGATTTTAATAGATACAGAATTCTCAGTAAACTAACGAAAGACTGCAGATGAGATTTCCATTGATCGATATGACAACATTATCTACAGTTATGATTGCTGTATTTGATTCAGGATAGTAATATCACTTTTTACTAGATGCAATTAGCACAATCTTACTTAGTGCTTTTACAAATTAGACAGAATTACAGCATAGACCTTAATTAGGGGACAAATTCTTGGAATGGAAGAAAGGGTTTTGCTAGGGATTAGAAAGGTTGCTAAATCTGACACACGTTTCTGCTGCTTGTCACTGCAATGTTCCGAGTCTGCAATCCCCTCTAATTAACTCTCCACTAACATTACTCTGTAGCTATATGAATCAGCATTCAACATCATGCTAATCAAATGTCATTCTTACAGTCCCGAAGCCAATGTCCTTCAATTATAACTTGTATCACAAATAATGCATGTTCGGGGTATCTGTATACTCCTTACCATTTAGGATGACGCAAAAGTATCAAAATGATTACGGGTTGATCTGTGTTCATATATTTGCTTGTTTTTCCTTAATAATGTCATAATTTATTATCTATAATGTATAAACCAACTTTTCACACATTTCTTTTAAAATATGGATGATACACAATTAATACTTGATTCATACATTTATTTTCAGAGATCTTTTTTACACTTATATCCTTGAATTTAAAATATGAATAGTAATGAAGTAAAAAAAAAATATCAACTGGAATACAAAGCTCAATCTACTTTGGTGCTTATGTGGTCATGGGCTATGAAAATCACTGCTTGAAAAGGTAAAGAAATCTGACCCAATTCAAGCACCTCTCTGGAGCTTGTTTGTTGTACAGCTCCAAGAGAACCTGAACCCTTTGGGTTTGTCTGAATTGAATTTGCTGGCTTGTGGTTTGCGTTGCCTAGCTATCTCCCAATAGTAAAACAGTTGGCAGGGAAACTACAATTTAAAACTCACAATTGTGAACTTGCTGGCTCTTTAGCTATGCTATAAATCTGTCAGCTTTCTAACAAAATATCATATCTCATCTTGTTTTTCTTTACTTCACTCTACATGCCAATTTTCTACTAAACAATATGTTTGTATGGTTAAGAGTAAGTTTGCAAGTATTAAATGAGAAGCAATATACTGTAATACATGTTTATAACTAGTTTGTTGTTAGTATTTTTCCATATTGATATGATACAAACAATTCAATGTGTTATTCAAGAAATTGTCTAGTATAAAGACTTTCATTTAGTCCTTTGTTTAATTTTCATTCCTTCCTACAAACTATCATCTTATACCCAAAGGGGAAATACAGGCATCTGAGCAATTTGGCATGATTACAAAGCGCAACTACCTGCTTAGTTTCTGTATTCACACAGACACCGGCCCTGTCTTGTAGGAACAGTGTGTGTTCATATGACAATGAAGTCTCCCCTGAGTGGGAGTCTCACTGGGTCGTCACAATAGGATGCATTCAAACTTTCTCTTCACAAAACTTTCCAATACATAGTGAATGCTTTGTTGTTTGTTGTAAACAAGGTGGCAATAAAATATATTTCCCTCTTTCCAAAAGTTTGAACCCCACAATATTTATATAAATTTATATAAATCAGCGATTCTCAACTGGTGGGTCGCGACTGGTGGTTTTTGATAGGTCGTGGGTGTCTGAGTAAATATATATATATATATATATTTGTTATAAAAAAATTATCCAGTCTGAACTTAATTAAACCAGGTAGAAAGTGTGTAAAAATGATAATGTACTTACATGTTTTTATAATTTAATCCCTGAACACTTTTTCTTAAATCACAGTATTTTCAATATAGAGCTATTAGCAGCACTATTTTGGTTGATTTTGTGGTCTCAAGCCAGTGAGGTGACTTTATTAACATTCTTCATCAAGAATATGGACAAAATGTAATTGACAATGAAAGAGTTGGCTGGGAATGTTGTTCCCTTGTCATTTAATTGCTACATTTAAACTATCAATATACCATTCCTTTTTTTCCCAAGATTGTATTTTCAAGATGCGACTGAGACAACCTAGTTCAATTTGTGTCCCGAGGCAAAACTAGTTGAGAAACACTGATATAAATCATTGGCACTAGCTAACCTTCACTAGGTGGCAAACTCAGATGGGGCTGAAGTGGGAGAAATCATTGACCCTTCACTTTGACTGACAGCTACAAAACTGTGCCATACATGCTGAGTGTCAACGCTTTGATGTCAAGACACCACTAGCAAGCTGATGACCCACTTCATCTTAATGTAGCCATGACTTAAACTTCTCCAATCGGTCAAGTTCCAATCAAGAGCTGTAAAATTATGGCATGCTAAACAGATTATTCATCAGCTTTTAGTAATGAAATAGCTTGTTGAAACTCTGTATTCGTACAACCCAATTAAATCAAGAGTTCACAAAAACAAAAGAAAGAAGTTGAATGTGATGTCTAACTTTTGTAGGTTGCTACTTTGTTCACAGCAACAAATGTTCAGCGCTCAAAGTGGAAATATCTTGTTTCTGCTGTTTACTTTGTTCCTTTGATGCATTTTCCTTCTCAACAATACATATTCATCTCACTATACTAACACTAAATACATAATCAGATAAAGGACACTGACACTTTTTGACATTTTTTTATCGTCTACCTTAATATTGAAAATATCTAAGTGAAATGAGAATGACTGCCGTGAAAAGAGGGATGAGAGGGATGGTTTGAGGTGCCGCTATATTGGTGTCAATGCTGTTGTTCACCAAGAACAGCCTGATAACACCTAGGGGTGCCTCACCCCTCCCATTCACTTCAGCTGTACCCTGAGGTCTGACAAACAGACAGCAGAACAACGAAGGCTATTGATGATGATGCTGTGGTAAAGGAAGGGTGCAGAGGACACATCTTTGGGAATTCATCCCATCCTGGCCTCCAAAGCACCCAACAGCTTGATCCTGTGTCACTCTAAGGGCATGGCTTGGCTCTCCATTGATTTGCCTTTGAAATCTAAATGCTTAATTTTGACAAATAAAAAGGGTTCAACTACACGATGGGTTGAAGAATATGGACAAAGGGAGGGGCCTGTTTAGAGAGTCAGGCTGTAAAATGAAGTTTAAAAAAATCAAGAGGGAATAATGAAATTAGGGATGGGGGGGCGAGAGAGAAAGAGAAAGCGAGGGCTGGAGAACTTGAAGCATTGACCCCTATCGTCCATGGTGAAAAGCAGGAGATTAGAAAGTGTTTCATGCCAATTTCCATGGAGATTTCTGTAATTTCAAAAAAATTACTTCTTCCCACTTTGATTTGTCCGTCCTGCCTGGCCCCCCACTAGTGTGGTCAGGGTGGTCTGCCACATCATGCGGCTGCTCTCGTGGGCCCCGAGATGGCCCCTTGCTGGGCCCAGGCGTCGTGAGATTACTGAAGCAGCGCTGACGTCTCTATCAGCTAGCGCCACCACCATGCCCTCTCCCAACACCCCCAGTATAGTCCCCACCTCTCCCACCACCTACCCTCACCACAAACTCTCACAGATCTGTCAGATGATGGCTTCATTGGTTCACGTTGCTCCCTTCAAACTCCCACCAGTCTTTTTGCACTCCCCCCGATCCCATCATTTATTCCCTCCCAGAACCCCCCACACCACCAGAATAATCTCCTCCCCCCTTTTCATTGCAGAATGTTTCACCTTTTGCTATCCCTCTGCCTCCTCTCTCTCTGCCTCAGCCTGGTTTGTGCTTCTGCCTGCCACATCAAAGGAGAACCAGGGGTCATGGAGCCACAGGCATGGAATATAAATGCAGCCAACTGCGTGGCAGTATGGGGAATCAATCCTCTAAAGATAGCTCCATCCACTTCCTGAACCCATCATCATCCTCTATCACATACTGTATCATATAGAAATACTTTGTGATACCATACTCTACATGGGTTATTGTGCATGAGATTATGTATTATTGGGAAATGTTTGTTGTCCATACATCTAGGTCAGAAGTCGCCCTGTTTTGTAAGAACAATTTGTTTGTATTAATCTGCATAGTTGGTGTATATATTTGGTATGTATTGTAAAATATTTGAGTGAATTATTGAGAAACATGCACATTTGTTGACTGATGATACCAACACTGTACTTGCAATTCTCAAACAAAGACATTCTGTCAATGTTTTCTTCTCAAAGGGTAGTTTTTTTTTATTTAAATAGGCAAGTCAGTTAAGAACAAATTCTTATTTTCAATGATGGCCTAGGAACAGTGGGTTAACTGCCTTGTTCAGGGGAAGAACGACAGATTTTTACCTTGTCAACTCAGGGATTTGACCTTGCAACCTTCCGGTTACAAGTCCAACGCTCTAACCACTAGGCTACCTGCCGCCCCGTAGTAAAGATAGAACAGTATAAAACATGTAAGTATAGATGTATATGAGAATTGCGATGTAAAAAAAGTGTTAGCATTGAGAAAGGAATGTTATAAGCAAAAGTGACAACTTCTCTATTCATCAAACACAAGCTTGAATCTCACTTGGGGGTGGGGGCATGTCTTTGTGTTGATTCTGGAATCCTATGAAAAATGTCAGACAGTTTATTGAGCAAAACACTGCAGCAGAAATGTGTAAACAGCCTTGGTTGGAGGCCTTCTACTGAAGACTGATGCCAACAGAGAGTGCTCATGCTTCCCGCTGTATGTCACTATCATGCTCCACTTAGATTTTAAACTACCCAGGAAATATGCTTGTATCGTTTATCAGTCAGATTGTCTCCTTGGTGATCGATAACATCCTGGGTATGATTTACTCCAAGAGAAATGGCTATGCAGCATTCCATGTAACAACCATATTGTACTGACGATACCAAAGCTGGGTAAAAACAACTCTTGTGATTGGTGAATCTGTATTCACTGCTCAGTGAAGAATGATACATTCCATGACAAAAATATGGCTTTCACCAGTTGCCAGGCGTTCTTGTTTAGGGCAGAATGTGATGGCTCCACGTGGGGACCATTGGCTCCAGTTGCTTAGCGTAAGCATCAGATGAACGCACTGCCGGAAGATGTCAATGTCTCCATTAATGCCAGGCCTGCCACACAGGCAGTGCTTGAATGACACAGGGTTTTGTGGAGAGTGACGGGGGGTTGTAAATGTTAACTCTCGCTGGCTGGTTGTCCCAGCCTGGCGGCCACATAGCCTGGCAACACCTGTGAGTACAAGGCCTACAAGACATAATTCTTAGTGAACATGGACAGCTGTTGTCGTTTAACCACAAAGCACCACAGTGGTCATACAGAAGTATGATTTTAAAAAGGTAATATGAAAAAAGATAACTGGAATTAGTGTGGGTATGTGGGGGTCTTGGTCATTGGTATTTTGATTAACGTGCATAGTTGATTAAATAAATTGAATTAAATTATTATTCTGATATTATAAAAAATGATATCCAAACCAGAGACTTGGTTGAATTTGGCTAACATGTGCTAGCATTTTTTTGAAGCATGTTCCATGACCATGACATGAGTGATAAGAGAGGCATTAAATCTATGCCCACTTATCCCGTTGTGCCACCCTTGCTCTGAAAATATGATCCTTTGGTGTGCCTATCCCAAAAAGATTTTCCAAGGTCCTCAAAAAAACCAATATGAAAGCTGTGTATTCAGCACAAACGTAATGCACTTAAAGGATCCCACAAGTGCACACTTCCAGCAGCACAATGAGCAGGATATGGGTTTTTCCACACTTTGACAAAGTGGACAGGAGTTTTTCCAGTCAGAAATGGAGCCCTGATGTCTAGAGATGAGATGTATTTTTAAAGTGCAGTAGAGACATTTTTTTAATTATATCACAGGTGAACTGATGACCCATTTACCTTGGAAAAATGCAAACACCAAGGACTGCCGAAGACCAAGTCAAAATAAAGCCACATCAACTGTTCGAGTGGCACTGCATGTTGGAGTATTATGCCAAATTCAAATGACACAAAGCGCACCGGAGCACTCCAAACATGCAAAGTGTGGTTATTGTAGAAATCTTGATCTAAGGAAGGCCAGAGCTAATGTTGATTTCCAAGAGCAAGATGTAACAATAGTGGGCTAATGCAAAATCAAATCCTTGCCTTTCACATTCAGGTAAGTGAAATGCAGTCAAACAGCCGAAACATGAGATTAGTATTATCTGGAAACTGAAAAAGCATAAAAAATCTTGAATCTTCAGAATGCTCAAGCAGCAACAGGAATTGTGGGAATGTTTTCATGCTCTCTAACCTGCCTTGAGCTCAATAAGACTAGCCGTCTACTGTACTCACTGGTCTGTTGTGTTCTAGGCTGGAGGGCTGAACAGAGTAGTGTACTCTTCCCCCTAATGTCCTGTCCATTGATCTTTCCCGTAAGTACAGCTCCCTACAGAAACCCACACAATCTGGGCAGAGGAGTGCTCCAGGGCACCCCTCACTTCAAAGGTGCATATTTACTCTTAGAAATTTAGAGAAAGTGCAGCTGTGGAAGCATCCTGCAACCTCAATCAATGATGGGGCTGGTCCTCCTGACCCCCCCTGCTGGCTAATAAAGTGCTTATTTGGCTTGGTGGTTTCACTGCAAGCCTTTTGGGGTTGTCTCAAACTAGCACTTACAGTATGTTATAGTATGTTTGTTTCCACTGCCTCTTCTCATAAATATAATTTAAGGTAATAATTATCTGTCGTTTCGAACACAGTAATTTAGAGGGGGTTGGTGGGACAGATTATTATTCCACATTAATCCTATTGTAATTAACACTTCATAATTTGTGTAGTAATACAATAACAAACAACTATTGCAATATTAATTGTATTTCTTGCCAATTGGTAAAAGGAGTCACTGTCTAATTAGAATAAAGATTTGACTAAGACATTATATAAATTGAAATGTTGGTGAAACCGGTTTTCATGAGTTTTATCTTTCTTATCTAAATAAAAAGATAAGTAGATCATTACAATGACTTTAATTAGATGTTTTAAGGATCTACATATATGTATTATGTTAACTTAGGAGATCTCGTTCTTAGTTTTCAATAAAAGTTTCATGCTGTGATGCAGATTATCATAATTGTCTTTCCCACTCTGCTAAAACAAATGTGTATTAAGACAGTGGCTAGAATGGGCCTTCCGCCACTGCAAAAATGAGACAATCAGAATCTTTTGTAATTATGTGCAACAATATTCTAATTACTGATGATTTAAGCTCCTCCATGATGATTCCTCTCCCCCTTCCTACAATTAGAAAAAGATATATGTCAGCTGTGTTTTTGTCGATCATTTCACTTAAATGTAAGTCACAAAAGTGACACAGTTGGAGATTTATTTTAAAACAATGAGAATATAATTCTCCTCCATGAGAATTACATGTGTCTTCTTCTCACCACGTAAGGTTCAAGTGATAGAAGAGGTCTGCACAGATTTCCATACCGGCACACTCAAAAGGGGATACAACTTGTCACATGTTATCTTGCTGTAGTTTGACAATGAAGTATTAAAGGTGTTATTTCTCTTTAAAAAATAATACTAATAACTAGGGGAAAGTTACTTGGGCTCCTGAGTGGTGCAGCGGTTAAAGGCATTGTAAATAAGAATTTGTTCTTAACTGACTTGCCTAGTTAAATGAAGGTTAAATTTAAAAACAACTTTGCAAGAACTTGGCAAAATAAACATGCACTACATTAATTAAGCAGCATACATATTTAGGCCTGCTAACACATACATATACAGTATGTATTTCACAAGGTGAGGGCTGGGCCAGTATGACCTAAATTAAGACACATTTTTGGAGAGAACTGCTTAGAAATGTCCTTCACTAATACTCATCACGTGAGCAGATCTCTGTTGGTGGCCACCTGTCAACCCAGGCCAGCTCCTTCTCCACTTGACTGCACTCTGCGTGGCTGCCACAACTGTGACTGAACAGCACCGACTACCCTCCCAATCATTAATCCTGACTGCCTTCTTAGACTTCTCCTCCCTCTTAAAGAGCACCTCTCTTTTACACCTGCTTTCTTTCTCTCGCTCTCTACGCTCTGCTAACATGTTGACAGCCGTTAAGAGGGAGGGGTGTGGTAATCATCTTTATCTCCGTCCCCTCAGCATGCTGGCAGACACTTGCCATTGAGTGTCTGTCAGGCAGAAAGGGTGTGGGATGTGGGCTCAGGCTGCACAGGTGACAGGTCACGGTCATTTTGCACCAAAAGCCACTGAAGCTAAAACCTTAAGTGGCATTTGAGCCACCTGCACTGTCAGTTCTAACACTCACAACACTAACAAGGAGACCACCAGTACAGAGGCAAACTTCATTATTCCTCCCTGGAGGATTTCACTAACACAACAACTACCGGAGTCTCCCTGTCAAGATCCACGCTGATGCATGCAACTGATATTGAATTTGATGGTAAAGAGAATTGTAGCCCCCAAACTGTTTAAATGCTAATGCACCCTGTCCCTGACTACGCCTTATGTGTCTTAGTCTTCACTACAATGGTGACGAAGTGTCCACCAAAAGCCTTGGGACAGAACAGAGAATTAGACTCTCCCCCTGAATACTGTTTAGTCTAAAGAAGATGTTGCATTGGTGAACAGGCCAGACCAAGGCCATTACAATACCTTCCAAGATGTCACTATCCAGGGTGTTCAAATGTTAATTATGTTCAGCAATTTCCAAAGTGAAGTTAAAAGAGACTTGGACAATACCATCATATCAGATAAAGGATCTTCACTGAAAGACTAGCAGTCAGTTTTCATGTAATGTATCCTTGCCTGCTTATACTGACAGTCTCCATAGCTGATGGATTACTAATTATGAGAAAGAGAACTGGATGACAGCCCCATTGATTGCCCACTTAAGAACATGTTAGGATAGATAGCAGCCCACACGGCATAAACCACATATCTACATCCATCCATTTTTTTTAAGATATGACAGCTGTTACAGGGGTGGGTTTCATTGAGAGTCCTTCAAGCAGTAAGTCTCAAGGCCTTCGGGAAACTCTAGCAGTAGTTGATGGGCGTTGATTAAACTGTTATACGGCACAATTGGAACCACTCTGTCCTCGTTCTCTCTGTTGCGGCAGTGACGGATGTGCTGTTGAATAGGTATTGGATTTGGTTAAAACACAGAACAGTGAAAGATTTACAGCCACTGGTCAGTGAGGTTTACAGAGGTCTTGCAATGCTCCACTGCTTTGTTTTGTGCTGCACTCTGTGTAATGTTAATGCCCAGAAAAAGCACTGAGGAGGTAATATGCTCTGAAAACCCCAGGCAAAGACTGAATTTGAAGTTTAAAAAAAATATATTTAAAAAAGCAATTTATTTGAATGACATTTGGACTTTTTTGTTTTGATTCAATGCTATAAATTGACATTCTTCTGCCAGTAGTTTTTTTTTACTTAAATGAGCTATGCTAAACACCAAAAGGGTACCTTTGATAAGTATTTCACGGCAGAAACTCTTAAACCTTTGTTATTTTCTTGTGGCGGTAATGGAAAAGAAAGCCAAAAAAGAGAAAGAATGAATCATGTGCAGCTTCCAGGAGGAGGCCGGGTGGGAAAAGGAGGAGTTAGAATTACACAGAACTATTTGTCAAAGAAAAAGGTCATTTCACTGGGATACTTTCTGAAAGTTGTGCACCAGGATAGTTGACCATTTATTGCTCTTTTTCATGACAATTATTCTGCATTAATTCAAGTTCCTGCTTGGTTCAACAACCCAAGCCCTTTTAGTTCACGCTGTGTTATTTGGCAACATAACTAATTACCAATCAAACTCTCAAGTTGCACCAAGAGGTTATCTCCCTAAACAAAACTATATATGAAAAATAAGTCTTACTTGTGGGGATGTGAATTGGATCCTGCTCAATATGTTACAGGCTCTCGTAACCTGGAACCATGATCTTTTGAGGGAAGCCCTCAAGTTCACAGCAACAAATGCCCTCAATCACTCAGGGAGATGCAGACTCTCTCTGCTGGCCAATTACTGTTTTTTAAAAGCCTGGGGCGGCCAGGAAACTTTGACTCTTGGAAATGAAGTCCAATCTTAGAAAGAAACATAGCTGCTATTAAAATCTTTATCATTCTGTAAATCACAAGTGATTTGTTTTACCCCATGGCTTGTTCAGATACATCCTTGCTTCTGTTGCAGAGGTTAAGAGGTTACTGCAATTGAGGAAAGCAAGATTATTTTTACAACTGGGCCTAGAAGAAAAGGAAATTATTTTATTTTTTTTCTCTTTTGGGGCACTCTGAACAGCCAAAGATCTCCTCTGTGTCATAATTGCCTGAAGTGAGTGAGCAAAGGCCCTGGACTCCTGATGTTAGTGTGGGTCTTTCATGAGGGGTATGGAGTCAGAGCTTCTTTAAAAGATAAGTCTCTCTGGAGGATATTACTGTGTGTTGTTTATGTAATAAAAGCATTTTGAAAGAAGAGGATAAAAAGAAACGGTTTTATTTATTGTTCCTACGAATATGTTTCTACTACTGAGATGTTTAATCTGGACTATTGTTTTTTGTTTTACCTTGCAGTTATTCTCCCTGAATTACAGTTATACATATTGCATTTCTGAATACCAATAGTGTGTATATTGATTGATTTTGAAGATCATGAAATTAGCTTGCTTATTTAAACAAAGTGGATGCCAAAAGTGGCAGAGAGGATAATGTAATTATGAATAAAATCACTCCAATTAAACATCACCATGTTAACTTTTGGAGAGCACACACACTCAGCTCTCAACTCCACATAATGTAATTACACAATTTGGAGAGAAAAAAAGAAACAGAAAACGAGAACACTCAAATTGGGGTATGAACATTAACAGCAGATGGATTCTCAAAAATCTGTTCCGGCCTCTGGTGCTCCAGGTTAAGAATGGCACTCCTACTCCCAGCCCCACCACCACCCTACCTATTAAGAGCTGATAGGCCCTCTGGTACTAGACAAGGGTCTTGACTGAGGACACTTTGATAGACCTGCCTTTAATCACCAAAGTGTTCCTGGTGCCCAGCTGATGGACCGCATGGGTCTGAGGGAGGATGTCCCAACCATAAAGCAGACTACAGAGGTGACAGAACACAAAATAGGTGGATTGTTCCCAGGGCCGAGGGCCACCCTTATGTCCCTGAGTCACCCCATCCTTTTTATTATTCAGGGGTGAGTCAAACGGATACCCTACCAGCTATTCTGCCCTCCCCCATCTGCTCCCCTCTACTCTCCCAGCCTGGGCCCAGATGTGAACTGCTCCCACAGTCAGTTACCAGTATAATTGAAAGTGCTCTGTCATCACTTTCAGCCAAACACTGATGAATGTGAAGTTGAATGAGGTTTGGGTTTTAGTGATACGGGGGAAGTCTGGCTGAGATTTATCACTGGTGGCTTATGAGGCTACAAGAGGCTATTTAAGCAGAAACTCCATCTACCCCTCTGTGATCTGTTAATTATTACTCATTAAACCAGCACACCTTAAATCAGTCTAGTTTAACTTGAACCTGAACGTTACTGCAGTCGATATAATGCTTTACATGGGAAACTTAAATAAAAAATGGTTTGATTGTCAAGAGCTAACTACTGTAGACAAAATCTAATGTAGCACCATATGTTCTATAAATAATGAGTATGCAATAACTAATAGTCAACCCACTTGAATAAAGTAATGAGCAAAAGCATATACTCTATCAAGCCCACCTTAAAATTAAAAGATGACACTAGCTGTGTCAACTGCTCTCTGGAAGAATAGATTTACTGCGTAATCAACTCAAAGACAAGTGCCATCTCCATTTGACTATCGAATCAAATTTAATCATTCAAGTATTGTCAGATGTCCCAGCTAGCTATCTAGTAACCTATTACCATTATTGGCTACGTCAGTTAAGACGGTCATCATAAACAAGCCAGCCATAACCATGGATTTTAAAAAACAATCACAACATCACACTGATAAATTGTATTCAGAAACAATAGATATTGTATTCAATAACCTCATCTTCCATCTCTGTCATGTCTAATTGGCTAGCTTGATACTGAACTAAATAAAACATAGCAGTTAAAGCTATCTTTGCTGTAGCTTGTTAGTGGAGACAATGCTCCTCTCCAATGAGCTTGTAAGACTGCCAATAACAGATATTTCTGAGGGCTGAGCTAGCAGGCTTTTAGCCCTTTAAATCGACCTGAACTGTACTCAAAAGTTAATGGGAAACACACAAACTGTATAAACTCTGACAAGGTTTGAGACGTAATTTGAAAATAAGGTCTGTTATGTCTACAACTATCTGTATCTTTGAACATGTGCATTTCAGATAAACTGTAGTACATTTTAGGTATTTTTAGCAGTGTTCTCCTGAGAATCAGTTTAATTTGTAAATTATGAAAATCAATTGGGCTAATATTAACAATTTGTAATGTTTCAAACAACATGCTTTATGTAAATGCCATTCTAGTGAGCACATCATTATGTGTCTTACACACAGCTTCGATTGCAACATTTACAAGACCTTTGGAAAAACCTATGAAACCTGATTCAAACTCTGATTTGACATCCAAATGTAAAGCGTAGGAGGTGAGCAAGTTCTCATTGTCTCTCCCTTATTAGAGCACACCCCCAGCTGCCTGGGCTTTCAGGGCCTGGGTCCTGGCTCCCGTCCAGCACTGCTCTGATCTGGGCTTTTTTGTGATTTGAAGAGTATGGTGGTTTGCTGAGTTGCTGTCCTAAAGCCATGTTGGAATGCTAGAGCGGCGGTGGAGGTGCAGAGGAGGGAAGTGACCTCACTGTGTGATGTTTGAGAGGGAGTGGGCCAGGGGCTACACAGCGAGGTTGGCTACATTATAAATAAAGCAGAGTGTGGTTTCTTCACAGAGATAGGAAGTTGGGTAAAGGTGAATGCCAGCTCTCACAGCACAGTTGTAAAGGGTGCCCTCTATTGTAAGTAACTCTGTCTCAAGTCAGCCAAGATCCCATGGCCGAAATGTATTTTTGAAAGAATTGTGCCAAACTCAGAGTAAACAACCCCCAACTGTACAATATGCTTTCACAATATCTAAAAAAAAAATCACTAGTCTTTTTGTTCTTACTCTATGGTAACACTGCAAAATGGCAGATTGACAAATATTTTGACAGATACAAAAGTGCCTGACAAAAGCTTTTCCAAAGACGGTTAGACAACAACACTAAGCATCTCATCAGACAAAATGAGAGGTTAGGGATTTTCGTGGAAAGTAAAAAAAAATATTAAAAAAAACATCACTATTCTTGAACTACAAGAATCCACATTAAGATTTCATAAACTGTGTGAACATACACTAAAGAAAGTAAATGTAATATTTTGCAACAGGGAATAATATGTTTTACTTACCCACTGTTTCTGTGTGAATTGGACCCAGCATTTACCTTGCATATGAGATAACCTATTGGAATTTAGAATGTGTGCTGAAGAGTGCTCATGACTGACCTGCTTGGCTGGGCCTCTGCGTGTCTGGTCTCTCTCACGGTGTGCAGGATGGAACAAAGGACCAGGACACTGCATTCCACAGTCACAGCAGCCACAGGCACTAACACCTGACAGGAGACACAAAGACACACACACTTTAACAGGAAGCACAGTTTCCAGGGTAAACAGAGCTCACCTGGATACACCACACATAAGTGAAACTCAATCTGACTTGTTTTCAGACTGCTGTCTCTGTCTAGGTTGTCCCACTGGAACCAATAACAGACCAATATAATCCACTGGCAATTGGTTCTGCTCTGTCATTTATTTTGGCAACAGGAAGAGAAACAACTTAACACCAACAGAATTCAATAGCACCCAAGTGTTTTAACTTGCTTGGACCGTAAAGTTCTATCCCACACAGATTAAATTACACTGAAGGCAACCTTTTAATTTGGTTAAAATATTTCTCCTGCAGAAATTACTTAATAATTTTAAGTGTGGGTGAATCCCCCAAGAATAAATCAATAAATGGACTGTTGCCTATGGGAAAATCAGCAGAGTAAATTAATATTAACTTGCAGATGGTTGGGTATAGGGCATCAGTGTGGCTCCTAACTAACAATTGATTAACTTGTAAATTCCCATCGCCCAGCTGTTGTTCAGGCTGTTTACCATAAATAAGAGAGGGGGAGCAGTAGAGAAAGGATACAGATGCTTTGAGTGCAGAGGAAAGGCAATCTGTCATTCTTCTGAACTACCACTGATGGATTCTGCTTTGAATGGGTATTGGTTTTAGTTAAACATGACAGAGTGAGGGAAGACACGTCATTGGTAACAAAGCTTTAGAGGTCGGACAACGCCTCAGCAATCCCTTTTTTCCGCCAAGGCAACCTCTTGTGCATGTACCAGCTGCTAATTAAGGGAAGTAGTTGTTGGGGTAAATTTTTTGTTCCTTGTACTGTTTGCCAAACTTTGGCTAAATGTAAAATCAGACTTAACCTTCCATATCTCTCTGTAAGGTGACGTTTTAGTCAACTGAAGGTGGATTCTATAGAGCAGTCCCCTTAAAACCAAGGTCAGAGCTTTGCCCTGCAGACATACAGACGTTTAATCAGTCACCACTAGCCGGCATCCTCCCAGTACCCTGCCCTAAACCTTAGTCGCTGTTACTAGCTGGCTACGAGCTGTTACTCTACCCTGCACCTTAGAGACTGCTGCCCTATGTCCAGTGCATTCGGGAAAGTATTCAGACCCCTTGACTTTTTCCACATTTTGTTACGTTACAGCCTTATTCTAAAATTGATTAAATAAAAAATCATCATCAATCTGGACACAATTACCCATAATGACAAAGCAAAAACAGGTTTTTAGAAATATCACATTTACATAAGTATTCAGACCATTTACTCAGTGCTTTGTTGAAGCACCTTTGGTAGTGATTAGAGCCTTGAGTCATCTTGGGTATGACGCTACAACCTTGGCACACCTGTATTTAGAGAGTTTCTCCCATTCATCTCTGCAGATCCTCTCAAGCTATGCCAGGTTGGATGGGGAGCGTCACGGCACAGCTATTTTCAGGTCTCTCCAGAGATGTTAGATCGGGTTCAAGTCCGGGCTCTGGCTGGGCCACTCAAGGACATTCAGAGACCTGTCGCGAAGCCACTCCTGCGTTATCTTGGCTGTGTGATTAGGGTCGTTGTCCTCTTGAAAGGTGAACCTTCGCCCCAGTCTGTCATGACCACTCTGGAGCAGGTTTTCATCAAGGTTCTCTCTGTACTTTGCTCCGTTCATATTTCCCTCGATCCTGACTAAGGCCCAAGAGTTCAATCTTGGTTTCATCACACCAGAGAATCTTTAGGTGCCTTTTGGCAAACACCAAGCGGGCTGTCATGTGCCTTTTACTGAGGAGTGGCTTCCGTCTGGCCACTCTACCATAATAGCCTGATTGGTGGAGTGCAGAACCTTCTGAAAGGTTCTCCCATCTCCACAGAGGAACTCTGGAGCTCTGTCAGGGACCATCCGGTTCTTGGTCACCTCCTTGATCAAGGTTCCTTCTCCCCCGATTGCTCAGTTTGGCTGGGCGGCCAGCTCTAGGAAGAGTCTTGGTGGTTCCAAACTTCTTCCATTTAAGAATGCTGGAGACCACTGTTCTTGGGGACCTTCAACACTGCATAAATGTTTCGGCACCTTTCCCCAGATCTGTGCTTCGACAAAATCCTGTCTCAGAGCTCTACGGACAATTCCTGCGAGGTCATGGATTGGTTTTTGCTCTGACATGCACAGTCAACTGTGGGAGCTTATATAGACAGGTGTGTGCCTTTCCAAATCATGTCCAAGCAATTGAATTTACCATAGGTGGACATTTCAAGGATGATCAATGGAAACAGAATGCACCTGAGCTTAATTTCGAGTCTCATAGCAAAGGGTCTGAATATTTATGTAAATAAGGTATCTGTTTTTTTATTTGTATAAATTAGCAAAAATAATAATACATGTTTTTGCTTCATTATTATTGAGTATTGTGTGTAGACTGATGAAAAAATATATCTATTTAATCCATTTTAGAATTAAGGCTGTAACGTAGCAAAATGTTGAAAAAGGGAAGGGGTCTGAATACTTTCCGAATGCACTTTATGTTTTCATCCCCATCTTAACATAACGATCCGCTTGGACTGGCCAACCAAGAGGTTATGACTGAGCTGGCCCTTAACTTGGTAAGCTGCAGCTGTCTCCTGGGCACATGTGCATCCAACACGGTCTTTAAATGCTGATTTCTCACAGAAATGCACATGTAATTAGTACAACAAAAAGTGAAAAACGCAACTGAAACGAGTTTTGGCCAGCCTGATTTGAAAAAATCTAGACATCTGGGTTTAGTCAAACAGAAAGAAAACCTTCACATCAAAAATAAATTTGATGGCCTCAGTTACAGACAGTGATGTTGATGGACAGGAGGCTATGACTAGAAAGCCAGTCGCAGACCTGAGACATGGCGTGGTGAATGGTCCACTGCACTCTCATGGAACCTTGCCTCTCAGTGACTCCCAGCTCCTCAGGGTGAGGTGAGGTACATGTGGACCTTCCATCCAGTTCCAGCTGCAGGATCACATGTATTCAGTGTAAGGGGTGCCACCAGAGACCAGGGAGGAACCAACCAATCCAGAGCCCCTAACTAGGCTCCAGTTGATCTCTGGTCAGCCAAACACTTGGGTGAAATCATTGGGATTGTATAAAGAACACTTCTGCAGAACTCATCACTTGCTGCCAAATCTTGTTAATCTCTCATTCATGCACCTTAAAGGAAAACGCCACCCAAAAACGACTAATCTTTGTTGATATAGTCCCAAAATGTTTTGCATTTCAGCAATCAAGTTTTCAAGATACTGTATATAACTTTCAAAATACAGAAATACATGTGCTATTAGGTATTTTGCATCATATGATGCAAAACGCATCAGAGCGAAATGCATCAGAGCGACTGAATTTCTGTATTTTGAAAGTTATATACAGTATCTAGAAAACTTGATTGCTGACATGCAAAAAATGTTGGACTATATCAACAATGGACTTTTTGAGTGGAATTTTCCTTTAAGGACTACTTGATTTCAATACTTTCAATACTTGATTTCAGTACATGGAGTTATTGTGGAAATTATTTTAGCACCATTCTCAGTCTGTATGTATAACAAATGTACATCTTTAAAATTAACCCCAGTGGCATCTATACTTGAGTATATTTTAAGTATAAAAAAAAGAATAATATAACAATTTAATCATAATTTCCAGTCTACAGTATAGCAGGATGTGGGATCAACATCTTTAAAGCTCGCTGTCGTGCTGCAGTGAGAGGACTCTAGAGTGAGCCCATGTAGCCAGACTTCTCACAGACATGACCACTGGCTGAAGCCAACTGTCTGAACCCGGCAGGAGAAGACAGGACTCCCCACATGAAAAAAAAACAAGTGGAAGGTTTTCAGCAGGCAGCCTTCAGACAGGGAGGCTCTGGAGGAAACACCAGAAAGCCATTAACTAACCACAGTATTATCGTGATCCATTTGCTGGAATGAGCTACAGACAGCTAATGAACTAGCTTTAATGCTTTTCTTTATCCCCCAGATGAAATGCACCAGAGAGCTCTTGCTTGCACAAAACAGTGTGACAGTTCATGCCTAAATTCCTAAATCAAGGGAAAAGGTTATTCTCTGTCTCACTGGGATTCCACACTCCATCCCTTCTATATCGAAGACCCTCCTCTACCCATTTAAACCAAACAAGTCTCTTTTCTCTACACTCTTAATTAAGAGAGGCTATATGGCTTTTTGTCTTGGTTATGCTTCCAGTGTTAGTGTGTCTAGTGTGAAAACAGATCTGATGGACTAGTGCCCTCAGTTCTCCCTGATCAGGCTCTAGCAGGTATCCTCCATGATTGACAGCCTACAGGTCAGCAGCCCATCTCTCAGACTGTTAGAGGGTGGGCGTTAAAGAGATTTGGAATGCCTGGGACCCTGATTGCTTTATTGCTCGCCTGTCAGAACCATTGCACAGCTCTGTAATATTAGGGCTTGCCATCTCTCACCGTCTGGAAGGCGTCAAATCTCAGCTCTGCATAAAGAACCACTGCCACACTATTCAAAATCCTCTTTCTGTTTGTCTCAAAGAAAAAAGGCACAGATTTTTCAACACAATTGCTTGTGTTGGTTTGTCAGATTGTGTCACCAAAGTGTCTCCTGGGAATGGGTTTGATGGCACTGTGCAATATCAAACTGAGACGAAAGATTCTGTTTTGTTATTATCACAGACATATCCCATTTGCATTTTCCAAAACGACAAACTGAACGGGTCCATGACTTACCTGATATAATCATGTTGAATGTTGATTACCTCAAATCTAAAAGAGATCAGAATTAGTTGAGATGCAATTTGCTTGCTGTTTGTTTTCAGTATACTATTTACATTAATCCATGAACTGTCAATAATACAATCATTTTCCTTTCATGCAATATCTACAATGACTATTACAGCTTCAACATTGTCCTGTGTAATAGTCATGTTGCCATCCAATGCCCAATCCCATATAACTTAAAGGAAGACAATTTACGTGATATTTTTTACTATCCCCACGCAACTGAAGGAATCAAGATAGTAGAGGCACAAGAAAAAGTCACCCTAGCACACAAAATAAAAAGCTATCTTTAGAAGCACCAGTATTTGCAATATTAATGGCAGATAATGCAGATGGTGAGACATGTACTGAATGACTCGTACACGTACATCCTGGTTTACAGACTGGACCCATAACCGATGATTGCTGTATTGGGTAACTGCTTTGAGAATATGTCCACTCTCAGCGCACCTGGGAGTGATAACCACAAGCACTCACCCTGAGGATAGGTTAGTAGGGGATGGTGAACACAAGGCTGTACTTACTATGCTTACTTGCAGCACATTGTACAATGTAGACTGCTTCAGTGGTTGGGTCTGAAGTAATGTTTATCGTTAAATGTTTTCATTTGACATAGCCTGTAATCATGGCAGGTGCTACTGATTACATTTTTTAGATGTCTCTCTTTTAAATCAAATGTTGCGAACTAAAATGCTGCCTGGGGGCCTGTCCAAACAGTAATTTCACTCCATTGTTCTGCTCTTAGAAGTAAAGACAGAGTAGAATACAGGAACTGGGATGATAGCTATTATTGCTGTCTAATTATGTTAATTTAGTTTTTTCTTTTTCTCTTCCTCCAGCTGTTTCATTTTTGATAGAGCAATCAAATCCAAAATCCGAAAGTAGATCGCCTTAGTCCAGCATTTAAAACCTTTCCACATCAAGATTGGGTAATAGAAACAAAGGAAGTTTTAACATATCAAATGAGCATATATATATATATATATATATATATATATATATATATATATATATATATATATATATATAGTACCAGTCAAAAGTTTGGACAAACTACTCATTACAGGGTTTTTCTTTATTTTTACTATTTTCTACATTGTAGAATAATGGTGAAGACATCAATACTATGAAATAACACATATGGAATCATGTAGTAACCAAAAAAGTGTTAAACAAATCAAAATATATTTTAGATTTGAGATTCTTCAAAGTAGCCACCTTTTGCCTTTATGACAGCTTTGCACACTCTTGGCATTCTCTCAACCAGTTTCATGAGGTAGTCACCTGAAATGCATTTCAATTAACAGGTGTGCCTTGCTAAAAGTTAATTTGTGTAATTTCTTTCCTTCTTAATGGGTTTGAGCCAATCAGCTGTGTTGTGACAAGATAGGGGTGGTATACAGAAAACAGCCCTATTCAGTAAATAACCAAGTTCATATTATGACAAGAACAGCTCAAATAAGCAAACAGAAATGACAGTCCAACATTACTTTAACACATGAAGGGTCAGTCAATCTGAAAAATTTCAAGAACTTTGAAAGTTTCTTCAAGTGCAGTCGCAAAATCCATCAAGCGCTATGATGAAAATGGCTCTCATGAGGACCGCCACAGGAAAGGAAGACCCAGAGTTACCTCTGCTGTAGAGGATACGTTAGAGTTACCAGCCTCAGAAATTGCAGCCCAAATAAATGCTTCACAGAGTTCAAGTAACAGACATCTCAACATCAACTGTTCAGAGGAGACTGTGGGAATCAGGTCGAATTGCTGCAAAGAAACCACTACTAAAAGGACACCAATAAGAAGAGACTTGCTTGGGCCAAGAAACACGAGCAATGGACATTAGACCAGTGGAAATTTTTCCTTTGGTTTGATGAGTCCAAATTTGAGATTTTTGGTTCCAACCGCCTTGTCTTTGTGAGATGCAGAGTAGGTGAAGCATGGAGGTGGTGGGATGGTGCTTTGCTGGTGACACTGTCAGTGACTCTTTTATAATTTAAGGCACACTTAACCAGAATGGCTACCACAGCATTCTGCAGCGATACGCCATCCCATCTGGTTTGCGCTTAGTGGGACATAATTTTTTGCCTACAGAAAGTATTCATATCCCTTGACTTATTTCACATGTTGTTGTGTTACAGCCTAAGTTCAAAATGGATTAAATAGATTTTGTTCTCACTCATTACACACAATACCCCAAAATGACAAAGTAAAACTTGGTCATTTAGGTTAGTATTGTGGAGTAACTACAATGTTGGTGATTCATCCTCAGTTCTCTTATCACAGCCATTAAGTAAATGTTTTAAAGTCACCATTGGCCTCATGGTGAAATCCCTGAGCGGTTTCCTTCCTCTCCGACAACTGAGTTATGAAGGATGCCTGTATCTTTGTAGTCACGGGGTGTATTGACACATCCTCCAAAGTGCAATTAATAACTTTACCATGCTCAAAGGGATATTCATGTCTGCTTTTTTTACCCATCTACCAATAGGTTCCCTTGTTTGCGATGAATTGTAAAACCTCCCTGGTCTTTGTGGTTGAATCGGTGTTTGAAATTGACTGCTCGGCAGAGGGACCTTACAGATAATTGTAGGTGTAAGGTACAGAGATGAGGTAGTCATTCAAAAATCCATGCAACTTATTATGACTTGTTAAGCAAATGTTTACTCCTGAACTCATTTAGACTTGCCATAACAAAGGGTTGAATACTTGACTCAAGACATTTCAGCGTTTCATTTTTAATTAATTTGTAAACATTTCTAAAAACATGATTCCAATTTGACATTATGGGGTACTGTGTGTAGGCAAGTGACACAAAATCTCAATTTATTTCATTTTAAATTCAGGCCAAAACGCAACAAAATGTGGAAAAAGTCAAGGGGTGTGAATATTTTCGGAAGGCACCCTCCGATCTTATATCCCTTTGTACGTAGTGCCTTCTCTACCACAATATAGATCCCCTTTGTTCTCCAAACAAATATACAGTGGCACAGTCAATAGTGTCTCTATAGACATCCCCAGTTGATAACAAAAAAAAATATCCTAATTCCCCAGGCTAAGATGACAGGCTGACAGGTTGTTGAAGGTCATTTGTGTAGTGGCTCCTGGTCCCCCTGGAGCCAAGGCGATGGTCAGGCTGCATCCCAAACGCTCCCGCCTGCTCCGGGCCACAACGGAGACAAGCCCGTAGGGGGGCCATGTCCCTGTCTCCGTGGAGACGAGGCAACGGGCAGGCTACAGCTCACTCACACCTTTCTGGTCAGCGCCTCCAAGTCTCTGAGGAGACCAGACCAGCCTAACAGCAGCAGTCGCACACAACTTGTTTTTTCCAACCCTCACCATCTCTTTTTGTTGTCTTCTTTAATGCCAGTACAAGCACATAGCGGGATGCCCCACCTCCAGTCCAACCCTTCTGCCCTGGCAGCGCTACCCCTGTGAGGCCTGCTGGGAACAGTGGTGAGATGTGAGATAAGACCTGCGAGTCTGGGCAGGGCCTGAGAGGGGATAGGACGCTTTGGGACAGCCCACGCTGTCTGTGGACCAGGCTCTATTATGTTTGTATCAGGGTGTGTGAATCCACCATTCCCAAATGCCGCCTACTTAAAGATCCTTTCAATTCATTTTAAAATTGGCTGTTGCTGTGAGACTGGCTGGCCTAATTCAGTTTATTATCCCTGTTGATATATACCACGGCTTTCTGTTGATATGCGTGTTATGTCTTTGTCTCTTATTAGATCTACAATGTAATACTGCGACTGTTGTGTATTAAATACAGTATTAAAATGTGTATAGGATGACAGACAGCTTTCCTCAATCCATGCTCACACCAGTAGCCCTATTGATTTTGAGCAAGCTGCGACTCTGTTCTTCTGTGTGTCTTGATCTGAGAAATAAGTGTTAACCCCTTCATCACTTTACCCCAGTGTGTCCTTACTGGAAGCCATATTGATTTTGTTTTTGGGAGCGTCCTCCCATTGCCCATGCCCTTTACCACTGGGACTCATCTAATTGTTTATCTCTGGACACATTCCCGCCTTCACTCCCTTCTGTCTCATTATGTGCCAAGATTTGACAAGTCAAGTCTCCCCACACTCTCAAATCTCACTTTACAACATGTCGACCGGCAGAACACTACAGATGGCTTACTTCTCAGCAGACCCTCCCACATGGAACGCTACAAACATGACAACAGAACACACTTGCTAAAATACACACAGATCTACACATAACCACACACTATGGACCTGATTACACATACTCCATACAGACAAGCAAACACAACCAGAACCCCACACAGTGATTTCAGACTCAATGATTCTACCATAAATGTGCTGACACAAATGTTGAAGAGCATAACACTTGAAAAGGAAAACTAGAAGGAGACTATTAGTAAATGTTGGCAATATTAATATTGAAATAACAATACTGTCTGCAACACCACTAGCTACTAGTAGCCAGTAGCCATATTTTAATTTGAGTAGGATCCCCATTAGCTGCCACTGATGCCATAACTAATCTTCCAGACCTACTGTTTACTGTAATACACTTCGTTACATATTCTGACTGATATTATTCTCCATAACTGTCAAAGTGTCTCTCACTAGGCACAAGGGGGACGTTTGTGTTACAGGCTGCATTCTTTTGAATATTGTCTTTTTAAATGCTTTTTCTCACTAGCATTCCAAACGATTTCAGTCCAAAGGAAGCCCTTGGTCAGGATATATCAGTGAGTTAACTCTATAGAAGTGGGCCAGATCAATAAGCATATTCTCAGAGAGGAGCCAGAGAAGAGTTGGAGGCAGGCACGGGAGAGAAGCAGTCAAGGAGCGGGAGAGGCAGGGAGCAATCAGAGCTCTGTGGATCTGTGTGCCTTCAGGAGCAGATCGATGCTCTGACAGGAGCTCTGCTTTGTTCTCTCTCACTGTTCAGATGTTAGACGTGCTTTACATGATTGCTTAAAGGTTTTTGTTTGCCTACTTGTGTATTTGTTTGTTTGTCATTTTTGGTTCAGTCTATTTAAACTATTCCCCCATTGTCCATTTTGTTAGTAAGGTAGAGGACAAAGCCAAGTCACTGTATTTATCATAAGGTATGACTTACATGAATTACAGAGATATACATTTATAGATTGTGATCAATATAATAAACTGTAGAAATGATGGGCCGTCTGCGCTCTTGAACACTAAATAGTGCCGGTTCCATATAACAAACTGCAACGCAATCTGCTATGTAAAATATATAAGCTAGTTTCAGGATATATAACATATGAATATACTACATCACAATTAGCTGACTTCTGCATTCTCTCCACAACTATTCAACACAAGTTAGCCTGTTTGTAGAACTTCAAGTTCTAAATATTTAAGTGCTAATGCCCGAGAAGCCAGTGTTTGCAGGATATATTGCCACAGGTGTTGTTAGGCCCGAGACGAAACCGTGTCAATATATCCTCCAAACACCGGCTTCGAGGGCATTATCACTTTTATACAATGGGTTACCAACATATTCAAATAATGATTGACATATTTTATTTAAATACATTATTTTGATTAATTTATTCATACTATTTCAACCTTCCACAACAAAAATCTAGGGTTTCTAGGGATGCGACCCAGTCGTTCAGTCTTTTTCTTCTGTATCTATGGACGCAACCCAGTCGTTCAGTCTTTTTGTTCTGTATCTATGGATGCGACCCAGTCGTTCAGTCCTTTTATTCTGTATCTATGGATGCGACCCAGTCGTTCAGTCTTTTTCTTCTGTATCTATGGATGCGACCCAGTCATTCAGTCTTTTTCTTCTGTATCTATGGATGTGACCCAGTCATTCAGTCTTTTTGTTCTGTATCTATGGATGCAACCCATTCATTCAGTCTTTTTGTTGTGTATCTATGGATGTGACCCAGTCATTCAGTCTTTATGTTCTGTATCTATGGATGCGACCCAGTCATTCAGTCTTTTTGTTCTGTATCTATGGATGCGACCCAGTCATTCAGTCTTTTTGTTCTGTATCTATGGATGCGACCCAGTCATTAAGTCTTTTTGTTCTGTATCTATGTATCCAGTTCGTTCTAAATGTTCCATTGCCATACTGCCTGGCAACGTTCTTAGCCCTTGCTTGCTAGCTAGCCAACTACGGCTAACTTACAGTCACCTCAAAAAGTGCAGCCAGAATAACAGCAAAATAGCTGCATTTGCATTTGTTTAAGCTTTTTTCTAGTGACATCCATAACAATGAGCTAATGAGGCGCCATTTCGCCTGAAATAGAAAATGTGCTCACTCGTCAGGACACTGTTGTTCAGAGGAGCTAGCCAACAACACAGCTACAGTACACAATCACTTCAAACTGAAGCTGGAAAGATGGCAAATTAGCTGTGCTTTGTTTTACCTTTTTTCAATATAATTTTTTTTGTATATATCCATAAAAATGATGCCAGCTGATTCATGATTTTGTCTGGCTGAGAAACGCTGCCTGCCTGTCTGTCTCGTCCCGACTCCTGACACATTCATTACTATGGGACAGCAGGAGATCGAATTTGAATATTGGGGAGACAGACAGAAAAGTTTATACAAATCTCCGCTATCGAAAATGAAATGTTAGTCTAAAAGAAATGTGAAATAATGCCTCGATGCTTGTATAGTGTAGATCAAGTTTATAAAGTTGCCTGGCTGGGCTGTTGAGGCAGCGGATTGCGCAGTCAGGTGGAACAGAGTAAATAGGTATTTTAACGCCATAGATTTAGCCGGTGGCAACTTGTGGAAAAGACACCGGCTAGAATGCGGTTTTAACCAATCAGCATTCAGGATTAGAACCACCCATTGTATAATGATTAACAATACCCAGGCTCTCTATATCTCAACAAGGGAGTAATGAGGCTCAAAAAGTGGTTGGCACTTGTAAGTACCCACATAGAGAGGGTATCCTTGGAGTGTATTCCATATTGAAGGGCAGTTTTCTTCTGACTGGAATGGCCTTTGTCATCAGAATTTTTCAATTTCTCACATGGCCACCTAAACCAAGTTAAGCACTTGCCTCTCCAAATAAGCTGCCCAGAATTACTCATAATAAGAATTTGTGAGTGTAGGCTGCTCCTCTGAAAGGTGTGGACCGCAAAGGACAAATAGGTGTCAATAGATCTGGTCACAGCTCCTATGGGACATTGAGAAGCATGAGTTCCTTTCCAAGGATTAATAAGACAGCACAGATGCACCCTTGTCTCAGCATAGCCCTGTGTCTCATTGTACTTTGGCCTTCCAACCCGGCCAGCACAGGACCAGTATTGCAGCGGCCACGTGAGTGGGTCTCATTAGGACTGGCAAAGGAAAAGCGGGGTCAAGATACATAAAAGTACCCCAAGCTAAGGAGCATGCCTCTAAGATGAGCTGGGAGCTCCACCTAGTCCTAAGGCCACCCCTCCGGACCTCTGGTCCTCCCCGCTGTGACCTCCTATCTCTACCATTATTTGATGAAGCGGAGCTTTATAATTATTTTGTGTGGATGGAGAAGGGGGCACAGTGTGAAAAGAGTGTGTCACTCTGAGGGAAAGGATAGCAGGAGATGACAGAACAGAGAAAAAAAACTGAAAAAAGATCAAAAGCGGCCCTTTCACTTTTCATGCCTACGAAGGCTCCAAAGAGGAAAAGGAACAATCGGGCCTGGGGTCTCCTGTCCTCTCTGGCAATTAGACTCAGCTGATGAAGTGAAAGGGATGAATGGCAGGTTTCAAGGCCTTCTCTAGGATTCACACAACAGGGTGTGTTTTCCCCTTCTTCTCCTTTATCTTCATCTCCCTTCAGAGTGGCAGAAATGCAGCTGAAATATTTCCAAATTAAGACAATGTGGTCCAAGGTGCCAAATCTTAATCATGAGGACTGATGAGATTGAAGGGGTGTGAGAGTCTGATGGGGAACAAACAGACAGCATTCAATCCCGTGCATCTTTGCACATTACCAAAATAACAAAGTAGGGATTCACACTTATTAGAAACTACTTTTGTTTATCATACACTTCTACAAGTTGATGCATATCTGTTTAGGTAAAGAAATAACATTTACTTAATTCTGGATTGAAAAGGTACAATACCCATGTGGTTAAAGCAGAAGGACCACACATATGGCAAATTGTTAAGACGTGTGAATGCATTGACTAATTTGGGAATATACCTGATAGAGGGCTGTTGCCAATTAAAAGCAATTTCATTACCATTTGATTGAATTTATGCCTCTTTTTCTAATAGAAATTAGTGTTAGAGTAAGCCAGTACATGTTTACAATGAATGTAAGACCTATAATTAACTTAAAATCAAGACGAGTTTAGTTAAAACATTGAAATTTCTAACTCTACTTAATGTGACCCAAACTCAAATTAGCATGAGAGAAGTTCTCCACCCCCCTCGGTCTGTTTTCTCAGCCATTGTTAATACAGTATATGGTGGTAAATGGCCCCAGAAGCCCAAACTATGCCGCCACACTGCACTAAAACCTTAAGATGCTTAGTGATATTCTTTAATCTGGCCCACTGATAATGTGTTTAAAGAAGCGCTTCAGATTTTCCAAACTTTGAGGGTTCAAAGTCTAAGAAGCATGGGGTCAGAATGCCAATGAGCTAAATAAAGAGTAGCCAAAACAGGCTTTGGGGGATTTGAAACTCAGTCCCCCCAGAATCCCTTTGATCTAAACAGAGTTACGGCCAAAATAATGCAGAATATCACATGCCAGGCACGGTGGTTCTGCCAACATACTGTCTGTTTGGCATGTAGATTGCAAAGTTCCAGGTTTAATATGGAATGGTTAATATGAACTACATGTGAAAATCATCTCAATTGGATTGTTTGAGGTTCTTTGGAAATAATATTCTAATGAGATGAGGATGAGGCCCATGTGAATGTTTTTGTTTTGACCATCTCTAAATGAAACCTCTCACTGTTCTCTCATTTTGAAGACATGATAAGTGTCCTTTCAGATGCTATGCATTAAGGGTAAGAAAATTCCTTTCTGCTCTTTCTATCACATATTAGCATGTGCCAAAATAGAAATGAAAATAAGCAAATAAGAAAATCTGACATTTATTAAAAACATAAATTGCAATGGCTTTTTATATTGTGACATAGCAGAGTGAAATAATAGCAAATGTTTTGAAAGACTACATATATTTCATTTATAATTGTGATGCCACTTCACCTATTGTTATACGTAGGAGTATAATCATATAATGTGGTTTGCAATTAAAAACATCAACTAAAAAGTTTGTATGACACTTTTTGCTCACAACATTGTGGGTAAAACTGTCAAAACTTTCATAATTCAATCTCTACCATAATACACACCAATCCCTTCGTCAAGCCACATAAATGAGGGTGTGTTCACTATGGTCAGGGGACCAGATCATAACCCCCTGGCCCAAACATGTCACATTGCTTTTCTAGGGCAAATCAAACTCCCAGAGCAAAGGTTTGACAGAATTTTTAAGGCCAACGAAATGTGAATGGACTTATCTCCACAATATACTCCTACTGCTTGAAAGAACGCACACATACTACAGAATAAGAACTGTCATACACTGTAGCTTGTTATAGTAGATTTCAAATAACTAAGAAATAGTCAGAGGTGCCTGGAAAAGTCAACACATTGTACCCAGAACCTTAAAACATTCGCAAATGTCATGAGAACAGACTTTTATTCAGAATAGCTTTTTTATTCATCAAGTAAATAATCACTAGGTTCCTTTATTACATGATTTTCTAACATGTTACATGACTAATCTGCACCATGTTCAAATCCACAGATAATAACCAAAAAGCCATGACTCAATATTCAGTTCAGTAACAAAGGAACTTCTCACTTACAATACCGCTAATGAAAAAGGGAGTAGGGACTTTCCAGATAATGGCCATCTTGTTTTAATTGTTCATATATTTTTCTTTTTCTGGGTGACATGGCCATTACTTCCCAGTCACCACTTATCAGCAGAATCACACAGGATTAATGGTTTCACTTGTGCTGGTAAGAAATGTTTAAATTGTCCTGATTATCAGTGCAAGAAAAATAATGGTTATTTGTCATTGTGCTATGCAGTGAGATTGAGTAATCTAACAAACACTGAGTTAAGCACACTATTAACCATTCAGGGGAATGCAGCCAGGTTGAATGGGATGCACATGTCAGACAGGCCTATGCAATTGTGCCTATAATGTTTCGGGAAATGTTCACAGAACATATTGTGTTGTATGTTGAGGCTGATTGTTAGTTATAGTTAGTTCAAATGTGTCAAGAAGCTAAGTAACATGATGGGAAGTCTTAGGTTGATTGATTTCTCAAGCAGAAAATAATTCTTAACATTCATGTCCAAGGTAAAATTGATGGTCTGGATTGATTTGAAACTCCCCTCCACAACAAAGACAGTCCATTACAGTATGCTGCTAACCAACCTTGAACTCCACCCAAATGCACTTTACACTGACATGCCTTTTATGTGTCTTTGAATGTTCTGGTCTCCAAATACAATCACAACCGCATTCTACACACTGTCACATAATCTATTCCTATTGTATAAAAACCCTGAAACATAATGTCTTGTTTAGCTCTGAATAAATAATGCATTAATATCAAATAATGAATGTTGAATAACCACAAGTTACAATACACACTTACTAAAAAATATATATTTAATAAGTTACAGTATAAAAAGTACAATTTCTGTCTATGATTTTAGCAACAATTCTCCATTACTAAACTAGAGTCATAGACAATTAAAAAGAAACAATCAACAGCATGTCACTAACAGGCTGTGTTTTAAAAGTAAGGCAATATCCATTCATACCCACAGTATGTGAGAGATAGCCTACCCACTATGTATAACACCTCTAGTACTATTGTGACTAGTACTGTACAGCACGGTTGACACATGTCTTATCTGGTTGATTCAAAGTGAGAAAGGTACATATCTCCAGTGCTCTCTGGAGAGCCATGGTGTACACAGGGTCTTCTCCAGAGGAGGGGATCCTTGAGCCAATCAATAACTTTATTTGATAAATTAAGTGCCAAGGAGAAAAGAAGAGACTATATCTCTCAAGTGCCCATTTTAAAAGAAGTCAGGATTAATGATACCTAATGTAATTTGTCCATATCTTAACACACCTCACTAAGGTCTCATGAAAAGGTTTCAGTTACTTATGTCAAATTCCAGTGTCATATATCAAATAAAGTCAAACTATATTTATATGAGATTAAATTAGTGTATAGAGTTCAATCATTCTTTACAAATAACAGTTTATGATTTGAAAAGTAGCTATCTAGTCTCAAGTCTTTATTTACAGTCAATTCAAGCACTAATAATCGTAGCACCTACATTTGACAGATAGGCCTGGAGTTCCTGAAGTCAGATTCTATGGCAGAGTCTCTATATTTGTGCTGCAACATCCAGGCATGTACCTTCCCCTTTAATCTACTACATTCTTTTCTTGTCTGTCTCTTTCATAGTATCTATTAGCCACTCTCCACTATCTGTTTGTGCAGTGTTTTCTCTTCTTTTTCCCCCATGAATGTTTTATATATTGGAAAGAGAATGATTGTTCACTGCAATGAGGCCAGCCCACGGCCTCAGTAAGACAAATTGCTCCAGAACGCCTAAATGGCAGTCAATGATAACTCATTGTAAGGAGAGTAAGTGACTTCCAATGGAGTGGATGGGGGACGGAGAGTAATGGCAGAGCACAGGTGAAAAATAGATGTTTGGCTCTGTGTAATTACTCCATTAGGGGGGTTTCTGTTAATCTACCAAACCACAGCAAGTGTTTTTACAGCATCCAGGAATAAATGACTGCAACCGGACCGAGAGGAGTCCCACAAGTCTTAACAACACCCTATCAAAACAGACTCTATGAAGTGTTAACTAATGGCCAAATATGCACTCTATTTATGCTCTAGATCAGCACACACATCAGCTACTCCACAGTTAAGTGCACTAATAGATGTAAAGATAAAGTTCATTTATTGACTTGACCAATTAATTAACTGTAGTATGGCAGCACATGTTCAGACAGCTTTAACCTTCCCTCCACATCGCCCGCTGTTGAATGCATCAGCTGTGAAACATGAAAATCAAGGTTACCAATAAAAAAGGGACAAAGGAAAAAGTGTCCATTAGATATGAGCACCCCCGTCCGGCCCATTCCCAGACAAACATAATGATCACGATTTCTTTTTTTACCATTTGGTGTCTGGCTGCCTGTAGCAATCTAGACAAAAGAAGCATGAACAAATGCTGCAATATGGTCTTGAGTTTTGTCTGACCATACAATCTGTTTTCTTAAGTCAACTTTTAAAACACTGCTAAGAGCGGTGCCCACGGCTTTATCACTGAATCTCAGATTGACCTTGGACTCGTCTCTTACAGTACTTCCCATCTGTTGGGGTCCCACCCCAGGATACATCCCGACGGGCTTGGGTTTTAAACTTGCTTTTTGCTTTCTTTCAGCTCTCAAATCTTGGTCGGGGCCATCTTATTGGTTTACTGGGTGCTGCAAGTTCAAAGGCGGTTTCAGTCTGGAACCTTCTTCAGAGTAATAATGGGGGGGGGGAAATCCATACAGTTGCATATCGGGATAAAATTTTAGATGATATATCGTATCGTTTTGACAATAACGCAATATAATTTTTACCCTAGTTGGCTGTACCTGCACCAAAACCAAAACAGTATTTTCCTTCATAGCTTATACTCCATCTTATTTTTAAAAAGGGAGACCATTTGTTTTCCCATGACTGATCAAAACTAATTTTCTCATGGCTCTCTCTTGTCCTTCTGCAGCAGACATATGGCGAGCAATATATTTGCAACATTGAATCACAATAAAATCACAGTATTGAACCATAACATATATATACGAGTGGCGCAGTGGTCTAAGGCACTGCATCTCAGTGCAAAAGGCGTCACTGTGGTCCCTGGTTCGAATATGGCCGTGATTGGGAGTCCCATAGGGCAGCGCACAATTGGCCCAGCGCCGTTTGGGTTTGGCTGGGGTAGGCAGTCATTGTAAATAAGAATTTGTTCTTAACTGACGTGCCAAGTTAAATAAAAGTTGAAAAAATAAAATTATAATATATATACACACACACGTATAGAATTGTTATACATATCTTTTTTGGCACCTAAATATTGTTATATCATATCGTGAGGTTCCTGGCAATTCCCAGCCCTACTTCAGAGTATGAAATCTTGACCTGTTTTTAACCATTCACCAGATCACATTAACATTGTTTCTATAATATGGATGGAGCAGATTATGCTAATCCTTCACCAGCTATGTACTTTGTAGAAAGGATTGTGGTTGTTTTACAAGTTGTCTGATATGTTAATTTTGTTAACTGGTTTGCAGGTAGGCCTAATTGACCATTATTAAAGAGACTGAAGGCTATGTGTCTGTAAGAGAGAGGAAGCAAGAATTATAAAAATAGACTGGAATATTATTGTTATTTTTCATTTGCTTTGTTGAACACCATATCATATTGTCTAGTGAGAGTCTATCAATACAGTCTATCTTACAATACATTTGTATGGAAACTACATTGATGATACTGAATACACTGTATGAAATATAAAAGCTGTAAATTAATTGAGTGATTCTGATCACACGTCAACATTACGTGAAGTGTCCTATATATTGCAGTGGCATTTCCTGCAATCCAAGTGATTCCATGTGCACACGCTTTTACAAACAAGGCCACCCCAGAACAAACAAAGGAGGACAAATGAATTAGCCACTATTTAAAAAACATATTTTGTAATGTGTTTTGTTTATCTGTGCGTTGACTGACTGTTTGACTGTGTCGGGGGTAGGTGTGACTTTCCAAGATGAGTATAGCCAACAACTCACCCTGACGCCATGTGCGGAGAATGAGCATATAGTGACCTGATTAACCATGCATTTCTAGATTATGAAGACTTGTATGCAATGCTTAATTTGCATACTCGAGATAAGCATAGTCTGAGGGAGGGTTTCACCTACCTGCAGTTTCATTTTAAATAACTGTAGTTCACTCCCCCATCACTGTCAACTGTCTAACACAGAATGGATCCGTGCACTTCCCGAAGGAACGATAACTGCATCCACCATCTCTCCATCTCGTGCATGTCTTCCTTCAAAAAACGGGCCACAGCGCCGCTCAGTGGACATATCCGTACAGTCAGGTCTTTCAACATGATATCCCACTGTTCGCTCGTGATGATTCTGGACATTCTTCCGTGTTGTAATAATTACTTTAATGATGTGCAAATTGATTTATAATCGAAAAACTGAAGCTACTGAATTAGAATACTGGGGTATTATGTCCATGTTTTTTTTTAATGTTCGGCGGATTTACTTTTGAAGGCCCAAATTGTAGTTTCAGAAAACATTCAACGATCGAGGGTAGTTCTACCCAGCATTGCAAGCAACAATGTAAGCATACCGGCATGTATTTTATTGTTTTATGTTGAACATTTGATGTACAGTGGATTGCTACATAACTTGACACTAACCAGGGTACTACATTCCAAAAAGTGTTCTACAAACATAAACACATTGTGCAATGTCTAATTTAGATGAAGTTATGCATGCTAGTTTATAGGCAAGCCAAAGCTTCTTATGTCTCAACCTAATATGTTATGTGTCCACACATTCATAATATTTAAATTCAGACATATATTTCCATTTGGTGATATAGGCCATATTCACATTATAATCAATCAAATTTTGCACCTGACCCTTTGTTATTCACATAGCTATTGTGATGATGATGGTGTGTGTGTGTGTGTGTGTGTTGAAATAGAATAAATGTTATATAAAGTATCAGCACAGCAGCCTTATTTATCAGCAGGCTTATTTTCATGGTATCAAAAGCCTTGTTTGAATCCACAATCGTCTTCAGAAAAGCATTCTCTGTGAGCATAGTGCTGTATTTTATGAGTTCAAACCCCCCATGTGGAACAGTGTATTCTGACCTGTTTAAAAAGAAAGGTTTACCTTGATTAGTTTTGATTGATTAATTAATAACAGATCATTGAGCATGCATGCTGAGATCCAACTGAGGCCTGGCCCATGGCAGAGTGGGGGTTAGGCTGCTGCCTGGCTCTGGGTGTAATTGTGTGTGGCTGGGTGGCCTCCTGCACTGTGAGGGAGGGAGAGCAGCCGCCTCCTGCAGCCTCCTACTCTCTGGAGCAGCCTGCCGAGACACGCTCGCCCAGCACCTCCCCGTGCTATATTGTTATAACACCTAACTACAGAGAATAGAGAAAGACTGCACACACTGAATGGTTTCTCTCGCCATATATTGAACGGCATTGTGAGGAAACCATCTCATTAGATAATGCTGCACAGGTACAGTGTATTCTGTGTATAGATAATGCTGCACAGTGAAATGTATTCTGCTTTGCTTGAAAGTGCATTGTGTGCTGAAAATAGTATTACTCCTCAAATATTATTTCAACAATTGGTTGGAGGAGTCTAAGCCGGGGGAGGTTGAATTCTATTAAGCTAACATATGGAATTGTTTTAAGATGGTCATACCAAGGGTCATTTTGCTATTTGATTTGGAATTTTAGGACACTTTAAGGTATCAAAAAATTTGATGAAACATTGAATTTGGCCTTACTTCTATAATTAGCCCATAGAAACACTTCAGATATGGATAAACGAATAGTAAAAATAAGTTTATTCTGAAGTGTCTGTCCTATATCTGAGAGATATAGGAAATGTAGTGACCTATATATACTTTCAGAAAAAAATACTAGTCTTGTGAGGCTTGTGGGCATCCTAGAGCAAAACAACCAACATATACAGTATGTATTTGTGAGAGACTCACCTTTCCACAGAGGGATCACAGTAGTGTGTAGTCCAAACTGTTGGGACTCTACAGACAGACGTTGGCTGATCGGCTTTACCAACTTCAGATGAGTCCTGTGACGCTTGTGGGGGTTGTAGAGCAAAACAGAGACCATCATCGTGAGAGTCTCATAATAGTTTGTATGCCACACCATTTGGACACTATAGATGTTTTTGTGAGAAGACCGATTTTCAGGATGCCTCATGGTCTGACAAACACTGCTCTAGCTCTGCCACCTTTCACCGCAAATGCAGAAGAGCAACATTGGCGGATGCGGTGGATTGAGATGCAGCCCATGCAAAAAAAGATATCTCTAGCTTGATGTTATTTTTATTTATTATGCTATTTTGATTTCTGCGGCGGCCTGGACATCGACACTAGGATTTAAACATAGCCCTCTTTTATACCCAATTAAACATTTGTGAACTAGTAAATTCATTGGTATGTGCCATTTAATATAAGCCATTGTTTACTGTAATTAGGGTTGCAAAATTCGGGGAAATCTCAATAAATTCCCTGTTTTTTACGTAATCCTAGTTGGAGGTTCTCAGAATCAGGAGGGAATCAGCAGGAAATTTGGAATCTTCCAACCAGGATTTCTGGAAAGCCAGGGAATTTATTGGAAGTTCCTGGAATTTTGCTTTAATATAATATCATAGTGAGATCACACATTGGCAGTTGAATTGTCTTTAGATTAAACAGCTATTTTCATGCAAGCTGCATGATTTATTGTCCCATATCCTCCAGTTTACCACAACTGGTAAGCCTGTATTGGTGCCCTTTTGTGTACGAGCGACAAAGGAGTTCACAGCGTCGGTGGTCTAGGCTTCTCGGGCTGCCCTTTATCTCATGCTAATGTAGCCCAGAAAAGTATCTGCCTTTAAAGACATGGCAGTCCGTTAAAAAAGCCTCTGCCTAGCATTTGAAGTCATAAAAGTGACAGAGGACTTCAAGGGGAAGACCCAAGACTGGCAGTCTTTAAGATGAGTGAGAGGAGGACAGGCGACATGCTTTTTTCCCATCCAGAGGGATATTCTGTGGCCAAGCTTGATTATTAGAGATGAAGGATTTGCTGAGAGGATGTGGAATGGTTAAGTCCTTGAATCCTTTCACCAAAGCCTCCCGTAGTAACATTCTTCTGCTCTCTGTTTCTCTATGCAATTGATGATGCATCCTTGATATATATATATATATATATATATATTTTTCAGCATTGGCTGAACTTGAGATGCATTTAGACTGATTATACGAATTGAAAAGTAATCACTAAGATTTGATATCAACCTCCCAACTCATCACAATTATTTCTTATTTTCAAATCGGAGGTGATGTAAAAAAAAAAGTGTATTTAGAAGAAAAAGCTAATAAAAAAATTGAAAGATGCTATTGATATGCACAAAGATGCTATTGATATCTTATTCACTAAAACATGACACTACATTTCTGTATTAACTCAGAAGGTACTTACTGGAATATGATTGCATCTCAGTATGGTATTACTGGGCACTGGGTGAAATCATCACAGCATAGGATCTCTGCACCCTGAATGTAGCCTGCCACTAAAACCTTCTACGTGAAAAGCTGTGTTTTGTTTGAAACTATGCTGTCGGTTATTGTCAGCATATTTGATAATTCCTGAGCCCTGAAATTAGTCCCATATTATTTCAGACAGGACTGAATATTGCACGGCAGGAGGCTGAAAATGAGACCTTCTCTCAAGAGACTGCCTGCAGCGCCTTCTATTTGGTGCAGAAACCGGGAGGTTACATGCTGCGCGAAAACACACTCTTTGACCACACAATTATATATTTATTAACAACTTGTTTGATAATTTTTTTCTGCTGTAGTTGTTATATGTAGAAGGAAAACGAGGGAGGAGATGCCAAACTGCAGTGAAAATATGGGCGGCCTTGTAGTTTTGTGCAAGCAAAGATTAGTATCAGTGCAGCGACATCAGTGACCCATAAAATATGTTTTTTTATCACCCTCTCAGAAGCAGGCACACAGAACAGGGGAAACTGGCGAGTTGCACAGCTCAGAGTCACAGGCGTAGTATAAGAGCTACATCAGGTTCAGTACAGGAAACTGGCCCAGATTGATTCTTGAACTGTCAATAGTGCTGGAAATCTGATCCCAGTGGTTGGAGATTAGCCTTCAACAGTGGCTATGATGTCGTACATGATGCCATAGATGTGTTAAGTCACACACATGGAGCTGCTGTCTGTCTGCACAGCAGCTCCATGTATGTGACTTAACACACCTACGGCATCATGTACGACATCATAGCTACTAATATACAGTGGGGAAAAAAAGTATTTAGTCAGCCACCAATTGTGCAAGTTCTCTCACTTAAAAAGATGAGAGAGGCCTGTAATTTTCATCATAGGTACACTTCAACTATGACAGACAAAATGAGGAAAAAAAATCCAGAAAATCACATTGTAGGATTATTTATGAATTTATTTGCAAATTATGGTGGAAAATAAGTATTTGGTCAATAACAAAAGTTTATCTCAATACTTTGTTATATACCCTTTGTTGGCAATGACAGAGGTCAAACGTTTTCTGTAAGTCTTCACAAGGTTTTCACACACTGTTGCTGGTATTTTGGCCCATTCCTCCATGCAGATCTCCTCTAGAGCAGTGATGTTTTGGGGCTGTCGCTGGGCAACATAGACTTTCAAAGATTTTCTATGGGGTTGAGATCTGGAGACTGGCTAGGCCACTCCAGGACCTTGAAATGCTTCTACGGCCACTCCTTCGTTGTTCGGCGGTGTGTTTGGGATCATTGTCATGCTGAAAGACCCAGCCACGTTTCATCTTCAATGCCCTTGCTGATGGAAGGAGGTTTTCACTCAAAATCTCACGATACATGGCCCCATTCATTCTTTCCTTTACACGGATCAGTCGTCCTGGTCCCTTTGCAGAAAAACAGCCCCAAAGCATGATGTTTCCACCCCCATGCTTCACACTAGGTATGGTGTTCTTTGGATGCAACTCAGCATTCTTTGTCCTCCAAACCACGACGAGTTGAGTTTTTACCAAAAGTTCTATTTTGGTTTCATCTGACATTCTCCCAATCCTCATCTGGATCATCCAAATGCTCTCTAGCAAACTTTAGACGGGCCTGAACATGTACTGGCTTAAGCAGGGGGACACGTCTGGCACTGCAGGATTTGAGTCCCTGGCGGCGTAGTGTGTTACTGATGGTAGGCTTTGTTACTTTGGTCCCAGCTCTCTGCAGGTCATTCACTAGGTCCCCGTGTGGTTCTGGGATTTTTGCTCACCGTTCTTGTGATCATTTTGACCCCACGGGGTGAGATCTTGCGTGGAGCCCCAGATCGAGGAAGATTATCAGTGGTCTTGTATGTCTTCCATTTCCTAATAATTGCTCCCACAGTTGATTTCTTCAAACCAAGCTGCTTACCTATTGCAGATTCAGTCTTCCCAACCTGGTGCAGGTCTACAATTTTGTTTCTGGTGTCCTTTGACAGCTCTTTGGTCTTGGCCATAGTGGAGTTTGGAGTGTGACTGTTTGAGGTTGTGGACAGGTGTCTTTTATACTGATAACAAGTTCAAACAGGTGCCATTAATACAGGTAATGAGTGGAGGACAGAGGAGCCTCTTAAAGAAGAAGTTACAGGTCTGTGAGAGCCAGAAATCTTGCTTGTTTGTATGTGACCAAATACTTATTTTCCACCATAATTTGCAAATAAATTCATAAAAATCCTACAATGTGATTTTCAGGATTTTTTTCCTCATTTGTCTGTCATAGTTGAAGTGTACCTATGATGAAAATTACAGGCCTCTCTCATCTTTTTAAGTGAGAGAACTTGCACAATTGGTGGCTGACTAAATACTTTTTCCCCACTGTATGTATATATATATATATATATATATATATATATATATATATATATATATATATATATATATCAAAGAAAACAGCACGTGTCGCTTTATTGACAACTGGGTGTGGATCTTAGTCATGTGATTATTGACTTGGTCAAATGAAACTGACATATTTCAGTGTTTCTGTTTCTTTGATAGACATATGGTGCCCAGTATAGATATATTACGGTATGGTGTTTCAACTCTGGGATAAATGAAGGATTGTTTTGACTCATACACTCTTTGAATTTGTTTTGCTATCTACAGTGGCTTGCGAAAGTATTCACCCCCCTTGGCATTCTTCCTATTTTGTTGCCTTACAACCTGGAATTAAAATCGATTTTTTGGGGGGTTTGTATCATTGATTTACACAACATGCCTACCCCTTTGAAGATGCAAAATATTTTTTATTGTGAAACAAACAAGAAATAAGACAAAATAACAGAAAACTTGAGCGTGCATAACTATTCATCCCCCAAAGTCAATATTTTGTAGAGCCACCTTTTGCAGGATTACAGCTGCAAGTCTCTTGGGGTATGTCTCTATAAGCTTGGCACATCTAGCCACTGGGATTTTTTCCCATTCTTCAAGTCAAAACTGCTCCAGCTCCTTGGATGGGTTCTGCTGGTGTACTGCAATCTTTAAGTCATACCACAGATTCTCAATTGGATTGACTTTGATAATTCCAAGACATTTAAATGTTTCACCTTAAACCACTTGAGTGTTGCTGTAGCAGTATGCTTAGGGTCGTTGTCCTGCTGGAAGGTGAACCTCTGTCCCAGTCTCAAATCTCTTGAAGACTGAAACAGGTTTCCCTCAAGAATTTCCCTGTATTTAGCACCATCCATCATTCCTTCAATTCTGACCAGTTTCCCAGTCTCTGCTGATGAAAAACATCCCCACATCATGATGCTGCCACCACCATGCTTCAGTGTGGGGATGGTGTTCTCGGGGTGATGAGAGGTGTTGGGTTTGCGCCAGACATAGCGTTTTCCTTGATGGCCAAAAATCTCAATTATAGGTACTTTGCTCTTCTGACCAAAGTACCTTCTTCCATATGTTTGGAGAGTCTCCCACATGCCTTTTGGTGAACACCAAACATGTTTGATTATTTTTTTCTAGTTACTCTTCTGTTAGCCCAGGTCTGTGGAGTATACGGCTTAAAGTGGTCCTATGTACAGATGATCCAATCTCCGCTGTGGAGCTTTGCAGCTCCTTCGGGGTTATCTTTGGTCTCTTTGTTTCCTCTCTGATTAATGCCCTCCTTGCCTGGTCTGTGAGTTTTGGTGGGCGGCCCTCTCTTGGCAGGTTTGTTGTGGTGCCATATTACTTCCATTTTTTAATAATGGATTTAATGGTGCTCTGTGGGATGTTCAAAGTTTTGGATATTCTCCACAACTTTGTCCCTGACCTGTTTGGAGAGCTCTGTCACAACTTCCGCCGAAGTCGGTCCCTCAGCGGTCGACGTCACCGGTTTTCTAGCCATCGCCGATCCACTTTTCATTTTTCCATTGATTTTGTCTTGTTTTACACACCTGGTTTCAATCCCACAATTCCTTGTTCCCCCATGTTTGTTTGTGAGTGATTGTTATATTGTATTCCTGTCCGTATTTGTGGGCTTGGATATTTTTGACGTTTGTTAATATATTGAGTAAAATTTGCTATATTTACTCATATCTGCTGTCCTGCGCCCGACTCCTCTACACCAACAACACGCAGACGCTTTACAAGCTCCTTGGTCTTCATGGTGCCATTTGCTTAGTGGTGTTGCAGACTCTGGGGCCGTTCAGAACAGCTGTATATATCCTGAGATCATGTGACACTTAGATTGCACACAGGGGGACTTTATTTAACTAATTATGTGACTTCAGAAGATAATTGGTTGCACCAGATCTTATTTAGGGACTTCATAGCAAAGGAGGTGAATACATATGCAAGCACCACTTTTCATTTTTTTTTTTTTTTTTTTTTTTTTAAACAATTATTTTTTTTCATTTCACTTCAGCAATTTGGACTATTTTGTGTATGTCTACATGAAATCCAAGTAAAAATCTATTTAAATTGCAGGTTGTAATGCAACAAAATAGGAAAAATGCCAAGGGGGATGAATACTTTTGCAAGGCACTTTAGTATACACCTAAAAGGGTTCTTCGGCTGTCCCCATAGGAGAACCCTTTGAAGAACCCTTTTTGGTTACAGGTAGAACCCTTCTGGGGTTCTACACAGAGGGTTCTACACGGAACCCAAAACGACTGAAGAACCCCTTTTTGAACCTTTTTTTCTAAGAGTGTAGCATGGCATTTGAAGTCACCTCTCCGAATATGGTATCTTCTTAATATTCATTATATAATTAGACGCTGACCTATACCATATAGAGCTTTAGCCTGATTGAACTTGAAGGTTGAGCCAAATACACAATTTGCACCCAAAAGTACAGATTTCATTGGGGAAAAGTCAAACAACAAAGCATGGCTTAATCATGGAAACTTCAACGGGCTCTGACCTTTGGGAAGGATCCATATCTCTATTTCTGAAGAAACTATGTGGAGATATTTAGTGTTTGAAGTGTTAACACTGACACTAAGCCTCTGGGGCGAGTGGGTGATGGCGGCATGTCACACAATGGGATGGGACTTGGATCTTTGCTTTCCCTCCACTGACCTCTCACCCTGACTGGTTTTCAGGGATGCACTAGCCTGCAGTCCTTGGTGCCAGTGTCTACTTTGATCAGATCATGAATTTGCCAGCAAAAAGTATTACTTAGTATATAATAGGGAGCGCACACACTCAAAACGCTGTAATATATATATACACATATATATACATATATATACAGTTGAAGTCAGAAGTTTACATACACCTTAGCCAAAAACATTTAAACCCAGTTTATCACAATTCCTGACATTTAATCCTAGTAAAAATTCAGTGTCTTAGGTCAGTTAGGATCACCACTTTATTTTAAGAATGTGAAATGTCAGAATAATAGTAGAGAGAATGATTTATTTAAGCTTTTATTTCTTTCATCACATTCCCAGTAGGTCAGAAGTATACATACACTCAATTAGTATTTGGTAGCATTGCCTTTAAATTGTTTAACTTGGGTCAAACGTTTCGGGTAGCCTTCCACAAGCTTCCCACAATAAGTTGGGTGAATTTTGGCCCATTCCTCCTGACAGAGCTGGTGTAACTGAGTCAGGTTTGTAGGCCTCCTTGCTCACACACGCTTTTTCAGTTCTGGCCACAAATTTTATACAGGATTAAGGTCAGGGCTTTGTGATGGCCACTCCAATACCTTGAATTTGTTGTCCTTAAGCCATTTTGCCACAACTTTGGAAGTATGCTTGGGGTCATTGTCCATTTGGAAGATATATTTGCGACCAAGCTTTAACTTCCTGACTGATGTCTTGAGATGTTGCTTCAATATATCCACATAATTTTCCATACTCATGATGCCATCTATTTTGTGAAGTGCACCAGTCCCTCCTGCAGCAAAGCACCCCCACAACATGATGCTGCCACCCCCGTGCTTCACGGTTGGGATGGTGTTCTTCAGCTTGCAAGCCTCCCCCTTTTTCCTCCAAACATAATGATGGTCATTATGGCCAAACAGTTCTATTTTTGTTTCATCAGACCAGAGGACATTTCTCCAAAAAGTATGATCTTTGTCCCCATGTGCAGTTGCAAACCGTAGTCTGGCTTTTTTATGGCGGTTTTGGAGCAGTGGCTTCTTCCTTGCTGAAGCGGCCTTTCATGTTATGTCGATATGGGACTCGTTTTACTGTGGATATAGATACGTTTGTACCTGTTTCCTCCAGCATATTCACAAGGTCCTTTGCTGTTGTTCTGGGATTGATTTGCACTTTTCGCACCAAAGTACGTTCATCTCTAGGAGACAGAGCCCGTCTCCTTCCTGTGCGGTATGACGGCTGCGTGGTCCCATGGTGTTTATACTTGCGTACTATTGTTTGTACAGATGAACGTGGTACCTTCAAGGATTTGCTCCCAAGGATGCTCCCAAGGATGAACCAGACTTGTGGAGGTCTACAATGTTTATTCTTTTTCATGGCTGATTAGATTTTCCCATAATGTCAAGCAAAGAGGCACTGAATTTGAAGGTAGGCCTTGAAATACATCCACAGGTACACCTCCAATTGACTCAAATGATGTCAATTAGGCTATCAGAAGCTTCTAAAGCCATGACATACTTTTCTGGAATTTTCCCAAGCTGTTGAAAGGCACAGTCAACTTAGTGTATGTAAACTTCTGACCCACTGGAGTTGTGATACAGTGAATTATAAGTGAAATAATCTGTCTGTAAACAATTGTTGGAAAAATTACTTGTGTCATGCACAAAGTAGATGTCCTAACTGACTTGCCAAAACTATAGTTTGTTAACAAGAAATTTGTGGAGTGGTTGAAAAACGAGTTTTAATGACTCCAACTTATGTGTATGTAAACTTCCGACTTCAATAAGTTCTGATCATGCAAATATAAATTGTCATCTGAATTTAGATTAAGATGCCTCGAACTACAGAATGTAAGAACTACAGTATGTGAATAGTTTTTGTGAAGAATATTGTTTGACTTCTTGTTTGGGCTCCCAGTAAGTCATTTTAGCTGTGTAGAGACAGTAAGTGTCTTGGAAAACCAGTAGCCATTCCCTTTCATGGAAACGACTTTTGCTAATTATTCTTAGAATTTTGGATGACAATATTTTCATGTGATCCTTCCATATTATATGCCTCCAATCTCTAGGCTGACATAATTCATTGAGGCCACACATAAAACAGCGTGCCATCTGCACCTGGAGTATGGTTATCAGCTGTTTTTTTCTCTCTCTCTTTGGTTTTTCCTGCTTGTGTGTAGCCTAACCCTGCTCTTCCCTTTCCAGGCTACAGAAGCCAAACCAAAGGGAGCTTTCAAAAGGAACTGTCTGCTTGAATCAAGTCAGGGGCCTTTTTAGAATCGGTTCAGAGATCATAGCAAGTGGAAGTCGGGGAAGAGGATGACCCTCTCCTCCAGGCTTGATGGGATCTTGGCCCAGTCAAACCCAGCAGGGCTCAGTCTCTGGACAGCTCCGTCTCTGCAGGCTTTGACTCTGTGATAGTGGAAATGAAAGAGGGCACCAAGAGAGCAGCAGTTCTGATGTGTCAGGCTCAATGTCCTGGCAGTCTCACAGAGCAAACCGGGCAAAGCAAAAACACAGCCAGCAGGCACAAGGCCAGAACAAGACCCCAAGATTGTGTGACATGTCATCTAATGGCTGTCCTTTTGTTTTAAGTTTATGCATCCAGGATGAGTTGGGGCCAATGATGAAGGTCAGTGTTCATGAGACAAAGAGGAAGTCCTGAACCGGATATCCATGCAGTATGGCATGACATATGTCAAAGATACATAGTTCAGAGTACAGGTTACATATGGATAAATGTCATTGTACTCATGTCAAGTTGCATACGGGATCATCAGCCACGGGTGGAGTCTCATGATTTGTCTCATTGTTATGTTCTATTTAGTTGATTAGTTGTCATACATTCTACTCCTTGAATCATTCTCTTTGGTGGTGACCATGCTGTAAACTACACTCAAATAGGCTGACTTGGTTTTCAAGTGTAGGCAACTGAGAAAGGCATGAGCATTTGGCTGCAGGCCCACACTTTATTTGTGTGGAGATGAAGCATATCAAAGGCTGGGGACTCTAGGTTTCTACTCACTGTTGCTGCAGGTTGTGATAATAGGGAGTTAACAGTCGTCTTGTTGACTCACAGGATTATTCTCTCCGTGTTTCTGACCCTGCCCTGCTTGACTTGGGTTCCCCCTACCCCCCCAGATCCCTGCATTCATTAAGATTATGTATTTACTTAAAGCCCTATGTCTCTTTACATAATGGCTAGCAGGTTTTGTGACTGGATGGCACTGTGCGTTTCAAGTGCTCGACAGTGGGGAGAGGACTGAATTTTAAACATGATGTGCGTTGCCTCGGCATTGACCTTGCTCAAAAAGCCCAGGGATCTCATTCTTCGCTTCAGTAGAATGCTGCTGATTCTCTCTGTTGCACTGTTACTCCTGTTAGAAAGGAGCTCTGTGTTGGCTGACAATGGCATATCACTGCAGGCTACTCTCTGTCTATGTCTGTTCACTGAAATAAGAGGGAAGGAAAATGGCTCAATTCATAATGTTTTGATATGGAGATGTAGACTAACCTCCTGTTTAAGTACTTCAAAGATAGAAATGAACCACCAGAGAACATAATCCAGATGTATTTTGAAAAACATAGACCTAAAATGTGGGGGTGAGGGGAGGAGCGGGGTATGATTCCTTCTATTCTATATTTGAAACTGTGGCAGTCCATCCCTATAGTTATTAGCAAAGACTGGGAATAATGTGTATGGTTACTACTATACTATTCACTTTGGATGGAGATAAGTATTGACAGTGATATTCAAAATCCTAAAGGACATTTCATAGCTGGTGTCGATCACTTCAAAGTGTTGAAAAGTCAGTGTTCCCAGTGTCCCCAAGACAGTAAATTGATCCCTCCCAGCTCCCATTTGATGTAACCTGATCTAGCGCTGACTCCTGGCCCAGAGACCTTCAGGTCAGGAAAGGTCATAGAGGTAACCTCCTTGCGCGAAGGCCACGTTGTTCCACCCATTCATATGGATCAAAGGCTTATATCAGACGACCTTGAGCTGCCTGTTGCACCGCACAGGGCCTATGAGCTGAGCTGATCTCCATTTGGTTTATATAGCTGTTGGAGCTGAGAGCCTTTGCCTGTCCCACTCTGTTCTATGGTGTTTAGGGACAAACACAGCTAACACGGTGTGTCTGAGCCACTTGACAGCTCCTCTTTAACGGGAATCACAGTTGGATATCCCAAAGTAAGGCTGTTGTGGTTTACAGATGTAGTATCTTAATTTGAGCCAGTTTGCTACAGCAGGAAAATAATCCTGCAGCAACAGGAAATGTGAATTATTATGTGGATTATAATCAATGGACATTTGTTTAAGGGTTGATACATTTTTACGTAAGGAAAATCAAGTCTGACATTTTTAAGCGGAAATTGCAAACTTCAGATGCCTTTTTAAACCTCAAATACACTGCAAGTTTTACATGTCCTGCATTTCAGGACATTTCTCCTGCAACAGGGTGATCAATTTAAGATCTCTGTACATAGGAGACAAGTCATCATAGAAACAGACAACGACATGGCATGATCTTCTCTAACTTTGAGTGAAAGGCGACTTTACCATTAAGTCTCATTTTATCAATGGAGCTAGTCATAGGATTTGACTTTTATGAACTGCTTTAGAAATGCGTGTTATCACTTACTGGCCTTTATCCATGGCTTTATGTGACTGAAAGCATTTATTAAAGTGACACACAACAGTAACTTTGATTCTTGGGCTGTCAGTGCTTGGCATTGCTAAGCTGTCCTAGACTGCAACTTGGGTTTAGGAAGGTTAATACTGTCAAGTGCTCAAAATTCAAATCGAGACTGGAGGAGCTCATTGATGAATGACTGATAGATGACCCCATATTGCACTTGTCATTGTCTCCACTAGAGGTTTCTCAGACAAGTTTTATCAGAATAGGTTTACAGCTTATCCCTCAGTTGTCTCTATCTTTCCTCTGCGCTATCTGCATCGCAGCAGATGAGTCAATCCCTTATCACGACTCATCGCCCGACCTGATTAAATAGGATCCGCTCTACAATCAGTTCTCTATAACCTTAGGGTCATGTTTTAGATGATTGTGTGTGTGTTTGGCGAGCGTGCATGCGTCCAAATGTACTTCTTCTGATCTACCTGGGAAATTCAACCCAATGAAATAGACTTCATTAGAAAAAAGGTCAGTTAATATTGCAGGCAGATTCAGTCAGCATTTTAAGACCTGTAGGCTAAATGTTGTGTTCTAGGCTTGGGCAGTATATGGTATACTGTACAGTATATCAGGGTATTTGAAAAAAGCCACAGGATGGTTTTTCAAAATTAGTTAAAAAAAAAATGTGAATATTTGTAGCTACTTTTTAAGTTAATACCTGCAGTCAACTTGTGCAATACGTTAGGAGATAAAGCAGATTGCGTTCTTCATTCCACCTATCACATTATTTTAGATTATGAAGCTTACCGTAGTTCCTCAGAACAGTTGAGCCAGTCACGTGTTCGTTGTAAAGAGCACAACGGGAGAAAGCGGTAGCTGGTGCGTCCGTAGCGTTCTATATCGGTGAGTCTCTGTTGTGTGGCGCACATGAGTTGTGTGGCACAGCTTGTATGCAATTCACTACTAAATGTTTGCCATCAGATATCTTATAACGGCTTTCTGCCGTGTTTGAGAAGTCAAAGCGCTCTGTTATCTGTACAGCTGCCATTTCCCCCCTGTGCTTCCTACTAGTGTTTTTTTCCTCCTCTGTTCTCTCCTCTACTCCCCTCTGCTCTGTGTACACATGCGGCTCTTCCTTCAGAAAAGCATGCATCACAACTTTGTTCAATGCACAATGTATCACATTCACTTTCATTTGTAAATGTCCACACTCACTAAAAATGTCATTCGGTAGCTACTAGCTACTAGCTATGCTTGTATAACTTTATGAGCTGGATTTGCCTATCTTTACAATTAGTTTATGTTCGTTTTCGCTCGTTAGCATTTAGCTAACAGTGTCTGTGTGATTTCGCTATTACTTGTGCTAATTTGTTTGCATTTTGGTAATAGAGGCCCAATGGTCTTTTTTTGTGTTTTTATCGCCCATTTGTGTGCTAAACCAGTAATACCGTAAATCCCGGGATGGCAGAAGAACAGTATGACGGTATGAAAATCTGGATACTGTCCAAGCCTATTGTGTTCCTAAACTGGGTTAAAGTTGAAAAGTGACTAATCTCACAATGTTTTCCCTGTATCCTAGAAATGACCTTTAAATATGGACACTTGCCAACAGAATACATGTGATACCCCTTCTCTGTCACATGTTATACAGCTCGATGGTGATCCCAAAGAGGCCTGATTTTGTCACCTTTCATCTCGAACATGGCCATGTCTTGCGGAAGGGTCGATACCCCCCATTTCGCCCTAAGTTTTGCCCTTTCCAGAATTTAGCTGGAGGATAGGATTTTAGGACCTTGCAATGATGAGGGCAATGTGTCAGTCAGAGGCATTTCAACTCTTAGCCAGCAATTAGTCCTATCAACATTGGATAAGTTGTCTGGTTGAGGAATCATAGGACAAAGGCAACTGTACTCAACAAGCATTAATTAATTTCATGAATCATCTGTAAAGGTCAGTCCAACCAGACTTGGCTTGATGTAAGTGTATTAGAAATGTACTGCCCAAATACACCAGTGTTCCAACACATTACTTTTTGGCACAACATTTAAGACTGTTGTATGGACCTATGTTGAGGAGCATGTTACATGTATGATACATCTACAGTTGAAGTCGGAAGTTTACAAACACCTTAGCCAAATACATTTAAACTCTGTTTTTCACAATTCCTGACATTTAATCATAGTAAAAATTCCCTGTCTTAGGTTAGTTAGGATCACCACTTTATTTTAAGAATGTGAAATGTCAGAATAATAGTAGAGAGAATGATTTATTTCAGCTTTTATTTCTTTCATCACATTCCCAGTGGGTCAGAAGTTTACATACACTCAATTAGTATTTGGTAGCATTGCCTTTAAATTGTTTAACTTGGGTCAAACGTTTCGGGTAGCTTTCCACAAGCTTCCCACAATAAGTTGGGTGAATTTTGGCCCATTCCTCCTGACAGAGCTGGTGTAACTGAGTCAGGTTTGTAGGCCTCCTTGCTCGCACATGCCTTTTCAGTTCTGCCCACAAATGTTCTATAGGATTGAGGTCAGGGCTTTGTGATGGCCACTCCAATACCTTGACTTTGTTGTCCTTAAGCCATTTTGCCACAACTTTAGAAGTATGCTTGGGGTCATTGTCCTTTTGGAAGACCCATTTGCGACCAAGCTTTAACTTCCTGACTGAAGTCTTGAGATGTTGCTTTAATATATCCACATAATTTTCCATCCTCATGATGCCATTTATTTTGTGAAGTGCACCAGTCCCTCCTGCAGCAAAGCACCCCCACCACATGATGCTGCCACCCCCGTGCTTCACGGTTGGGATGGTGTTCTTCGGCTTGCAAGCCTCCCCCTTTTTCCTCCAAACATAACGATGGTCATTACAGCCAAACAGTTATATTTCTGTTTCATCAGACCAGAGGACATTTCTCCAAAAAGTACGATCTTTGTCCCCATGTGCAGTTGCAAACCATAGTCTGGCTTTTTTATGGTGGTTTTGGAGCAGTGGCTTATTCCTTGCTGAGCGGCCTTTCATGTTATGTCGATATGGGACTCGTTTTACTGTGGATATAGATACTTTTGTACCTGTTTCCTCCAGCATCTTCACAAGGTCCTTTGCTGTTGTTCTGGGATTGATTTGCACTTTTCGCACCAAAGTACGTTCATCTCTAGGAGACAGAACGCGTCTCCTTCCTGAGCGGTATGACGGCTGCGTGGTCCCATGGTGTTTATACTTGCGTACCATTGTTTGTACAGATGAACGTGGTACCTTCAGGCATTTGGAAATTGCTCCCAAGGATGAACCAGATTTGTGGAGGTCTACAATTATTTTTCTGAGGTCTTGACTGATTTCTTTAGATTTTCCCATGATGTCAAGCAGAGAGGCAGCGAGTTTGAAGGTAGGCCTTGAAATACATCCACAGGTACACCTCCAAGTGACTCAAATGATGTCAATTAGGCTATCAGAAGCTTCTAAAGCCATGACATCATTTTCTGGAATTTTCCAAGCTGTTTAAAGGCACATTCAACTTAGTGTATGTATACTTCTGACCCACTGGAATTGTGATACAGTGAATTATAAGTGAAATAATCTGTTTGTAAACAATTGTTGGAAAAATTATTTGTGTCATGCACAAAGTAGATGTCCTAACCAACTTGCCAAAACTATAGTTTGTTAACAAGAAATTTGTGGAGTGGTTGAAAAACAAGTTTTAATGACTCCAACCTAAGTATGTAAACTTCTGACTTCAACTATATATTTGCATAGTGCTGAGCAATTAACCGAAATGTCGGCAATTTTTTATTTTTTTAAGCAACTAATTGACAGACGTCGGTTCAATTATTTGATTTCCATTTCGTTCTTTTTTTTTTCGTTCTTTACACATAGCACAGTTTCTCTAGAGATAAATCAGATCGAGCCTGAGCTGTGCGATGTAGTAGGCAGTTGTAGTTTCCAACAGGCCAATATTCTAGATATTTTAGCCCATAAAACATGGTAATTTTCACTGAAAATGTTACAAATACACATTTACTTTGTTTGTGTGGTCATTCTGTTACCAAACTTTGCATCTGCAATGGTCTTCAAGTAAATGGGTTTTTGTAAAAGTTTCAGTAGAAATTGTTCAAAGTAGTCCTTGTGCATAGAGTTGTGTGGTTTGTTTATATAAAGACACAAGGAGAGACCCAAATACAGACACAGGAGGCAGATGGTTGAGCTCCGATATTTATTATAACAAAAGGTATAGGCAAAAGGCAGGTCGGGAACAGGCGAGAGTTTATAAACCAGGTCAGAGTCCAAACAGTACCAGGCGATAGGCAGGCTTGAGGTCAGGACAGGCAGGGGTTCAGTGATCAGGTCAGAGTCCAAACAGTACAAGGGGATAGGTAGGCTCGAAGTCAGAACAGGCAGAGTGGTAGGCAGGCGGGTTCGGCGTCAGAACAGGCAAGGGTCAAAACCAGGAGGGCTAGGAAAAAACAGAGACTGTTAAAAAGGAGCTAGGAAAAACGCTGGTTGACTTGGCAAAACAAGACGAACTGGCACAGACAGACAGGAAACACAGGGATAAATACACCGGGGATAATAAGCGACACCTGGAGGGAGGTGGAGACAAGCACAAGGACAGGTGGAACAGATCAGGGCGTGACAGTTTAACTTTGCAATCATTGGTTTTTGTTTGACATAGATTTTAAAGTTAAAAATCTCAGTGTCACTGTTACCTTGGAATTGCACTATAGTAAAAAGGTGAAGGTTACCATAACACGGCCATCCTTTCCCCAACCAACATATTGATACTCCCTGAAGAGGGCCTGTGTGCAGATAATTCAGAAGAGGAGACAAAGTACAAAGAATAGCCTACATATCAAAATGTTCTAGTTGTGCTGTCTTGCTAGTGTCCAACACTGTTTTTTAGATCCATTGATCATTCCACATGACAGTAAGTTGGCAATTATAACGTCAAGTAAATGCTATCATCACAGGCCTGACTTCCCTCATTCCTGCACTGTGCAGGAACCCTGTTAGAGCAGGCAGAATCCCCCTGAGTCAGTCTCCTCCCTGCTTATCTCCTGCCTAGCCCCAGCATTGCTGCACCACACAGCCATTAACCACCATTACCGGACTGGGCCATTTCATGGTCAAAGAGCATTTCAGTGTTAGCGCTCCCTAGGGCTAAAAACCCACCCATGAGTTTCAACCCTGCATGCTGAGCTACATACTTTATTATTTTACATTTTCCCCCATTCTTCCTTCCCCCTCTAACATCTCCGTGTTGTGCACTTTAACTCTGCAAATGTGACACAACTGAAGTTATCTATACATGATCAATAGTGTGTAACCTTCGGGTGAATTGGGCAGTTACGCTTAACTTAAAATGCTGCTGAGGGCAATGTGCATATTTTACTTATATCCTCAATGCCAAGTCAATGGTATGTGGCAAGTCAATGGTATTGTCCCATGTGGCTCAGTTTATAGAGCATGATGCTTGCAATGTCAGGGTTGTGGGTTTGATTCCCATGGGGGACCAGTATGAAAAAGCATCAACTCACTACCCTAAGTAGCACTGGACTACTGTAAGTTGCACTGGACAAATGTAAGTAAAATATGTATGTTATAGCTGGAATTATATGAGATTTGTTTATTGATTTACAATAACATAAGTGATGTCAGCCCTACATTCTGGAAACGTTTCATCATACATTTCCTCCATAAATACCTCATCTAAGAAATTACAACACATGAACTCTTCGTTTTTTCATGCTATTACTGAAAATGTCTTCAATTTGTTTGGTGTTGCAAGATATGTAAAAAATAATATTTTTTGCAGGTGATGGTGAAATCATGATGAGAGATTCCAGACTATGTCTGCAGTACCGGCATTATGTTTTGCTTAAACATGAAACAAAGAGAATCTCACTGCTGATAGACTGCCGATAGGTACTTATCACAGTGGAAGGCCGTTCCTTCTCTTTCTAGAACAAAAGTGGTACCTGCTATGTGCCGAGCCGTTAGTATCGAACTACCGATTCTACTTGTAGAACCGCAATGCTCATCAGTGGCCAACAACTTGACTTTGAGCCAAGTGGGGGAAAACAATTATAATAAATAAGGCATTTTCTCCATACATCCACAGATGAGCCAGTCACACTCCATATGCAATGTAAGCTATGGGATGGTAGCTAGCTAAGTGCACAGACGCAATGCACACAACACTAAATACTTCCTCCAAGATAGTTAACCACTGTAGCTAGTATTGACCTTATAATTAAATCACAGTGGATGAACTAGTTTCCATTAAACAGCTGCCTATTTTAGCTGCCGAGTTAGTGCAGTGTACTTAGCTAGCTAGAGCTTTCTACAAAATAGCAACATTAGCGCAGATAGCTTGGAATCTAGACCATAAGCAATAAGCATGGATATGCACTGCCAAACAACACTACTGCCACCTTCTGGCTTGGAGTATTTAAGGCTGAGTGGCTGACGACTTCCAAGGTCTTTGCTGTGCGAACACAAAAGAGATTGACTGCTAACACTCTGTTCAAAGGTGCTAAGTACTGTTAGAAGGCAAGCCTACCAGTGTGTCTGAGCTATTAAATACTTTCCCTTTAAAATCATTTTTAACAGCTGATGTGTTAACTATCCTGATTACGGTTAAGATTGTGTTAAATCCTCCATTTGCCAAAACGTATTACTCAGCTTACTTTCAAGGTTAACACTAGGTTTGAGGCTGACATTTCAAGTCCTTCACCTTAATAACAAGAGGTAATGGCTAGAATGTGGTTGCCTTACACAGGCATGATGAGTAATGTCCTATAGGTGCTAAATCAGTAACAATGTTGGGAGTAGGGTGAAAGCTGATATTTATGCTGGGGTAGGGTAGTAATTGGTTACAAATGCAAACATTTGGGGCTTCTCTCAACCATATCCCCACTATCCCCCTATGTTTAGGCTGAATCACACGTCGGAACATCTGGAATTCTTCAGCAATAAAGTAATCAAAATTGATGCCAAGCTGCTCTGTGAAGTTTATTCCCAAGAGTAAGCAATCTGGCTCACAATCAATATGCTGTGTGAAGAAACATTTCCTTAACAAATAAGAATGCTTTATGGTATATGATAATATACAGCAGTGGAACATATTATGCAGCTGTTGTCAGCAACAGACATCACAGTGTTGTGTTGTGAGGGGGTGACATTGCCATCTGGCTGATGCCATTGTGTTGAGTTAAAACTGAGTTTAGCCTTCACGTTCGGATTCTCATGGCAAATGTTACTTTTGTTATCTTTTAACATATTTTGTTCCTTGAGGACAATTCTCTCACTTTCAATCACATCTGACAACCAGGTTTCTAGGAAAAGTCCAAAATGAACCTATTCTGAACAAAAGTGTGAACACAACATGCTATAATTTCAAAGATTTTACTGAGATATAGTTCATATAAGGAAATCAGTCAATTTAAATAATTTCATTAGGCCCTAATCTTTGGATTTCACATGACTGGGAATACAGATATCTGTTGGTCACAGATACCTTTAAAAAAAAAGTTAGAGACATGGATCAGAAAACCAGTCAGTATCTGGTGTGACCACTATTTACCTCAATCACCGAGATACATCTCCTTCGCATTGAGTTGATTAGGCTCTTGATTGTAGCCTGTGGAATGTTGTCCCACTCCGCTTCAATGGCTGTGCAAATTTGCTGGATATTGTCGGGAACCGGGAACACGCTGTCGTACACATCAATCCAGAGCATCCTAAACATGCTCATTGGGTGACATGTCTGGTGAGTATGCAAGAACTGGGACATTTTAATCTTTCAGGAATTGTGCACAGATCCTTGTGATATTGGGCCATGCTGAAACGTGAGGTGATGACGGCGGATGAATGGCACGACAATGGTCCTGAGGATCTCATCATGGTATCTTTGTGCATTAAAATTGCCACAGTAATTTTGTTCATTGTCCGTAGCTTATGGCTGCCCATACCATAACCCCACCTCCACCATGGGGCACTCTTTTCATGACGTTGATATCAGCAAACCACTCGCCCACACAACGCCATACACGTGGTCTGCGGTTGTGAGGCCGTTTGGATGTACTGACAAATTCTCTAAAACGATGTTGGAGGCAGCTTATTGTAGAGAAATTAACATTACATTTTCTGGCAGCTGCTCTGGTCGACATTCCTGCAGTCAGCATGCCATTTACTCGCTCCCTCAACTTGAGACATCTGTAGCATTGTTGTGTGACAAAACTTCACATTGATGAGTGGCCTTTTATTGTCCACAGCACAAGGTGCACTTGTGTAATGAACATTCTGTTTAATAAGCTTCTTGATATGCCACACCTGTCAGGTGGATGGATTATCTTGGCAAATGAGAAACACTCACTAACAGGGATGTAAACAAATGTGTGCACAACATTTGAAGGAATAAGCTTTTTGTGCATATGAAACATTTCTGAGCCCCTTTTATTTTAGCTCATGAAACATGGGACTAACACTTTACATTTTGCGTGTATATTTTTGTTCAGTGTATTTAAAAGATCCAAATATGCGTATTTGGAAATATTCAGCAAAATATTTTGAATGTGCCTACACTATTGTAATTAAAGTGTGCTTACTTCTGCTCAAGATAAATGTCATTTTAGACTTTTCTGGAAACCTTTGTGACTGTTTTTGATTGAATGGGGCCCATAGTCAATCCTGTGATGTACAGTATTTTGCTGCAATTGCATTCAAGTAAAAAGCCACCCTGCTGACTGACATTGGCAGAGTATCATGATGTCTGTACTCTGTAGGTGGTTCTCAGGAAAGGAATCGAGATAAAATCCAACCACTGTCAAAATGCACATAAGCTCAACAGCCCATGGAGCTCTGACAGTCCCCACATCTGTACATTTTACGCTATGTGAAGCCCAATAATTAGCATTCAGTTTTAAGCCCCAAAAATATATAAAAATAGAAAGCCAACACACATTCATCCATTACTGCACACACCATGTTCATAGATATGTCAACTTTCTGAGGGCCTGAAATTCCCTGTTCAGATTTGGTGTAATTTGTGTCACTGTTACAGTTTTCAGCTCTAAGCTGTCAAGTGAAGCTATCTTCCTCTAGTAGAAACCCAAACATGCCAGTTCTGCCTCATGCGACTGGTGGATGATAGTCAGACAGAATCAGTCCTGCTCAGTATGCAGTTTCCTCTCAGTTCAACCAACCAGCTGTTTATTTTGTGAAAATGAATGGAAGGGGAATACATTTCTATAATGAAGTATGTTATAGCAAATTATTCCGGGTTTGGAACATGGACATTAGCTGAATAGAATCTTCAGATTCCATTTCATTATGTTTGTAATAATTATTCAGATTATAATTGAGGATGCATGTATTTATAAATAATTGAATGCCATCATATAAATAAAAAACAATGCAATAGAATAATAATGATACTTGTTAGTTCACTCGCATTACAGTATAAATTATTTATTAATTGATTAGCGACTTACCATAATAACTATACTGAACAAAAATATAAACACAACATGTAAAGTGTTGGTCCCATGTTTCATGAGCTGAAATAAAAGTTTCCCGAAATGTTCCATGTGCACAAAAAGCTTATTTCTCTCAGATTTTGTGCACACATTTGTTTATATCCCTGTTAGTGAGCATTTCACCTTTGCCAAGATAATCCATCCACCTGACGGGTGTGGCATATCAAGAATCTGATTAAACAGCATGATCATTACACAGGTGCACCTTGAGCTGTGGACAATAAAAGGCCACTCTAAAATGTTCAGTTTTGTCACGCAACAAAATGCCATATGTTATGAGGGAGTGTGCAATTGGCATGCTGACTGCAGTAATGTCCACCAGAGATGTTACCAGAGAATTTAATGTTAACTTCTCTACAATAAGTCACATCCAACGTTGTTTTAGAGAATTTGGCAGTACGTCCAACCAGCCACACAACCACAGACCACGTGTTTGGTGTTGTGTGGGCGAGCACTTTGCTGATGTCAACGTTATGAACAGAGTGCCCCATGCTGGCGGGGGTTATGGCATGGGCAGGAATAAGCTACTGACATTGTACACAATTGCATTTTATCGATGGCAATTTGAACAGAGAACTTGACGAGATGCTGAGGCCCATTGTCGTGCCATTCATCTGCTGCCATCACCTCATGTTTCAGCATGATAATGCGCAGCCCCATGTCGCAAGGATCTGTACACAATTCCTGGAAGCTGAAAATGTCCCAGTTTTTCCATGGCCTGCATACTCACCAGACATGTAACCCATTGAGCCTGTTTGGGATGCTCTGGACCGACGTCTACGACGGCGTGTTCCAGTTCCCACCAATATCCAGCAACTTCGCACAGCCATTGAAGAGGACTGGAACCAGTGGTGGAAAGAGTACTCAACTGCCATACTTGAGTAAAAGTAAAGAAATACCTTAATAGAAAGTTACTCAATTAAAAGTGAAAGTCACCCAGTAAAATACTACTTGAGTAAAAGTCTAAAAGTATTTGCTTTTAAATATACTTAAGTATCAAAAGTAAATGGAATTGCTCAAATGTACTTAAGTATCAAAAGTATAAGAATAAACCATTTCAAATTCCATATATTAAGCAAACCAAACGGCATCATTTTCTTTTTTCATTTATTGGCGGATAGCCATGGGCACACTCTAAGACATGATTTGCAAATTAAGCATTTGTGTTTAGTGAATCGGCCAGATCAGAAGAAGTAGGGATGACCAGGGATGTTCTCTTGATAAGTGTGTGATTTGGTCCATTTTCCTGTCAAAATGTAACGAGTACTTTTGGGTGTCAGGGAAGATCTATGGAGTAAAAAGTACATTATTTTCTTTAGGAATGTAGTGAAGTAAAAGTAAAAGTTCCCAAAAATATAAATAGCAAAGTACAGATACCCCAAAAAACAACTTAAGTAGTACTTTAACGTATTTTTACTTAAATACTTCACACCACTGAGTGGGACAACATTCCACAGGCCAACTCTATGCGAAGGAGATGTGTCGCGCTGCATGAGGCAAATGATGGTAACACCAGATACTGACTGGTCTTCTGATCCATGCCCCTACCTTTTTTTTTAAGGTATCTGTGACCAATGAATGCATATCTATATTCCCAGTCATGTGAAATCCATAGATTGGGGCCTAATGAATACATTTCAATTGAGAGATTTCCTTAATCAACTGTAACTGAGTAAAATCTTTGAAGTTGTTGCATTTATAATTTGGTTCAGTGTAATTATAGTTTTATCAAGTAGAGTAAAGCTGTCTGTTTTTAAGGAAAGGTACCAGATATAAAAGATGTAGCAAAGCTACAGCTGGCTCAAAACAGAGCAGCATGCCTTGCCCTTAACTGCACACACATAACTAACATCAACAACATGCAGGCCAGTCTTTCCTGGTTGAGGGTTGATGAGAGATTAACTACTCTTCTAGTTTTTATTAGAAATATTACTGTGATAAAAATGCCAGATTGTCTGCATAATCAACTAACATTCAGCTCAGATACTCATACATACCCCACAAGATATGCCACCAGGGTCTCTTCACAGTCCCCAAGTCCAAAACAAATTCACAGCAACACACAGTATTATACAGAGTCATGATCACATGGAACACATGAATCTCCAATAACTCAAGCAAAAAGCTAAATTACCTTTAAAAAATGGATTAAACAACATCTCCTGGAACGGCAGGGACTGTGAGGGGACACACACACACACAAACAGACACACTCTAACACACACATAATTGTGGTTGTTGTGTTATTCGTGTTGTTGTATTGTTTTTATATTGTTGTATTTAACATTTCTGTGACTGTCGTTGTCTATCAGTGTATCAGTGTTTTGTTACTTGTGTTTCTTGGGGACCCCAGGAACAGTAGCTGCTGCTTCTGCAAATCTAATGGGGATCCAAATAAACAAAGAAATATAGTAGATTACATGATTCAATATTTTCACACAATTTTTTTTTTTTTTAAATACAGCTCCATAAGATTGGCATTGCTAAACAAAGAGAGTGAGGTTGTTCTGTTGTGTATGTTTTGTCCTACAGGCAGAGTAGCAGGACAAATCAGCAGGCCTCAGGACAAACCTCCTGTAACTAGAGATGGAGAGCCTGGCTAATAGCATTGACTGATTGTTAGCATTAGTGGCTGTGAGTGTGATTAATATGCCTGCCCCTCACATAGCACTCAGAAAAAAGAGAGGTGTTGCTTAAAACTGAACAGGTGTGGCCACATTTGATCCTTTTAAAGAAGATAATGCATAACCTAATGCATAACCACATCGAAGCTGGCTAGTTGCATACGTAGCATGTGCCAGAATGGATGTCTCTGGGAGTACAGATGCTGTTGCATTAATTCCTCAAACTAAAATCAGAGTGAATGTGTCCCATGGCCTAATGATCTTGTAGTGTGGGATGCTGTGAGTGCTGCTGAGATGCTGGGAGAACATACTGTGCTCCGCTTTACTGAATTCTCAACTCTCATAATTGCTGCACTATGATTTTTCTTCTTCCAAGCAGCCCCATAGCATCTGCTTGTTTGCCTGGGTCTCCTGTCTTCTACGGTCTTACCAGTTCCTCAGCTGACACACACTGTATCTAACATTTGCCTGAACATTTGGACTCAAATTTGAGAGGATTATGTTCCCATGCTGATATGTCAAACACTGTGACTGTACCACAACCATTTGGTTTTCGTGGAATGTTGTCTGTCACTAAATAAATGCCAATGCAATCGTGCCCGCTCTGTCTGGATTGCTATAATACTAGCTCAATAAAAACCGCACAGTATACTTCTATAGAACATTGTGAAAGTGATTCATGTATTACAAATCAAAGGAAAGAAAAGTCTGATTCATGCTTAATCACAACAGAACCCTAATCACAGACATACATGACATGGAAGATCCTTCATTCATTCTCCCATCTCCCATCTTTCAGAGAAGGTTTTGAAATGGCCAAGTGATTAACCAGGCTGCGTAAGAGGTTCATCTGTGCAGCAGAGATCGTGGGCTCAAGCCCTCCCTCTGTGCCCCTATGGAAAAAGGGGTCTGCCAGAATGAGCAATGATGCTAACTGCCCTGATTATTAGGATTAATTGTCTTTTAGCCATGCAGTGGAGCAAGTGTGCCAGGATAAAACAAGGTGGAAGTAACGAGGGCTATTGAGTAGTCGTTGTGTTTTCCTTCAAGCCACCCTTCACGAAACGGTTGTTTTAAGGTCCTTCGCCTGTCAACACCACTGAGATTGGCATTAATAAAATGTCTCTTAGAAAATGATGGCGAGCTGTGAAGTACAGCTTTTCACTGAGGTATACTGTACTTACAGTCATGGTGAAGGGATGACAGGGGTTTTAGCAAATACCATAGAGTCAGAGTAAAAAGCTTTAGAGTGGGTGGCCCTCTGTCTGCACACCTGCTAGGGTAACACCAAGGGGTATGTCTAAAGGGATGTGACCTGACTTGAGCTCTTCATTACATTCTGCTTGACCTCCTATACATCACTGATAGTAATTATCATACATGAGACAAGCTCCCACCTATCACTAGCATATGGTTGCCTGACAACATATAATGCTACATGACAAAGATTCATGTGTTTTAGAAAAACAGAACAAAATTCTTGGTTTCTTTTCCTCCACATTTTCATGGGGTAGGCTATAGTGGAGGTGCTTTCAAACTTCTCTTGAGGCAGGAGCACCTGGAATGTCCTAAGGTAAACATATACAAAGGGGCCGGTCAAGACCTTTAGATTAGGATCTTTTCATTAGCAAGCTCTTAGTGAGGATAAATGTGAAAAGGTTATGGTTTCCCTGAGTACTACAAAAATCGTGACAGCTACAGTGTGTCACCCAACACTGACCTCTTTAAACAAATGGGGATTTTGGTTTTAGTTCACCTTGCATGTTGGTAATGGATAGTTACATCTACTATTGAAGTGTTTGTTTTAACTTACCTCCAACATATTTGAAACCCATAATGTGGTAAAGTTGTTTTGGGTACACCTCCTCAAAGTCAAAACAGACCTGATTTCATGGGAAGTTGCAAATAGATGCCTGACTGCAAACAAAGCATCCAAACAGCTGTCACTTACAGGCATGTTCATTCATCATTATTAGATAATAAGTGGCGAATAGCCCCTGAAAGCCTCTATTACTTTTATGTACTCTGCACAAGTGTGCCACCGATAACAGATGAGGCCAGACCCAATGTAAAATTAAATTGCTTTTTATATTGGTTGCAATTAATGGTTGTTAGAAGCAGTGCAGCTCAGTGCATTTGGAGATGTGTCCTATCAACTCCTCCAGGGAGGAACCTATCAGCTCACCATGGGCCTCTGACTGCGTGCAAACTATTCTAATCTGTTCACATTCAGACAAGCCCCTTTGAATAACTTTCAAAAACTTTCAGTTTGATGATGGAATATCTGTCAACAGGATGTCATTAATGTTGTACATGATTAAGTGTATTTAGGACACTTGGAGGTGTCCCAGGTTTTAGCACAGCCAGAAAGTTTCACTCACCCCAAGATTATACTCTTATATATGTTTTTATATCCAAAGAAACTTGGACCCATGCATGATTAATTGTACTTTAAGTGCTTTGGGATTCAACGTCATGCTGCATATGGGATTTCTCTCAAGGTGACAGGGTTTTAGTTAATCTCATTTGACTAATCATTGTTGTCTGTTTCATGAATTACATTTTCATTTATACCTGTCTACTTCTGTATATGTCCTTCACAATATCAGTACCTTGCAAGTATATGCATGATATTTCACATTTTGCAAACATCGTGTTTTATTCTGAGCATTTGTAATAGTGTGTTTTCCCATTTGAAAGTTGGGGTTTATTGTTGTCTCTGTATATCTGATTAGTTGTTTCTGTTTTATTTTTGTGTTTGCAGATACCTCTGGGCCACAGCAAATCTCCCCATACCTCGGTTGTGACAATATGTTGGTTGAAAATAAGTCATAGGAGAAATCCCTTTGATTCTGGGATACAACTCAGAATCTTGCATTGCCTTGGTGAGAACACAGAGGAGGAAGATAGAGGTACAGTACAATGGAGGCACTGAACATGAACTAATCAGTGCTTTGGGAATATATTTGTCTCTCTTCGACTTTCAAGGGAGTCAAGGGAGGGAGACTGTTTTGAAGTTGTTTCTCATCCACAACATATCTTCCCTGCAGCACTTCTTCTTCATACTTCTAATAATAGTGACTGGTTCAAATGCCAAAATGTGCTTTGGTCTGACATATTGCCCACACCATGTGGTATCATCGGCGTATAATTGTGTGTGTGTGTGTGTGTGTGTGTGTGTGAAGGTGGCTGATGGCTGTCTACCACAGAGTCACGAACCTAGAGGACTACATTTACCATTTCAAATATGCCTGTTTTTCAAAAGTTTACACACACTCACACAAGCACACTCCCACACGCTACTTCCCCAGCTTGTCAATGTGCAACGTGGGCTGTGCAGGCTTCGTGCGAACAGATGGGAGGAACAAACCGGCATAAAATATAGTTAAACTAGAACAAAATGACTATGCGAGTGGCGTGGCCGCCCTTTGTTTGCCAGGAAGGTGATCCTCAGCATCTGGGAATGATGGAACGCATGATTAAAATTACCAGAGGGAATGATTAATATCTCCTTAAAGCACACACTTCCAGCTTATCAATCATCTCATTACACTGGAAAAGTTAATTGTGTGAGGGGAGGGTTGGGGCCCCTGAACCATGAAAAAGTAGCCCACCTCTCGACATGTTTACTTACACAACAGAACATACCCAATAACTTTCTCATGCTAAATCTTTAAAGTATAATCATTGTATATTGAGCATTAGCAGTTATTTAAATAGAAGACATGTTTATTCCATGTTGTCATTATACCAAAATATTTCTGCATGGCCACTGTCCTCTAATTGTATTGCTAGTGGCTTTACTTTCATCCAAGAGTTTCTAATATGACAGTGACTTGTAGAAGGAAACAGGATCACATCCAAAGGTGAAACCTTCCAATTATCAACTACAGAAAATTGCTGCACTGCAGTGTAATAAAATTCAAGTGCTATGACATTTAACCCTAATGTATTTTAAAAGTTGAAATAACTTTTGCAGTGTTGGCCATGTATATGTGGGCTATGTGCATGAAGAATATTTAAATTGTGATCCATGGTGAGTGTGTGTGTGTGGTGAGAAGAGGGGAGGTATGGAAGGTATGGGAGGTAGGGGTCCCTGTGCCTATGGTGGCCTGGCTTGCCCTTGCCTCGCCTCCCTCCCCCTGGCTGCCAGTGTGTCCTACTCTTTGCCCTCTCTGCTCCGTTGCGCTCGCTCCCGTCCCCCCACCCACCTCTCCCTGCGTGCCTGCGCTGCCTGAGCCAGCTGCTCCCACTTCATCTTCAGCAGCGTCACCAGGCGGGGTATTAATCATGTTTTTCGACGGGGACACTCCGCTATTTATCTCCCTGACACTTCCAGCATTCAGAGGCCCGTTGCTGGGCACAGCCCATTGAGTAGTAAGATTACACATTACCTCGCTCCATTGCCTCTCCCTGCCCTCTTCATTGACTGGCTGTTCAACGGTGGCATCGTGCTTGCACGATCGGACATAATGTATGCTTTACATGTATGAAAAAAAAATGTTTTTCTCCCTTTCCCCTTTAACTTAAGTGTAGCATGAATACTTGTAATGGTAATCATCTCTGTCTGTGCTCCTTCTACGTACAGTACAAAGCATAATGTGGTACGGATCTGCTATTTCTATTCCTTATAACTGGAACTTCCATCAGGAGCTAGCCAGCTAACTAGCTACTTGTCTTTGTTAGCCACGGCTAGCGGTCCTCGCCTTTTTTCCCCGGCATCAGTCAGCCTTAGCTCAGGCAATCACCTGTCAGTCTGCACAGCGCGATATCGACCCAGAGCATATCGGACTGCTTCTCTCTACCATATCACCGGATTCCTGCCGCTCTGGATCATTACACCGGATCATCGCAGCTAGCTAGGTGCAATCGAGTGGCTACTGTTAGCTAACGCCTCTGTCCCGAAGCAAGCACCAGCTAGCCTTGAGCTAGTCTCGAGCTAGGCCCATATACCTGCCAATTCTAGGGCTACAATACCTCCTTCTTTGCCAATTGGCCTGGACCCTTTATTGTCGACACAGAGCCCCGCCAATCGATCACGACTGGACTGTCGACGTGATCGTCCGATTTGGTCTCAACAGGCTAGTAGATGGTTCTGTTACGATATCGCCGAAGAACCATCTACTAGCCGCTAGCTTTTCTGAACGCTGTGTGCCCTGCTCGCCTAGCGTAGTAGTTACTACCGAACAGCACCCTGACTCCCCTATTGCTGCCCTTTTGACCCTATGATCACTCGGCTACACAGCTGATGCCCCCTAGACTGTTTCAATAACACAGTACCTCATTTTGTTTACCTGTCGGCCCCAGCCTCGAACTCAGGTCCTGTATGTACCTAACTGACCCACTCTGCCCATTCATCGCCATTTACCCGTTGTTGCCTTAGCTCTCCTGATCAACACCTGTGATTACTTTATGCCTCTCTCTAATGTCAATATGCCTTGTCTACTGCTGTCTTGGCTAGTTTTTATTGTTTAATTTCACTGTAGAGCAGTCAGTCCCGCTCGAAATTCCTTAGATAGCTCTTTCGTCCCACCCCACACACATGCGGAGACCTCACCTAGGTTAACTGATGCCTCCAGAGATGAAACCTCTCTCATCGTCACTCAACGCATAGGTTTACCTCCACTGTGCTAACATCCTACCATACCCTTGTCTCTACGTTATGCCTTGAATCTATTCTACCACTCCCAAAAATCCCAACGCACTAGATGACCAGTTCTTATAGCCTTTAGCCATACCCTTATCCTACTCCTCCTCTGTTCCTCTGGTGATGTAGAGGTTAACCCAGGCCCTGCAGCCCCCAGTTCTACTCCTATCCCCCAGGCGCTATCATTTGTTGACTTCTTTAACCGTAAAAGCCTTGGTTTCATGCATGTTAACATCAGAAGCCTCCTCCCTAAGTTAGTTTTTTTCACTGCTTTAGCACACTCCGCCAACCCAGATGTCCTAGCCGTGTCTGAGTCCTGGCATAGGAAGGCCACCAAAAATTCTGAAATTTCCATCCCCAACTACAACATTTTCCATCAAGATAGAACTGACAAAGGGGGTGGAGTTGCAATCTACTGCAGAGACCACTGGAAGAGTTCTGTCATGCAATCCAGGTCTGTGCCCAAAGAGTTTGAGCTTCTCAGCGATCACTGCCTCATTGCCTGTGTCCGTAATGGGTCCACTGTCAAACGACCACCCCGTATCACTGTCAAGCGCTCCCTAAAACACTTCAGCAAGCAGGCCTTTCTAATCGACCTGGCCCGGGTATCCTGGAAGGATATTGACCTCATGCCGTCAGTAGAGGATGCATGGTTATTCTTTAAAAGTTCTTTCCTCACCATCTTAAATAAGCATGCCCCATTCAAAAAATGTAGAACTAAGAACAGATATAGCCCTTGGTTCACTCCAGACCTGACTGCCATTGACCAGCACAAAAACATCCTGTGGCGTACTGCATTAGCATCGAATAGCCCCCGCGATATGCAACTTTTCAGGGAAGTTAGGAACCAATATACACAGGCAGTTAGGAAAGCTAAGGCTAGCTTTTTCAAACAGAAATTTGCATCCTGTAGCACAAACTCCCAAAAGTTCTGGGACACTGTAAAGTCCACGTAGAATAAGAGCACCTCCTCCCAGCTGCCCACTGCACTGGGGCTAAGAAACACTGTCACCAGTGATAAATATGCGATAATCGAGAATTTCAATAAGCATTTTTATACGGCTGGCCATGCTTTCCCCCTGGCTACCCCTACCCCGGTCAACAGCTCTGCACCCCCCACAGCAACTTGCCCAAGCCTCCCCCATTTTTCCTTCACCCAAATCCAGATAGCTGATGTTCTGAAAGAGCTGCAAAATCTGGACCCCTACAAATCAACTGGGCTAGACACTCTGGAACCTCTCTTTCTAAAATTATCCGCCGTAATTGTTGCAACCCCTATTACTAGCTTGTTCAACCTCTCTTTTGTATCGTCTGAGATCCCCAAAGATTGGAAAGCTGCCGCAGTCATCCCCCTCTTCAAAGGGGGAGACACTCTAGACCCAAACTGTTACAGACCTATATCTATCCTAACCTGCCTTTCTAAGGTCTTCGAAAGCCAAGTTAACAAACAGATCACGACCATTTAGAATCCCACCGTACCTTCTCCGCTTTGCAATCTGGCTTCCGAGCTGGTCATGAGTGCACCTCAGCCACGCTCAAGGTTCTAAACGATATCATAACCGCCAACGATAGAAGACAATACTGTGAAGCCCTATTCATCGACCTGGCCAAGGCTTTCAACTCTGTCAATCACAAAGATTCTTATCGGCAGACTCAACAGCCTTGGTTTCTCAAATGACTGCCTCACCTGGTTCACAAATAACTTCTCAGACACATTTCAGTGTGTCAAATCGGAGGGCCTGTTGTCCGGATCTCTGGCAGTCTTTATGGGGGTGCCACAGGGTTCATTTCTCGGGCCGACTCTTTTCTCTGTATACAGTGAGGGAAAAAAAGTATTTGATCCCAGGCTGATTTTGTACGTTTGCCCACTGACAAAGAAATGATCAGTCTATAATTTAAATGGTAGGTTTATTTGAACAGTGAGAGACAGAATAACAAAAAAAAAAAAAAAAAAAACGCATGTGAAAAATGTTATAAATTGATATGCATTTTAATGAGGGAAATAAGTATTTGACCCCCTCTGCAAAACATGACTTAGTACTTGGTGACAAAACCCTTGTTGGCAATCACAGAGGTCAGACGTTTCTTGTAGTTGGCCACAAGGTTTGCACACATCTCAGGAGGGATTTTGTCCTACTCCTCTTTGCAGATCTTCTCCAAGTCATTAAGATTTCGAGGCTGACGTAAGGCAACTCGAACCTTTAGCTCCCTCCACAGATTTTCTATGGGATTAAGGTCTGGAGACTGGCTAGGCCACTCGAGGACCTTAATGTGCTCCTTCTTGAGCCACTCCTTTGTTGCCTTGACCGTGTGTTTTGGGTCATTGTCATACTGGAATACCCATCCATGACCCATTTTAAATGCCCTGGCTGAGGGAAGGAGGTTCTCACCCAAGATTTGACGGTACATGGCCCCGTCCATCGTCCCTTTGATGCGTGAAGTTGTCCTGTCCCCTTAGCATAAAAACACCCCCAAAGCATAATGTTTCTACCTCCATGTTTTACGGTGGGGATGGTTTTCTTGGGGTCATAGGCAGCATTCCTCCTCCTCCAAACATGGCGAGTTGAGTTGATGCCAAAGAGCTCCATTTTGGTCTCATCTGACCACAACACTTTCACCCAGTTGTCCTCTGAATCATTCAGATGTTCATTGGCAAACTTCAGACGGGCATGTATATGTGCTTTCTTGAGCAGGGGTACCTTGCGGGCACTGCAGGATTTCAGTCCTTCATGGCGTAGTGTGTTACCAATTGTTTTCTTGGTGACTATGGTCCCAGCTGCCTTGAGATCATTGACAAGATCCTCCCGTGTAGTTCTGGGCTGATTCCTCACCGTTCTCATGATCATTGCAACTCCACGAGGTGAGATCTTGCATGGAGCCCCAGGCCGAGGGAGATTGACAGTTCTTTTGTGTTTCTTCCATTTGCGAATAATCGCACCGACTGTTGTCACCTTCTCACCAAGCTGCTTGGCGATGGTCTTGCAGCCCATTCCAGCTTTGTGTAGGTCTACAATCTTGTCCCTGACATCCTTGGAGAGCTCTTTGGTCTTGGCCATGGTGGAGAGTTTGGAATCTGATTGATTAATTGCTTCTGTGGACAGGTGTCTTTTATACAGGTAACAAACTGAGATTAGGAGCACTCCCTTTAAGAGTGTGCTCCTAATCTCAGCTCGTTACCTTTATAAAAGACACCTGGGAGCCAGAAATCTTTCTGATTGAGAGGGGGTCAAATACTTATTTCCCTCATTAAAATGCAAATCAATTTATAATATTTTTCACATGCGTTTTTCTAGATTTTTTTGTTGTTATTCTGTCTCTCGCTGTTCAAATAAACCTACCATTAAAATTATAGACTGATCATTTCTTTGTCAGTGGGCAAACGTACAAAATCAGCAGGGGATCAAATACTTTTTCCCCTCACTGTACATCAATGACATCGCTCTTGCTGCTGGTGATTCTCTGATCCACCTCTACGCAGACGACACCGTTCTGTATACTTCTGGCCCTTCTTTGGACACTGTGTTAACAAACCTCCAGACGAGCTTCAATGCCATACAACTCTCCTTCCGTGGCCTCCAACTACTCTTAAATGCAAGTAAAACTAAATGCATGCTCTTCAACCGATCGCTGCCCGCACCTGCCCGCCTGTCTAGCATCACTACTCAGGACGGACTTAGAATATGTGGACAACTACAAATACCTAGGTGCCTGGCTAGACTGTAAAATCTCCTTCCAGACTCACATCAAACATCTCCAATCCAAAATTAAATCTAGAATCGGCTTTCTATTTCGCAAACAAGGCATCCTTCACTCATGCTGCCAAACGTACCCTCGTAAAACTGACTATCCTACCAATCCTTGACTTCGGCAATGTCATTTACAAAATAGCCTCCAACACTCTACTCAGAAAACTGGATGTAGTCTATCACATTGCCATCCATTTTGTCACCAAAGCCCCATATACTACCCACCACTCCGAACTGTATGCTCTCGTTGGCTGGCCCTCGCTTCATATCCGTTGCCAAACCCACTGGCCCAGGTCATCTATAAGTCTTTGCTAGGTAAAGCCCCGCCTTATCTCAGCTCACTGGTCACCATAGCAGCACCCACCCGTAGCATGCGCTCCAGCAGGTATATTTCACTGGTCACCCCCAAACTCCTCCTTTGGCTGCCTTTCCTTCCAGTTCTCTGCTGCCAATGACTGGAACGAATTGCAAAAATCACTGAAGCTGGAGACTCATATCTCCCTCACTAACCTTAAGCATCAGCTGTCAGAGCAGCTTACAGATAATTGCCCCTGTACATAGCCCATCTGTAAATAGCCCACCCAACTACCTCATCCCCATATTGTTATTTATAAATGTTTTGCTCTTTTGCACCCCAGTATCTCTACTTGTACATTCATCTTCTGCACATCTATCACTCCAGTGTTTAATTGCTAAATTGTAATTATTTCGCCACTATGGCCTATTTTTTGCACACGCTGTATAAAGACTTTTTCTATTGTGTTATTGATTGTACGTTTGTTTATTCCATGTGTAACCCTGTGTTGTTTGTGTCGCACTGCTTTGCTTTATCTTGGCCAGGTTGCAGTTGTAAATGAGAACTTGTTCTCAACTGGCCTACCTGGTTAAATAAAGGTGAAATAAATATGTGACGCAAATACTTTTGTATTTGCGTCACATGGACAGTACATTCAGAGTAATAATCTTTCAAAGATATTTTAACCTTGACAATTTAACATGCTCTATGTCAATATAGTGATGGTTTTGGTTTCCTCATGGTTTTCAAATAAGGCTTTGAAATACTGAAGTTACTTGAAATAGCTTAGCATCCAACTACTTTCTTACCCTATCATCCAAAAGGAATTGTGAACAGCTTCAAAATCTGTATACTTTTCCACTTTCTTTGGTACTTTAATGAGAGTGGTGAAATGCTTACCTAACTTAGCTATGTGTACTGATGTATTACTTTCAATGAGGCAGTGGAAATGTAGGCGTCTGTTAACTCCAATTACTCTCACTGACCCTTTCCTCACTTCTCTCTCTCACTGTGTCTCGAAACACTTATCTGATTAATACTGTAGTGTGTTATGGTTTATGGCTCGTCATTTTCAACTGAAAGAACCTTACTGTAAAACGTAATTGCTTGACTGCTTGAAATAAAACTGGTTCATGTCATTAAAACGTAAAGGGACGGTTTCCTGGACATAGATTAAGTTTAGTACTAAAAAGCATTTTCAAATGCAGATTCTTCATAGTTTTTTGTTGTTGTTTTTTTTGTCCAGGAGTACACTTAATCTGTGTCCGGAAAACCAGAGTAAAAGTACATTTCCTGGTCTGTGACTTGGTACAAGCTTCTATGTTGGTAAATTGAACATCAATCTCAAGTTGAAGTAATACGATGCCTCTTCCTCTAGTATGAAATTGTTAACACAACTGAATTAGACAGAATATGAGAAAAAGGTGTCTTGGAGAAACAGGAAGTGTTACTGTAGGCTGATAGCCCGTCTAATGCACTCATGTGACTGCTGAATGAATGAATGAGAGGTTCCTGAGGGATCTCTTCAGCTTTGGGTTTAGTTTTGAATGGGAGTGTCAACTAAATCCCCTTCAGCTGGAAATTGAGGGTGAAAGTGTGTTGAAATCCAGCCAAATAGTAAATCAAATATCTATTTTCAAAGAGCAAGTGCTTTTTTAGAACAGTGGAGTAAAGAATGCTCACTACCCTTTCCTCCTACTCTCTCTCTCTCTTTCTCTCTCTCATTCTCTCAATTTCTAAGAACTAAGAATTTTTCTAGCATATTTCTAAGAGCATACTTTAAGTACCAGTATCTTTAAGTTTAGAATCATCTCATTGTGGGAACATTGTGGGAATATATCAAGAGAACACTAAAACTGTCCAGTTGTGCTGATATTCAAATGTTTGTGTCAGGGTGCACAAAACTTTCCTTTGATGTTGCAAGAAAATTGACAGAACACCTGGGGCCTATTTCATCAATGTTGCATAAACAATATAAAAACTTATGAACAGGATTTATAATGTTCCTATGCATAGAAAAAGTGTGATTTATCAAACAATCCTACGAGCATCACATGCACACCGGTAGGAGATAATCATTGAAAAATACCAATTGTTCATAGCTTCAGTGCTCATGTACGACCTTTGGTATTGCATTTCAAACGCCCCTAATTAACCATACAGTATATAGTCAAAATCATTCCTTTAAACCCCGTGGGGAATATACAAATCTGTACCATTTAACTACCCAACAATAGCCCAACCCCCAAAAAAGTGACAAATAAAACCGTTTTTCGAGACTGAAGTAGAGATGCTAGTGTCAGAGATTGAGTACAACCAAAAGGTTTTATTTGGCTAGCTCAGTTGTGGTGTCACGACTTCCGCCGAGGTCGGTCCCTCTTCTTGTTCGGGCGGTGTTCGGCGGTCGACGTCACCGGTTTTCTGATCATCATCGCTCCCCTTCTCATGTGTTTTGTTAGTTTTGTCTAATTGTACACACCTGTTGTTAATTTCTCCCAATCACGCACCTGTTTATAATTCCTTCCTTCCCCTCTTCCCATTGTGCGTGATTGTTAGGTTGTACCGTTTGTTCTTGTATGTTCCCCAGTCTGTGTACTGAGGGCTATTGTATTGTGGTTCCCGTAATTGCCGGGTTGCTGGTAAAGCGCCCGTTTATTTTTGAAGTTTGTGTGAGTATTTTGTTTTCGCCAGAGTTATTGTTTGTGGACTGATGACTCAATTAAAATACCTTTTCACACGTGAACTACCTCCTGCGCCTGACTCTTTTCCACAACTGAACCACGGACCTTACATGTGGTTTGACCAGTAAAAATTAAAACATAGCTACAAAGAAAGGACCATTAGGACAATTGAAGTTGCTTTAGCAATGGCAAATATATTGTACTTCAACTGAATAGGCAACACTCACCAAAAGGCATCCATCCTCAACAGCTCCCTCCTGTAGACATATAGGCCAACATTGCTGTTTTGCAGAACGAACAAGTCATGCGTTCCACCTGGCCTCCTTGCAACCACATTCAGCAACGTTTTCTGTTCACATAGTTGGACTCGTTTTGGGATGGTGCTTTTATGGTGATGTGGGTGTTCTCTATTGCTCTGTTCTAGGGCTGTCCCCGATAAAAAATGTTGGGCATTGACCGTAAGTCGTCTGTTATTTTGACCATTTTTATGTCTTTTAATAAAATTAACTATAGAATTGACCTTGTCTAATGCTTTAAGCTTACTGTTTGATGAAATAAGACACAAATGACAAAAGAGGGAGCCAAGGATCTAGATAAACAGAATTAAAAAAACGTAACCTGACCCGACCATTCTCCTCCCGCTCCTGCTGGCTTTCGCAGATTCTGCCTTTACTCTTGTGAAGTTGCCGGGAATAGGCTGCACGAGGAGTCTGCAAACTCTCTCATGTAGAATGCCAATTTATCTTACCAATTCTACCAATCTGCTTCACAAACTTATGGTTTTCATAAGCACATTTTTGTGCAATAGTTTCATTTCATTTTTAATAAAGTCTTCATTTCTCAAATTCTATCCAAATCTAAATGAAAATGATACAAACCTAAAAAGTAAGTTATATTGCCATTGGCAACTAAGTAAAAATAGCCTACATAAAGACAGAAAATAAAAACTGCAACCTGCAGGTAGAAAATATCCTGATTAAAAATAAATATCCCACGCGTGGCCTGTCTGCAACGAGTTTGAAACATTGTATGAACTATTAACTGGGTCCAGCCTGAAACTTGCACTAGCGAACTTGCAACTTTATATAAAATATTATGGGCCTCAGAGTTTCCCTGCCAGTGAGCTCTGGACAGACACGGCTGTGTAGGCTATTTGCGCAAGGGATAAGAAGCAGTGCTTGACCGACACCTCAAATTTTTTACTGCTTCAGCTCCTGTTCCTCTTATAGAATAATATCATTGTGGAGCTCCTGCACCTAAATATAAGTACCAGCACCCAAAATGAGTACCGGAACCTATTTCAATTCAAGTCAAGCACTGATAAGAAGTTATCAGGTAGGCCTATTTTATGAAATTTCAACTGTTTCAGAGCATTATATTTTTCCCTTCCAAGTTGAGTGATTATCAAAAGGAAGAGAGCTGGAAAGATTTTTCAAATACATTAAGGAACTATTGTCATTCTCAATGGATGTAAAAACAGACTTTGTTTGCTTGCTGTTTGAGGTGAAGAAAACATTACTTTGAGAATCTCCACAGCTTATTAGTGGTGGTGCATTAAGCCATTAACAGAAATTAACGTAACCAAACAAACATTGTAGATTAGAAATTATAAGATTTAACGGTACTACTGGTGATATATGTAATGGAGAATTGATATACACTAACAATCAAACACAAACAATTCACACAATGAAGTTATGAAACAATGAATGTGCACAAATTGGCAGGAGAGAGCGCATTCTGGAGAAAGAAGTGCGTTGTGCATCTGGGCGCTGTATGGTCAATCCGACATCTGCATTGGCCATAAAGCATTGACGATGATACAGAAGTCATGGGATTCATAGCCTACTTCTTGCCCTTTGCAGAACAGTGCAGAGCTGTTGGGAAGGAAGTTGTCAAGGAAGTGAGTTGGTGTTTATACAGGATGTACCGCCCTCACCTACCGTCAACCAATCTTGTAAATCTCTCACCAACAACCACAGTTCTACCCAACCAATACCAGCCTATTCCAGCCTATACCAGCCTATTCCAAGTCTATTCCAACCAATACCAGCCTCCTCCTCATCCACCTCCTCCAAACATCACCACCTCTCAAACTCAGAAAGGAAGACACCCTAGATGAAGTGAATACGGAAAGTAATCAGATCCCTTGATTTCTTTCCACGTTGTGTTACATTACAGACTTATTCTAAAATGGATTGGATAGGTATTTTTCCCTCATCAATCGATACACAATACCCCATAATGACAAAGCAAAAACTGGTTTTAAAAAATGTTTGCAATATATATCACATTTACATAAGTATTCAGACCCTTTACTCGGTACTTTGTTGAAGCACCTTTGGCAGCGATTCCAGCCTTGAGTCTTCTTGGGTATGATGCTACAAGCTTGGCACACCTGTATTTGGGGAGTTTCTCCCATTCTTCTCTGCAGATCCTCTCAAGCTTTGTCAGGTTGAATGAATAGCTGCACAGCTATTTTCAGATCTCTCCAGAGGTGTTTGATCGGGTTCAAGTCTGGGCTCTGGCTGGGCCACTCAAGGACATTCAGAGACTTGTCCCAAAGCCACTATTGCATTGTCTTGGCTGTGTGCTTATGGTCATTGTCCTGTTGGAAGGTGAACCTTGCCCCAGTCTGAGGTCCTGAGCACTCTTGATCAGGTTCTCATCAAGGATATCTCTGTACTTTGCTCCGTTCATCTTTCTCTCAATCCTTACTAGTCTCCAAGTCCCTGCCGCTGAAAAACATCCCAACAACATGATGCTGCCACCACCATGCGTCACCTTAGGGATGGTGCCAGGTTTCCTCCAGACGTGACTCTTGGCATTCAGGCCAAAGAGTTCAATCTTAGTTTCATCAGTCCAGAGAACCTTGTTTCTCATGGTCTAAGAGTCCTTTAGGTTCCTTTTGGCAAACTCCAAGCGGGCTGTTATGTGCCCTTTACTGAGGAGTGGCTTCCTATCTCTGTCTGGTTCCCCGCTCTGTTCCCTGCTTCAGCATTGATTGCCATATGTCCTTGTTTACCCGTGTGCTGACGCTGTTCCTGTCTTGTTCTATGTCTGTTCCTGATTAAATGTTTGACTTCCCATACCTGCTTCTCATCTCCGCCGTCGGTCCTTACAGAATGCAGAAGCCATTATACGAAGCATACAATTGCTGACGTTCCGGTTGGTGGTGACGTTGGGTGCCTAAGCCAGCTCATCAGGCTGTCATGCCTTAGCTGGCTCGAGAGGTTTCTTGCCCCGGTTGGCTCGGAAGGCGCCCATCCCCGTCAGGCCTCAGCCGGATCATCAGGTTTTTACGCCCAGCTGGCTCGTCAGACTGCTGCACCTCCGCCGTGTCATCGGGCTCCCACGCCTCAGTGGAATTGACAGGCCTTCATGCCTCAGCCGGATTGTCAGGAGCCTATGCCTCAGCTGGCTCACCAGGCTCTCACGCCTCTGCTGAGTTTCGCCTGGCCGACTTGAGGGGGGTACTGTCATTCCTGCTCCTGCTCTTCCCCCCTGGCTCTCGAGGGCGCCAGGCTCCCCAGCATTGCGTACTCCTGCCATCATCGTTACACACACCTGCCTTCCCCACGTTACGCGCTTCAGCGATTATTGGACTCACCTGGTTCATTGCCTTCTTAGGGAGCGGCAGCCGAGGTGTCGGTTTTGGAGAGTCTGGCGTGCCCAAAGTAAAAAACCTGCCACTCAGGCCCAGAAGCTAGGATATGCACATAATTAGTACTATTGGATAGGAAACACTCTGAAGTTTGTCTGTGAGTATAACAGAACTGATATAGCAGGCGAAAACCCGAGGAAAATCCATCCGGATTTGCAGTTTTTTTTGTAGATGACCTTTTTCTCCAAGCTGCCTATTGGATTCAATGTTATGTAGGACTGAGACTCCAGTACCTATGGCTTCCACTAGATGTCAACAGTCTTCATACAGTGTTTGGAGGCTTTAGCACTGAGCAGAACTGATAGGAATAGGAAATAGTCAAGGGACAACATTTGTCAACAACGTTTCCCGGGCACGAGATTGTGAGCACGCCCCACTTTATTTTCCTTTTATATCATTTATGATATCATCTGAGTGAAATATTATTGCTAATATTCATAAAAGGATACCTAAGGATACATTAAAAATGATGTTTAATTTGTTTGGAGAAAGTTTATAGGTATAAATTGAACGTGTTCTCTTCACAGTTCAATGGGCGACTCGACGGTGCATTTTCTGAACATTATGCGCCAACCAAATGGAGATTTATGGATATAATAAATGACTTTTTCTAACAAAAGAACCATTGGATGTCTTCGTTGTACACTTGGGAAGCCCTCAGCAGAAGTTCTTCGAAAGGTAAGTGATTTATTTTAGCTCTTATATGGGTTTTGTGTGACGCGAGCTGGATAGGAATTTATGCTCATGCATAAATATTGGAGGTGCTATCCTCAAACAATCAAATGTTGTGCTTTCGCCATTAAGCCTTTTTGAAATCTGACAACACTGTGATATTGCCAAGAATCAGAGCTTTTGATGACTATGCAACACTTGTATATTGATGAGTGTTTAATAATTCAACTTTTGGATTTTGAATTTGGCGCCTTACATTTCACTGGGTAGCTAGCGCGCCTCTTCTCCCTAAGTAGTTACCTTCCCTATATCTGTCTTGTTCCCCGCTCTGTTCCCTGCTTCAGCATTGATTGTCATATGTCCTTGTTTACCCTTGTGCTGACGCTGTTCCTTTTTCGTTCTATGTCTGTTCCCGATTAAATGTTTAACTACCCGTACCTGCTTCTCTTCTCCGGCGTCGGTCCATACAGACAGGTGTGTGCCTTTCCAAATCATGTCCGATCAATTGAATTCACCACAGGTGGGTGAAGTATGATCAATGGAAAGAGGATGCACCTCAGATCAATTTCGAGTCTCATAACAAAGGGTCTGAATACTTACAGTTGAAGTCGGAAGTTTACATACACCTTAGCCAAATAAATTCCTGACATTTAATCCTAGTAAAAATGCCCTGTCTTAGGTCAGTTAGGATCACCACTTTATTTTAAGAATGTGAAATGTCAGAATAATAGTAGAGAAAATTATTTATTTCAGCTTTTATTTCTTTCTTCACATTTCAAGTGGGTCAGAAGTTTACATACACTCAATTAGTATTTGGTAGCGTTGCCGTTAAATTGTTTAACTTGGGTCAAACATTTCGGGAAGCCTTCCACTAGCTTCCGACAATAAGTTGGGTGAATTTTGGCCCATTCCTCCTGACAGAGCTGGTGTAACTGAGTCAGGTTTGTAGGCCTCCTTGCTCGCACGCGTTTCCAGTCCTGCAGCAAAGCACCCCCACAACCTGATGCTGCCACCCCCGTCCTTCACGGTTGGGATGGTGTTCTTCGGCTTGCAAGCCTCCCCCTTTTTCCTCCAAACATAATGGTCATTATAGCCAAACAGTTCTATTTTTGTTTCATCAGACCAGAGGACATTTCTCCAAAAAGTAAGATCTTTCTCCCCTTGTGCAGTTGCAAACCGTAGTCTGGCTTTTTTTATGGTGGTTTTGGAGCAGTGGCTTCTTCCTCGATATAGGACTCATTTTACTGTGGATATAGATACTTTTGCACATCACACTGCGTGGTCCCATGGTGTTTATACTTGTGCACTATTGTTTGTACAGATGAATGTGGTACCTTCAGGCATTTGGAAATTGCTCCCTTAGATGAATCAGACTTGTGGAGGTCTACAATTTTTTGCCTGATTTCTTTAGATTTTCCCATGATGTCAAGAAAATAGGCACTGAGTTTGAAGGTAGGCCTTGAAATACATCCACAGGTTCACCTCCAATTGACTCAAATTGTGTAAATTAGGCTATCAGAAACTTCTAAAGCCATGACGTAATTTTCTGGAATTTTCCAAGCTGTTTAAATGCACAGTCAACTTAGTGTATGTAAACTTATGACCCACTGGAATTGTGATACAGTGAATTATAAGTGAAATAATATGTCTGTAAACAATTGTTGGAAAAATTATTTGTGTCATGCACAGTAGATGTCCTAACCGACTTGCCAAAACTATAGTTTGTTAACAAGACATTTGTGGAGTGGTTGAAAAACAAGTTTTAATGACTCCAACCTAAGTGTATGTACATTTCCAACTTCAACTGTATGTAAATAAGGTATTTCTGTATTTTTCTTTTAATACATTTGCAAAAATGTCTAAAAGCATGTTTTCGCTTCATCATTATGGGCTATTATGTGTAGATTGATGATGAAAAACATGTATTTAATCCATTTTAGAATAAGGCTGTAACATAACAAAATGTGGAAAAAGTCAATTGGTCTGAATATTTTCCGAATGCACTGTATATGAGTGGCAAGTCTTACCCTTTCTAACACACTGCAGTCCATGTCGTTGTTTTTTAAACCTTCATTTAACTAGTCAAGTCAGTTAAGAACATATTCTTATTTACAATGACGGCCTACCAGAAGGCAAAAGGCCTCCTGTGGGGACGGGGGCTGTGATTAAAAATATCATGACAAGAGAGACACCACAACACTACATAAACAGAGACCTAAGACAACAACATATCATAGCAGCAACACATGAAAACACAGCATGGTAGCAACACAACATGACAAACAACATGGTAGCAACACAACATGGCAGCAGAACAACATGGTAGCTTCAAAAAACATGGTACAAACGTTGTTGGGTACAGACAACAGCACAAAGGGCAAGAAGGTAGAGACAACAATACATCACGTGAAGCAGCCACAACTGTCAGTAAGAGTGTCCATGACTGAGTCTTTGAATGAAGCGATGGAGAGAAAAGTTCCAGTTTTTTGCAGCTCTTTCCAGTCGCTAGCTGCAGCAAACTGAAAAGAGGAGCGACCCAGGGATGTGTGTGCTTTGGGGACCTTGAACAGAATGTGACTAGCAGAACGGGTGTATGTGGAGGATGAGGGATGCAGTAGGTATCCCAGATAGTGGGGAGTGAGGCCTAAGAGGGTTTTATAAATAAGCATCAACCAGAGCTTGCATATGTTGTGCCTCATATGCATTTCAGAAACATGTGCACGACAACCGAGAGAACAACAAAGACATCCATAGCTCAGTTCTGCACTCCTTCTATGTGGATAACTGTCTACAGAGCCTTCCCACCATCCAGGAGGCCAAACAACTGCTGGTCAGAATGCAAGAACTGATGGCTTCAGGGGGGATTCGAAATACGGCCGTTGGCCAGCAACCAGACATCTGTAGTTGACCACCTTCCTCCCGAAGTACGATCTGAAAGGGCTGAACTCTGAGTCATTACCGAACAGAACCAAGAGAGGTTTACCCTCGGCCTGAGTTGGAACTGTCCAGCGGATACATTGGGCTACAAGCACCAACCAGTTGAGTACAAGAGCCTTACCCTGACAAATGTGTACAAAGTCTTGGCAGGGAAGGTGAGGTCCCTGACTTGGACAAGATCTAGATTCCCAGATACTATAGTCCCAGTGAACATCTCACAGTCACTTTCCAGAGAGCAGGCTTATGGGTCAGTGGCATGCCTCAGGATGGAAACCCAGCAGGCACAAGTCCACGTCTTCTTTGTCATGGCTCACTCAAGAGTAGCTCCTAAACATCCTCTCTCAATTATCTGCCTTGAACTGTGCGCAGCCCTTACAGGTGACCAGCTGGCCAAGCTGGTACAGACCAAGCACCTTACCTGTGTACAGAACAGTTCTGGGGTCTGACTTCACTACAGTGTTGACTTGGTTTCCCTCAGAATCCTTCCGATACAATGTCTGTGTGACTGAAATCCTGGACCACACATCACCTCAGGACTGGAGGTATGTTGACACACAGAACAACATAGCAGATGACATCACCAGAGTTGAGTTTTCTGCTATGCACAGGTGGAATCATGGCCCTCCATTCCTTCACTTACCCCCTGATCAGTGGCCAAATGCTCCCTCTGCACCACAGGAACAACTATCAAAGTTGAGGAAACCACTGTTCTGTGGACTCACCCAAGCCCCTCCCCAGGAAGCTGTGTCTCCGCTGCTGATGGACCTGCCAGTCCATCAACCAAACTCATTCTCACAACTCTAGTTCTCCAACCACTGACCGTTCTCAATGTGAGATCCTGCTCCTCCAGCACTCCCAGAGAACTTCCTTCCCAGATGACGGGCGGCAGGGGCGGCAGGTAGCCTAGTGGTTAGAGCGTTGGGCCAGGAACCGAAAGGTTGCTGGATCAGATCCCCAAGGTAAAAATCTGTTATTCTGCCCCTGAACAAGGCAGTTAACCCACATTTCCCCAGTAGGCTGTCATTGTAAATAAGAATTTGTTCTTAACTGGCTTGTCTAGTTAAATAAAAGTAACGTTTAAAAATATATATATATATATATATATGTGTAAAAAAAAAATCTCCTGAATTGGACAAGTCTACAGGTCTCATTCGATTTGGCGGCAGGCTCCGGAGAGCTGAGACTCTCGAACCAGTCACGGTGCACCCAGTAGTGCTGGATCTAAAGAACCCAATCACTCGGCTCCTCATCAGACACTATCAGACGCTTCTCCATCCTGGTGCTGATTGTGTTTGCTGACATCACTGCTGTTTCTGGGTTCTGACGGGACGTCAAGCTGTGCGTCAACACCAACATTCCTGCCTAAAGTGCAGGGAATGGAAAACCAAACCCCCATGGCCCCAAAATGTCTGACCTACCTTCTTCCCGTCTACGCCTACACCAGGCATGGAGGATGAGGATGTAAATGGGAATTCTTAGAGGAGGAAAATACAGTATGTTGCCATATTTGGGGCGGCTGTGGTCGAATTTCTATATCTTGACCGACAGTCCCCTTACCCTATCACCAACCACCATCCACTGTCCAATCCCCCTCCAGCAGAGGTGGGACTCCAGCTCCTTCACCACCTTTAAATACCCACACCCGTCACTAATCAGTGTGGCAGACTTTAACGTTTCAGTTTGCAAGTGTTTTGTTACAAGATGCATTTTCTCTTGTAACCCTTTCCTTTGTGTATTTTGGATGTGTTTATGACTAAGTAAGTTTGTTCTTCTTTCTTAATTTATATTATCATTTGATTGAGAACATTTATTGTTTAATATATTCATTTTCTTTATGCGTTTCCTTTACTCATGTTTAAACCTAAGTTTCTTCACTGTAATATTCTTTTAATATGTTATTGAGATTCATGAGTATATTTGTTTATCGGTATTTTGTTTCACTACCATGTACGTTTTGTTTCCTAGTTAACCATCCCATCCTTACGTTCTCAACCGTGTTATCATCTGTCATCATTATCTTCAACAATTCAACTGCAATAATAAACCAGACAACAGCCTATTTCAACTGCAAACCAACATCTCGGTGTCTTAATGGACAGACCACCACGATAGCCCTAATTCAAACCAACAGTTACAGCAAGATACAGTCCTTTTACCACCACTACTCTGATCCATTTTTACAATGTTATAAAAAAAATTGAACATTGCGCAACATTGTGGAAATGTTCTGTGCAATCTTTGATTAGCACAATAATATTCTTGCAGCATCCCAGACAACTCCCAGAACTTAATTAAAGAACATGTGTTCTGGAAATGTTTTTGCAACATCCAGGTGAAAATAAGCATTATGTAATCATCTGCAAAACTGGACAGTCTTTTTAGATGTCCCCATAATGTTCCACCAGACTGTTCCCACAACCTAATGAAATATTCTGGGAACCTTTTTAAAGAACAGACAATGTGTTCTGGGAATGTTCTTACAACCTCAGGCGGATGTTTTATACAAAAATGGTTTAATCATCAGCACAACTGGACAGTTTTTGTGTTATGAGAACATTTGCTGGATATATCCAAGGATATTTAATTTAAAGTTTTTATTATCCTAATGTTAGATAAAACCCTAACTAGAACTTAATGGGAATCTTCGCTAATGTTCTGGGAATGTTCCAGGTTTGCTGGGAAGAGACTCACTTTTCACTCACTGATACCACCTGACAATGTGGAAAAAATGAAATTCTTTATTGGTAATTTGCCCTTCACTTATCTTGTAAATCTTGGTGGAGAGACTGAGGGGGTGATGGGTGGCTATTAACAAGAAAAAACATCCCTTAGGCAGTCAGTGTAAGTGGCGTAGGAGACCTGTGTTTTCTTTTCTCCCGCCTCTTTCCTCTCTTATTTCATTCCTATAGTTGTAACCCAAAGTTTTGAGACAAGAAGAGGGGGTGGAAAACTTGGATAGAGAAAATAAATACTTGCCATCCTGTCAGTATTTGGGCATGCTGTATCACTGCTTAATCTTAGCTAACAGTTTTTTGTGTTTCTCTTTTGGCCCAGGGTTTCAAATGGGCCTCAAGAGAAGTGATTACAGTCAAAGAGAAAATCCAATCCATGAAACTTGTTTTTCTCCCCTCTTTGTCTGAACACTCCCTGGGGACTTGTTGCATGCACATATGGTTCAGATTCCAAGTGTGAAATAGGCCTAAACACCAATTATTTTATGGTATAAACACTGGAGAAATATTTTCAGCCTTGTAACTACTTACTGTAGCTTAGATTAGCCTTGCCTATATGTTTCTCCTACATAAACTGTACAACACTGTTTTACAACACAACTTAATGTCATAGTTTTAAAACCAATGACTCCCAGTCCTACTGCTCAGGTCAGTTGTTTTATGGGAGTACAACCACACCCCTCCCATCCTCTTCCTCTCCTTCTCCCCTCCCTAGGCCCATGCTGCCAGTGGTCCAGGCTGGCTGGGTTAATATGAAACAGGAAATGGCAGCATCATGACTGTTGATAATGTCTGCTTACACTGCCTGTATGTAAATGGTTGAATTCACAACCATGAGGAGGGGGTGTCAGTGGTGGGGTCTATCGGGCAGGGAGCCAGCATGACTTAATAAAGCCACCATAAGACATCTATAGACTAAGATGAAACACAGCTGAGTAAAAAAATATAGTTCCCTATTTCTCTTATATTCTTGATATCTTTTTGGGGAGGTTATATGTTTTTCTGGGTTATAGCTCTACCAATTATCATTATGACCTATAGACATGTCGGGATTGACCCAAGCACTGGGGGTTGAAATCCTTAACAAATGAATTCACCCAAACAAGCATTGGCAAGCATGCTTTGATTTTACACATGTATCAAGTGAGACTGTCCCACGAGACATTCAAGCCACTAGTTCACCTTCTCCACTTTGTTTATGAGGATATGAATGTCTGATTTCATAACATTCTTCAGTAATGTTGAATTATAATTATTGTTTAAATTTAGCAAAATGGCAGAAAGTATTATATTAATCTGCCTGCAATGTTCACGGTAAGATTACCCCCAAAAAAATGTCCATCAGATGTCAAAGTATTTCTTTTAATTTTAGTGAGTGTATTTTTAGGTTGTCTGTCACTTGGTAGTTGGTTGTACCTGTCATGTCTGAACATAAGGCAGGCATTTTGAAAAGTTAACCATCAGTCACAATGTCATTGCTCATAACACTGTTGGCTTCTGTATAAACGGTGGCTCTTGCATGAAAGACCTGGACTCCTATCAAAAACCTGGGAAATGGAGCTTGGAATATAGCACTGATAACAAGACTTTAGCTTCAAACAAGTAAAACATCAAATACTTCAGCAGTGTGTGTTTGTGAGAGTGTGAGATTGTGCGGGTGTGTGTTTGTGCGAAGGTGTGAGCATGCGCATGTGTTTGTGCAAGCCTGCGTGCGTGTGTGTTCACCCACAGACATCTGTGTTTGTGTGTCTTCACAGCCAAACCCACCCATCTTGAGCTCTAATGACACAGTCTGTTGTGGTTGAGGCCATGGGATTTGGACATACATTCACCTTGCTTTTGATGAACAGAAATTGAGACCAGAAGAAAGGGGACAACATTTGGACCAGGGATTCACCAAAGGGAATAAGATGAAAAGGGAAGGACTAGATGGGTAGTGAAAATACTGTCATGACCAACAGAGTGGTCCATTCATCTGCTGTAATTCAGGGCATTAGTGCCTCGTAGGATCAGCATTGTCAAGGCTACAAACAAGAATTGTTATAGACTTCAGTAGTTCTTTAGATGTTTTCTATGACATTCTTTCATGTAGATCTCACAGTACAATCCTATACAGTAGCTTTCATTGTTGTGGTATGATTGAAATAATATTACTATGAAAAGGATCATAATAGGATGCACTGTATTTTGTCAGCCAGAATATTGTACATGGATCTTTATTTTACTCTAGATATATTCCACAGAAGAACTGACATATTTATTAACATAATGATTTGCTTTCCTGAACTTTAAGGTGCAACACAGAATTTTTGGGTTGAATTTTTGCATTGTAATTTCAGAAAATGTCCATAGTATGTCTGGCTGTGATATTTGCCTAAAACGAAAGTTACTTTCGGTTTTGGTCCACCAGCTTCAAACAGCTGTAAAAATATTTTTTGTTATTAAAAATATATTTTACATCTATTTAGATGGTACAATGATTCCCTACACTATTCAGTGCTTGTTTTCTTAAACTGAGCAAACCGTGTAGAATTTTAGCATCCAGGTAATGACAGCGTGTTTTCCACACACATCCACAAAGTCAAAACAGCTTTCCCAGTTTGACAACGATGCCGCTCCGGGGGAGAAATCAATAGGCGAATATCACAGCCAATCACAACACTGGCGGTTAAGTAATAATGTGAAACACTATCATTCCACTATTAGCAACAGATATATTACATACATTTTCTGAAATTACAATGTGAAAATGCAAAAGAATCCTATGTGTAGCATCTTTAACCTAGTACTTTGTCTGCGATTAAGCTGGGGAATTTTAGCGTCTCTACCCCAATGCTCTGAGCTTAAGAGTAATGATGAATCACCTCTATCTGGCACTGAGTGCTGGAGGACTAGTGATGTTCTATCTCTAAACGTCCTATTGATTCTGATCATACTCATAAATTTGTAGCATGACCTCTCTTTAGAATTCTCCCTGCCACGCATCTGAGCCTCTCCTCCGTGGAAAGACTCATTAATGCTTTTGCAAGTGGCTTTATTGAAATGTCTCATTTTTGCCTCTATGATTGATTGTTGACATAGAAACAGATTGGAATAGCTCTCTCCTGTGATTGTTTTGTTAAACAACTACAGACTATCCATTACTAAAGGCGTTGGTCTTTTGTCGTCCCAGAATGCTTGATCCCAGTCTATATCATTTTGAAAAATCAATTATACTTTTAGTTCACACTTAAAAACACATAGCCCATGAGTCCTGAAAGTCATATCAGCAATGCATTTACCTTTATTTATTAAAGTTAGCATTTGTTTTTCAATAAGCTGTTTGTATAGTTGTTGTCTCAAGTCAGTTAAAGAAGCTGTTATTAGATTAAATTAATACTGTATACACAACAAATAAACAGTTACTGTCAAATTATTGTTTATAGTTTTCATCACTTGTTTTCAATGCTAGATTTATATATCAGTTGGGGTGTCTATAAGCTACAATATGAGGTCAGTCCATCCTTGTATCTGTGTGGGCTAATATTGTCAAACTGGCCATGGGGTAAGTTGTGCCACCATGCGCCATTAAAAATAATTATTACATTTGGTCCGTTTTATGCATAATATGCATAGTTTTTTGCAATGTTCATGCACATGAACTCAAGATAAGGGGACAACTCAGTGTTGTATTAAAAGGTAAAGTAGCCCTCAGCATCTACTAGACGGAATGTGTGCATTTGAACTTCACAGTTGAGATACGAATTCCAATCCGGCAGTATGTATGCAAAGAGAGAAAAATCATTGATCCTTTATTGCTGTCCCAAAGGGTGCACTGGTGAAGTAAAATTAAGAAGCCCTAATAATAAGCTATCATTACTCAAATTACAACAAGCGCTGATTGGGTTTAAAGTAATGAAGAAAACAACATGATCAATCATCATCAACGGCCCTGGCCGTCATGTGTGAGCCCAGGCCTTGTACAGGGTGGAACCTAGTGTGGCAGGGAGTAGGGCTCTATTTACAGGGGCCAGGCTGGAGCATGTCGGTGGGGCACACATCCATCCACCATGATCAACCTCTGACTGTCTGGGACACAGCAACTTTGGAAAGCTGGCATTAACTGTACTCACCAGCCCCATACTGAAGTAGAAGATACTGTAATTGTATTTGATAGATTATTGTATAGAGGATTTAGTCAGGATTAATTTGGGTCAGTGCTCATCAGTAAATCCTAATCCATGGAATTTGCTATGCATTTATGTTCATAATGAATCAAAACGTTTTGGAGAAAAGCTCTTGATATTGCCAGAGTTTAAATTGAATTTGAAAGAAAATTATGAATTGAATAGCTACTTTTTTATAATCCCACTTTTATAGAATAGAGCACTTGCACCACCTATTATCATTCTAATACCCTGCTGCACTTACTTCAATCTGAGTTGCTGACAAAATGGTTTTCTAAAGTAAGTAGTCTTAAGGAAAGGGAAGTAATTTACGCCTATGGTTCGTCGTAGATAGCTCTATGAAGATAAGAGACTCGCATAATAGAGCAAATTTAAGTAATATTAAGGAGAATATGCAGATGTACAAAAGTAATCCCTGTGGTGATTAGGAACTATTATGTGATGAAGTATGTGATGGATGACTAGAGAAAGTAAGTGTGTGTGTCACAGGAGGCTGCTGAGGGGAGGACGGCTCATAATAATGAACAGAGCAAATGGAATCAAACACCTGGAAACCATGTGTTTGATACCATTCCACCGATTCTGCTCCAGTCATTACCCAGAGTCCGTTCTCCCCAATGAAGGTGTCACCAACCTCCTGTGTGTGTGTGTGTGTGTGTGTGTGTGTGTGTTTGTGTGCACACATTCACACACAAAATGTATTATGTTGCTATTATCTTGGTGAGCTCACCTCATGTTGTTTAATATGCCGCCATTTCATGTCGCTGTTTTCTTGAATGCATTGTGTGAGAGAGCCACTACTTTTCCTCACCTATTTCTCCCCATTCATCTTCCCCAATGTGTTGAAGCAAGATGTACAGATGTGTGATCTTAATTTGATCACTCTTGTTGCTGAGAATTTTCCTGCATTGCAAGAAATGCAGATGAGCTTTGTGATTTACATAATTTCACTGAAAACAGACACGAACACATGCTTATATTAACAGTATTGCACTTGTCATGTAGCATACTTTTGGCCAGTTAATAGCCTAACCACTGATCAAGCAACATTACGGACTAAACCAGAGTGTAATGAATACACAGGGAGAAAAAGTGTAGATTCATGTGCAGAGCATGGCAGATGTTTATTAAGGAATTGTGGTCACAGGCAGGCAATGGTCAAACACAGGTAGGCAGACAACAACAAAAAAAACAGAAAGAACTGAACTAAATAGGGAGCTGATGACAGGGCTACGTTCAAGAACCCAAAGTTAACTAAGGGGTGGTACCCGGTGGGGGTGGTACCCGGAGGAGAGGCTGAGGGCGACCCCCAGTCGGTCACAGAAGGCTCGCCACACCTGGGAGACAAAATGGGGCCCACGGTCAGAGACGATGCCCTCCGGAATCCCATACAGACGGAACACCTGCTGGAACATACACTCTGCCAATTCTATGGCGTTAGGTAGGTGAGGAAGAGGAACCAGACACATTTTTGAAAAACGGTCTACTATGACAAGTATGGTGGTGTTAGAGGATTCAGGAAGGTCTGTGATGAAGTCAACAGCTATGTGGGACCAGGGTCTGTGAGGGATTGGCAAAGGTTGAAGCTTCCCGGAAGGGAGATGACGAGGGCTTTTGGTTTGGGCGCAGACTGGACAATCCCTTACGTCGGATGCCAGTGAGGACCACCAGTGCTTCCGGGCTAAAAGTTTGGTGGTTCGTGTAATGCCCGGATGTCCTGACCCCAAGGATGTGTGACACCAGTGCATCAGTTGGGGTCTAACAGCTGCTTCCCAGCTGGTGTCTCAGGAGGAGCCGGGTCTGAGGTTAGGGCTTCATATATGGCAGAGTGAACCTCCCACTGTACCGGTCCCATAATGCAAGAGGAAGGAAGAATGGGTGTAGGGTCAGAGTTACTGGTCAGAAGGTCAAACTGGCGGGAGAGAGCATCAGCTTTTACATTTCTTTCCAGGGATGTAAGTAACATGAAAATGGAAGCGTATGAAGAAGAGCCCAGCGGTCTTGTTTGGAGTTTAACCTCTTGGCCCCTCTGATATATTCTAGATTACGATGATCTGTTAGGACGAGAATGGGATGTTGTGCACCCTCCAACCATTGACGCCACTCCTCGAGGGACAGCTTGATGGCGAGGAGTTCTGTCACCCACATCGTAATTCCTCTCAGCGGTGGATAACTTCCTGGAGAAGAAGGCACAGGGATGTGATTTGGGAGGTGTTCCCACCCGCTGAGAGAGTATGGCTCCTACTACTTCGGAGGCATCCACCTCCATGGTGAAAGGATCAGGTTGGCGAAGGACAGGAGCTGAGGTGAAGAGGCGTTTCAAGTTGTTGAACGCAGTCAGGGCGGTATCAGTCCATTGAAGGGTCCGGATCTTTTGGTTGGTAAGGGCTGTGAAGGGAGCAGCCGTAGAACTGAAGTTCCGAATGAACCGGCGATAGAAGTTGGAGAACCCAATGAAACGTTGGAGTTCCTTAACGGTGGTGGGTTTGGGCCAGTTACTGGCGGCGGTGACTTTGTTCTCATCCATGCTGATCCCTCCAGGTGTCAGTACGAAGCAGAGGAAGTTTACTGAGGTTACATGGAAGGCACTCTTCACATAAAGGTTATGGTCAAGTAACCGTTGAAGAACCTTTTGCACATGCTGTATGTGTTCCTCCAGGGAGTAGGAGTAAAAATCAGGATGTCATCAATGTAGACGATGAGAAAGTGGTTGATCATATCCTGGACAACTCGTTCATAAAGGATTGGAAGACGGCGGGGGTGTCCGTAAGGCATGACCAGGTATTCGTAGTGCCCTCGAGTGGTGATAAAGGCCGTCTTCCATTCGTCACCTTCACGTATACGGACAAGGTTATATACACTTCGTAGGTTGAGTTTAGTATAGATGTTGGTGTAGCCCACTTGTTCAAGGGTTGCTGGGATGAGAGGGAAACGGTTCTTGACCGTGACTTCATTCAGGGAATGATAATCAATACATGGACGGAGACCACCGTCCTTTTTTCCAACGAAGAAGAAGCTGGAAGCAGCCGGGGAAGAAAGACGAATGAAACCGTTTGAGTGATTCATGTATGTAGTTCTCCATTGCCTCATTTTCCGGAATAGATAGGGCCGTGTTTACCCCGTCGGTGGGGACACTCCAGGGAGTAAGTCAATAGCACAGTCTCCTGGGCGTTTGGTAGCCGAGTGGAGGCCTTGGTTTTGATGAAGACATTGCTATACTGGGCGTATTCAGATGGTATGGTGGGTGGCACTGCCAAGGCAAGAGTCCTCAATGGTGGTGGTTCTGCAGGGTAGGCTGAGACAACTGGAGAATCAGGTAGAAGACCAGGACAGTAGTTCACCTTGATGCCACGAGATGGCAGGGTCGTGACGACAAAGCCAGGGGTGTGGATGTTTGGGGGATGAGAGTTCAATGAGTTGAATGGTTTTGGTGTGGAAGACTCCAATCTGGAGGGTGACGCTGTGTCAGGTGTGTGATGAAGCCGGTGCCCAATGGCTGCCCGTCCAGGGTGTTGATCCTTAAGGGAGGGGTGACAGGTGTTAAAGCAATGTCAAGCTCTTGTACTAGCTGGTGATCAAAAAAATTACCTGCTGCTTTCTACATACATGGTAACCCCCTTCACGGTTCTCAATACTGGGACGGAGAATTGCTTCTGGGAGATATTTAGAAATAAGGACACGCCTACCTGCGTGGCAGCGGGGGAACCCTTCTCATTTCTCCGTGTGGGGGCGAACAGGGCAATGGCTGAGTAGATGATCTTTCCCTCCACAGTATAGACAGAGCCCTTCTTAGAGCCGCTTTTGACGTTCGATACGCGGGAGAGGAGCATGGCCCAACTGCATTGTCTCTGGAAGACTCGGACAGGATGACGGAATCATGGAAAGAGAAGGTTTCGGGTTCCTGGGTGGCAGAGTTCTTTGGCGATGAGGTGGTTGATGGAGATGGACATACGAATGTATTGATTTAAATCCTGAATGTCACCTCTACAGGCCAGCTCCACCTGACGTTCCCTGTTGAGCCCTCTTCGGTAGACGGTAAGTAAAGCAGCCTCATGCAGCCATGGTGCGGAACTCGAGTGCATACTCGGCAGCTGCATTTCCTCCTTGTTGAAGTTCTATGAGGAGGTCTCCTATAGGATGACCGGAGGAAGAGTGATCGAATAACTCTTTGAAGAGGGTGTGGAAATGGGTCTCGGATCAGAGTTCTGTGCTGTTGACAGTCCATATGGCGGTGGCCCAATCCAGGGCTTTGCCTGCGAGTAGAGACAACAAAATCCACTCTGCTCTTGTCGGTGGCATAGTTAGTGGGGTTGTGCTCAATGTATTTGCTGCATTGCATCAGAATTCCCTGACATTTCCCAGGCGAACCGTCATATTTTCCAGGCATGGTATGAACGAAAGAGGGCTATGGGTTACGATACTAATGATAGGCTGGCGGAGAAGATGGCAAATTCATAAGCTCCATATGGTCCTATTGCTGGGTTAGGCACCGCTGTAGCTCCGCTGAATCCATTCAATTTTTAGGTGAGGTATTCTGTAATGAATAATCCGGGAGAAAAAGATGTAGATTCACACACAGAGCGCGGCAGATGTTTATTAAGCCTTCGAAAAAGGCAGGAATCGTGGTCGACCCAAAGGTTTTTTGGAGTCTGATACGAATTCCAATTTTTGGGGGGGACAAAACTTAACGATACCGATATACAGTGCATTTGGAAAGTATTCAAATCCCTTGAATTTTTCCACATTTTGTTAAGTTGCAGCCTTATTTTAAAATCGATTATATCGTTTTTTTCCCCTCATCAATCTACACACAACACCCCATAATGACAAGCAAAAACTGTTTTTTAGACATTTTTGCTAATGTATAAAAAAAACTAAAACATCACATTTACGTAAGTATTCACACCCTGTACTCAGTACTGTTGAAGCACCTTTGGCAGTGATTACAGCCTTGAGTCTTCTTGGGTATGATGTTACAAGCTGGGCACACCTGTATTTGGGTTTTTCTCCCATTCTTTTCTGTAGATCCTCTCAAGCTCTGTCAGGTTGGATGGGGAGTGTTGCTGCACAGATTATTTCAGGTCTCTCCAGAGATGTTCGATCGGGTTCAAATCTGGGCTCTGGCTGGACCACCCAAGGACATACAGAGACTTGTCCCAAAGCCACTCCTGCATTGTCTTGACTGTGTGCTTAGTGTGGTTGTCCTGTTGGAAGGTGAACCTTTTCCCTAGTCTGAGGTCCTGAACAGTCTGGAACAGGTTATCATCTCTCTGTACTTTGCTCCCTTCATCTTTCCCTCGATCCTGACTAGTCTCCCAGTCCCTGCCGCTGAAAAACATCCCCACAGCATGATGCTACCACCACCATGCTTCACAGTAGGATTGGTGCCAGGTTTCCTCCAGACATGATGCTTGGCATTTAGGCCAAGAGTTCAATCTTGGTTTCATCAGACCAGAGAATCTTGTTTCTCATGGTCTGAGAGTCCTTTAGGTGCCTTTTGGCAAAAACCAAGCGTACTGTCCTGTTCCTTTTACTGAGGAGTGGCTTAAGTCTAGACTGTAAACTCTCCTTCCAGACTCACATTAAAAATCTCCAATCCAAAATTAAATCTAGAATCGGCTTTCTATTTCGCAACAAAGCCTCCTTCACTCATGCTGCCAAACTTGCACTAGTAAAACTGACTATCCTACCGATCGACTTTGGCGATATCATCTGCAAAACAGCGTCCAAAACTCTACTCAGCAAACTGGATGCAGACTATCACAGTGCCATCCGCTTTGTCACCAAAGTCCCTTATACCACCCACCACTGCGACCTGTATGCTCTAGTCGGCTGGCCCTCGCTACATACTCGTCGCCAGACCCACTGGCTCCAGGTCATCTACAAGTCCGTGCTTGGTAAAGCCCCGCCTTATCTCAGCTCGCTGGTAACCATAGCAGCACCCACCCGTAGCACGCGCTCCAGCAGGTATATATCACTGGTCACCCCCAAAAGCCAATTCCTCTTTTGGTCGACTTTCCTTCCAGTTCTCTGCTGCCAATGACTGGAACAAACTACAAAAATCCCTGAAACTGGAGACACTTATCTCCCTCACTAGTTTTAAGCACCAGCTGTCAGAGCAGCTCACAGATCACTGCACCTGTACATAGCCCAACCAACTACCTCATCCCCTACTGTATTCATTTATTTATCTTGCTCCTTTGCACCCCAGTATTTTTACTTTGCACATTCATCTACTGCACATTTACCATTCCAGTGTTAAATTGCTATACTGTAATTACCACCATGGCCTATTACCACCATGGCCTATTTATTGCCTTACGTTCCTTATCTTACCTCATTTGCACACATTGTATATATTTTTTTTTCTACTGTATTATTGACTGTGTGTTTGTTTACTCCAATGTGTAACTATGTGTTGTTGTATGTGTTGAACTGCTTTGCTTTATCTTGGCCAGGTCGTAGTTGTAAATGAGAACTTGTTCTCAACTTGCCTACCTGGTTAAGTAAAGGTGAAATAAAAAATAAAATAAAAAAGTCTGGTCACTACCATAAAGGCCTGATTGGTGGAGTGCTGCAGTGATGGTTGTCCTTCTGGAAGGTTCTCCTATCTCCACAGAGGAATTCTGGAGCTCCGTCAGAGTGAACATCGGGTTCTTGGTCACCTCCCTGACCAAGGCCCTTGTCCCCTGATTGCTCAGTTTGGCAGGAGGCCAGCTCTAGGAAGAGTCTTGGTGGTTCCACACTTCTTCCATTTAAGAATGATGGAGGCCACTGTGTTCTTGGGGACCTTCAATGATGCAGAAATGTTTTGGTACCCTACCCGGACAATTCCTTCGACCTCATGGCTTGGTTTTTGCTCTAACATGCACTGTCAACTGTATAGACAGGTGTGTGCCTTTCCAAATCATGTCCAATCAATTGAATTTACCACAGGTGGACTTCAATCAAGTTGTAGAAACATCTCAAGGATGATCAATGGAAACAGGATGCACCTGCGCTCAATTTCGAGTCTTATAGCAAAGGGTCTGAATAGTTATGTAAATAAGGTATTTATGTTTTTTATTTTTTATATATTTGCAAAAAAATCTAAAAACCTGTTTTTTCACTTCGCGTTATGGTGTATTGTGTGTAGATTGATTTAGATATTTTTTTCTTTAATACATTTTAGAATAAGGCTGTAATGTAACAAAATGTGGAAAAAGTCTAATACTTTCCCAATGCACTGTATCTGCCAATATACTGTTTTACAGCTGGGAAATTAAAAAGTGTAATTTTGGGGACTCCCGAGTGTCGCAGCCATCTAAGGCACTAGAGACGTCACAGATCCTTGGTTGATCCCGGGCTGTGTCGCAGCCGTCCGCGACCGGGAGACCCATGAGGCGGCGTGCAATTGGCCCAGCGTCGTGCTGGTTAGAGGAGGGTTTGGCCGCCCGGGATGTCCTTGTCCCATCGCCCTCTAGCGACTCCTTGTGGTGGGCCAGGCGCATTGCACGCTGACTCGTGTCGCCAGTTGTACGGTGTTTCCTCCGACTGGTGCAGCTGTTTTCCGGGTTAAGCGAGCAGTGTGTCAAGAAGCAGTGCGGCTTGGCAGGTTCGTGTTTCGAAGGACAACATTTGTTTGAAAGCCCTGGACAAATACTGTTTATTTTGCTATGACAATATACTCTAGGTCAAATTAAGATCCAACATCTGTAGACCAAAACCAGCAAAGTTTTTTTGCTGATCCAATCCCTATACAGATTCAGTGTGCATGAAAGCTCCTAAAGTTGCCTACCATCAATAATGAGGTCTCATTTACACAAATTACTCTGAACGCTGATTAGGTATTATCTAACGGCAAGGGCCACCTCGATCAATCATCATCAGCCCATGGAGTGTCAATGGACATCGAAAGGTTAAACCAGATCTAGGAGGCCCCTGGCAGTGTCAGCAGAATCAGTGAGGGAGGGCCTCTATAATGTCGATAGAGCAGCCGAACAATTAGGTAATGATTAAAATAGCGGCACCTGGGAGTCAATAAGAAAATGAGCCATCCCGGCATAATTTGAGAATGATTTGTTTACCAATCTATACAGCCGTAGAAGAAAGTCACTGAAGTGCAATCTATTAAATGCAGTTGGTTCTTACGTTCGGCCATTACAAACTTCCTGAATTGCTCTCCTGCATGTGTTCAACAGTTAATACATAGCAGGTAAGCTCACTCTGTGCTAATGCGTGATCTATCACCAGTGTGGTTCTCAAATAAAATTGTATTTGTCACATGCGCCATATACAACTGGTGTAGACATGTGAAATGTGTGCTTACGGCCCCTTCCAAACGATGCAGTTAAAAAAAGAATAATAAAAAGAAAAACAGTAACACAAGGAATAAAATACACAATAATGGAGCTGTATACAGGGAGTATACAGTATATAGTAGTGGTTTGCATAGTTTGATCACAAGGTCCGACCACAAGAGTTGTAAATGGTACTGATTTATCATTATGAAACTGATGAAACTGATGAATGCACCCTAGAATTGAAAGGGTTTGAGAGCGTTCTCTAGGTTCATATTAAATTGCAATGTTTTTGGTGTCTATTCTGCATGTTGAAAACAGATGTTTTCTATTCCACCTACTGCAATTGTATTGGCTCAGATATCATATAATTGTTTTGTATCTTTTCCAGTTTCAGCCATTTGTGTTTGTTTATGGGTGGTATGTGTTTGGCTGTTTGTGTATTGAGACTATTTGTGTAAGTCAAAATGTACTATCTGTGTGCAGTTTGTCATCTGTGTGGGTGGAGTGTTTATATAAACATATGTTAGAGCCACATAGACACGGGTCAGAGATGTTCAGAGCCTCAGTTCCAAGAAACAGCTGGTAGTTTGCCATGAAACATAGGTGATAATGTCAAGTTGTGACAGGAGACAATATACAGATTGTGGATTGATGATAAAGATGGATGGATAATGGGAGATGCTTCTGTTTTTACAGTCTGTGGGTGTTGAAGAAGACAGAGGAACAATAGGCCTACAGAATGCTACAGAATAACAGAGGTGTCGGTCTGAGACTGCATGCAGCTGGTTGCTGACTCCGGGTTTGAATATATTTCTTGGTCAAATCTAGAAAATAAGCAGACACTCTTGTGTGAGTATTTCAGTGCAAAATTTGAGGTCTTCACAATTTCTGACATTTGCCCAGCAATCCAGAGTATTGGATGCAAATAAAGCTAGACTATATCCTAGCAATGGACCAGCTATTTTACATTAACTTTAATTTACTCTCTACTTTCAAAGAATGTCAGGTTTGTGTTAGTTTTCTATTGGTGTTATTCCTTGTATTCATCATGTGTCATTACAGTCATGAATTTTACATTCAGCGAATAAATAGCCTCATCACTGGTTAAGCCAACTCTAGGTTGATTTGAATAAGGAAATGAAATCACGTCTCTTTCCTTCCTCGGCCTTCATTGTTTGACTATCACTTACTCTGGGACAGAATATGAACATGACCCCTCATTTAAAAAAATATTTGCACTGCATTGCTGAAAACAGATAGCAAATTAGAGCCATCGTGAAGAGAATGAGAGTGCAGTCTCCTAGAACATCCTTCAATCTTTACAAAAAAACATTTGTAGGTTTTACATTTAGTAGGTTATGCAACCTTGGTTCTAGTGAATTGTGATTAATTTTTCATTGCAATTTGTTTGTTTCCCTATTGGCCACAACAAAGTGATTATAATGATTTATGGAAAGCTTGTTTTACATTTACGTTTTGTTTTGTGAAGGACACATGCCTAGCACTGATATCACCTGATATTGTTCAACAAATCTTCCCAAAGGCTCATGTAACACTAAAACATAATCCTAAATATCGCCTCGCAACCCTGAACCCCATACATTACATCTAGTTCAAGTCAAACATTTGCTCTTAGAAAAACCTGTTACCCGTTTCAGCTGTTGGTCCTTGGTATACATCCACCCCATCAGGAGTGCAGAACATGTTGTGTGTATCCCCTAATACGAATTAACTCCTTTGGCTAGGTTCGGCAAACTGATGATAGCTTATAGCAGTGAACAAACAGAGCAGGGTTCTTATCTAATGGATAGCAATGGGGCATGGCAGTGTTATTATGAATCACGCAGGCCCATTGCCTCTAGATGGAGGGTAGTGCTGTCTCACAACTGGGATTAACACATGTCCCCAACAGCCAAGTAGCTCCATGCAGTTTCCTGTCTATGGAGCACAAGTAGGGTTACAAGTGTTATTACGCTCACCTTTTAGAAGGGCTTTAGACAGAGAGATTATTCAATTAACCACAGGCCACTACCTTTGTATCCATAAGGCCATGCTCTCAGTATCTTACGATGCAGAGCCAGAGAAAGCTAGAACCTGTGTGGCACGGAGGTGACAGTAGGTTTGCACCTGTAGTTGCCTTTTTGGCGAAAGCAACTCTGCTCTTTAGATCTGATTAACTTTCTCCCCCCTGACATGACACAGACTTAATAGTCTACAATCGCTAGAATAGTATGTTATAGCTAGACACTGCCTTTTTCATTTTGTCACTAAACTTCCAGAAACATCCTGCTGTTGGGAGGGTTTGTTTTATCTAATCTAGCTGAGATGGCTATACTTTGACATGAGAGAATGATTGGCAACATCCGCTCACAGAAAACTGTACAGTGTATTGTCATAATCGTCCCTCATTTTTAACTGCCAAATATGTCCAAGTACTTCAGCTATGCTTTTCACAAAGTGTATCCACTAAATCATTGTCAATAAATACATCTGATAATTGTCAGAGCAGACAGCTGTTTGTGAAAGCTTTGTTGTCTTGACTCGCTGCATTCTGTCATTCTCACAGAGGGAGAAGTGAGTTTTATACACCCTGACTGCCATCCGGGGAGTAGAGACATTTGCACATGAATCAATTGTCAACATCATTGTACTCTGACAACTCTGTGACAGCTCAAATACATTGAGAGATGTTGTTGTGCACTTTTTTCTTTGTAGCATCCAAAGTTTACGCAGGTATTTTTTCCTCATCATGTGATTCAGAGATGGAATATCAAGGTTATCTCATCATTATGAAAACATAACTGCAGAAAGCTTCAGAATTTTGGACATGACGAGAACAGGAAACTAGATTAAATATTTTCCTTTTTCAAAATATCCCCTCTTTCAACAACTACTTGAAAGTGAGTCACTCAGATTATGATTGAGGCTCTTGTTGCTCAAGATAACTGCTTGACATTTGCTAAATCAGTCAGTGTCAGTCTTGCATAGTCAATTTTCCCTAAACTTGAAAGCTCTCTCCAACTTTGGCATTTTTCAATGTTCTGTCACTCAAGCAGGATTTGCCATGGTATCAATGAACAAAATATACACTTCACAGTGTAGAAAACATAAAGTGTCTTTATTCCAGAAATAACATACAGTGCTTTCTATCCCTACAATCTGATTGAAAAGATGGAGGCGGTATAGGGGAAAACAACTCCACAAACTAGGCCCAATAGCTTGTAGATATCAAGTCCTCCTTATGTCTTTTAAGCATTTCATTGTGGTGAAATGTTAATCTTCCTCCTTAACCCCATTTTGGAGGAGGTCCTCAGTAGCAGTCTTGGTGTAGGCAATAGTTCCTAAAAGCTTGTTTAAATGCCAACATTAACAAGCCACAATGATTTTCAGTCCAGTTAAGCAAGGGCTACTCCTAGACATTTGAAAGCCATTGGCCTCAGCCCATGGGTTAATACGTATTAAGAAAATCAAGATGTTCTGACCTGCTGTCGGCACAACAAGCCACTTACACGCCCAGGCAGGCAGTAGCACATTTATCCTCTGTGGTGAGAGGAACGCTCTCCAGTTACATGTCACCCTGCTGAACATCTCTTAAACGTTGGACTTGTGTCAGTGCTCTCCGAGTGCTCCCAGTGAAAAGATAATCACAGCGATCAGTGTTCTTTTAAAGCTTGACCAGCCACAATAATCTGTTCACATCAACAATCGTGCACTCACTTGTGCTTAATGGGTCTTAAGTTCCCTGGCCCCAGACCCCTTTGGCCCCCTCCAACTCACAGCGCTCCAGCTCCAAGGCTGATCAATTAAAACAACTTTATCATTTACAGGCCAATCAATAAGCAGTCCCGTTTGGCTCAACAGTTCTTGCCTACGTTTGGTTTGCATGTGAGGAATCAGTTGTCTCCAATCAATTGACTTCAATGTCATAAACAAAGCAAATTCACAGCCAGGGATCCATTACATGGGAGATAAATGTTGATTTACTTTCAGTCTTCATGTCTCCAGGAAGGGCTCTTCTCTCTGTTCACACATTTACAGTAGACTATGGAAGCTCATTAAATTGGCAGCAGATTGTTTATGGAATTCAAATCATACAGTATACTTATTTTCTTAATGACTGGTCTATTCTGGCTTATTGTACATGTGATGTTTTATCTAATTAAATGATCTGCACTACAGATCGTTAAAGACTGATACAAATCCTAGTTTTATTAGGGAACAATCTACTCTACTTCAGGAGTGAAGCGGGAGTTGCGTTCACCTCAGTGTGGTAGGGAGATGAGTTGGAAGTTGACACTATAAATGGACTGATCCCTTTTAAGGGAGCCTCACTTGACATGTGTTACTAAATCTTTCAGAGCTGCCATCTGCCTTCGTGTTAACTGCTGGGAATGCTGACCTCTGCCGGCAATAAGGTCATCTAGAACTGATCAAATCCTGAGTGGCACACGCACAATCCTCAGGGATGCTAAACGGAAGTTTTATACTTTATTATTGTTGCAATTTTGAGACTTCAACTCATTCGATCGGTATACAACTTCCTTACTGAAGCAAATATGTCAGGTAATTCCAGCTCATTGTAAATTAAGGGTGTTGCTTCTGGCTATTGACTGGACAGCAATAACCTCCTGCAACCTAAACATGCTGAACACAAATGTAGCACACAGTTGCATTAGCTTGTGGCTAGTAGGCCTCAATGGTAACATTAGTTTTGTTATTACCTGTTGCTAGCAATCCTGAGCTTCACAGAAATCTTCTATCCTTCAATACTTAATTTCCATAAGGACAACTGTCACTGTACCTTTTTCTCCTTCCAATCGCAGAGTTTTCAGTCATTAACGAGGCATGAAAATCACGACAGTTCTGTTATTTTCTTCATTGGGCATAAACTGTGGTGGCAGGCTAAACTAATGAAGCTTTGAAGCTAAACTAATGAGGTTTTTCCTATACAAATGTCCATAATGGAATGTTCTAAATATTAACATTTCACAAATGAGCAGATATGTGACAAAAAAAAAATGTATTGTGTTTTTTACATGTTATGAAAGTAGAGACTCAGAGCTACAAAACTGACATTTTAAATACACTGCATTTGAGGAACAATGGGAAAGTAATTCTGCTTTGAAAGTTGATCAACTTGTAAACTCACTTTTGAGAAAATCGCCTTTGAATGTTTTGCTATCTAGTGAAGAGCTCTTTGTCTACATCCATTCAGCATCGTTCACAACCTCACCCTAAGCTTTAGCCCCACCCATCTCGTTTCACTCTTGAAGCGCGCACACTTGACGCTCTGGACGATGATTTGTTTACCTCTGGATAACATGAAACAGCCTAACCAGCTCTGCTCGCAACAATTTAATTTTTTGCAGACGTTTACTGACTCCCGGCCGTATTCAACGAGTGTTGAACACACGACACGTAATGTTAGCTAATGAGCCAGCCAGGCAACGTTAGCTAGTTAAACAATAAACAGTGCAAACAATGCCCCAGTGCTGGGAGCTAACCAACCATGTTCAATGTTAGCTAGCAAACATTAGGCTCTAACTAGAACAGCACACGGCTCTGGGAAACAAATAATAATGTCAGCTAGGTATCCAGCCAGCTAATGTTAGCTAGCTAGCTAACAGTACACTTTAGCTTGAAATGAAACCACTTTCTTTAAAAATGTGAAAATGTGTAATATCTGAAAATGTAACGTTACCTGTATACATCATCGTGTATGGACGCGTCTCCCTGTCAGGAATGTGTGATCCTCCAGAAAGTGGAGAGCCACACTTATGCAGCTCCACTACACAATACATTTTTTAAAAGCTGTGTTCGACAGGATTACCAACACAAACTGACGAGCTTCTATGGCAGACCAATCCGAACTCCTTTCTCAGCATGTCCAGTCCTCTCATTATCTCAGCCAATCATAGCTAGGGAAGGTTGCTAACTTTTTCTGTGGCTTAACCAACAAGGCTCGAATTTAACAATTTTATTCGTATTTACAGATGGCATATAAGTTTGTTATGAAGGCACATGAAAGTTCACATGTTCAAGAAGGTTTTTCTGCCCAAAAAAATGCATTTCTCCTGTGAAGTCGTGACTTGCGACATACGCCTAGTTTCCTGAATCGGGTCACAAATAGAATAAATAATAATAATACTGGAATAACTTACAATAGCAAAATGCTATTTTCTGCATTATGGCTCTTATGTTTCTGGACCCTAATTGTCCGTAACAATTACTCAAACTTAACTTAAGACTAGAGCCATTAAACTCGAAAAATGAATGAACTAATACTTGAATGTTCTTGGTTTTCTCTTCTGTCACTTGTTGAATAGGTTTTTTTTGTCACTTGTTGACTTTTTTTCCAGTGAGCTCTCATTCTGCTTCTTGTAGCAGGCAGAGCTTAGTGATTAGGTTGCTCTAGTGTACTGGACTTTCTGCAATGCTTTGACTTCCTCTGGATAATTCTGTCCCTGGCTGAAGCAGATTAGCTCAATCTTAGTTTGGACCAAGTCTTCCATTGTAAGCGCTTTCCTACCCAGTGTTGCTTTGTATTTCTTCATGTGCTGCTCTAGAAGCGTCTTCTGTTTGTAGAGGGTTACTCTCAAACTGACTGATTGAAGCTTGAAACTATTTTATTTTACTACTCAGGTGCAGCAGGATTAGGTGTAGCAGAAACCATACCACTTTCTTAAGCTGATGCCAACCTGAGTAGTGATTGATGAGTTTGTTCACTGTGTCAGAGTTATTTTCTGCACTGATAAGATTGACTGTGACATATTTCTTAATCTCGCCATCCTACTCAAACTTGACTCGTTTGATCTGGTCGTCTGGCCATTCATTTCGGTCCGCTCTTGATTATTCATTTCAGCTTTCAAGCCTCTTGAAGCCTGATCCGCCGGGTTCACTCATGTGGTGACATACTTCCATTGGGTTGGTTCTGTAGCCTCACAGATAGTAGCGATTCTGTTGGCAATGAAGGTCTTGAAACCTACTGTATGTACTTCAGCACTGTAGTGCTATCTGTCCAGAAGATAAACTCTTCAAGCAGAACTTGAAGTTCTTGTCTCAGCCTCTTGTCAACTTTAACTGCGACGACAGCTGACGTCAGCTATATCCTGGGGATAGTGATCTGTTTCAGTGGTAATACTCTGGATTTTCCCATCAGGAAAGAACAGTGTTTCTTGCCTTCTTCGTTTGCTCTCAGTAGCAGCTTCACTGTTAGAATGAACACTGCCAGAAACAAAGAGGGTCGTAGACAGAGCTGACTCAGGAGAGGACACCTCGTCTTGTGATTGGTTTATCCTGTACGTGCATCTGGAACTTAAACATGCCCGACTCAGGGCATGAATGGACACTGTCCTCTCTCCATGAAGCTCAGGTCTTTGACTTCAGTGACTCTTTCTTCTTCTGAGATTGATGATAGGACAACTCTGTTGTTGCTCACCCACTTTCTCAAGCAGAATCCTCCACTGGAATACAGAGTTCAGAGATCCCTTGACAGAGCAACGGTGTGGTCTTCTAATGACACAGACTTCAAGCAATCATCAACATGGACGTTTCTGAAGACTGTGCCAACCACATCTGGTGTTGTCTTGTCTTTTCCATCTTCAGTTGTTTTTTGCAGTGCATATAATGCACAACTGGGGATGATGTGGCGCCGAATAGGTGCACAACCATTCTGGACTCCACTATGGCTTCACTCAGAACGCCATCTGGCAACCACAGGTAACTTAGTAGATCAGCATTTTCCTCCGGAACTCTGACCTGGTAAAATATCTACCCAATGTCCGACATCATAGCCACAGGCTCTTTTCTGAATCTGGTCAGGACCACCAATGAGTTAGTTTGTGAGGTCGGGTCCCTGGAGTAGCTGCTCGTTCAGTGAGGTTCCCTGGTAAGTCGCAGTGCAGTCGAAGACTACACAGATCTTATTTTTCTTTGGGTGGTATACTCCATCGTGATGAATATACCACACTCTTCCATCTTCTCGGTCCTGCCAGAAGGACAACAGTCTCCACAGCACTTCACCAATCTGGGCTTCATGGGATAGTGGCCAGACGGAAGCTACTCCTGAGAATATGGCACATAACAGCATGCCTGGAGTTTGAAAAAAGGCATGTGAAAGACTGTGAGAGCATAAGGTAAAATATTATGTGGTCTGATGAGACAAATTTTACCCTTTGGCCTGAATGCAAAGCGCATGTCTGGAGAAAACCAGGCACAGCTCATCACCCGTCTAACACCATCCCTACCGTGAAGCATGGTGGTGGCAGCATCATGCTATAGGGATGCTTTTCAGCAGCAGGGACTGGGAGACTGGTAAGGATAAAGGGAACAATGAATGGAGTCAAATACAGGCAAATCCTTGATGAAAACCTGCTTCAGATTGCAAACGACCTTAGACTGGGGCGAAGATTTACATTCCAACAAGACAATGACCTCAAGCATACAGCCAAAGCAATGCTGGAATGGCTTCAGAGCAAGAATGTGAAAGCCCTTGAGTGTCCCAGCCAAAGCCCCAAAAATATGTGGTTCACCTCCGCTCCCCATCTAACTTAACAGATTTTGAGAAAATCCCCAAGGAGGAATGGGAGAAAATCCCCAAGGAGGAATGGGAGAAAATCCCCAAGGAGGAATGGGAGAAAATCCCCAAATCCAGATTTGCAAAGATGATTCAGACAACTCAAAGCTGTAATTGCTGCCAAAGGTGCTTCTACAAAGTATTGACTCAGGGGTGTGAATACTTATGTAAATTAGATATCTGTATTTAATTTTCAATACATTTGCAAAAATTTGTAAAAACGTGTTTTCACTTTGTCATTCTGGGGTATTGTGTGTAGATGGGTGAGGGAAAAAAACATATTTTATCAATTTTGAATTCAGGCTGTAACACAACAAAATTTGAAATAAATCAAGGGGTATGAATACTTTATGAAGGCACCATGTCTCCAAACAGCATGTCCATAGCAACTTTAGCTTGCTTGTCAATAAAGTTCACCAAGTCTGTAAACCTGGCTCTTCTCCCGTCATTCCTGATCATCAAAGGCTGTCCCTCTCCACCGTTCTCTCGTCTTCATCGGAAGCTTCGAGATGACAACACGTATGCTTGTGGGATTATCCATTACGTCCATGTACTCAATGTTTTTCATGGTGTTCCGACATCCAGTCAGGAGTAGCGCATACATGTGCAACGATTTCCCATCTTCTGTCTTGATCTGTGGCCACTTCAAAGCTTTATCCATGTAAGCAATGGCTATCTTCAGCTCATCACCATAATGCTTTTTAAGTATCTTCCTGTCTTCTTGATAGCAGCTTTTTGGTCTCGTGTTCATAGCTGCAGACAAGATCTTGCGGTTCTCCACTGGTGTACTGTTTCAGGTAGTACAACTTGTCTCGGCTGCGTTCTGTCTTGCTGTCGATGGCATGCTCGAATGCTCTGATGTAGGACTTGTAGACAAGCGGGTCACCTTCGAACACAGGTATGTCTCTCTGCTGGAAATTAGACAAATATTGATGTTTTACGAGCATCTCCATAATCTCCTTCTGACGCTGCATGAATTGATTGAGATCTGTCTCATATCTTGGTTTATCCTGTACGTGCATCAAAGGCCTTTAGTGCTCTTCACTGGGATCTGGTCTGCGCCATTCTGTACCTGGGCCAACCTCCACGCCTTCGGTAGGGACTGACGTACTCCTGTAGCGTGGGCTGACTGGGTTAGGCATAGGGAAGCCTTCATTCTTCTATATGGTGGTGCATAGTGATGGACTCTGTACTCCTCACTCTGTCTTGTGGCTCCTCTGGATCCTATCTTGGCCTTGAAAAATCCATCCATGTCATCCAGTGTCATCATTGACTTAAAAAAACGTTCAGTTTAGCACTGGATGCTGCAATAGCTGTCTCTAGCATCAGTTGCTCCTTCTTAGCATTCAGCTGTGCTTCTTCAAGTTCTAAAGCTAGCTTCTTCTTTAGAGATGATGCACATGCTACCAGTGCTGCATGTTCTGCCTCTTCTTTTAAGCGTGCTGAACCTGAGGAGCTGGTGGAAGAAACTACTAATCTGCATCCAGTAACAGAGCCATGTTTGCCTTTGTTCTTCCGCCGCAGCACTGAAACTTCTGAAATGCTGTCACCTGGATCAACATCATCATCATTATCTTCATCCTTTTTTCCACCTGTACATTTGTGTACTTTTGTGGTCTATTTCTCAGTATGTTGGACAAACTTGCTGATTTAGGTTTAAACCAGTTAAGTTGATCAGCATTTTTCTCATCTTCAGGTAAGAGAGCTACAGTAGTACTTCTTCATTAAGAGTTTTAAACTCTCCATGAAGAGCCCAACAGTGGAGGTGTCATAATACACATAAAACCGAGCGGTCAAACAGGGAAATAGTTCCAATTGTTTTTCCACCATTCATTTTTTCCCATAGGGGATTTTAGAAACACTTAAAATAAGGGCTGAGTTTCGTGTAGGCTAACCCTGGCATGACGTTTTGATAACTATGTAAATCTCTTTCGGACAAGGTGACTTATTTTAGTATAATTTTTTTTTACATTTTACCCCCTTTTTCTTCCCAATTTCTGATTACGATCTTGTCTCATCGCTGCAATTCCCCAACTGGAGAGGCGAAGGTCGAGTCATGCATCCTTCTAAAAATGACCCGCCAAGCCGCACTTCTTAATATCCGCTTGCTTGACATGGAAGCCAACTGCACCAATGTGTAGGAGGAAGCACTGTTCAACTGACGACCAAAGTCAGCCTGCAGGCACCCGGCCTGCCACAGAGAGTTGTTAGAGCACGATGAGCCAAGTAAAGTCCCCCTGGACGACGCTGGGCAGTTGTGACACAGCCTGGGATCAAACCCCTGGCTGTAGTGACGCCACAACACTGTGATGCAGTTCCTTAGACCGCTGCACCACTTGATAGGCCAGGACAAGGTGACTTTTATCAATATATTTGGCTCTATTTACTCTCAGATTTGAAAATGCCAATTAGCATCAAAGTAGACAACATGCAAGACTACAAATCCTCCAAGCTCGTGCACGTAATTTCTAGCTGACACCTTTACTAGCAGATATTGTGTCAATTTAAAACTTGCCCAATCCAGTTCACAGAATTGTCAATTTAAATACAGTTATTCAATTTATTAATGACTACATTTAGCATTAGATAGTTAATCCAGAGATTCTTACCTTTGCATCCTTTCGGCAGTCATGTCCAGATCATCATGGCATCTTGTCGTTTTTTATTATAGCCACATTAGCAGCTAATTAGCATTTCATTTGTTGGGGGTAAATACAGGCAAATATATTGATACAAATTTGGTGGCCAACTACACACACATCTCAGGAGGGATTTTGTCCCACTCCTCTTTGCAGATCTTCTCCAAGTCATTAAGGTTTCGAGGCTGATGTTTGGCAACTCGAACCTTCAGCTCCCTCCACAGATTTTCTATGGGATTAAGGTCTGGAGACTGGCTAGGCAACTCCAGGACCTTAATGTGCTTCTTCTTGAGCCACTCCTTTGTTGCCTTGGCCGTGTGTTTTGGGTCATTGTCATGCTGGAATACCCATCCACAACCCATTTTCAATGCCCTGGCTGAGGGAAGGAGGTTCTCACCCAAGATTTGACGGTACATGGCCCCGTCCATCGTCCCTTTGATGTGTGAAGTTGTCCTGTCCCCTTAGCAGAAAAACACCCCCAAAGCATAATGTTTCCACCTCCATGTTTGACGGTGGGGATGGTGTTCTTGGGGTCATAGGCAGCATTCCTCCTCCTCCAAACACGGCGAGTTGAGTTGATGCCAAAGAGCTCCATTTTGGTCTCATCTGACCACAACACTTTCACCCAGTTGTCCTCTGAATAATTCAGATGTTCATTGGCAAACTTCAGACGGGCATGTATATGTGCTTTCTTGAGCAGGGGTACCTTGCGGGCGCTGCAGGATTTCAGTCTTTTACGGCGTAGTGTGTTACCAATTGTTTTCTTGGTGACTATGGTCCCAGCTGCCTTGAGATCATTGACAAGATCCTCCCGTGTAGTTCTGGGCTGATTCCTCACCGTTCTCATGATCATTGCAACTCCACGAGGTGAGATCTTGCATGGAGCCCCAGGCCAAGGGAGATTGACAGTTATTTTGTGTTTCTTCCATTCGCGAATAATCGCACCAACTGTTGTCACCTTCTCACCAAGCTGCTTGGCGATGGTCTTGTAGCCCATTCCAGCCTTGTGTAGGTCTACAATCTTGTCCCTGACATCCTTGGAGAGCTCTTTGGTCTTGGCCATGGTGGAGAGTTTGGAATCTGATTGATTGATTGCTTCTGTGGACAGGTGTCTTTTATACAGGTAACAAACTGAGATTAGGAGCACTCCCTTTAAGAGTGTGCTCCTAATCTCAGCTCGTTACCTGTATAAAAGACACCTGGGAGCCAGAAATCTTTCTGATTGAGAGGGGGTCAAATACTTATTTCCTTCATTAAAATGCAAATCAATTTATAACATTTTTCACATGCGTTTTTCTGAATTTGTTGTTATTCTGTCTCTCACTGTTCAAATAAACCTACCATTAAAGTTATAGACTGATCATTTCTTTGTCAGTGGGCAAACGTACAAAATCAGCAGGGGATCACATACTTTTCCCTCACTGTAAGTCACTTTGTCCGAGAGAGATTTACACTGTTATCAAAACATCACGCCAGGGTAAGCCTTCACGAAATACAGCCCGTAATTTAAGTGGTTCTAAAATCCCCTATGGGAAAAAATGTATGGTTGAAACATTTTTGGAACCGTTTCCCTGTTTGACCGCTAGGTTTTTTGGGTATTATGGCTCATACTGTGGTATTCTATAACTTGGAGATTAAACTCTTCAATTTCCTCCAAATTATTTGCATCTTCTTTAAGACTATCCACTTTCTTCATTTTGCTAGTCAACTGACCAAGCTTTGCTCTTCTTGACCCTATTAGTCTGTGGAGCTTGTCCTCCATTGCCTTTTCTGTGGTCTTTGCTGCACTCTTATGGCCGTTTTTCTCTGTGGCTAAATCTGCTGAATCTTCCGCCATTTTGTTTTCTCAGTGCACACAATCATCTTGCAAAAAGTTTCAAAACGTATGAAAAAAGTTTTTACTTAAAAAAAAAATAATAATGCTTGTTTCTAGCTTCTGTCTTGACTAAAAAATGAATGTAGCACACAGTTGTGTTAGCTTGGTGGCTAGCAGGCCTCAATGTTAGCTCATAGTAGCATTAGCTTTGTCATTCCCTGTTGCTGGCAGTTCTGAGATTCACAGAAATCTTATATCCTTCTTCAATACGTAATTTCCATAACAACAACTGGCACTGTATCATTTTCTTTTTCCAATCGTAGAATTTTCTGTCGTTATCGAGGCGTGAAAATTCTGTCCTTTTCTTCCGTGGGTCTACATAGTGTGTCTGAGGTCCTCAATTTCAAGGCTTGCAACGTGAGCATAGTTTGAGTAAATTTAGTGGCCTTCTCAAAAAATGCAACCACAGTAGTCTATGTAAAAAGCAGTGAGTCTGATGCGAATAAAAACATTTAAAAGCTTTGTTTTAACTTTTATATAGTAAGAAAAGTTTACAAAAAATAATTTAACACGGTCAAAAAAGGTATTGCTCCGTAGACTCTTGCCTAATGATCTAAGCAATTATGTCAGAGATATGATGTCACACAGGCTAAACTAATGGTGCATTCTAACATGTTTTTTTTCTATACTAATATCCATAATGGAATGTTCTAAATATGAACGTTATACAAATGTGTAAATATACACAAATTATAATTTTGTAATAACTTAAAATAGCAAAGTGCTCTTTTCTGCATTTTACATCACTATTAGCCAAGATAGAGTATAGCTGAGTACAACCACATGTCTTCTCCATTTACATTAACTGACCACTGTTGTTTACATGTATTATTTGTTTTGCACAGTGATGCAATGTAGGTGGGTTAAGTTTATCATAGTCATCAGAAACAGCCTGTGTAATAGAAGCTGTGGAGATAATTGTGAGTGGAAACACTTGCCTGGAGCTTGGGGTCGTGACTTTGACATACCAGGCCCTCCGACCTTAGAAGTGACTGACAGGAACAGGCAGCTTGCTGATGTCTTTCACATGGGAATCACAGCTTGCAGCAATTTTAAAACAAAACCGTCTGCAGGACTTTGTAGGAACATTTAATTGTGAGGTTTTTGGGTCCCTGTCTGTTTCGCAGGTTGAAGTTTATTGTCATGAATCTTGCCCTGGAGGCAGGTCTGAGCGATTTCCGTTAGATGGGCCAGCTGCAAAGGCAAAATTGGCTATATCGTAAAGTTTGTTAGTTCAGATAACATTTTAGTCCGAAGAAAGAGCAGCTGTGTTTCAGTCCTTTCCACAAGGTCGTCCATACATTTATCACTAAAAATAACTAAACTAATATTTTAATTCCAAATTCACTTTGAAATCAGTGCACCCCTATAAATGTTTTGTATTTGAATCTAACTGTGGCTTTGTCATTATCATTAGTCAAAGATTCTGAGTATGATGTTTATGTTCTGTTCTGTCTTTTTGAAAGATTTCCCCAGAGTTGGTGTTGAACTAGTATTGCTGTCTGAACATTGAACTCATGATGACATATAGTGGAAATAAGAAACTTCACAGTGCATCATTCTGACAGCTGTACTGCAGCAGTGATTTAAATGGGTCTACTTATTCTCTGCCATGTACTATTGTGCATGTAAAATGCTTTAATCAGTTGGCAAGCTTATAAAACATCCATTAGTTATAGAGCCATTAAGTCTTCACACCTCAAAGACAACTTGCTTATGGGACAGCGGGGGGCTGCAGCAGACTTTACAGTATGCACTGTACGTTCTTCACTCTTGTGTGGAAGTTTAGCGGGCTTATTACTCAAGGGGGCGGGGAGGGGTGGGGGTCTTCACTGTTTTCCTAGCGTGTCCCATGGGTGTCTTTTCCAGTTGTAATGAGGCCTCCAGGACCACAGAGCTCTCTTTAAAAAGGGGAGTAATGAGTCTGTGTTGGCACAGAGAACAGGGATTTTCACTCCTCAGTGGAACAGGAAGGTCAATGAGAGGAGTTTTATTTTGGGAAACTGTCTTGTTTCTGAACCAAACAAAGCTTGAAGGGAGACACTACAAAGCCTTGGACCGGGAAGGGGCTGTGGTTGTCCAATCGGAAATACAACAGCATAAAAAAAGATTTGACAGCTGTGGCGACTACCCTCACCCTGACTATAATATGGAATGTCACATGGGGGGATTTTACTTTACTGTAGGATATTTAATGTGGGCTAGTACTTGGCAAAATTGCATATGCATGACATTTTATAGACGTTTTGAAGTTGAGTAATCAGAGCTCTGGGAAGATGTTTCAAACCTGTATCACTTCAATCAAGCACCACTGAATAGTTCAGTCACATGTCAAAGATTATAATGGCTGTGCCCTGCTTCAGCCTTTCAAGGTCAGCAGCAAGGCTTACTTTCAAAAAGGATTCATTGTAAGTTTTATGAAATGCATAAAATAAAATGTTCAGGACATGCATGTAAAACAGGCTCTCTTGAAGATACAGTAGAGCTTGTTCTCCTGTTCCTACGGTATCACCATGTCCCTTTAATGGACTTGTGCATTACAAACCCAGAGAACAGGTCAGCCAATTGCATGCATGAAGAGCAGGAAAAAACACTATACACTTTCAACAATTCATGCTAAGTTTAGCCTCAAATGGGTCCTTCACTTGCCCTTCATTGACCCCAGACTAGAGGAGCTTCAGTATACTGTAGCACCTGCTAACCCAGGGCTTGGTGGAGAGGACACAGCCAGCCTCACGTCATCCCTCTCCACCATTAATAGCAGTCCCCAGCCCGACAAGCCCGCCACCCTGCCACATTCAGGGATAATTACCCCTGACAAGAGGGCAAGTCATCAGCACAGGCCTGATAAGCATTACAGCCAGATGACAGCGTACAGAAGTGTATTAGCAACAGTGTGACATATCACATTACCACTGTGAATATAATAAAGGAGATAATAAACACTATGGCAGCTTTAAAGATGAGCCATCTCTTCTCTCTCCCGCCGGGCCATTACGTCCCATTTACTAGAGCTGATATGTTGATTCCAACTGTCACCTTGGAATATAGACGTTGACACACACAAAACACACACACAAACACAGATTAAGACAGATTTGAACCATTTTGATGCCAGATAAGCAATCAATTAATATCATGACTTGAGTAATTGGTGCTGATGGTAACAAGCATCCTGGTGTCTTAGGTGCCATAGTGATATTATGACATGAATTACTTTGCTATTATAACAATATGAGCACTGTGCTGCACAAAGTTCAGCATCAATTGCTTGTGAGGAGCAGCAGAACTACCGCCCAGATTCCACAGGGCATCTAAAAATGGACAATAAGCAACTGATTTCCTATTTGCAGCCAGTGGAAGAGCCATTTTCCTTAATTGTTTGAACATGTGTACTAAAGACAGATGTGTAACTGGAGCCCTGAGATACAAGGAGAGGTCTTGAACCTGATAACTTGTACATGTTTTATCGCTGTTACATTATAAATTATTTCCACAGACCGTGGCCTTGTGGGATCATATTCTGTCAGCTTCAGTTCCTGGTAACATAATTTAATGATATTAACAAATTTGCAGCTCTAGTGTTTCAGCGTTATCTGGGAAATCTTAAACATCTATGGTAAATACTTGGTTATGATATTATCAGGAGCAGACGATTGTACGCAGGGTGTATCAGATGGCTATTAAATGTGGGACAGCAGGGGTAATAACTAAGCTCATAAAGGCCTGTGACGCTGTCGAACAGCCTGCCTGCATTTCCTGTTGTAGCTGACAGAGGACAGCTGGAAAAGCAGGAAAGAACAGCCGTTTTAATGGATGCAGAAGCAACATTTTATGGTTTATTTTTCATGGCTCCATGGTGCTCTGTTAAACCTCTCATTAACCCCCTCTTTAACTTTTGATACAGTATTTCTGCTCAATTTCAGTGGTGCCAGAGCTAATGAGGCCAGCAGTAAAGTATGTGTCCAATATGAACGTCTTTTAGGGTTCACACTCTTATACAAGCTGTGTGTAATGTTTAAATAGCTTCAAACTATTTGTACAGATTCCTCTTGCAAATTGAGCATGTTCATTAGCCTGTACATTTACCTTGCCATTTCTTTTTCATTAATGCCATATACCTCATAATGCCAAGGGCAGCTGTCAATAAGTTAAGGTACACATGTAATCAGTGTATAACTCCTGTATATAAAGTGGCAATAGTATGGGGTTATTTTAAACCTATACCTGGTCTCACTCATTAATCTATGTTCATCACCATAGGGTTTCTATGTTCAGCCAACGACAGGGTCCTCAAACTTACCAATGACCTTATCAGAGCCACATCAGGATTGGCTAATGGGAAGAGATTTTGCATTGGAATATGGCAATTTGAATTATGTTTAAAGGTGTAAGGTACGGCAAGAGCATAAAGAACAGATGTATTCATTATAACTGGCTGTGATTTATTAAGGAATATTTCAAAGTGTGTAGCTTATGTGTGTAGCTTATGTATCTAAATAAGTAAACTTTACTTGTAAATCTGATACTAATGAAAATGTACATGGAATAACGAGCTGCCAGATATCATTCGGAGGGACCATCCCGACATGTCCCATCTCTGTGGCTGCACAAGACATGACACATTTTAATTTGAGCACGGAACTATGCCAAAGCCTATTTCATCCGGCGGACAGGGAGAGGGATTTGCCTCCACTAATGGAGTTCAATGATTGCAGCATGTCAGTTAACTAATAACCATAAGGAGTCATGGGAAGTGAGAGACAGGACAGAGACAGGTGTTGAGGGTGTGTATGAGTGTGTGTGTGTGTGTGTGTTTTAATTTTAAGAGGGGAGGCCTCCATTGTCACAGTGCTTTGTAGCACTCTGGATTTCTAACAAGCACAACAGAGGAGATGGGGGAAATGTTCACAAAACCTCCTTAAAATCGGACCTAAGGGGCCATAAGCAGCATCACTCCAGACAGCTATTTATCGGAGATGACAGTTTGCAAATATCTCAATCTGGGAGAAGGCACTCGGGGTGACACTGAGGAGAGCCGTGAAATTGGAGGAGTCAGCAGCCAGCATTTATTTCATCAGGCTTTCTCCAATGAGGTACAGTCGCCTGACAGCATGAGATTGCTGGCGGATACGTCACAGCAGTCCCTTCAGACACTTTAATCCATTCTGCATAGATCAGAATTAAGCTGTCTAATGAAAATGTAAAAACTCAAAAGAGAGAAAGAAAGAGGATAAGATAGAACAGCCATTGTGATAGCAGGGTAGGCACCACACTGCAGAATCTGAATGTGAAAGTAGTAATAGTCTAAACGTCCATTACAGTAAAAATGCTAAGTTTTAGCTTGTTTTAGACCCCCAATCACATTGCAGAGTATAACAGAATGTACAGTACATCATATGAATGATGTCACTGACATGCAGTAGGCTGCCTAGCCTCCTACCTAGCATCCTGGCTACAATAAGGCAAGTGCCATAATAAGGCAAGTCCTCCCCTCCCTCTCTGCCCCCTCCCTCCTCCCCTCCCTCTCTGCTCCCTCTCTCTCCTCCCTCCCTCCCCTCTCTCCTCCCTCCCCTCTCTCCTCCCTCATCCCCTTCCTCCTCCCCCCACCTCCTCCTCACTCTTCCCTCCCCTTCTGCCTCCCCCTCCCTCCCTCTCTCCCTCTCTCTTTACTCCTTCCCCATTCCCCCTGCCTCCCACCTCTACAGTATACAGTATATCAGTCCCGGGGCTCGGATCTAAGCCATGTCAAGGCCAATGGCTTTCATGATTCTGTAGATTAGAGGAGAAGGGAAACTATGGTGTGTCAGGAGATGTGTCCAGCTGAGGAACACAGCTGTGCAAACGTTATATAACTAATATATAATAACTCAAAAGGAACCAAATCATTCACCGTAAAGATCGAGGGAAAGGTAAAGCCTGCTCTCTCTCCCCTGCCCTCTTCCACCTTCTGCCCTAGATCATTTCCAGTATGTTTTCCAAGGTCCAAACGAGGTGATTTAGTGCCATTGGCTCAGCAGGCGCTCATGTGGCTCTTTCAAATATAAACATGGACTTAAAGGTGAACAATATGTAGTTATGGTAAGTGCAGGCACAGACCTATTCTGTAGAATCAACATGTCAAGCAACTCTGACCACTAAACGAGGTCAGGAGCAAACTGACATCATCAGCCTCAGCTGCAATTTTTTGACTTATAAAGTAGTTTAATTCATAAGAAGCTCTGCTTGTCCCTGACTCGTGCACGAGTCAGGACCCCTTACCTCTCCCTGCAGTATCAAACGGCATAATGCTCCACTGGCCTTCATTGAGCATGGCAGTGTGTTTAAGGCTAGCAGCACACATGAGAGTGTTCATCTGGCTGACAAAATGCTGTCTTCGGGGTACAGGGCCTTTAGCTGTGATCAGAAGTGAAGCCTCAGCAGTCACAGTGGAATGCCATCTCACATACCCTCCAATCAGCAGAGACTTCCCTCTCCCAGGCCTCCTGACTTCCACCCAGCATGACACAACATTGGCAGTCACTCAGTCAGTCTTAGTGGTTAACACTGTGGCTGTACTACAAATGGTACCTCTTCATAATGCCTCTCTGTATGTCATGAATGACATCATCCTTACAGAATTGTACATAAGGGTATCTGCCAAAATATTTGATTCAGGTTCCCACTGTTCAGTACAGAGCAAGGCAAGTTTCATTCCATCAGCCATCGGGCTGCTGAACACTGGGACATAGGACAGATGTAGTCCTAATAACCAGTCAGACAGTAGGTGAAAATGTAAATGTATGACTTGTACTAACCTTCCAGTTTTCCATACAGCATGTCATATGTTGTGTTTGTGTATTTGTATGTATACGTCACAGAATGAATTGCCATGTAAATGGACTATAAAGTATATCGTATCGTTTAAAAATGATAGGCAGGCCATTATTTTTGCCATTATTTTGGCTACCATAGCTATGCCCCCATAGGATGACAATGCCCCCATCCACAGGGCATGAATGGTCACTCGAAAGTTTGATGAGCATGAAAATGATGTAAACCATATGCTATGGCTGTCTCAGTCACCAGATCTCAACCAAATTAAACACTTATGGGAGATTCTGGAGTGGCGCCTGAGATAGCGTTTTCCTCCACCATCAACAAAACACCAAATACTCCCATCCCTCCAATAGAGTTTCAGACACGTGTAGAATATATGCAAAGGTGCATTGAAGCTGTTCTGGCTCGTGGTGCACCAAAGCCCTATCAATACACTTTATGTTGGTGTTTCCTCTATTTTGGTAGTTAGCTGTACATTTCATGACATACTGTATGAATCAGCTGGGACAACAGAATCAAACCAGAAATCCCCCAAATAAACTCAAATGTATAGGATTGATCTTACCAGTTCAATTGTTAGTCTATGTAATAACCTAAATGATAAATAATCCACAGAGAAAAACCAACATATATGTAAGTAGGCCTAAGAAAAGGCCTTTAACTTTGGTTATTGGAAGTCAATAGTCCACACTCTGCACAAAGGAACCTTCTCTTGATGACCAATACAAAATCCCTAACAATATCTCACTTGTATGGAGTCAGAAAACTAGGTTTTAAAACTGTAAACAGTTTTCTAATTACAAACCTTTCTGATCAAATGTTCTGCAGTCAAGATGGCTTTTTTCCCCTTCTGACCATGTTCCTGACGCTCAAACCAGGGGTTTATTCATTACGTCTTGGCATGGAAATCGAACCCAACGAAAGCAAACAGAGCAAATGGAAAGATACAGGGGAGGGACCTACCTGAATTTGTCCAATAGAAGTGCTTGTTTTTGTTGCATAATTTGTTCCGGTTGGAGTAAATGTTTTGCAACAAAACATTTTGCAACAGAATCAGCGTAATGAATATACGCCAGGGCCACGTTCAGTTGCCAAACGTAGTGGAACGTTGCAGATAGAAATTGTTCTACATGTCGGAGTGGCATGTTTGTTCTACATAACATATTTAAACCTGAACGTTCCAAAGCATTGTGTCCTTCTGAACACGCCACAGTAAGTGACTATGGGTGTGGCTAGGGAGTGACCAGGGCAGAGCCCACAGCCTATACACATCTCAAGGAACCATGGAACCTTGTGGATTACTGTATTCTAACTAATGGAAATATGAAGATCATATAAATGCAAATATTGTGATCTTGCAGAGCATAGGTTATGTTTAACACCCTGATTAGGGAACTTTGGCCTCTTACATAAACACACCAGTGCAGTATAGCCAGTGGAATTGTGAAAGTAATATTAATATTAAACACGACACTCCATAGTTTTTAGCGTCATGCCTGATATATGCTTGTAGCCAAATATGCTGTTTATAATGTGACACAATGATGCTGCAATGGTTTTCCAGACACAAATAGAGAATGAGGAATGTAAACCACTCAGTTTATTTTGCACTGGCTGTTTGTGTAGTGATATTTTTGAATTGCTTCAGACAAATTTGTTTTGAGACAAGCGTCAAATTCTGCAACGTTAAAAGTGCATTTCGGCGGATGGAGCGCGTAAAAGGAGTGTCCACAGGGAGCCTTGTGATGCGCTGGTAATGAGTAGAGGTAATGAAAGACTTCACACAGACAGATGTATCCATTTAAACTAGTAATAACTACAGTTAAGATGGCAAAGAGCAAATTATACACAACTTCCATTAAAGCACATGTTTATCTTGGCTCTGGAGGGACCTGTCATTTTTATACAGTTCCCAGGAAGATGAGAGCACGTACAACGACCTTCAGTGCACCTCAAATAAGGTCAGAACGGTGATAGAGCCTGGATAACATGTGCAACTGGGTTAGGTTCCCCTGAGGATAGGCTTCATTCACAGTGTTATACACCATAATTCTACTGTTACATACAAAGCAACCGGACATGGGAAAACAGGGCGGAGGTGGAACTGTGTTAGAGGTGTCAAATCCACAAGCAGCTCCCGGCATTATACCTAAAGCGGACATTGCCATTGGCTGCAGGGGGTCGCATTAAGAGAAAACCCATTGCAGCCTTATTTACACGTTCAAACACTGGAATGTGAGATGTAATCTACACCTTAGGGTTGAGTGCCATTCTCAAGGGCACGTCGACCAATTTTTCACCTTGTCAGCTCGGGGATTCAAACTAGTGACTTTTTGGTTACTGGACCAACACTCTAACCACTAGGCTAACGGGTGACACTGCCCACACCTCCAACACCACCAATACATCAGCTATGCAGGTGTCGGATATCGCTTGATCTGATTGAATCTAGGCCTCAGTCACAGTCATTTTGTACAGTGTACCTAAAGGAAAACATGAAAATCAACATGTCATCACAAAGGTCTTCGCTGAGGCCTGCTCGTCATCCATATGATATGGAGGTTATAGTCAAGAAGTGGATGCTATTAGTAGTATGCACATATTTACTTTTCCTAGAATAGCTTTAAAATATGTTACGAATATAAAATACATTATGAATATAAATATGTGTTTTGCTGCAAATGTTGTTTCGTACTGTTCCTCGTAATCAATGACTAAATATATAATAACTGCTTCTTGCAATGCCCAATGGCTTACATCATGTTGTAGGCCTACACAATTGAGTTAATGAAAATTATGAATGCACAGCAACAGTTTTGGCTACCATTACCAATAATTATATAAGGCATTCTAAATGTGCACTTTGCCTGAGCACTTTATTGCATGACTATCATTGTAGTTGACCATTATTCAGCAGTTTACAGCAGTAAATCTATTGGTGGTGTAGGGATATTATTTCAACACAAAAATGCTATTTCAGATGATGATGCATACCATTAAAACAGTGCAAAGACAGTATACTACAGTCATGTCCGCAAAAACACTACAGTAAATACCACTGTGAGTAATACAGTAAAGTCTGCAAAAACACTACAGTAAATACTATAGTATACTGGATAAATATAGTAATACTACAGTATTTATACAAAAGTAAACTATAGTATTTGTTCATGTGGTATTGCATTAATTACTTCTGCATGCGTGGCATGGATGACCGAGATGAGAATGTGATCATCCATATGGATGGTAAATTGCACTCAATGGAGCAGGGCAGTGGTTCTCATCGGGCTGATCCTGAGTGCTGGTGTATTGCTCTGGCCCAACCCCTTCATCCCCTGCCCTGGCTGTTGTCTCAGGTACAGACAGTCAGTGAATCATTAAAGGTCAATAGACACCATTGACAGGCCGTAACAGTAGCTCATCCTGGTCTGATGGAGACAGGACTGCAGGTTAAAATACATAGCTATAGTTTACAGCAGAGCTCCTTATCTGTGCACTCCTTTGTGGCCTGTAATTCCCCTGGTATCCGAGTGCTGCTCTGAAGACAGCTGTAGAACTGTTGTTGGGGAGTCACAACATGATGGATGGTGGGGTATTGAAAGAAGATCAACCTCTTCCTGTGTGTGGTGTGTGTGCATGCGTGCGCACGTGTGTGTGTGTGTTTCCACGTTACAGTGTCACCTCCTCCTTCTTTATTCCAGGAGGGTTTCTCTTCCCATTTTTCCTGATTTAGACTGGAGTGCTAACATCAGTACTTCTCTTTGAGGCTGGACAGAAACGGACTCTGAAAGATATTATTTTAAACAATGGTGTGGCAAATGACTCAAGTCGGTGGTGTGAAACTCTGGAGGGTGTGTGTGTGTGCAAGTGTGTGTGTTTGTGTGTCTGTTGAAGTCTCCTTGTGGTAATAAGAAATGCCTATCTCACTCTCTCTCTCAGTCAGCCTGCATAGAGATGGGTGGTGTGCCAATTGCCAAAGCACTCTTGCCCACACGCCTAATGGCTGCGATGCGGAAATGAGTGGCTGGCTGGGGCTGTGTGTGGAGGCAGGGGATGTGTTAATTGAAAGTTAGGATCACTTTGTGACCATTACAGGGAAACCTGAGATGTGTTAACGCGGTGGAGTCAGGCAGCACCTGCTGTCACCGGCTAATTGTGTTGGGTTTGGTCATGTCTGTCAGCCAGGGCTCCCATCATGCTCTGCCTCTAGTTACATCTGTATTATTACCAGCGTTGACATTACAGCAGCAGCCACAGGGGTGTTCTGGGTAACCTGCCACCACACTGCCATGTCAGACAGACAGGCTTCCAAAAGACCACTGAAATCGAAGTGTTCTTTAAATGTCTAATATTGTGGTTAATTCAGTGTTTACATTTGATCTTTAGATCCTTACATTTATTTCAGTTTTTTAAATATATCATTGTGTTTGTACGGTAGATTGAAGCAAGAAGCTGTGGTCGCTGGAGAGAGGAATAAAAGCTATGTATTTTAAATTCAGCCTCACTCCTGAACCAGGATGCTGTGAGGATGACTGGTGGTGAAGCCATACTGTGCTTTTGAGAGCCAGCTAGGGGCAGTTATGTATAATCTGATTTAGACTGGAGCAACCTCCTATTTATTTTTAATTGTCCCACTGTAGCATTTAAGAGCTATTGATCGCCGGAAAAGCATTAAGTGACAGAATCACTATTACTGTTAATACTCCCTGCTTGGCGAAGGCACATCAAAGGACATTTTAATGTCACTGACTTTCTGAGGGAATTTGAAGGCCGGGTTTGAACAGGCTAGCCTATGAGTGAAAAGGACACACAATAGACAAACGCAGAAACAAATGTGAGGGCAATTTGCAGCTAATCAAATTGTATCTGAGCATTGATTTTCTAAGTAAATGTTTATCGTGCATGGATTTCAAAAGTTGGCAGCATTGAATGCTGTGTTCCTATGGTTAATCATTTAAACTGTGAGTGGCTACTGGGAAATGGTGTATTGCTATTCACAGAGAAAGATACAGTATACAGTTATTATATTGTGGGAGAGACCTGTAAAATTATGGATTGAGGATATAATTTTTTTATGAGGCCCATTGTTTTTGACAACTGTTTTCTATCAGATATTGTTCCATCAGCACATTCATGTCTTCAGGCTTCGTGTGGTTGCAAAAAGCAGCAGATATTATTGCGGGTGTAGCAAAATGCTTGTGTTCCTAGCTCCAACAGTGCAGTAATATCTAACAATACACACTAATCTAAAAGTAAAATAATGGAATTAAGAAATATGTACACCACCGTTCAAAAGCAAGAGGACAAGTACATTGGAGTGTCTAGTTTGAGAACTGGCAGCTTCATTAAATAGTACCCGCAAACACCAGTCTCAATGTCAACAGTGAAGAGGCGACTCCGGGATGCTGGGATTCTAGGCAGAGTTCCTCTTTCCAGTGTCTGTGTTCTTTTGCCCGTCTTAGTCTTTTCTTTCTATTGGCCAGTCTGAGATATGGATTTTTCTTTGCAATTCTGCCTAGAAGGCCAGCATCCCGGAGTCATCTCTTCACTGTTGACGTTGAGACTGGTGTTTTGCGGGTACTATTTAATGAAGCTGCCATTGGAGGACTTGTGAGGGGTCTGTTTCTCAAACTATCCACTCTAATGTACTTGTCCACTTGCTCAGTTGTGCACCGGGGCCTCCCACTCCTCTTTCTATTCTGGTTAGAGACAGTTTGTGCTGTTCTGTGAAGGGAGTAGTACACAGCGTTGTATGAGATCTTCAGTTTCTTGGCAATTTCTCACATGGAATAGCCTTCATTTCACAGAACAAGAATAGACTGACGAGTTTCAGAAGAAAGTTCTGTTTCTGGCCATTTTGAGCCTCTAATCGAACCCACAAATGCTGATGCTCCAGATACTCAACTAGTCTAAAGAAGGCCAGTTTTATTGCTTCTTTAATCAGAACAATAGTTTTCAGCTGTGCTAACATAATTGCAAAAGGGTTTTCTAATGATCAATTAGCCTTTTAGTCATTTACAACATTAACATTGTCTACACTGTATTTCTGATCAATTTGATGTTATTTAAATGGACAAAAAATGTGCTTTTCTTTCAATAACAAGGACATTTATAAGTGACCCCAAACTTTTGAACAGTAGTGTAAATGTTAGGGCGAGCAATGTTGGAGTGGCACTGACTAAAATACAGTAGAATAGAATACAGTATGTACGTATGAAATGGGTAAAGCAGTATGTAAACATTATTAAAGTGGCCAGTGATTCCATGTCTATGTATATAGGGCAGCAGCCTCTAAGGTGCAGAGTTGATAAGCTGGGTGGTAACCAGCTAGTGATGGCTACTTAACAGTCTGATGGCCTTGAGATAGAAGCTGTTTTTCAGTCTCTCGATTCCAGCTTTGATGCACCTGTACTGACCTCGCCTTCTGGATGATGGCGGGATGAACAGGCCGTGGCTCAGGTGGTTGATGTCCTTGATGATCTTTTTGGCCTTCCTGTGACATCGGGTGCATCAAATCTCACCCCTTTAATTTAGCCAGGCCCTTTATTGAACAGTCGCCTTGCATCCCCTCTACTTGCAAAATATGGTCCTTTCAAGTGAGCCATCCCCCCTTTTTCTGCCACCACCCCCAGATGTTTTGATTAGCAGCGACTCATATGCTGGTCAGATCCCCGGATTAATGATGGATAATTTGCCTAAGGTTGGCACAGCACACCGCCGCGCTGCCAGCCTTTGGATGCCATATGGGCAGAAGCAGCTGTTTTCATTACTCTCCCTTGCCCAGATGTGTCAAACAGGATGCCGACTTCAATCCACAGTCTTGCTGGCACTTGGTGGGGGGTGCTTTCTACTAGCTTGGCAGCTAATTACTTTAATGTAGCTGAGGATGGAGGCTCTGCGTGTTTTTTAAAAGCCTTTTACAAACTGCTGAATGCCAGCTGTCACCTCTGTGCACAATGAGGGAAGACGGATAGGTGGTGCCCGAGCTACTGATGAGAGTGGCCCCAGGCACAGACACATCCCAGACCTGGAGAAGAGCAGGGACAGACCGGGGGCAACAAGGCCTCTTCCCAGGAACAAAGGGAAGGTCATCCCGAACAAACGCTGCAGAAAGCCACTGCCACAATCATACTAACTCCTACAGTCACACAGTGTGTTGATAAACGTCCGCCTCAGATTAAACTGTCAGGATTGTCCTCCCAACCTCCGGAGTTGGTTGTTTAGGTTCTGTAGATAGATAGAATCAGTCGCTGATGCTGTAGTAATGTGAGCAGGAGTGCCAAGTAGCACACACAGGATGAGCTGGCACAGGAGCAGAGAACAGAGTGAAAACAGAATGGAGGATGATGCCAAAATGTTAGCCATGTCTTTACACAAAATTCCAGGGACCAGTAACATGTGTTCCAATGTTCCCACTTACTGCAGAGTAGCTCTTTGTTGTTCAGTGTTACAGTAAGACCAGAAATGTTCTGTTCTGTTACATTTATTTAAAATTATTAGCACATGTAATAAAATTGGCAAGATGTTGTAAATTGCCTATATACAAGTTCTATCTGACACCAGTCATATAGAACTTTCCTCAGCAAACAGACATTGACACATGTCAAACCGTTTGAATAATACAAATAATAGCTCAGCACATTCAATCAATATCATCATTACAGCAACACAAGTCATCAATAAGTCTTCGTTATGGTGAGCTATATGTCTATATCATCACTTACACAGCGCCCAATGGCAGAGTGTTGGACCAACTCCACTTGAGGGTCAGCAGCACCTGTCTGTTTCTGATATGTCCACCAATAAGGCTTTACTTTTACTCCCTCGTAAGCTTCGCTTCTCCAGTGATGCTTTGACAGATGAAATTGGTGTATGTCTTCACCACATGAGTAATGATCAACAAGGGCTATGTATCAGTCAATACAAGTGTGACTTCCTGGGGAAAAAGACAATAGTAACTGTCTTTGTTCTTTCTCTCCAGATATGATGTAACTATAATGTACACAGAGCCCTGGGTGAATGTCATGTTTTGTTGCCTTATGACATGCTCGAGATAGCTTTAATTCAAACATCTTGACTTGAAAATATACTCAATCATGCTCAATCAAATATGTTTTACAAATAACTTTTTTTCATCAGCAGTTGTCACAAAGTGCTATACAGAATCCCAGCCTAAAACCCCAAAGAGCAAGCAATGCAGATGTAGAAGCACAGTGGCTAGGAAAAACTCCATAGCAGTTTTTGTAGGTTAGCCTATTGATATGAACCATAACATGAGTGGATCATGAATGCAGTATGTGAAACCTTTTCTATACCCTAGAACTCAGTTACTTGTTTTGTTGTTATTGATGTTGTGTTCAGTATGGATCACAAGCTTGTGTTTGCTTTCATTGGGGGAAAGGATGAGAAAAGAGTGCATTTAGCTAAATCAAGAGACTCTTCAGGCAAGGGTATTTGTATTTTTTGGTTACGTTTTGCTCAATTTACATAGCTACTGCACCATAGGGGCAAGAAAGAACTTAAATGATTGTTATTGTACAGACAAAATTGTTCATTATTTCCCTGTTGTGGCACTTAATTGGATATCTGTTGTTTTGTTTATCATGGCCTGCCTCATGTACTCTACAGTGTGGTAAGGAACCCTTTCATAGTTCTACTTTAGTCACGCTCACTCATGGGCATCCGCATCTTCTCCCATAGGAACCCATGAATATCCTTTACTAATGCAAGAGCTCGCTGTATTGTGCATCAGACTCACTGAGGGACTTGACACACTTGTTTTGTTGAGCTTATGCTTGTGTACAGTTTGCTCATGTCTATTGTAGAAGTGATTCTCATTCTGAAAGACCTACTCAATGTGAAAGCGTTCATATTGAAAGTCACACTAAGTTTGGCGAGAGCATGAAAGGTTATGGAATGACGGCAAAATGGCAGGGATACCTCATTTGAAGCGTGGGCTTGATTTTCCTAAATGTTAAAGAAACTATAACTTGATGAAAATATTAGAACTTGTTTGCACCTGTTACTTATTCCTTTGCTAATTGTTTAAGTGTGCAATGGCTTGTAGGCTGTAGCTGTTAGCTGTTAGCTTTACCTGAAACCATGCATTTTGTACAGTATTCAGCATTATCCCTATATTTTTAGCTATTTGGATACTCCCTAGGTGGTGATTTTCTCTCAGTAGTTTCATGGCACATTGAGTCTCCACCTATTTGATTGGGAGTCACATAATCAGTTCTAGCACAGAACATATTGTACAATACAAAACATTTTAGTATTTTTTTTACCCTCATTTAAAGTACTAAAGAGCACAGGTGATCAGTGTTTGAGCTCACTACTGTTAATCAACAAGAACTTTACAGTGACTTGAACATTTTATATTTTCATAGCATGAGGTTAATCATTTTGTGATTTTAATATTTGTTCTTTCTTTTTTTTAAAGTATTGTTATATTAATTTATTTTACATCACCATGATATGCTGAATCCCCCACCACACACTTTAAGCAATATGTTTGAAACTGACGTTGTCTTCATCCTTGGTCACATTCAATACTAAGTATGTATAATTGTTGTCTCTGTTTTATGGAAATACTATGTTTTAATAGGTTTTGAAGGGATATGAAATTCTGTGTGTCTGCATGCCCCCAATGAAAAGCCTTCTCTCCAGAGATGAGGGCACCTCAACAATGCTTTGATTTCAGCTATGAAATTATAATTTAAAAAAAGAAGGGGACATATTGCACTCATTCAAATCTAACTTTGTTCCTCAAACTGGAAGATTGGATTTTCTTTATTAAATTATCCTTCTTGTTCACACACTCAAGGAAGACATTGGCTCAAGGCATGGAGAAAAATGTGTCTGGATTTTGGGATGTAAGGTTGGCATAATGCTGGTTTTTGAAGAGAATGAAATGTTTTGTTCTAGTGGTGCCCTTCTTCAAGAAAGGGTCCATTTGGACTCCCTTTTTTTAACTGGCCGTCCCTGCTTTCTTCTATGCTCTTCTGTGTTGTGCCAGCATCAGCCCTGAGAAGGCTTTGATGTGGCCCCGCTGGGCCGCCGCCCCCCTGTGCCCTGATTGGTGGATGGCAGGCGAGGCTGGCGTGGCAATGTGGGAGTGGATGGGGATGAAAGCATGCGGAGCAGCAAGGGGGCACCTGCACACAGAGCCTGGCCTGTGTGGCTGCTTCATCTTCAACTGCTTCCCCGACCGCCGGCTGAACTCTTGTGTCAGCGACCATCACGCGGTCGCTGTGACCTCTCCCCCTCTCCCTGCCTCTCCCTCTCTACTCACTCACTCACTCACTCGCTCTATCTCTTTTCCTCTCCCCTTCTCTCTCTCTCACTCTCTCTCCCTCTCCTTCGCTTTCCATATCAATGTATTATGAGAGCAGAGTTGTCAGTTGACAGGTGTAGTGTGCAGCTGAAATATATAAGGTGAAATAACATGTTGAAAGAATATTGATGTCTCTGCCTCTGGAAATGTAACTGGTCTTTGTACAAGAGATCCCAGTGTGTGCTCAGAACTGTTCAATGTTATGAAGCATTTATCATTTTTTATTGGCTCTTCATACTAACGTCAGTTCATACTAATATTATAGAAATTCAGAAATCGGTTTCACTGTGAGGGTGTGGTAAGGAATATTGTAAATGAAAATGTTAAATCTTAGGCATAATAAGTCAATATCCATTTAATGTGAAGCAGATGAACATTAACCAACATCTGTCAAGTTTCAACTGTAGGGCTGATTTGCCAGCTCTTGAGCTCCGTGGGAATTTGATTAACCATAAAATGATACATTATGTCACCCCTATTAGGGCCATTTAGTATTGCCAGAAGGTCAGAACAAAAAATACATCTTTTTCAGTTTTATTGAGATGTCTCAGCAATAAGGGTACTGTTTCAGTACAGCTGGATGCCAAGAAGGCACAATCAACTACAATGAGCTCCTCTGTGCCATCACATTTAAAGACATTTAACTGTCCAAAATAATATTTTTTAAATATTTTTTTTATAAAAAGGAATTCTGGCCCATGTTGCCAGTTCATAATAAATGAGTAACATGATTATCAATTAATTTGGGTTTATCATGTATACGTGTATGCTGTATACAGTGTTTTGAGGGGTAAATGAAAACATTACTTACAATTTAAGTCTAGACATTTTTGCTAATGTTTTCCTTTTTTTAGGCTCTCTGTTTTGGAGAGTTTGTGAGAAACTGAGAAACGATTTATTTTTCCCACTTCCGGAGGTACTGCTACACTAATACTTCAGAGGCTTGCGACAATGCATCATCTATTAGGCTGAGATGAAAGTTGTGTGTAGATTTACTGCTGTGTGTCTGTGTGTGGGGTTGTCCAAATAATGCACTGTATTTCCTGCTAGACCAGGGTCATGACCGTTCTCCCATATGCTGCCGGTGTGCACCAATGCCCCAGGTCTCAGGGAACACTATATGATTAAGATCCCTCTGCTTTTTGAGCTTTTTAGAGGACAGAGATCTGAGCTGACCCTGTGTAAATGCAGTTGTTGCAAAGGTGACCTGCTTGTAAATGAGGATCATGGTTCAGGTGCTAGAGGTCACAGGGGTTGGCCCTCTATGTGCATGAGGGCGCCTCTGTGCCTGCCTCCTCTTCGACCCCCTTTTGCTGAACGTGCATTCGATTGTGTTAGGGCCGATAACGTATGGAGCTCAATGGCAACAGAGTCACCTCTGGGTGAGAGGTGACAGACAGCAGGATCTCAGCCAATAGACCTCAAAGAGCATCTGTCGTATGTCTCAGACCGAAGTGTGTGCTCAACAATCACGAAGCACTCTTTAAAAGAGACATGGATATTGTATGGATGGACAGGTGTTACCTCACTATTGTCTAGCGTTGAGTTTTGTTTAACCTTTTACCATGTTCCATGTTACTTTGTTTACTTTTCTCCCATAAACCCTGGGAGATCTTTCAAACTCTCATTTATTCTGACGGTAAAGTTTCAACTTACAAATTTCCATGTCATGTATCTAGTGTTTCCTTCTTATACCTACCTATCTGTCCAGACATACAGTAGGAATAGCTTGAAGGAATTGCCAAAGGAAGTGTGAAAGTGCTGCGCTTCTGGTCGTGCAAGAGAATTTCAGAGCAAAGCGTCAGGACTCACAGCACTTAGGCGCAGTCCCAAAGGCCGTGACTGGCGCAGCGTGGCCCACATTAGCTCAACCACAGCTCTCTGAAATGAACTCGCCTGAGCGGAATGGAGCACATAAGGCACCATGCACACCATGCCAAGGGCTTTATCAGGCACAGATCAATGGACGCCTGCATTCTCTAAGAGCGCCCGAGTCGCAAGGGCAAATACAGTATCTTGGGGGGTGGTGGGAGTCATTGATAGGCTTAGGGGGTGTATGTGTGTGTGTGTATCGCCTGCTTTAATCAGGTTTTCCAAAAGCAAACACTGGACCGTCAAGTGAAGCGTTTCAGGCGGCAAGGCCTTTCAGCCAGGACAAAAGGTGGGAGAAGCCGTGGGACTGCACGGCCCAGCCCTCTCATTCGCTGAATGCTCCTCAGTTCTCCAGTGGAGCTCAAAAGGCCTTTGCCCTTCCAGCTGTAAAATTGGCTGACAGGGAGCCTCTAAGCCCCCCACTCATAGATGAGTCCACACAAACTGCAGCATTTACTCAGGCTGATTGAGTCCTGAAGCAACCAAGCTTTTCATCAGGATGATATTTCACCCAGGTAACGACTGAAAATTAAGCATTACTTCAGGGGCTGTTTTGGCAAGATGATTAGAATCATAGTGGTATTTTAACTGAAGCTATCCACTGTTACATAGTTTATGATAATATATCAAAAATATAGATACATTAGCGATGAATGATAAGCTTCCATTAAGTTTTGTAAAGATCGATTTTAGATAATCATAGAAAATAGAAAATGAAATCACACTAATTGAGGAAATGTGTCTACAGGACCAAAGATACACATTTCCCTGGAAAACACATTGCAAACATATTGATTTCCATTTTTTATCAGTGCAGAATGAAAATATTTATCTCTTAAACCATAGGGAAAGCCTATTAACAGAATGAAGAGGAAAGAAAAATCAATGGTAATGTCCTAGTAGATTCTGTCTTCTAGCTAGCTATTATAACAGTCTCTCAGTCTGTTATGATGGTGTCTATGTGAAAGCAAACACAACCATTAGCTTTTCATAATGTTGATATTTGGTAGCATCTTGTTAGCATGTAGTTCCTAGAAGGCCTAGCCTATAATTCTGTGATTTAGAATCTGTGTGTGAAAATACACCAAAGTGCATTCTTTGGAAATTGACACTGTGACCAAAGATTACAACAAAAGGACTGCTGATTACAATAGGAGAAAAACCATTTGCGAATGTATGAAATTGGCTAACGATAAGGTTGTGGCCGTGGGCTCCAGGACACTGAGCAGTACAGTCGAGGAAATCTGCAGTCGGCACAGAGCACCAACAGTCAGGGCCTCACCATGTTGTTGACATGATTCCTAGGACTCTTCTTTCATCACGGCCGCTGCCACTCTCTGTCAGGAGGAGAGAGAAAGGATTGTAACTTTGGCCTATTGTTTAACAGCTCCCAAAGATGGAGGACACAGAAATGATTCTGAAGAGCAGGAGACACACGGTGGCAAATGACCTTTAACTGCACTTCCTTAGCTGAATCTCATCCAATTAGAGCACTGTATATTTTCTCTAATAGCGGCTGATGAGGCAGGGCGTATGAGCGAGCACGCCCGACCGGCGTTGCTATGCAGCGAGATGGCTGCTTAGCACCGGAGGAGCGCTAGGGAATAAGTGAGCAGAGAGCTTTAATTTGATAGGGTTAGAATCCTGCAGGCTCCAGGGTTGGGGGTCATCAGGAGCTCGTCTCACACTGAATATGAAGAAATCACAAGTAAATTGCTTACATCTGCTGCCGGTGGTTGGGAGGGCTGTGATTGGTTCTCAGAGGTGTGCACCATCTCGCGCAGGCAGCGGTGGGTGCCTTGGTGCAAAGAAGGCTTGTAATTGGAGTAATTCTGCATTAATAGATGTTAAAAAATCCTTGGAGCAGCTGGTTTGAAAAGCAGAGCCTTTATGAAATGCTTGTGGATCATGGGGTCGTTTTTTTACCCTTCTTCTTTAAATGTCTCTGCTATTATCACTACAGCCTCCTGCAAGTACTCTCTCTCTCTCTCTCTCTCTCTCTCTCTCTCTCTCTCTCTCTCTCTCTCTCTCTCACTGATGGAGGCGATGATGGGTGCATGTGCAATATGTCAGACAGGAGAGCAGATAAATAAAGCAAACAAAACCGCCATGTGAAAATGACTATCCATCAACATTGTCCAAGGCCTGGAATGAAGAAAAACAGCTTGTAATATTACTGCTCATGAATAATGTTACTGGGGGTTAGAGTTCAAGATGCAGAAAATTGCACTCCCCATATTTTTATTTTCCACGTATAGAATGTATATGTAGGTGCCCAACCCAAACACCTCCTCTGTAATTGCTAACCCATTGAATGTGTTTTGTTTATGTTGGAAACTTTGATAGATACAGGCATGCATTTGGCGAGGAAGTAGTTACTTTGAAAAATGTATTTGGATTCAATCACAATTAAGATATTTTGTGGAGCAAAAAATGTATTTTCTCTAGCCAATATAACACTCGCCGGGCATTCGTATTTCTCATCGTAGCATTTAATTTGGGATTGTGTCCAACAGAAAATTAGACAGGCTGTGAATTATCACAAATGCTCTGGCAAATGACACTCCATTGGAAGGTCTTTGAAACCAATTATGTGTCTATTAAGAAACAGTCAATCAGTCAATGTGCAAATAGCCAACCCTCCAAGGGCTCAGTCATTGACAGGATGCTGTCAATAGCCCATTTGATATGATTTAACTGTGGAGGAACTAGCTGCTCACCTTAGGCTGTGTCTACACTTGACACTTACATGCGACTTCTGCCATCAGAATACAAAGATCGCATTGAAAAGACAGGTCTAGACGCGCGAAAGTCGCATTGTGGTCAGATTGTGTTCAGATCTGGCTGACCGCTTCAGGAGGTACTCAGGGATGCATTGTGTACAGATTTCTCTTCAGTCTGGACGCAGTCAGGCTACCGAAAGCGCATACAGTGGGCAACGTCATCAGCACTCCACCCACAAGTCTCCAGAAAACGTGTGTTTTTGGATTGAGAGCCATTTTTTCATTATAACGTTGGAGGAAATACGTTACTAGCGTGTGAGAAACATGTTTGCTGGCCTCATAAATGCTAGCCAGCTAACTGTTATTTAGAAAAATATTTTTTTTGTTTGGCTAGAGTTATGGTAAACCATTTGCAATCCTTTTAGCTTTGCTTGCTAGCTAGCTACAGAGGTTAGCGGGCTAGTTAGTAACAGTAGATAGCTAATGCCATCAAGTTGTTGTTGTGTTATTATAAGATTTAGCCTATTCCACCGTTTGCAGAATGCATACTGGCATTTGAATATACCGCGGGAAAAGGGAATCCGGACACAATGTGGACACTTTTAAATGTAGGTGTAGATGTATGACGTTTTCAGAATTCCATGATTAGAACTCCATGATCACAATACTAATGCTGCATGAACTGTCAAGTCTAGACAGCGCCTAGTGGCTTCACAATCGCATTCACCGTTGGGAAACCATCATGTACTATGACTTATTTATTGACCTTAAACAAAGATTTTTAATGAGGAAATTAAATTTGAATATATTATTTACATTAGACTCATAGAGCATCTTTCCTTATGTGATCCTTATGTCTGCCTGATCACCACCTTGTAATAATCTGGAGAATGGAAAAGGGATTGAATTGCTTCTCTCTCTCTCTCTCTCTCTCTCTCTCTCTCTGCCCTACAGCAGTCAAAGCAGCAGCAGTACATTTAACTAAACAAAAACGCAAATTGGATGTCTGGTGGACTAATTTGATTTCCGAAAAGCTGAAACTGAGACCCTGTTAGCTACCTCGAATGATGGACACTAATATTATGTTCTCACTTTGTAACTGCGGTTTTAGTGGGTATCCCTTCCCAATCAAAACAACTGCCTCCAAAACATTATTGCATTATGTTACCATTTTGAACCAAATGACTGTGAACTGGCTCCGCTTCATCGGAGAAGTCCATGCACAAACACATTACAATTACTGCTGCCTGACTCCTGTTTCATTGAGTCCAACTGTCTGTGTCAGCTAACTCACCAACTCTAGATAATGGACTGTGTTGGAATATCATCTCCCTACCTGTCAAGTCCATTACTAAAGATTATTGACAGTGACATAGTTAGACATTTTTATACCACTAGAACGCAAAGGATTTCAACCAAGTCCAATTCTTCCCTCACAATCATAACTCATAAGTCATAAGTGACAGGTGCTATTTATACATTTCACTATAATATGTGTTGTATTTTTTGTAAGTATTATTCTGCTGCAAAATCTGTCAACAGAGGCACGGAAATGAGAAAAGAAGTCTGGATGCTTCATAAGAGTGCTGATGGATATTGGCTGCAGCTTTCACATCTTCTCCCTGTCAAGAACTCACTGGATTGTCAGCTAACATAGCCTCGAATGAATGACAATCCTGTAACAATACATCTGCCTTATTAACCACTGAGCTGTTAGCCTTTATTCCAGTTCTGACATAAACCATCTAGATGATCTAATATGGAAACTACATTTGACCATTGGGCACACTGATTGTGTTTTTGTAATACATTATTTTCATGACATACAATGCATGTGGTTTTCCTCAGCCACTCAGCCAGTGCTTTTAGGTAGATAAAGTACTGTATGTATTTTCAACATTCCAGTGCTCAGGAGACTCTTTACATCCAGTATATAGATCAGTGTACCTCAGAGCTAGCTGAAGACCTGACCGTCCTCCATAATTACTATGACAGACTCACTTAGGCTGCTCCTCCATCCAGCTGCATTATCGACATGGATATATCTAAGCATCTTTGTGGTGGGGAGAGAGAGCCTTACAGACAGTCCACCACATAATGGCTGGATATGTACAGTGTGGAAAGGAAACTGACTTTGTATGATGACAGGTGGATAGTATTCCACTGGGACAGCTTTTAAGAAGGAAAGGGATTAGATAAATTAGTCACATACTCCAAAGTCAGGCGACCATTTTGACGTTTCTTTGAAAACCTTTACTGTATCCAAAATGTATAAAAACAGGTTTGTGAAAAAGCCCCAAATGATAGTACTCATCCAAAAAGGAACCGACTTCAAAATATCCTGTTCAAATGCACAAAAAAGGATTTTGACCTAAACTTGTTTTCCTCCATCTGTCAAAGAATCTTCCCACTAAGCAGAAGGCACCATTACTTTGAATCACACTTGATATACATTTTAATGTCTAAATGTTTCCCATAACCTTGTTGATTTACATGATTTGTTAGGGAAAGAAATACATAATAATTAAAAGAGGAGGTATGTTTGGCTCTTGAATCAGTGGTTGGCTGTTATGGCTGCAGCTCCAGCTGAGGCTGAGGTAGCTAGCTCAATAAGTCTGCTCTCCTATTCAACGTTAGGCCATGGTAATGGGAATATCTGGAGGTCAATCGGGGTTACTCAGTCTTCCTCAACAGGAAATTAGCTTTTGGTGGGCTGTGTTCCCAAGGTAATGAGCAATGTGTGTGTGTTTAATCTTAGCTAATATTGTTATAATAACTGAATTAATTATAAAAAAACAAGCAAATAGCTACATTCTAAAGACCACCAATGTGAGAGGGATCCGTAGATGCTGTGTTAGCCTACTAGTTCTATCAGTACAGTAAAGCTTGGCTGTGAGGTAGTATAATTATGATCATTTGGAGAGCAGGGTCAGACAGTGCCTACGTTGATCAAATGTTACCGTGGATGTAGCTAGCTCAAATTTGATTTGATTTGATGTACCACAGAATGGGGGCCATGGTCTCTAAGGAACTAGAACACAACCTTAGTTTGCTGGGGTCGAAGGTCATGGTTACTTTGCAAAGCTCATCTTCACTATTTGTTATTCTTTAGGTTTATAAAATAAATAATCATTACTCGAGAGCAATTTCTTGTAAATCATATCATATGTGAGCAGTTCTTTTTTTATACTTAGATAGCAACGTTTATTAATCTTTCCTCCCACACACGTTTAACCAGTCCAGTTAAAATCTGTTTAATCTTTCTGACCAGTGCAAGGTCATAATTTCACTAATATCTATTGTTAAGTAGTGAGGATTCTGAATCTAAATGTATTCTCCATATTGTATTCTCCATATTGTATAACCACATGCATCTGGTATGATTGGGTAGTGAGGGACAAATTGTCCTCGGCCAAGACGTTTTGCGACTGAGAGCAAAAGCTAATGCTGATCTTCTTAATAGCACAGCTCTGTTCAGAATCTCCATGATAAAGGTGAGCATAGAGAGAGAGGAGGAGGTGAATAAATTGCTAAATGAAGAGCCTCTGTTTGCACGGCATAGTCTTTTCTCCTGCATGTATATGGAGTGGAGCTGGACACACTTCATCCAGAAACCACAGATGAATAAATGCAACTGTTTGGTGCAAGACGGTGTAAATACTTTATTCATATGATGCTAATTACACCCTGTCATTTTGATCACGTCATTCTCTCTGGAAAATTGCAATTAAGTTTTGAGAGATAAAACATGCCAACTGCTCTGCATTTCAAGGCTTGATTGGACTATCAGCTAGTCAGTATGCCGCTGTGGTTTTCATCACTGTTAATTGATCCTTTCTTTAATTAATCTGGAAAGGAAAGCCCATATCTCTATCCTGTCTGATGGTCTCCTCCCTCCGTCATAACATAATAAAGGCCCTATCCTACTGTTAGTAACTCTGCCTTAGCCCCTCGCTCTGGCACTCTGCCAACTGGACTACGTAATGTATGGAACACCTGTCTTAAGGCAGGCACTGCTATATACACACCCAACATCTGGGTTCATTAACAGTGCTTTACATGCAACCGCCTTAGTATGCCTTTAATAAGGATGCATGGTTTAGTGGTAAGCCAAGCTTCAGACCCCCATTTGATGTCCAACTCCTCTCTATTTCCCCCTCTCTCTCTCACCATCAGATCCTGCTTCCTCTCATCTTCCTCACTGAATTTCTCAGCCCACATACTTCATGTGATAGAGGCACCAATGCCTTTTTTTCTCAATCCTACTGCTACCTCCTGCATAGTTAACATTTTACTCAGATGGTGGTGCATAGTCCATCACTAGTACCATTATCATCTCAGATACAATCTTCATTCAAGAGTAAACGTATTAGCCTTAAGCCATATGGCTTTCTTGGGGCAAAAGGGTTAACCAAGATCTAGACAACTTCAGTATCATTCAATCTATTTTTCACATCAATGTCCTCTGTTTAGGACATTCACAGCCATATAGTATTTGGAACAGCAGGTGACTAAAAGTTGGATATGGTACTATATTATTTCAGATTCATGGCTTTAAGACATGGGCATAAGACAAAGGCTTACCTGAGGCATTTTTCCAACTGGTTTCTTTGTTCAATGTAATTGTCTCAGTACTCTCAATTCAGGATTTTCACAGCTCTACTATGATTTTGACAGAGCTACGTGCTATAATGATTACTCGTAGGAGGTGTGAAACAAGGTCTTAACACTTGGCTTTTTGCAATGAAAGTGTGGTTATTTTTTTGTGGTTGCAGTTAAACTTACAATAGGACCATAAAGCGTTTTCCCCGATCAGACTGGATGGGAGGCAGCTGAGAAATGAACATGTAAGTATCGGTTTCTGTCTAATTAAATACGGAGAGCAGTCTCAGACCTGCTTCTGCCTAGAGCTGGATCCTCAGCACTGCTGGGTATGCTGCTATTGGTGTTTGTGGTAGCACACTGCCACCTATAGCTCAAACCACAATACTCATCATAACCACAAACCTTTGTCTGTCTGTCAACTTTCAGATTACTGAGGAGGTTAGGTAGTGACAGATACCTGATGCCAGTTTCATCAGTCAGCTGATAAGATAAAACATTCTTTTTAAGATCACATACTTCTTTTGATGCTTCCTTCATCACTATTTGTACAACATACACCTGTAATAACACTAATCATCAGAACAGGGGATAATGCAACTTCACCTCCTTATCTGCTATGATATGAGAGTGAAATGTGTTTTCTTAGTGTGGGGTTTTGTGAAGCCACATTTGTTGTTTGCTCCTCCTGAGAACAAAGGAGAAGAAGAGGCAGCTGGAGGAGCAATTTTTGTCCATCAAGGCCTATTGAGAGTTCAATTATTTATCTTGTGAAGTGTTCCAAGGATGTGGTCAGCTCATCAGGGTCATAATGCACACAGAGAGAGGACATGTGCATGAGGCAATAAGAATAGGATGTTGTTGTAGTTAGTGAAGAAAGGCAAATGTGTGTTTCCAGATCCCCGATCCTCCCACGGTTCATGCAGTGGTTGTGAGGAAGTCTTGGACTCACCACCTACTGTATGCATCTTACATCTCAGCTGATGAGCTGTAGCAAGACTTTAGTGGTAAACTCTCTGACTTTATTCAGCTGTTTAAGACAGCAGTAACAGACAGACAGTATCACTGTACTAACATACCACAGCATGCTGTACAACCACTCATTTAGAGGATAGTCAATGTGAAAAGTATAATGAAATATTGTCATTATTAGCTGTATAATTTGTTCTTTAGGCCTTTTTTCTTGTGTTTGTAGATCAATGGCACAACACATTTCCCTTGCCAGGATTCTGAGAATCATGAAAACTAGCCTTTAGCTACCCTACTTTCACAATTCTCAAAGCACATCTGAAAAATGACAGTGAATTGTATAGCAGTGGTGTAATGTTATCTGTTTCAGAATCCATCACCAGACTGTTCACAGAAAATATCACCTTCAAATGTACAGTTAATGCCATCTATTGCTCTCAGTGAAATGGACTGGGAGACTTAAGAGAAGTGACTGATTTTACACTGAACTCAATAATCCATGAAGACGGTTTTGCTTAAGTCATTGTGCCGTGCTGTGGGTATGTTAACACCATTAAATCACCTCAAATGTCTTATTGATTCAATCTTTTTCACAGTGGACGACAAGTGAATTGAATTCCCCCAAAGTGCCTGTCCATTTCCTGTCTGTGTGTGACGAGCAGCGAGGCTGCTGGGAGAAGCTCAGATTCACTCTGTCTTTCAACGCATTTTACACACTTACAAAACGTGACAGCACATATTTCAAATATAAAGTTTAGACACTTAACTGATACATTTTTGTTGTTGCAATGCTCAAAATATAATATTTCAACCTTCAATGACTACAAAATAGTGCAGCACCAAGTGTAATTGAATATAGTATTACAGTATAAAAACCATTCTTTCATCAACCAATGCACTGTACAATAGCTAACTAATTTTACCTCAGGCGATGTATTATCTTTTCTCTCATCCAGACAAGTAGTATTAATTCTCTCTATTTTTGAGAGCAGGCAAAATACATGCAAATTCTGCTCCTCACTCAGCCACCCACCCACCCACCCAGCTGCTGCCCCAGCCTTGGCCCAGCCTGTCAGTGGTACTCTATAGCACGGCTGCTCTTAGTAGCCGTGACTCTGTGACCTGCTTTCCCGCTCTGCTGCGGCGACTCCTGCGTGAATAGCTGCTGGCGCCTCTCTGTGGCCTGTCTCCCAGATCAGGACACAGTCTGAACACATAGAATGGGCACCATTACCACGCACTGTGGATAGTCTTTGATTGTGTTATTTTACTATGCGCTTCTTTATGTCGGCCTGTTTCTGCGCTGCTTGACAATGCCCTCCAGGTCAGGTATAAGACTAACAATAGGCGTCTCCTTCTATGTTCCTCAAAGACTCTGTATTGTTCCATTAGCATGCTTCATTCTCTCCCTGCTATCGTTCTGCATGAATAAGGAATATGAGAGAACACAGACAGAGATATAGGCCTTTAGATTTATTTTCAGAAAGAAGTGCATCAAATGCATCCCTTTGACCATCATTTATACAAAGGACTGGCAAACAGGGATGGGTGTAAGGAATGTATGCAATGGGAATGAAACAAAAATCGGCCTCATAATGATGCACGGACAAAGCATGCAAATTTTTGAAAGCCTATGTAAAAGTCCAGTCAGTTACCTCTAAATGCCTAATGAAATATGTCTCTAGCCATAATAACTGTGATAAGTTTCATGATGATAATATGATTGCAAGTCCCTTACGCACGAGCACTTATCATCTGTGAGGGGAAGCTGTCCACCATCCCAGTAGCCTACGGATGGAGTGAGGCAGGGTAGACTAGGCTCTAGGCTGGGGAGCAATGATTCCCTCTGATTCCCTCTGCTTGCTACCTGCCTAATCCCTGGCTCTTTAAAATTGTGTTTGGAATAAACTCACTAAAGGGAATAGAGCTTCAGCGAGCTGAAGGAAATTGAGAGCTCTTTAGGTTTGATTGACAGCTCTTGTCAGTAAGTGTCTCTTAGTAAGAGGCACCTGCCTCAGTCCTGGTGGAATCTGAGTTCCACAGCGAAGCGCAAAGGCGCTGTCTTAATTATCACCAGAAAAAAAGAAACACAATTAACAATAAAGTGTTTAGGGTAGACAGATTATTAACCAGGGTCTATTCAGAGGAGACAGACGCTGGGCGCTTCTGGGATACGGACATGTCCGTCAGCATGGGATGGGATTGCCAACCAATCCAATTAAATCTCAGATCTTTCAGCCGGCCAGCACTAGCCAACGGTGTTCATCATCCAACAATGACATTCCTTTGGTTTTTCATTTAAATCCAATGTGTTCTCAAGACAAAAGGTTTCTATTCAGTCCAAGACTGCGCAACAGCAATAGTTTGCCTTGAATAAGCAATCCTTACAATACACTAAAACACATTTGATTACATTATGTTTATCCAAGGTTAAGTATGAGTACAGTATTCATGAATGTTGTCTGCATACGGTTCAGTATGGCTGTGGCTGGTAAAGAAAGGTTCCTGTATGAGCCTGTATGTAGCCTGTATATTAGAAGCCCTGGTTCTCAGCCATCTACATGGGAGGTTGGTCACTCAGGGTCATGGACATGGGGATTCGGATTAAGACGTTGATGGATGTAACAAAGGAGATGGGGGCTGTGACAGAGGGAAGATGCCAGTGCTTTTCTACATGCACTTCACTGGAGAGCAGACCCTCCAGGCAGTGGCATGCCAGAGAAAGAAGGATTGCTGTGAGCCAAAGAACTTTACTTCAGGAGAGGCAGACCAAATGAAAGTCTGGAGCGCTGGGTCTCCGGGTCAGCTAGCAGGTGGGAATGAGATGGAGAAGAGAGGGAAAACCAGGGTGGCGGAGCAGGAACGTCACATCTGGCCTGAATTAGGAAGGTAATACGTTGGGCCATGAAAGAGTGTTTGAGGATCTCGGAGGCAGATCTCCTTTCCTAAGTCACACCAGGTTAGTGTGTCAGCGGGGGCAGATGAGAGTGATTATAGCTGGTCTTTGAGGAGCAGGTGCCTCTTCTACTGCTGTGTCATACGCACCGCTGCTTAACTGAATGGAATGTCGTTAATCTAACATTGCCATAGGATATCTACGCAGAGGATATTTTCAGTTTTACATACTATTCAGTAGTTGCACTAGACCGTGTTCAGTATTCCTCATTTGTAAGTATTGCATCAGATGTGCTATATCACATTGAAGAAAACAATGGCTGTGGTGAATGCTGAACTAGAATTTGACCAGTAGAAAAGCAGAGTGTCCCATTTAATCATAGTAAGTGGATTACCTCACCTCACATTACCTCATCCTCTAATTTGTGAACACATTATTTAAAGATATCACAATATAAAACCCCTTGGCCAGCTGATTTAACATCCCCTGACCGCCCACTGCCAACTGTTAACAGGGAGATACATCCAGTAACAAAATCCTCGGAGAAGCCAAGAGTAACAACAGCATCTCCTAATCGTCTCATAATTCCCCCTATGGCTCGATCACATTCAATGTCTCACATGGCTTCTCTCCCCCTGCTACCATAGCAGGGACTGACATTTTGGAGAATTGATTCATCGCTACATTAAGTAATGTAGTAATCAATTACTCAAACTGTTTTTTGGGGGAGGGAAACAGAAGCATATTAAAGAGGCATTAATGTCACTATTGGGGGAATAAAATGGTTTGGTTGCAATGTGAGCTGTATCTGACTGGGAGCTCTCGGAGCCCCTGCTCAGTCGGTAACCCGAGCAGCACAGTGAAGTGGAAGGTCTCTTTTTCACGCTACCATTTCTATCCCATTTCATCGAATCCCCCACTATTGTTATCACATCTTCAAAACAATTCAGTGGTGAGGTTACCCAGTAAGTGAGCCTGCATCTGCTCTCACCGGCGAGTGGGATGAGCAGCTGTGGACAAAGAAGACAGTGTGAGGATCACAGTGTAGGAGTAACTCAGAGATGAAAGGCAGAGACAGTGCTATAACACACTTTTACAGAATACAGTGTGGAACTGGAACACAACTTTGTTATTCAAGGTTTTCGATGGGATATAGGTCACAAAAAATATGGTTTCAATGTTGTTCTACACTATTATATTCCCCATCCACTTTACATCCAACTTGACCCTTATGTTCACTAGGCTAAGCATGCCTCTCCTCATTGTCAATATGCCTTGTCCATTGCTGTTCTGGTTAGTGTTTATTGCCTTATTTCACAGTAGAGCCTCTAGCCCTGCTCAATATGCCTTATCCAACCCTTTAGTTCCACCTCCCACACATGCGATGACATCACCTGGTTTAAATCTTTCTAGAGACATTATCTCTTTCATCACCACTCAATGCCTAGGTTTACCTCCACTGTATTCACGTCCTACCATACCATTGTCTGTACATTATGCCTTTAATCTATTTTATCACCCCCTGAAACCTGTTATTTTTACTCTCTGTTCCGAACGTCCTAGACGACCAGTCATTATAGCCTTTAGCCGTATCCTTATCTTACTCCTCCTCTGTTCCTCTGGTGATATAGAGGTTAATCCAGGCCCTGCAGTGCCTAGCTCCACTCCTATTCCACAGGCCCTCTCATTTGTTGACTTCTGCAACCGTAAAAGCCTTGGTTTCATGCATGTCAACATTAGAAGCCTCCTCCTAAGTTTGTTTTATTCACTGCCCTAGCACACTCTGCCAACCCGGATGTCCTAGCCGTGTCTGAATCCTGGCTTAGGAAGACCACCAGTAACACTGAAATTTCCATCCCTAACTATAACATCTTCAGACAAGATAGAACGGCCAAAGGGTGCGTTGCTATCTATTGCAGAGATAGCCTGCAGAGTTCTGTCTTGCTTTCCAGGTCTGTACCCAAACAATTTGAACTTTTACTTTTAAAAATCTGCCTTTCTAGAAACAAGTCTCTCATTGTTGCCGCTTGCTATAGACCACCCTCTGCCCCCAGCTGTGCTCTGGACACCATATGTGAACTGATTGCCCCCATCTATCTTCAGAGTTCGTGCTGCTAGGCGACCTAAATTGGGACATGCTTAACACCCGGCCATCCTACAATCTAAGCTTGATGCCCTCAACCTCACACAAATCATATTTGAACCTACTAGGTACAATCCCAAAGCCGTAAACACGGGAACCCTCATAGATGTAATCCTAACTAACTTGCCCTCCAAATACACCCCTGCTGTTTTCAACCAAGATCTCAGTGATCACTGCCTCATTGCCTGCATCCGTAATGGGTTTGCAGTCAAACGATCTCCTCTCATTACTGTTAAACGTTCCTAAAACACTTCAGCGAGCAGGCCTTTCTAATTGACCTGGCCAGGGTATCCTGGAAGGATATTGACCTCATCCCGTCAGTAGAGGATGCCTGGTTATTCTTTAAAAGTGCCTTCCTCACCATCTTAAATAAGCATGCCCCATTCAAGAAATTTAGAACCAGGAATAGATATAGCCCTTGGTTCTCTCCAGACCTGACTGCCCTTGACCAGCGCAAAAACATCCTGTGGCGTTCTGCATTAGCATCGAACAGCCCCGTGATATGCAACTTTTCAGGAAGTCAGGAACCAATATACGCTGGCAGTTAGGAAAGCCAAGGCTAGCTTTTTCAAGCAGAAATTTGCCTCCTGTAACACAAACTCCAAAAAAGTTCTGGGACACTGTTAAGTCCATGGAGAATAAGAGCACCTCCTCCCAACTGCCCACTGCACTGAGGATAGGAAATACTGTCACCACCGATAAACCCACAATAATTGAGAATTTCAATAAGCATTTTTCTATGGCTGGCCATGCTTTCCACCTGGCTACCCCTACCCGGTCAACAGCCCTGCACCCCCTCAGCAACTCGCCAAAGCCTCCCCACTTCTCCTTCTCCCAAATCCAGTCAGCTGATGTTCTAAAAGAGCTGCGAAATCTGGACCCTTACAAATCAGCCGGGCTAGACAATCTGGACCCTTTCTTTTTAAAATTATCTGCCGAAATTGTTGCAACCCCTATTACTAGCCTGTTTAACCTCTCTTTCGTGACGTCTGAGATTCCCAAAGACTGAAAGCAGCTGCGGTCATCCCCCTCTTCAAAGGGGAGACACTCTTGACCCAAACTGTTATAGGCCTATATCCATCCTTCCCTGCCTTTCTAAGGTCTTTGAAAGCCAAGTTAACAAACAAATTACCGACCATTTCGAATCCCACCGTACCTTCTCCGCTATGCAATCTGGTTTCAGGGCTGGTCATGGGTGCACCTCAGCCACGCTCAAGGTCCTAAATGACATCATAACCGCCATCGACAAGAGACATTATTGTGCAGCCGTTTTCATTGATCTGGCCAAGGCTTTCGACTCTGTCAATCACCGCATCCTTATCGGCAGACTCGACAGCATTGGTTTCTCAAATGACTGCCTCGCATGGTTCACCAATTACTTCTCCGACAGAGTTCAGTGTGTCAAATCAGAGGGCCTGTTGTCCGGGCCTCTGGCAGTCTCCATGGGGTGCCACAGGGTTCAATTCTTGGGCCGACTCTTTTCTCTGTATACATCAATGATGTCGCTCTTGCTGCAGGTGAGTCTCTGATTCACCTCTATGCAGACGACACCATTCTGTATACTTCTGGCCCTCTTTGGACACTGTGTTAACTACCCTCCAGACGAGCTTCAATGCCATACAACTCTCCTTCCGTGGCCTACAACTGCTCTTAAACGCATAAGTAAAACTAAATGCATGCTCTTCAACCGATCGCTACCCGCACCTGTCCCCGTCTAGCATTACTACTCTGGGCGGTTCTGTCTTAGATTACGTGGAAAACTACAAATACCTAGGTGTCTGGTTAGACTGTAAACTCTCCTTCCAGACTCACATCAAACATCTCCAATCTAAAATTAAATCTAGAATTGGCTTCCTATTTCGCAACAAAGCTTCCTTCACTCATGCTGCCAAACTTACCCTCGTAAAACTGACCATCCTACCGATCCTCGACTTCGGTGATGTAATTTACAAAATAGCCTCCAATACTCTACTCAACAAACTGGATGCAGTCTATCACAGTGCCATCCGTTTTGTTACCAAAGCCCCATATACCACCCACCACTGCGACCTGTACACTCTCGTAGGCTGGCCTTCACTTTACACTCGTCGCCATATCCACTGGCTCCTGGTCATTTACAAGTCCCTGCTAGGTAAAGTCCCGCCTTATCTCAGCTCGCTGGTCACCTTAGCAGCACCAACCCGTAGCACACGCTCCAGCAGGTATATCTCACTGGTCACCCCCAAAGCCAATTCCTCCTTTGGCCGACTCTCCTTCCAGTTCTCTGCTGCCAATGACTGGAACGAACTTCAAAAATCTCTGAAACTGGAGACACTTATCTCCCTCAACAGCTTTAAGCACCAGCTGTCAGAGCAGTGTACAGACCACTGTACCTGTTTATAGCCCATCTGTAAATAGCCCAACCAACTACCTCATCCCCTACCGTATTTATTTATTTATCTTGTTCCTTTGCACCCCAGTTTTTCTACATTGCACATTCATCTACTGCACAGTTTTCTTTTACCATTCCAGTGTTAAATTGCTATATTGTAATTACTCTGCCACCATGGCCTATTTATTGTCTTACCTTCCTTATCCTACCTCATTTGCACTCTTTGTATATAGATTTCTTTTTTTCCTACTGTATTATTGACTGTATGTTTGTTTTATTCCATGTGTAACTCTGTGTTGTTGTGTGTCGAACTGCTTTGCTTTATCTTGGCCAGGTCGCAGTTGTAAATGAGAACTTGTTCTCAACTTGCCTACCTGGTTAAATAAAGGTGAAATAAATAAATAAATTACTAGAATGCTATATATTTTATTTTTTTTGTACTACATAGTTAGACAAGGTAGTTATGCAGTAGCTTCAGGACTATTATAACAGAATTGAAACACAAATATGCCTTTGTAATATTATTTATTTATTTATTGGCACTTTTTACCGCTTTTTTCTCCCCAATTTAATGATATCCATTTGGTAGTTAGTCTTTTCACTTCGCTGCAACTCCCGTACGGACTCAGGAGAGGCGAAGGCCATGCGTCCTCCGAAACACAACCCGACAAGCCGCACTGCTTCTTGACACACTGCTCGCTTAACCCGGAAGTCGGCCGAACCAATGTGTCAGAGGAAACATCGCATGCGTCCGGCCTCCACAAAGAGTCGCTCGAGCAAGAAGGACATCCCATCCGGCCAAACCCTCCCCTAACCGACGGGTTCACCTTAAGTTCTTTAATAAGAACTGTATGGTCTCCACAGCTATACCTGAAACCTAGCCCAAAGACACAGAGATGGAACCGAAATCAGATTTTATTTTATTATAGTAATTGTTTGTATTATTGGCCTACCCACCACCTGTCCTCTACGAAGGACAAAGGTAACTTTGTTTTACATTTAGTTTTACAGCTATTTTGTTACATACACTTTAAATACATGGTACTTTTATACACAGTATTACATGTCAGAAATACAGTTTGATATACATATTAAATGGTACTCAGACATACAGTATCTGATATGCATGATATATAGTGTTTTTGGTCCTAACTATTACAGATCATGAGCTTTAATCCACTCCTCAGATACTCTTAGCCCATCTCACCTATCTCCGCAGACCACCCTCTCTTGATTTCCATGTCCCACATATTTTTTCAACTGTGCTGTGATGTTTTACATGAATTCTGAACCTTTCTGATCTCATAGTATCCACAGATTGTAAATTAAAGATTACAATTCTTGCTAAGCATATTATTACTGTATATTGCTAATTGATTGACTATGGCTTTCCAAATACAACAACATTTTAGTTCGAACAGCTTTTTAGGCTTGCCTCGAGTACATTGTACACCCGTGTGGTTTAACAGGACATAAGAGTTATACTTATCTAGTAATGGTTGGTGCAATAGTATTGGACCAGTTTAGTATCCATGCATCCTCATCAGTCCATAAGGATATTTATAAACTGGGTGGTTCGAGCCCTGAATGTTGATTGGCCAAAAGCAGTGGTTTACAATATCAGACCACAGGTATGACAAAACATGTATTTTTACCTCTCTAATTATGTTGGTAACCAGTTTATAATAGCAATAAGGCACCTCTGGGGTTTGTGGTATATTGCCAATATACCACGGCTAAGGGCTATATCCAGGCACTCCCCGTTGCGTCATGCTTAAGAACAGCCCTTAGCCTTGGTATGTTGTCCCTATACCACACCCCCTCAGGCCTTATTGCTTAAATAGTTCATTACGGATATGAAAATATAATATTGTTGAATATTGAATTATATTGAATTATGAAGCATTATGCATAATTTCCCCCATAGCCACCAAATCAACATGTATTATTGGTGTCCACACCACAAAATTCAACAAACCACAAACCTGGTTCACATAACTTTTGCTGTGTACTATACCTCAGTTACCCACACTCATTGGGTGATGATGGAGGAAGGTTGGTCGCAGCTCTGTAATTGTTTACAAAGAACAATAAACAAAAGAATGACCAAATCAATAAATCAGTAGATCTCTGGATATATGAGGCAACCTTATTTCTTTATTTATTTGGGTGTTTTATTTGTTTTCGTCTCTCCAAGGCAGGAGCAGGAATCCCAAATTATCCAAGGGGTTAGGGGGTGCGGTGCCCCTGAGCCCCGAGCCCCATAGCGGAGGTAACATATTCAATGGCCTGGGGCGAGTGGTGGAGAGAAGCAGCCCTGCTGCATACTGATGGTAGGGAGAGGAGGCAGTAATTGGAGCTACAGAGGAGAGGGGAGAGGAGGGCAAGCACTGGGAGATGATGGCTTTGTTTTCTCTCTCTGTCTGTCTGTGCTGCTCAAACTCCTCCCCCCACACCTCTCCCTCTCACACTCACACTCACTTACTGCAGATAGGGAGAAATTTTAAAGAGATAGTTGCTAATTGGTTCTCTCCTGCTGCATGCTTAAAGATCCATAGGCATTCAGGGGTTTTCTAGGAGTTGTATGTCTATTGAAACTAGTAAATGACATATACTTTGTGTATGGTAATTCAAGAATTACATAAACGTATAATGTATTGTTATAGTGCACAGTGGCAAGTGTGAAAGACTGGTAATGAAGTTATTAATTAGTCTACAGTGCCTTCAGAAAGTATTCACACCCCTTTACTTTTTCCACATTTTGTTGTGTTACAGCCTGAGTAAAAAAATTTAATATAATTGAGATGTTTTGTCACTGACCTAAACACAATACCCCATAATGTCAAAGTGGAAATATGTTTTTCGAAATGTTTACAAATGAATAAAAATGAAAAGCTGAAAAGTCTTGAGTCTTCAACCCCTTCGTTATTGTTATGCCTGCTCCTGCTCCTGCTCCTGCTCCTGCTCCTGCTCTTCCCCCCCTGGCGCTCGAGGGGCGCCAGTCTCCCCAGCATTGCGCACTCCTCCCATCATCGTTACGCACACCTGCCTTCCCCCCCCATCACGCGCATCAGCGATTTATTGGACTCACCTGGACTCAATTACCTCTGTCATTACCTTCCTTAAATCTGTCTGGTTCCTCGCTCTGTTCCCTGATTCTGCGTTAATGTTTGTATGTCTTTGTATACCCGTGTGTTGATGCTGTTCCTGTCCTGTTACCTGTCTTTTCTGCATTAAATGTTCAACTCCCTGTACCTGCTTCTCATCTCTGCCGTCGGCCCTTACAGTTATGGCAAGACTAAATAAGTTCAGGAGTCTAAATGTGCTTATCAAGTCACATAATAAGTTGCATGGACTCACTCTGTGTGCAATAATAGTGTTTAACATGATTTGTGAATGACTACCTCATCTCTGTACACCACACATACAATTATCTGTAAGGTCTCTCAGTCGAGCAGTAAATTTCAATCACAGATTCAACCATAAAGACCAGGGAGGATTTCAAATTGGTAGACTGAAAAAAAAAAATCATTGGTTTTTAGGAGCATATACCCACGTGGGTGATTGAAAGATGAACTGAGGTCCACATTCCATTCCAGTTGGTAGTGGTAATGCACCTTAAAGTTGGTTGCCAACCGCCATACAAAGTCCAAAGAAGAAGAAGAAGCCCGAAAGAGGAGAGATTACTAGAAACAAACTTTTACCCTTTTATCTGTGGATTAATTGTCGGACTAGAGGACCTTGTGCATTTCAGGTAAAATAAGATCCCACATTTTATATCCCAGGACAAATTAGCTAGCAACAGCAAGACAGTTACAGCGTTGAGTTGCTATGATAGAAGAAAACTAGGATGGATCAACAACATTGTAGTTACTCCACAATACTAACCTAATTGACAGAGTGAAAAGAAGGAAGCATGTACAGAATAAAAATATTCCAAAACATTATTCCTTTTTGCAATAAGGCACTAAACTAAAACTGCAAAACCTGTGGCAAAGAAATGTATTTCATGTTCTGAATACAAAGTGATATGTTTGGGGCAAATCCAACACAACACATCACTGAGTACCACTCTTCATATTTTCAAGCATGTTGGTGGCTGCATCATGTTATGGGTATGCTTGTCATCAGCCAGGACTAAGGAGTTTTCTTAATGATAATATGAAACGGAATAGAGCTAAGCACAGGCAAAATCCTGGTTCAGTTCAGGTGACCTCAGTTCATCTTTCAATAACCCATGTGCTTTCCAACAGACACTGGGAGACAAATTCACCTTTCAGCAGGACAATAACCTAAAACACAAGGCCAAATATACACTGGAGTTGCTTACCAAGACGACATTGAATGTTCCTGAGTGGCCTAGTTACAGTTTTGACTCAAAATGGCTTGAAAATCTATGGCAGGACTTGAAAATGGCTGACTAGCGATGATCAACAACCAACTTGACAGAGCTTAAAGAATAAAAAAATAATAATGTGCAAATATTGTACAATCCAGTTGCGCAAAGCTCTTAGAGACTTGTCTAATCACGATATATTAGTTTTTATTTGTAATTACAATTTTATTATTTTTTTTACAAATGTTACAATTTGTCTTCCACTTTGACATTAGAGTATTTTGTGTAGATGGTTGACCAAAAACATTGTGAATATAACAATCTTCCACGTGTATGTGTTCATGCAAAATAACACACAACTCTTTTAATGTTGTGTTATAAAACACATGCTTGGAGTCTATGAAAGGCAATTTAAAGCTCAATGCGGCCTGAAAGGATGTAAATTGGTAAATATCAGTTTAATCAGAGCACATCGCAGTTAATTAAGAAAATTACTCTGACAAACTGTCTGAAGCTGATGTAAGAATGCAAGCCAACATGGCAATCAGGGCTGTTTCTTGTGGAACAGCCACACAGCTCCCTCATGTAGGTAAGAGACATACCCATTCAGTATGCTGCAACACTGTACAGTAGATGCTGTTTAACATCTCAATTTAAGAAACAGTACAGGAGGTAGCCATGCATGATAGTAAATGTATAGCCTACCAGCCTAGCCTCAGACGTAACATAGTAAATGTAAAACTGTGACACTACAATTTGTATATGTTACGTTTGGTATGGTTACATTAGACAGAAGGTTACTTAAGCCAAAAATGAAAGTAGGGAAGTTAGTCAGCGAGAATGAAGCATTATAACACAAACTTCTAGCAACCCAAAGGTTGCGTGTTAGAATCAGATATAGGGTGACCACATTTCCAATACCCAAATGCGGGACAAAGGGATGATGTTGCGGGACTTTCTAAGGTGACCACATTTAAAATACCCAAATGCAGGACAATTTGGGTATTGTCCCTCAAAAATCCTCCTCCTGCTGCACAGAACGCCCGCTGCACCGAACTAGCTAATTGAAGCCTACTCTTTTGCCCCACGCAAAATTTGGTCATGCAGAAATGAGAGACAAAATGTGTGGCTGTTTTATGAAAATCTGGCCAATTTTGCCAAGGAAACATTTCTGGTTGGTCTCAGGGAATGTACAACAGTTAGGAAGGGAGACATTGAAAACCGCATTGAGTAAAGTAGCAGAAAATATGTTGAATGAGCAACCAGGTCGCAGTTGTAAATGAGAACTTGTTCTCAACTTGCCTACCTGGTTAAATAAAGGTGAAATAAAATAAACTAATGAGCATGGAGAGCATCACAAGTTTGACAAAATCACCTTATATATTTTCAGTCTAATACAGCTATTTACTTACTTTTGTAGCTCTTTGTCAGACGCACGCTTTAGTTAGCTGTCCTTTCCAAGTTTAGCTGGAATTTAGACCAACAGGATATGATAAAAGTGATTGGTTGATGATATGACATTGGCCTACCTCGCGTCTTCTGTTGAGAAGAATATCAGATCTCAAGAACAATTGGAAAAGTGTTTAACATCACCAGTACCACATCCTTATGAAATATTGTATATCTTGTCAAAAGCTTAACGTCACTGCAAAAGAGACAGGTTGGAATGTCTGACTGAAATACGGGACAAATCAACCTTTTTTGTAAATTAGTGGTGTTTGAATTTGTTGATAAAATGTGTGACAAAGGGCTAAAATGCGTGACTGTCCTGCACAATCCGGGACATGTGGTCACCCTAATCACATCATGGACAACTTTAGCATTTTAGCTAATTTTAATTTTGCCACTACTTACTACTTTTTATCTACTTTGCAACTACTTAGCATGTTAGCTAACCTTTCCCCCTAACCTTAAACTCTAACTCTAACTCCTAATCCTAACCTTAACCCTAACCTTAACCCCTAGCCTAGCTAACATTCGCCACCTAGCTAACGTTAGGCACAAGAAATTGGAATTTGTAACATATCATACGTATTGCAAATTCCGTAACATGTTGTATAAATTGCAATTCATAACATATATGAAATGGAAGATGGACATCCACTAACTAAAATATACCATATGAAACGTAACATACTGTATCATACTAAATGGAGGGAGACAGATTTACATTTAATATGTTACATCTACCCCTGAGTCCAGGTTAAGCCTACAAGACCATTTGTGTCTTATGAACTTGCCTTGAAGAATTGTATTCCTTAAACGTTCACATCATTACGGCACTCTGCTCTGTTGACACAGATCAGTGATGTGAAATGCTGGAAAAAGTCTGGAGTCAGAGACGACTAACTAGAGGAACTAAACGCTGTTCTCGTGGCGGCGTGTTGAAGTCATTGCTCCCCACCAGCCTAGACTGCAGTGAAACAGGTTGAAGCCAGAGCCTGGAGCCTGGAGCCTGCGGGTCAGTGGAAGGACGTGAGCAATTGGAGCTTTCATTTCCTGTCAAAGAGGAGCAGCAAGGAGCTTTCAGAGGCATCAGTCACAGCCTAATTGGGCCCCGGTGGGTGACACGGCAGCGTCGTAAATAAAACACAGTTTTAGTGTCTCTGCCACTGGACTCTTTAAACCTTCATCACAGAGCATGAGCTTCCAATGAAAGTCTACGTCTAATTACTCTGCTAGAGGATGGATTTTTTTTCTGTCCCTTCCTGTAATTGATCCTTTTTTCCATATGCATTTGTTTTTTAATCTGAAATGAGAGCATACATTGCCTCAGCACTGGAGGACCTGTTAGGAGACAGTAATTAGCAGGCCTGGTTAGTGGGCCTGATGGTATCTGCTGCTGCTGCCTGGCACACTGGTCTGGTGTCAATCTGACACTACTACTGAGGAGAAGGCTGCTGCTGTGTTGGAGGTGAACTCCATGGGGTTATTCTCTTCACTCAACTGCCCAGCCAAACAAACACACACTGTCCAGGCTTAAACATTACTTCACTCACAGTTAAAACTCAGCAACAAAGGGTTTTGCCACAGAACCTTCACAGTCATGTGATGCCTAACTGCAGTCATTTCAGAAACTTAAAAGGACCACTGTTGATCAGATTTAGAAGAGTGATACATCATCTATAAAGCTATGTTTATTAGAATTTCACACTTTGATTCAAGCATCAAATTAATAAGCAAGAGGATACACCTATTGAAAATATACATGGCCAAATACAATATGCATTGTGCTGGGGAAGAAGGAGAGGCATGAAACACACAAGTAGCTTTGAATAAAAACATTGATTGAAGATATACGAGAGGTAGTTCCTGCAATACCGTTGGTTTCTCTATAAGATGAAAGTAGTATGGCCATGTTATGTTTGTATAGTGTGTGATTGTGTGGTTGTTGATTTTTCAAATGTGTAGTATAAATGTATGCTAATTTGTGTAAATATACAACTTGTCCTAGGCTGAGAGTTATGAATATGGCTTATAATATACTTTTAGTCTCCTGCTTCTTTTAAATTCACAGCAGATCAAAATATATCAGCTCCTGATTGTCATGTTGTGGGCTTCTTCATTCTACTAGGTTTGCCCACTGTGATTTCACTTTGTAATTCTGCTATGTCTTCTTCCTAGGGACTGCATATACATATTCATTCTGATGCTATAGAATGTGTCAAATAGAGGTGTCCTAATTGTGTCCTTGATGAAAGGCTATTAATATTGAACACTTTTCCAGTCACACATGTGCCAGCCACTGTGGAAATGTGTTTTTTCCTTTCCCTTCCCTCCTTTCAGTGAGACAAAAAGGAGATCTGTCCTTATCTATAATGATACCGGATTCCCCCGGGGTTAGCAACAGCGAGACTATCGGTGGCTTTAGCAGATTCATCAAACCAAATATTGTGCTCTTTCCTCAGGAGGCTTAGAGTCACAATGTGTTATATCACTGTTAATTAAAATTAAATATGCAGTTCGATTATTCTGTGTATTGTTGCCTGACGCTCACACTAAATACAGAGCACCGAGGTAACACAAGAAGTTAACAAAGGCTTTACAGTTCTGTTGCTTTTCTTTTTTTAAAAGTCAGCCTTGTGTTTTTCCTACAAAGATGTTAAAGGTTCTTTGTCAAGGTTGTATAGCTTCATTTTTATTTTATTTATTTTACCAGGATAAACACTAACAGTTGCCACTGTTTTTCAGGGAGTCTTGGGATAGGTATTTTGAAGAATAATAAAATAAGGTTGAAACTAGTGCAAATGCCGCCCTAGCTAGCTTAATTAAAGTACACACAGTATTTCGAAATAGTGCCCATTTATAGATTACTGGAAGTTTTTGTCAACCCTTTATTCTCTAAGTAACAGTAGCACAGTAATAACAGCAAGGCGGTCCTGATTGGCTGCAAGGCCCTGGTTTCTGTTCACGTGCAACATTGTTCCGAGATAGGGAGAATGGTCGCTGCCCTGAGGCCCATGTCAGTACCCAAGACCCCCTGATCCCAGAGCAGCGCCTGTCAGGCCTGCACCTGTAACACAGAGACCTTGTGGCCCTGCATCCAGCGCGCAGGGCCGCCGCACTGCATCAGACATGCTTTGCATTCAACCACCACTCACGACCCAGGCAATGCTCCAGAGACCGGCCGTGAACCCAGCTGTTCGCTTCATTTTAATGCACTCCGAATAATATTAAAGCAGTATCAGTTGAATTTATTAATGTAGGCTGCCCCCGGAGAGATGCTTTTAAAGGCCAATGATTTCATTTAATATCTTAAAGGCTACCATCTATTCTTGATATGTTACAAAGAATTATGGCTTTTGAAATGTCTTTACACCACAGAGTACAGTGGACCACGATATAAATTATTACCAAACTGTGACTTTTGGAAACAGCCACCATTAGCAGTCATATTTCTCTTTGATGTTAACTTAGTCATATTTTCACCCCTAATCTTAGAGACCATATCAGTCCCTGTTCTTGCGCTTTCTAGTATTCCTGTCATTAGAGCTGGTTCTTGAATAAAGAGCGACACTGACAGTATAAAAACTGTTTGATTGGCTTATTTCTAGTTGACTTTGAGGATAAACCGACTCCTACAATGCAAACTGGCACCTGAATAAAGCCCTGGACGTCTTTTTAAAAGCTCTCCATGCAGTCTCCTCAGGCACATGCTTATGGAGGCTGAACAATCTGGGACTGTAGCAACACAATCTGGCCTTCATTTGGATCTCGTTACTGAGTTGATTCCAGGAAAGCCTGCCACTTTATTGGTGTCAAGGTCCTCTTAGGATAGGCCCTGACCTCTGGTGTTTTAATTCATGGCAGCCCAGACTCAGGGCATTAGTGCTAATCTCTTTGGCCCGTTTTTCAAATGGTACAACTAGAACAAATAACTAGAACCAAATAGATTTGACACCTGTAAGTATAACCAAGCGTAGTGCCTCTGTTACTCTGCTGCACTGTGGTAATATAGTGTCTCCATGATGGGAGGTCATCATGAAATCACTCATGTAACAATTACTAAAAAGAGGTGCGGAGTGTAGTGGAATATTAAAATGAAGCCCTTGCTGGCATCCTCTGAAAGGCAGGGTGGTACACCTGTGAAGGACAGAAGGGATCAGTGTTCTATGTGTTTGCGCTTGCGCTTGCTAGTTTGACGCCCGCTTCGGGGCTACACATCACAGAAGCGACTGCTGAAAAAACAGGTTGTAGGGGTCCATGCGCACAGCCTGCCTGTGGTGCTGCCTGAAGGACTACCATGGAAACAAGGAGTGTGACAGGCTCTGGGGGGATCCACCACAGCTGCAGGCACTTTCTTTTGACAGGCTGATGAAGACATCACTGCCACGCAGTGCACAACAACAACAACAACAACTAGTGGAAAAAATATGATCCAGGCAATGTTAACTGGCTCAAATGTTCATTAGCGAGCTTGTAAAATATCCAGGGAGTTTCTAATGCATTCAGGGACCAGATTGCATGGTGGCTTCCTCTGATGAGATATGGGCTTTTCCCTGGAGAAAATAAATTGATAAATAATTTTTAAATATGATTACCTCTATAAAAAGGAGAGAGAAAGTATGGTCTGTGAGAATGCAATGGCAGTTCTAATCCTATCTATTTATTATCTTTATTTTGTTGACTTCGAATGACTCAATATTACACAGAGAGTGTCCAAGCCCCAAAGCTCAGCTATTGACTTGACAGCTGGGAAGCAGACAGCCTATTCACCATGACCTCTCAATGCCAATGATGTAATTTGCCTCAATAATATCTTTACTGATGAAAGCTCCAATCTCTTAGTTCCCAGAAGTCCCCAGAGCCAGGCTCAATTCATCAATATTGGCCAACAATGCTCATGTCATACATTATGGTACATGAAGTGGTTTTAACGTCAAGACAAAATGTCACCTTTTATAGTAATTGGTCCTTTCTTTAAGAAACAATCTATCATCAGTAAGCAATTGCAGTATTTCTCTTTGGAAAGTTCTGTTTTGTATTTTCAGAAGTTTTGCATTGAATCCAAACAAGAGTCTGTAGGATGAAACATATTGCAAAACACATCTAACTGTATGTGAGATACAGACGCTCTGGTGTGGCGTTTTTGGAGTGTGTTAAAATATGATGATTAACATTACCCTGGGAGCGAAGCTTAATTGGTTTCACCTCTCAGGGACACCTCATTGGGTCTCCTCAGTGGTCTGTGGGAACCCCACCCCTCCTCATTCTCCATGCCAGCCCCACCTGCCCCCAGTGGAGCCCAGAATGCAGCAGGGCTTCAGCTTGTGTGTGGGATTTAGCTCGTCAGAAGCTCAGGGTCACCTCGACTCCCCCTCACTTTGAAATGGACCCCTGGTGGCAGCTCCTGGGAGAGCCCAGTGATGTCTCTATCAGGCTGTCAAAAGAGATAGCCTGGGGCTCCACCGGGTCCCCCTGAGCCAATCAAACTCTTCACAAAGCACAGACGGATGCTCTTTCACCAGCTTGCTACTGCAGAGGAGGGGGAGCGCCCGCAGCCCGACTGGGATGCTCAGCACACCAATCAGTAGGAACAAATTCCCAGTGCTGAGGTCCAGGGCTCACCGTAGCCCAAACTCTTCTTAAACTAGGGCTATTGTTAAGTGTTACTTACTTGTTTATTTATTTATTTAACTGAGAAAACACACCAACTTAACAATAAGTTATTTTAAAGGCCTACTGTTTGGAGAGCCAATGATAAAAAAGGCCAATCTCTAAGAACTCTGATAACAACATGTTATATGATTAAAGTTCCACTGTTATATGTGCGAAATGTATTCCACTTGGATTTGATCCATCAAGCAATATGTTCTTAGTCTAGAAATGTCATGAGAATAATTGATATCCCATTGAAAAGAGATAGTAATTTCTCAAAGGCAATGAAAGAGCCAGTTATTGTAGGCCCATCAAGGATAAAACTGTTTGAAAATCATCACATTCAAATCTAAAACATATAAGATCTAAAACAATCTTCCAAACACACCAATAATCTTCTCTAAGTAACATCACATCAGTGCTTGAGGCTTCGAAGCAAACCGTAAAATGCCCTCTGATTGAGGATTATGTCTGATGGAAAAGAAACCATATGTTACTCTTCCAAGAACTCCATCATGGAGAAAAAGACTATCATGGAGCTGTGTGTGTGCGTGTGTCTGTGTAGCCACCATTAGGCAGGAGGTGATTTTAATGGAAATGTGAAGCACTAAGTGCTGAGGATGGGGAGTACTCTCTGTGAGAGATGAGCTCTCTCTCATGTGGACCCTGTTATTGTGAGAAGGCAACAAAGCGCTGCATTAGCCACCGCACTGGACCGACGTACAGTGCTTTGATGTGAGCTCAGTAACCAAGGCACAGCGGTGGCCAATGCATGAGCTCTGTTCCAATGGGTGTGTTGTGCAATCAGATGTGTTTACTGTGTATACAGGGATAGAAGTGGCCTAATCCATCCCCAGTACAGTGTAGTTAGGGACAAAATCAGTCTGCAACAACTCCAGTCTGAGATGGGATTGTTTCTACATTTTACAATTCATAAAAATTTTATTTGAGGATATACAAAGAAGAACACACCAAAACAGGAAACCTGAGAAGTTTCACAGTAGACTGGAAACTCAAAGTTACACGTATCAAACTTTCCTTTGGCTCGATTCCGAAAATGTATTCTTCATAATAAAATATATTCTGTTCAATTATACAAATGATTGTACAGTGAATTGACATTTGAAGTAAAAAATTGATATACACTACCGGTCAAAAGTTTTAGTTTTTCTTGATTTGTACTATTTTCTAAATTGTAGAATAATAGTGAAGACATCAAAGCTATGGAATAACACACGTAGTATCCTAAAAAGTGTTAAACAAATCAAAATATATTTTATATTTGAGATTCTTCAAGTAGCCACCCTTTGCCTTGATGACAGCTTTGCACACTCTTGGCATTCTCTCAACCAGCTTCATGAGATGGAAAGCAATTACACCTGGAATGCAATTCAATTAACAGGTGTGCCTTCTTTTAAGTTAATTTGTGGAATTTATTTCCTTCTTAATGCGTTTGAGCCAATCAGTTGTGTTGTGACAAGGTAGGGGGGCATACAGAAGATAGCCCTATTTGGCAAAAGACCAAGTCCATATTATGGAAAGAACAGCTCAAATAAGCAAAGAGAACTGACAGTCCATCATTACGTTAAGACATGAAGGTCAGTCAAATTGGAGATTTTTGGTTCCAATCGTCGCGTCTTTGTGAGACACAGAGTAGGTGAACGGATGATCTTCTCATGTGTGGTTCCCTCAGGGAAGCATGGAGGAGGAGGTGTGGGGGTGCTTTGCTGGTGACACTGTCAGTGATTTAATTAGAATTCAAGTCACACATAACCAGCATGGCTACCACAGCATTCTGCAGTGATACACCATGCCATCTGGTTTGCGCTTAGTGGGACTATCATTTGTTTTTCAAGAGGACAATGACCCAACACACCTCCAGGCTATGGAAGGGTTATTTGACCAAGAAGGAGAGTGATGGAGTCCTGCATCAGATGACCTGGCCTCCACAATCAATCAAATGTATTTATAAAGCCCTTCTTACATCAGCTGATGTCACAAAGTGCTGTACAGAAACCCAGCCTAAAACCGCAAACAGCAAGCAATGCAGGTGTAGAAGCACGGTGGCTAGGAAAAACTCCCTAGAAAGGCCAGAACCTAGGAAGAAACCTAGAGAGGAACCAGGCTATGACCTGACCTCAACCCAATTGAGATGGTTTGGGATGAGTTGGACTGCAGAGTGAAGGAAAAGCAGCCAACAAATGCTCAGCATATGTGGGAACTCCTTCAAGACTATTGGAAAAGCATTCCAGGTAAAGCTGGTTGAGAGAATGCCAAGAGTGTGCAAAGCTGTCATCAAGGCAAAGGATGCCTACTTTGAAGAATCTAAAATATATTTTGATTTGTTTAACACTGTTTTGGTTACTACATGATTCCATATGTGATATTTCATATTTTTGATGTCTTCACTATTATTCTACAATGTGGAAAATAGTAAAAATAAAGACTGGTACTCCATTTGTTTTGTACACTGCTGCCATTATCTATGCATAGTCACTTCACCCCTACCTACATGTACAAATTACCTCAACTAACCTGTACCCCCGCACATTGACTCGGTACCGGTACCCCCTGTATATAGCCTCGTTATTGTTATTTTATTGTGTACCTTTTTATTTTTTACTTTAGCTTATTTGGTCAATATTTTCTTGACTCTTCTTGAACTGCACTGTTGGTTAAGGGCTTGTAAGTAAACATTTCATGGTAAATTCTACACTTGTATTCAGCGCATGTGACAAATAACGTTTGATTTAATTTGATTATATGTAGCAGAAAATCTGTAACAAAACAAACAAGATATGTGTCCTCCGAAGAGGGGGGGGTTAATAAAAAAATAAATAATAATAACAATAAATACATTAGATTTAGCACAGTTACAGTTTTACCCATTTGCCCTTATATGAAATTCAAATGTAAATGAGTCAAAACATTGCAGCAGTTCAGTTGAACGCCTTGATCTGACCGATGGCGCATTTTGTACACCAGAAGTACATTTATTTCCAATAGAACGCTGTGTTTGACTTGCAGCATTGCGTTGCAGAGGCAGTTGCAGTGTGTTTTGTGTGGTGCATATGTTGGATGAATCCAACGTAAACATAAAATTGTATGCGTAGACTTAACAGAAATAGTAGCGAAAGGTGAATGATAAACTTTTGTTGCACACACATCCAGTACAAATGTAGGATTACATAATGAAAAATATTCTGACTGCAGAATATTTTATGCAGCCTTGATGCAATGAGGCTGTCAGCCTGATCAAGATGTTACTCAAATCCATAAAAGCAAAACAGCAGAGGTTTGAGTTAAACCAAACTCTAGCTCTCATTCTTTTTATAAAATGCATGAATGGATGCAAGCTGGGCCGGAGTGGGCGGACGGCGTCTCTGGCTCTATGATTGGCAGCTCCATGTGCTGCCCTCCTAGCCGGTGCAGTGGACAGCCCCTGTCAGGGGGCTGGTAGACACACAAGCGGGAAAGCGGCTGACTGCACCCCTGCAGCAGGGGGCACGGAGAGGGGGGAGCAGGGGGATAAGGGGTCGCAGGTTCTGCTGGCACTGGAGCGTTGTCATTGTAGCAGACTGGGCTGTGTCATTTTCAGAAGGAGCCGTCCACGGGGCTTACCTTCTCCTTCGTGGTGGGCTCTGGACACTGGGCGCTCTCAGCTCTCTGTACTGCACCTGTAAAAACAAACAGGAGTTTGGTCGGAGACAGGTAATCTGAGCTCAGTAGAGCGCACGGTAATGGCTCCCCCGAGGAAAGCTGGTGCAGAGGAAAGCGAGGCGGGCTCGCTTGTAATGAATCATTTTATAAACACAGGAGCAGAGGGGATTAATCACAGGGAGGAAGGATTTGAGAAGTCAAGGGTTCCGTACCAGTGTACGCCCCCCTCCTCTGCCACAATCGCAATATTAGAAGCTGTCATCAACCTTTGAGACAACCTGCCAGTGAGGGAGTAAACTGCATAATCACTCATGCAAGTTGTGTCCTTTCTGAGAAAACTTTATACGAAGCAAAGAATAGCCTCAGCCAGGTTTCTTGTCTAAAGTAGCAACTAGCATTGATGGGATGTCGACTTTTACATGCTTCAACGGGAACTCAAAGATGACTGATTTCATCCGAAAAAAGAGACCTGCCACTTTTTCCTTTCAGCTACAGTATGTTTGCACTGTAGAATTATGAGGCTCAACATCAAAGATTGTCTCCTTTCAATGTTTTGGAAATCATTCTTTTACACAGATTCCTATATGTCCCAAAAAAATTGTAACAGGAATTAAGGTGGAAAATCTAGAATTAAACTTCCGAATTGGAACTTACTATGGCCAATGGTTTAAATAATGTAAGTATCTAAAATATCTTGTATCATTGTGTAATTTTTGTAATGTGTCTAGCGAAAGTAAATATGAAACAAAATAAAAACAATGTGAAACATTCGTGAAACATTAAGATTTAGAAACTCAACAAGATGAAATTTTAAGAAAATTTGCTTTCAAAAGCAGGTTTGTTTTTGCTTCAACAATAACATGGTTCTGTTGAATCAAGGTAGAGACTCCATACTAATTACCAAACCCTGATTATTAAAATGGGAGATGGAATGAAGGAAGGAACAAAGTGACTGCCGTCTGCATCAGAACATGAAACTGTTCTCAGAACTGACAGATGCTTCTTATTTCAGGACAGACACACTCCTGTCAGAAGTCCCGGTTTGAGGGGGGCTTTGTAGATTTGCACAGGCTCTAATTGCCAAGTCATTTTGCTGTGAGAAAGGAGTCCATTTCCAGCCTTTGTAATATGGCTTGACTGTGTCCATACCTAGGCCTTTCTAAGGCTTGAAGTTGTAAGGTAAAAACAGCAATCTGTGGTGTATTGTTATGGTTATTGTGTTTGTATTATTCAGCAACATTATTATTCACAGAAGTGTATGTAGTGGTGAGTCATCATGAATGTTTTGTAGCCATCATCCAGGACATAGCTGATCCATAAACTAAAAAGTATTGTCCCCATGGTCATTTTCAAAACTTTAACAAATGTGTCATGTATAAAAGATGTGATACTTAAAAAAGATGGTGAAACTAAATGTATTCATGTTGTTTTGCCAACTTGCTCAGCTGAAAGATCACATAGGCTTCTCTCCAACAACATCACTGAACAATTGGCAATATCTCTTAGAGGGACATCAAGGGGGCAGCAGAGAAAGAGACTGGGGTTCAGAGTGTCTTTCCAGATCCAGACAGTCACGTATCCTGTCTGAATACTGTCTGTAAAGTACAGTGATGCTCTATTTCCTGCCCACACTCAGCCTCTCTCTCAGTCAGAGAACAGAACAGAGTGAACAGGATGAACACCCAGCTCCACTTAAAGTACAACACCCTGCCTTGGCAGCTATTTACTATCAGCCCTGTGATGTAACCGCAAATGACATATCAGCCATGGCTAATATATGATCACATATGGCAGCCAGCAGGACGGCCGGGGCTCACGACTACATTCATTGACTCCCCGACCCTGATGTGACAGGAGCCACGTCAGAGTGTCTCAACTGACTCAGAGCTGGGCACACCAGCCACATACAACTACAGCCATCAGGGGCCCTTCACCGTCCCCTGGCCAATCATAGGCCCGGACACCACAGCACTTTTATCACAGAGAGACAAAACTGCTAATCAGGAACGAGGCTGGAGCGATATGGCAGAGGACAGATCAGAGTAGAACACATCCAGGCACTGGGGCGACTGCATCAAACCACTGCCAGAAATAATTGGGCCATGGGTGCTTTAAAGGCGTGAGTCCATTAATAATCAAACAAAGCCAGAGGATATATTTCCCCAACACTTGGGAATTCTGTTAGAGCAAATAATGCAGATATCTTCAGGGAATTCCCTCCCTCTGTCTGTATGGAAAATTGGACCCTTACCTTTTGAACATCAGAAGGCACCCTCTTGATGAAATCCAGTATTTCATTATTGTCAATGGCATACGGGTTGCGCAGCTTCTTGGTAAATTTGTTAACGCCTGTGAAACAAGGATACATTAATAAATAAAGGTGTGATCCAGACCTGCATATTTTTACGAGGAGAAAAAAATATTGCGACCCCATCGCTAGCTCTTTCACCTCCATAGCAATGTTTATATCGGTCCAATAATACAGGACTACAGTAGTAAAGCCCCAGTGCACTACCTTTGTGACATTTTTTCTACTAAATGTATTTGAGTGTTTACCAGCATTTGTAACTTGAGTGTGATAATTATCTGTACAAAACAGTTCATCTGATAATATTTGTGAAATTTAAAAATACTTGATATGCAACTTATACTGTATTTCTATGTCAAAACTGAAATGGTCTATTCATCCCTTTTCCATTTTAGTAGACGCTCTTCCAGAACAACTTTCAGTAGTGAGTGCATACATTTTCATACTTTTTAGTACTGTGGTAATCAAACCGACAACCCTAGCATTGCAAGCTCCATGCTCTGCCAACTGAGCCACATCATCACAAACCACTTGATGTCTCAATGTACTCAATTACTGTACTGTGCATTGTTTTTCATCATGGTGATGAAAAGTCTACAGGTACAAACCTAGATGACCAGCCTATGTAAAATACAGTAATGTACATTTGCTTTAAGTGGTTTGTAAGGATGGTAAATTAATACTGCATAAAAAGTGGTTTCCATGTTATTTGATCAAGACAAATATTTAATTTGATATGGATGTTTTGTGTCTTTGCCCTTAACTTTGTACTTTTTGATGTAAATGACAGGACAACTACTCTTACAATTCCAATTATTGAATCTTGCAAGATACTGTTCTTAAATATGCAACTACCTTTTTTGCCAAAGTAAAGCAGCAGACGTCTATATCGGTCCGCTAATACTAGTAAAGGCCCAGTTTTAAGGCACTACTTTTGTGAGAAAAAAAATATATATACTGTATATTTGTAATTATTTTTGTATGATTTTATTTTTCCCCCTGATTTTTCAGGGGGTGCTACAGCACCCTCAGCACCCCTACTTCCCACGGCTATGTTCACCACTGTATGACATTGCACCCTGTGATGCTATTTGAATTGATCCCCAGGAACTAAATTGAATCAGTACATCAATAAGGTGGTGGGGTTGTATAGACAGTGCAATGGATATGTATCATCATAAATGTAGAAGTTGTCAGCACAACCGTACAGAGGATGTTATAATGCAGGCAGACACACACACATCCATGACAGATTTTGAACAGAGCCTGATAGTTGACTGCAGAACATACACTTTAGTCTGTATCCAAAGGCGACTCAGGTCCTCTGAGTACAAGTTCAGTACAATACCCCAGAGCAGAGATTACCACCAACCTCCCCTTCCCCTATCACCACCCCACTCCCAACCACCTTTCCATATAACTTAATCAAATACGTTTATTCTTTGTTCAATACTGTTATTTCTCCCTATTTGGTTGCATTCCACAGTAGTTCTGGAAAGAAAACAGACCGTAATGGGACCATATACTCACTGCTAGCTACAGCGCTTACCTCGATGTGTACACAAAGAACCTAAGGACCTAAATGTGTGCAGACTACATGAAAGGCTTGCCTTGCAACCAGACATGGGGGTTAACTGTGGAGTCAGGAGAGTGTATCAGTGTGTTGTTTGATATGATTTTGGTATCGATTATGTTGGAGGCAGTGTAGAAGTACAGTTAGTTGTTGGCTAACAGCTGGAGGAGGAGTGTCTGTTTCCCTCTGACCGCTGAGGCCACTGTCTATCTCTGTAGGACTGGAGCAGATAATGAGGGTTTACACCAGGAGCCTACACTGCCCAAGGACATCCTGTTTTATATACAGCATGATGTTCTCCCTGCCTCGTTGCTCTGCTTTGTTTTCTCACAGACCCTGGGCCTAGCCTTACACTGGCCTGCTTACATCTCACACTGAGCAGAGCTCTGAGCACAATGGGCCTCTGGAGCTAGCAGCCTGAGCTCTGGGCATTCAAGAGGTGTGAGTGTTCAAATTACTTTTATATAATGGATGTAAGCAGTATTTAGTGTAATTGTCTTATTTCAGCAATGTTTTGCCGAAGGGGAGCTATTCATTACAAAAAACAGTATTTATAATAAAATAATGCTGTATATTTGACTTACCCCATATGAAGATAATGTAGCGCAGTGGGATGTAGTATAATGCTGCTGTTGCCACAAAGAGAACCAAGCAGGCTAGGCAGGACAAGAAGGGCACAGACCAGTTGAACGTGCTGTGGATTAAATATTACATCAAATAAAGTCAGAATATCATTATGACTAGGATGTTACAAGATACTGCACAATCAATAATGTAGTTGCTAGCCAAAGCATTATACACCCACTGCTACAGAGAACATTGAATTCACCAGTATACTGTAAACATAAAATGTCAAACTTACTTCTTGACTCTTTCCCCGACGCATGCGATTTCATCCAAAATGTTTTGGACAGTGATGATGATCTCTTGGACCATATGGATTTTCTCCATCAGTCCCTTTTTCCCAGATTCCTAAAAGTACACAGGCACAGATGTTTTTATTGATTTGATTTCACCTTTATTTAACCGGGTAGGCCAGTTGAGAACAAGTTCTCATTTACAACTGCGACCTGGCCAAGATAAAGCAAAGCAGTGCGACACAAACAACAACACAGAGTTACACATGGAATAAACAAGCATACAGTCAATAACACAATAGAAAAAGTCTGTATACAGTGTGTGGAAATGGTGGAAGGGGGTAAGGCAATAAATAGGCCATTGTAGCAAAGTAATTACAATTTAGCAAATTAACACTGGAGTGATAGATGTGCAGATGAGGATGTGCAAGTAGAAATACTGGTGCGCAAAAGAGCAAATAAAGTTAATAAAAACAATATGGGGATGAGGTAGGTAGTTGGTTGGATGGGCTATTTACAGATGGGCTGAGGGAGATATAAGTCTCCAACTTCAGTGATTTTTGCAATTCGTTCCAGTCATTGGCAGCAGATGAGGTCTACTGTACTGAATGTCAATTGTTTGAGGAAGCAAACAAAGCCCAGTTCATCTCTGCCGTACTATCATGAGTAATTAATCTATTGAAGAGCCTATAATATCTCTTCAGACTATGCTTTTGAAAATGAGGCAGATTCAACATTGGAAAGCGGTCATGATTTCTGCTTTTGTCCACCACAAACAATGGAAGTGCTCTACATCTAAATCACAGATTAACTGGAGGATGAGACTGACATAAAATGACCATCAGCAATCAGGCAGCATCCTAGACGACCCAGACAGGAAGAGTAGAAAGAGGCTACATGGTGCAACCAATCCACGGGGCGGGTTTAGACTTGTTTTGCCACTGCTATCCCACCCACCTCTATACTCTGTTTGGCTCTCTGTCCTCACACCTCCGTGTGTGAGAGAGCAGTGGCTCAGCCATATTCTCACTCATATAAGACTCTCATATCATGTGAATGGGCTTCGGCTATGTCCACTTTCATCACCAAGGTAGTGTTAATGGTGTTATATTGTTCATTTTGTATTGCTAAATTAATATCATGGTGCAAAAGCCGTGATATGATACAGACATCCTATATAGACCAGATGGACATGGTATGGTGTCTGTCAATTTCAGTGTGGGGAAAAAAATGGATATTCTTCAGTTGAAATAGACATGATCAGATGAGTGCTGGTAACGGCAGAGAAGAAGCAGCACTGTGAAGCTTTCCAGAGGGAGAGGAGAGGCTGCAGATGATAACACCAGTAATGTGAGCTAAAGAGGGCTGAGAAGACATCAAAAGGAGGAAATAATGACAGAAATGATGACAGAGAAGAGCGAGAGGGAGGGGGAGGAAGATATCTGATGGAGTCTAACAGGAGGCTTGAGGATGTCTATATGTTTGTGTTAGAAGGCAGTTCCAGCCCCAGCCTGGGCTCAGTGACAGCGTCCAGACAGAATGCCTTTATCAGAGTCTCATGAGGCAGCCCCTGGGAAAACACGCTGTCCGCTAGCCCAGCACAGAGAGATTCCCCAATGTCAGTTCCCCAAGTCTCCTCCACAACAAACACAGGAAGAGTGCAATTCCCACCCCTGTAGAGAGCCTCCCCTACCAGGCCGCTGGAAATATCTCAAATATGCTTTCTCTGAGAGATCTGTGAAGAGATTACTATCCCATAGTGTCATACAATAGAGACGGAGGGATAGTACTGTAGCCTATCATTCTATAGAAGAGAAACGGCACTCTGCAGCAAGGCATAAAGAAAACCTCCAACCTCAGTCTAATGTGAATGCAGATCCTTTACTTCACATTAGGTGTTAATTGAGCTCTTTCTCCTGAGCTCTCATTCAAAGCAGATTTTTGCCTGCTAAAAGCCATTAAGATCCATGTCTGTGTGCTCCTGATGGACTGAGAGAGCTGCGCACAGGGAAATTAGAGCTCACTGGATATGGAGCCTCATCAGTTAGGCTCAGATTCCCTTTCATATCTCTATCTAAACTTGTTTAAGGCCCCCTAAACATGAATTAGGTTTCAAACCTGATAAGAGATATGAACTCTTATTTAACTGTAACAGATAGGCCTGTGTGCACAAGGTAAATGTAGCCAAAGATGATCCAAAAATAACATTATTAAGCTTTCATTTGAAGAAGAAAAAAAAGGTCCAAAAGATATGTACTATAAAGTATGCATCAACAAGCTCTCCTGATTATCACCATTCATCTCCCTTAAGACCCTTGAAGTACTCCATCTCCATAGTGATGAAAATTGGAAGTCCTTTACTACATCACTCATTTGATGATATTATTTATCTTTGTTCATTTCCCTTTTTAGCCCCTTACAAAACTGTTCCGTGCTCCTGGCAAACCAAAAAAATAAAACAGCTTGGAAAGGGATGGGTATACTGAGGGGGGTGGACCACATAAATCGTAAATGTGTACTGATTAGAAAACATGTGTCAAATCATATTCTCATTTCAGATAAAATTGTAAAAGCTACCTTTTAAGGCGGCGTAATGGGAACAGATTTGATCTCCTGCACAAAGGTAAATAGCAAATGTGGTTTCACAGGCATGTTGGGCATAATCAAACGCTTAAGAAAGCTCATTTAACATTGCTTTAATTTGAATAAATGGCATCAAATTTGAATATTCATTCAAAGCTTGACTGAATATTTTCTAGTGACTTATTCCACAAAGGCACGAAAATGCACATCTTAATGAAAAACACCTGTGATTTTGGCATGGGTTCTGGTATGGTGCTAAAACAAGCTAACAAACAAATGGATACACAAACAAATGTGTGAGCAGTGAGTAGCTCCCAGGAGGGCACATACCTACCATAATGCACATAACTGATCACAGTCTGCAGTCGGCCTGGCCGGTGTGCTGAACGTGACCTAGTGGTGACTATGGTCTGAGGGGGTAAGTGAAAGCACCACTCCAGCTTAGTCTGCCACCTCCTCAACCCCCCGAATCCAAGCCTCTGCTCCCCTGGACAGTGCTTGAGGAGCAACGCTCCCCCTCTCCCTCCCCCAGACCAGCCACACCACCCAAAGGCCATAGGAGACGATGTTTTATCTTCTCTGTTCATTATGATGGAGATCTATGGGCTTGTTTTGCTTTGTATTTTTTATGTTATTATTAAATATTGTCTATCTGCACAATTGATACCTAAGGCCAGAGGGAAGTCACTTTGGCCACACATAATTTGTAAGCAGTCTCTTTCCCTGAGGACAGATCTGTTGTGTATTATCCTGCTGTAGCCTTTCGTCTCTCCTTAACGTCATGCCTTCACATTCCTAGTGCTCTAGCGGAGGTTTACATATTTCCTTCCTCCAGGGGAAAACAGGGGAAACACATATTTGAGTGTTAATGGTAACCTTCTCAGAGGGGATAGCCTTCATTCACATCTTTGCAAAAGGACTACGGAAAAAAGTAGTGCCTTTGAAGTCCTCACATTTCAAACACTGACCACTATTTAACCCCAAATAGTTTGAAAGAGACTTTGATATGAAGTGTAAAGCTACACTGCTTGATCTGCCTGCATGATATCACATTTAAGTGACAGCAAAACCATAATACGACAGAAATAAGCCACTTTAAATTAAATCTGACAGCTTAAAACAAACACAGGCAACTGCTTCATTAGTAAATTAAAGAAGAGAGTGTAAATGGTCTTAGCTGGCTCACGTTAAACCTTTCAGAGAGGACTTCAAGGAACATTAATTATTTCGTTTAAACTGTTACATGGACATGTATTTAGAAAAATCTCCTCCCTGCTTTTTGAAAATCGTATTTCTTTTTTGATCTAAAAGAAAAAACAAAGGTGAAAGGAAACCAAACCAGGATAAAGACCTGCTTCTAATGATCCTATTTCAGTAGTAGCGTTATTAAAAGGAACACCTTAAAAGCAGCACATCCTCATTCACTATTCATACAAACACACAATTGTCATATCATTGCTATATATATTTGGCTGTAGGATTGTCTCTTCTGAGCTCTTATTACAAATGCAAGGCAACTAAGCGTACGCTGCGTTATGCGTATCTACACATATCATGAGAGTTTCATCCATGAATTAGCCGTTGCTTTCAGACAGGATCTGGAGGACGGGCCTGTTTTTTAGTGGAGGGTGTTCCTCCATATGAAGGTAGCCCCTGGTCATCACAACAGAATATATTCAGCATATTATGGATATGATTCCTGGCCCTAGATGTACTGCAGAGGGATCATTGCTTGGAGGCTTTGCAGCAGATCCACACTTCCACACCATAAAGCAATAATGCACATCCCATTAACTCTTCGCTCTCCTGACTCAAACGAAAGGAAATGTCTAGATAGGAGGAATAAGGAATGAAGACCATTACTCTTTTGTCTTCTCCTTTTGGTGTTGGCGTGCATTAAAATAATTGTTTTTGGTATAAAAATCACATTCATATTAAAAATTATATTATTATAAATATGACATCATTATGAATACAGAGGTCCAATTGTTTAATTGAGTGATACTCTTTATAGAATAGATAAGTACATACTGTACAGATGTCTCTAAATATGTATACTGCTGTACCATTGCGCTTAGCCTAATTTGTTAGGGTAGGGAAAAGGTAAATCTCATAGTAACCATCCCCTTTAGAAAAGTGAATAAATCTTCACTCGCTACTAATATCCCCAATGGCAGACAAACTTCAATTAATGATACACTTCAATTAATGATGCAGTTTAACATAGATTTTGAATTTCAAAGGACTGGGATACCGTGGCAGAGTACATTAGTAGTGATACTGAATACCCAATGGAATAGAATGTAGTAAGTGCTGAAGGAGATGTGTTTGTTCACATGGCATTACTGTTTCCTACATTCTGTCCTAATTTTGAATGCATTAAATGTTCGTTTCTGCGATACCATTTCCAGTGGAACTATGCAAAAGTCACAACTAGAACTTGTATATCTGGCATACAGAATATTTGACTATTAAAATAGTTAGAAATAAATAAAATAAAATACCTTCTCATCTTCCTCCTCATCATCGGTCATGTTCATGTTCGTCTACAAGAGAATGGAGAGAGGTAGAGTGTGTTTTCAAATGGACAGGGACACACGCGGGCACTGGAGCATTTTTAACAAACACCTAGTAATGAAATTCTGCTCTAGTACATATACCCCTATTGGGAAAGGCCTGTTTCATAGAGACTGCATCACAGGGGTGACCTCACACAAAAGGAGAGGTGAAAGAGGGCCTTCCTCACAAGAGCACTGTTACAGCAAAGCAATCTCATTTCTTCACAACAGAAAAACAGAAAGAGGAAAAAATAAACATTTAATTTGGATGTCGTTGCCTAGTTTACTTTACGTCAACTCATCCCTGACGCCTACATGGTGCACACTGTGACATTGCCTGCGAACAGGGCTGTGTTACTGCTGGGCACAGGGTAACAGAGAGGTGAAAGAGGCTCCACGCTTGATATGAGGGTGAACCCGGGCTTTAACATTGCCCAGGGACTGCATCTTTGCCAGCAGTCACAAACACAATCAGTGGGTTGGTGGTGGGGACGTTGCTGCAGAGAGTGGATGTTTGCAGGCCAGGGCCCTGGCCATCAAGATAGCTTACAACACAGTGAAATTGGGGGACATTGAGGAGTGGGAACAGCATTAACCTTTACAGACATGGCTAGGGAAGACTTGATTTCCATAACCTCGACTTTGATACAGAGGAGATAGCCGTACCATCTTGAGAATGTAATCAATACCCTGTGTCTAGAACAGTATCAACACAGCGTCAATACAATGTTGTATAATACTGTATATGCCTCAACATAGTAAATACATGAAAAATGCATTTTGCTAATATTTTGCAAAAATGATGTTAACGGCAAACTCTTCATTCACTATTATAAGGCATTGTGGGCAGTTTGACACAGCCAAATTCTAGTGGGAGTGCCAATCTATGTCCCGAGTTCTGAGACAGACAGACAGAGGCTGCTCTGCTCTGTATGCTTCTGAACAGTGAGTGGGCGAGGGGGACATGAAGAGCTGCTATGACGTGTGTAGTATAGACCTGAGCTGTATAGAGTACAGTACAGTAGGAGGGGACACTCACCAGGTCTTGATTGCTGCTGACCCTCCCCGGGGTGACCTGGAAGTAGTTCCAGCCGATAAGCAGCAGCAGGAAGATGGGCATCATAAAGAGCTCCCAGGTCCACACCATCACCATGAAGGTCTGTAAGGACAGGGGGAGGTCGGGGAGAGGCATAGTGTGGGAGAGAGTGGGGTGTGAGACTCACAAACAGCACGGATCCAGCACGAAGGGTGGCATCGCCATCATACAACATGGGCTAGAACCCAAGCCCAGACACAATGTCCTGCTCACCTCACACATCCCAGCATGCACCTCTCCAAATTAACATAATGTGTTTACCTACCGCCCAAGCCCCATGAACAGCACAGCAGACTGCAAAGCTACGCCACTACACTACACAAGCATCAGTTTCTCCCCTTAGTGGCTGGGAGGTAAGACACGCATTTGGGGATAATTTTTTATATTCCAAAATCCCATTTATTTACAGCGATAACAGTGCTGGCAGTGTGCCTTTATGCAGAACAGAAAGTCTGACAAGGGTAGGCATGGAATCCTATATTTTATACAGCATATCAGACCCTCTTAGACTGGGAAGAATTTGGGCTGTCTGACTGAGGCACATATGGCAACTGGAGAAGCATTTGCAACGTTTACCCCTCCACAGTGATGATAGTGAGAAAAGCCAAGACCCCTGGTAGAAATAAGATGGATCACACTGAATGAGTAATCCCTCATAATTCTGTAAAGAAGCGGCGGTAAGCACAGCACACAACACCCACTGCACTTCACAGCAGAGCACTAATTGGACGGCTGCATTTAAACCCATTTAGTGACAGCCTAATGAGTTTGGCTCTAGCTGAAATGATCCACTATGTGTGAGGAGGAGCACACCAGCAAGTTGACAGTGAAGAAATGAAGTCCTCAAAGTTAGTATTATTTTATATCTATTACTGTGTAACACTCTGCATAGACATTCCTTTTACCCGTTTCTGAGGAAGCCATTTTCTTTTGTATTGGATATAAGTACTCCCTTCTATATCATAAAATAGGATTTACTATTTGAAAGGTACAAAAACTCCTCTCTTTCTTCAGCGTTGTTTTCATGAGAGGAGGAACTTAACCATAAGGCTAGAAGAAAACAAACCTAGTAACCTACAACGCCCAATGGAATGAGGAGTGGGAAGGTTCCTCAGAACACTACACTAGCTCACTACAATAGCATGCTGTGCAGTTTGATTGTGGACTGCTGGGGGCTTGTTACAGTAGAAACAATATGTTTGACTTAGACCTTAGACAGGATGTGAACCGCTTGGGCCTTCAGGCCTCCATTTGAGTCCTGTAAACAGCAGACTGGTCCTGTCATATCAGCCTGTTTCCAGCCCTACTGGCTCTGGGGCAGTCTACCTACTGCCACGCCAGGCCTGGGTTCAATGGATTCAAATTGCCTTCAGGGAAACGTGAACCATGAGTAATGCTCCAAACACTGGTCCCTCACAGCCCTAGGCTACCCATCACATAGGTTTACTATTGTTCAATAATATCTGTTTACTATTGATCAATAATATCTGTGTAATGTGAAGTGTAGGAACAACACTGTGGGATGACCAAGATGTGAGGACACAATATGAACAATATGTTACTGCAATTTCTCCATAATAAATTATTTGAATTACGCATCCCCAACTAACGCTGGTGGGAAAACCTAAAGGTAAACAATGAATTTGCATGATGTGCGGAGGTAGCTTCAGTATGTATGCTTCTATTTATGAATAACCTATGTCATATGTTGTCACCTCTATTCCCATGAGGCTATTCTAAACCTACACTATTTTCACCCCAGAGGAATTCAGCAGGCTGCTGGACAGGTAGCTTGTCATATTGAGAGCATTCCCGTAACAAAAAATGCCTGGAAACTGACATGAGCCCAGCAGGAATGTTGAACCCCCTTGCCCTCCCTGCAAAAGCTGCTACATTAACCACTAAAGTCTAATTGCCTGGTCTCTTTCTTCCTGTGCGAGTCAACAGTGGGAGCCAATTCATTTCCTCCCAGGGAGTCGGTAGAGAGAATCTGTCACAGGTATTCATAATCACCCACTAATGCAAATTTCTGCTCACCACGCTCTGACTTGGTGGACAAGATAAAAGGCTAGAGGAATACAATGCCTAGTGTCTAAACTGAGCACCCAAATGAGGGTACAAACCAAAACTGTCAGAAATATCTCCACAATTCCTCGCTCGCCGTGTGTCACTTTGTGTGTGGAGAATTTACATGCTTTAAAAAAAAAACGAATAAAAATGTAACTGTGAACATCTGGGAAAGCCGCTGGAATTCCTTCACTCAGGCTCACAGAGCTGCGTATTCACCATCAGATATTTCTCATTAATGAGCAGAGGCAAAGGTATACCTTTCCCCCGTCTCCTTACATTCTCTGAGGCTTCTGTGAAATGGAGACAGAACTAATTCCTCGCTAAGTGGTTTATGTTTTATTAGCGCCGAGCGTGAGTGATTAAAGGACGGGGTGGACAAAGTGCAACCTGTCAGGCTTAAGTGTACATTTATATTGAAAATAATCCACCTTTTAATGGGCCTCAAAGTTGGGCTCCATTTCATTTCAGTCCTATCGTAGTTTTTTTTTATCCCACTACAAATTACACATGACAACGAGAACCTTAAAGTCCAAAACACTACAACACTAATATGTTACATTGGCGGTAAAGCAGTCATTTATTTCACTAAAAGGACAGAAAGCAACAAACAGAAAGCAGGGGAGCTAATAATTAATGATCTACCTGAACGGTACGTTTCCACACAGCAGAATTGGATAATGAACGACTTGTAATTGAACACGTGTTAGTATGTGTGTCTGGGAGGAGTGTCTTTCATGTAGGAAACCTCCCTTGACAAACACCATTTTACTGAAAAATGGCTACATGATGATGCATGGGGTGTCTAATAATGAATTAATAAAAAATATTAGCGCGCAGTGGGATTAGGTGATGGAGATGTACTCTCCTTAGCCACCTGTAAGAGCCTGGAGAAGAGCCGACCCTGGGCAACGCCACTCTGCCAGCGGGGTTAACAACAGGCTGACAGATTTGTTTTATAGTGCCATTAATATGATTCCAGTAAATGCATTCTGCACCTTCTCATGCAGATCCCCTGGCCGGCAGAATCCAGCACCTAATAATAAAGCACTCAGCGATTAAAAGTGTGAATAAAATAACTCTTAAAGCTGAGCAAG